>OZ024735.1:30341365-30973145 GCA_964016875.1 Fallopia convolvulus | reverse complement strand
CTAGCGGTCGACAAAGGGGCGAGCGACGCGAGTCACCCCCACGTAAGAAGTCCTGAGCCGCGGTCGACCATCCCCAGTCTAGCGACTCGACCTCGGATGACTCGGAGGATCCCCCTTATCGCAGACGTCGCCGCGGTCACAAAAGTCTTGGCTGTGATCGCGACAACCCTAGTGGCGATCGCGTCAGCTCAGTGGCGGTCACAGCCGAAGCAATCGTAGTGATCACTCGCGCGACCACAACGAAGATCACTATGACCCGTCTACAAACCTCGAGTCAGCCTGAGACCAGGGAAGTGAGAAGAAACAACGACGTGCTCGACGTGGAAGCGAAGAGAATCGAGCCCTAAGGTGTACCGAAAGAAGATTGCTTGATTTATTGAGAGCGCAACCTAAAGCCTTGTAATCGGCTCAAGAGAAAGTCGAACACAAGATGGCTATGGTGACATCGACACCATTCCATAGAATTATCCAACACGCCAAGCCTCCGACAAAATTCTCACCACAATCATTCGCTCTATATGATGGGCATTCGGACCCCGTGAACCACATAGCCTCTTTCTCGCATAAGATGACATTATGGGTGTCTGATGATGCAACCATGTGCAAGATGTTCCCGAGGATCCTTGACAAGGGCACATTAAAGTGGTTCCAAACCTTGAAACCTAGATCAATCCGATCATGGAATCAACTTGCTACCGAGTATTTGAGGCATTACATAGCCAATAGTCAGGATGTGATGTCTTTGGACATGTTTTTAGGCCTTAGAAAAGAGATAAGATAAAGTTTGCACCGGTTCGCTAATCGCTTCATGGAATTCTATGCCAAGATCGATGAGTGTGACGAGAAGACCGCAATCACCGCCTTTAAGAGGGCCATCCCATTTGAGAGCAAGCTAAGGGAGGACTTGACGCTTCGTCTCCCTTCCACCATTGCTGAGCTTCAAGAGAGCGTTCATCAATATGTGCGTTTGGAAGAGGCAAACTACAAACCAAAAGGGAAGTCCCCCTCTCCGCCTCGAAAGTCATATCGTTCCTCGAGCGGGAACTTTGGGCGAAAAACACACCCCTCAGCAGAGCAAACTAGGGCCGTCTACACGGCCTTCAATGTTCCGATCTATAGGATCCTACCGCGCATCAAGCATGAGAGCTACTATCCCGCGCGAGGTCAGTGCTCTGAAGACGACGTTCGAAGCCACCCTCCATTGCATGTACCATAGGACGCAAGGGCATATGACCGAAGATTATGAGTCCTATAAGAAGTTCCTAGAAGAGTTGGTTCGAGAAGGGTACTTGCGTGAGTACATCGAGAAGAAGGAACCAAAGCACAAGGGAGAGCCGAGAAAGAAGAAAATCGAGGTCATTCAAACAATCTCGGCGACATACAAGAACAAGGACGCGGAAAATAGAATCAATTTCCGGATATCATGCCACGAGTTAGAGGCGATGTGAGTTTAACAATGCGAACTGCGACCGCCGCTGCCCCCCGCGCCCGCGGTTGCCTGTTTGGTCTTTCGGGACAAAGACCTTGTGTCGGTCCAATTCCTGTAGAATGGTCCCTTGATCCTCATAGTTGAGCTTGAGGGCTTCAAGGTATGTCAGACATTGGTAGATCTGGGGAGCTCGGTGGATATCATGTATTATGATGTCTTTAAGCTCCTAGGAAAGAAGAACGAAGACTTGGTCCCGGTCAAGATGCAACTCACTAGACTTGGTGGATATCCCACATTCCCGCTTGGAATGCATGCGAGGATGCAGGTCTATTTAGCAAAGAAGGACTTGGGCGTCAAATTCATAGTATTCGACGTGCCCGCCCCATACAACTTGATTTTGGGGAGGCCATGGATTCATGAGATGGGAGCGGTACCATCGACCCTCCATCAAATGATCTAATTGAAGGATGAAGACGCCACGGTCCGAGTGTGGGCCAATCATCTAGATGTGGGGATGCGCTCAAAAGGAAAGCGTCCCAAACCGGAATTCCTTCAAAAGATCAAAGAAAAGCCAAGAAGTGAGGGCCAGGAGTGAAACCGCGATCGCGTACCCTATAGTCATGAACGCGCATCTGCCCAAACCGCGACCTCGACGCGGGGGACACCACCCTTTCTTTGGAGCAAAATCGTGATCGCAGCCCGCGTAAGCGCGATCTCGATTACCCGTATTCCTTCGCTCAAGTATTTCGGGATTAGTATATGCATGTAGGTAGGGCACTCTTTTTCCTACATGGTTTTGTTGAGACCCTTAGATTTTTAGTTTTCATTCATTAGTTATGTCCTTAGGTCATGACGTTCACATTTATTTTTTAATAAAAGTTGAAGTTTTAGCATTTGCTTGAGTCTTGCATAAAAAAAAGCACGCAACATTAATTCATCGCATTAACGGGCTTCTACATATGCGTATGTAGAGGGGCAAGGATCACATGTTCATCGCACATGAATATACGAATATACGAATGCGCGTCCCATCGACTAATCCGCATGGCCACTTCGAATAGGCCCTAGAGTACTTGAGTCTTAGTTGGGACGCTATCGAACGCAACTAACATTCAAGTGGGGCATTTTTTAGCGGATAAAATTTAATAATTACCTATTTATGTTATTTTCTGCGAAAAGGGTTTTTTTTATTTAGAGAAATTAGTACCCCATGCCCCACTTTGATAATTTATTTGCAAAAATGCCTTCTAATTTCTAATGTTACATGAATAACCAAGAAAATAGCATATATGCCCAAAAAAATAGCAAAAATGACCAAATTCATGTTCTTTCCTTTTTTAGAAAAATATTAAAATAATTCATTTATTTGAAACTTTAAATTAAGAAAATTATTATCAATTTAAATTTTAAAATGATTTCTACTAATTAAAAAAAACAAGATGTAAAACTATTAAATTAAATTAAGAGGAATGGAATGAGTAGATCAAAAACAAAACCCTCGTCTTCTTGTTTCTGAAGCCAGAGTCTCGAGACCTCACCATTCTTCTCTCGGCAAGCCAGCGTCATCCCTCTCGTCGAGCCAGCGTCGTCTCTCTCGAGCCAGCGTCTTCTTTCTCGATCTCGAGCCAGTCTGACGACTTTTCTGCCGAACGAATCGTAGGAGGCACGAACAAATCATAGGAGGCTTGAAATTGAATTTTAGGTATCATTGTTCATGGCCCTGCAACCGAGGATCATTGCTTGTGGCAACTCCGTTGCCACCTTTGCAATGGCGGTTAGGTTTATCACAGGCCCCGCTGTCATGGCTGTTGCTTCCTTTGTTGTTGGACTCCGAGGAGTCCTCTTACGCATTGCCATTGTTCAAGTAATACGAAACAAAAATCTGAAAAATTAATGCGAAATTCATCAAGGAAGTTTTGTTTTGCTTGGAAAGATCTCATCTTTCTTTGCTTTTCAGGCTGCTCTACCTCAAGGAATCGTTCCGTTTGTATTCGCTAAGAAGTATAACGTTCACCCGGACATTTTGAGCACAGGGTATCGTTTTCTTCTTCGAATCTTTTCTTAAGGGAGCGTGTGGATTACACCCGATCATATAATACATTATACAATGCAATCCAAAAAGACACTAATGTTACAACAAGGTTGTTGTTGTGTTAACCTGCATTTACCTTATATTGATTTTGTTTGTTTTTACAAGGTGATTTTTGGGATGCTAATAGCACTTCCTATAACACTAGTGTACTACATTTTACTGGGTCTCTTCTAAAGATTAGGAATATCAAAAAAAGTTGGGTAAGAAGAAGAGCTGAAGAAGGAAAGATCAGAATCCAAACAAGTGTGAAAAAGGAGGTCTACATGCTTGTTTAAGAAGTAGAATTAGATTCTTAGGAGGGCACTTTTGGAAGATATCAGATGTGGTTGTGGTTGTGATAGTATCTTTATTCTCTAGGATTGAAATGATATGTAAATTCAGTAGGATTTGGGCGTATCAAGGACAAGGATTACATAGTCTTTTGAAAAAAGTAACCATTCCATAAGATAAAGAGTAGAGCTAGCCTTTCTTGTACGCCCAAAGTTTTATCTTGTGAACTAGGTTGATGGATGATGAGCTTTTTCTACTTCTGTGATTTGCTTTCTTTATGATCAAGGAAGAAAAGTGTAGCACACTAGCATCAGCTTCTTTACTCTTTCTATGTAATTTGATTAGTGGACAAGTCTCAAGAATGGTAAAAAAAAAGAGAGCTTTTGTCATGGTAGTTGGATTGCACTTTTACACTTTTACAGCGTCTTATTTTGATTATTTTGGACCTCATTTGGTCAAATTGAGACAATGGTTTTTAAATTTTATGGTAAAGGAAACACTAGAGGTAAAATTTCAGCCAGTTGTGGACCAATTTTGTCCCCTGCCACTGATGCAAATGTAGGTTGTTTTTTACTTGGACCAGAGAGTTTGAGTTGGTGTGTGTATGGATTAATTAGGGTTGGTTTAGTACCTATATATATGTTTCACTACGAAAGTGAAAGTTCACAACTTTTAAATTAATAATTTAAGCTTTTTGCACTGAGAAATTATATGGCATGAAATTGAGTTGGGCTAAAATGTTCTAATTAATTTGATCCGGTTCTAAACCGGGTTAAAAATTCCAAATTTTCATGCCATCATATAGCGTGGTACAGATAGCTTAAATTTTGTGTGTAAAAAGTATGAGACTTAATTTTACCAATATGGTGTAGTTAGATGGATGATATTAGAAGCATTGTCAAAATGACATTTCATTCATCCAAACATATCGGGCCGCTCTTTATTGGAAACTAAAGTCTCTTATTGTCGATTGAATTTATGATGAAGTTTATTGACTTTATGTACTCGAACTATAATCTATTAGTGCAAAATACATTAACATGGTATTAGAGTAGATCCTGGTCAACTTAAGCAATGAACTTATAAATGTATGTGTGCTCGTACATATGAGCCTATGGATTTTACCATTGTCGTGGTGAAGTTCTACTTCCCTTTAACAGCTAGATTTATTTTTGTTGGTGAAGGACATTTTATTTATGAGGTTTGAATTTTAGGTATCATTTTTGGAGGTGAAGGTCACTTGAGATTTATGTTTTTGTCTGGAAATTGATACAGATTATGGCTCCCTTCATGCTTAAGGATACTATTTTTTACGTATCAAGAGCATGTTCAACTTTCTTATAGGGTGACAGGATAAAAATTGTATGATAACAAGATAATTATTGAAGTGTGACAGTATAGCTTTTCTCATATGAAATTGGAATTTAAATGAAGCTAACATCAATCTATGTTCAACTTTCTTATAGGGTGATAGGATAAAAATTGTATGATGACATTATTGAAGTGTGACAATAAGCTTTTCTCAAATAAAATTGGAAGCTAACATCAATCCATGTTCAACTTTCTTATAGGGTGATAGGATAAAAAATTATAATGTGACAGTAAGTTTAAAATGGGTGACCAGATAGACGTTTTACAAGTAAAAAGGGATGATAAGAAACCATCTACATAAGAGGATTTTTGGCAAAGGATGACAAGATAATTATTGAAGTATGACAGTATAGCTTTACTCATATGAAATTGGAATTCAAATGAAGTTAACATCAATCCATGTCCAACTTTCTTATAGGGTGATAGGATAAAAATTGTTATGTGACAGTAAGTTTAGAAAGAGTGACCAGATAGACTTTTCACAAGTAAAAAGGGATGACAAGAAACCATCTACATAAGAGGATTTTTGGCAAAGGATGACAAGATAATGAATGAAGTACGACAGTATACCTTTACTCCTATGAACAGGCAATTCAAATTTAAGCCATCAATTTATAAGTACTTGTAAAGCTCAACATCAGAATCAGTGGAAATAATAAGTTAGGCAAATAAGTTCATAAATTAACCATAACCAAATCAATCCATTCAAAGCAAATAAATCCATCAAGAAAATATATGTTTCAAATATAGCAAAACAAACATGGTCTAAGTAAACAATAAGTTAAGAAAATTGATCATCAATATCATCCATTACTTCATCATGAACAACTTGTTCAAATTGTTTTGCTCCATCAAACTCATCACTTGCAAAACCATTTCCATTAAAACCAATTTCTTCATCTCCAAGGTTTACAAAATCAGTATCTTCATCATTATCACTGAGCATGACAACGACATCTTTGCCTTTATTTGTTGAAGTAGACCCTCCAATTTCATCATCGTTGCTCAATGATACGAAATTAATCGGGGAAGTATTCCTGTTTCATAACCTGTCATTGTCTTCAGGGATCCTGTCACCATTTCCAAATATCCTGACACCCATATCAGAGGAGACTTTATTATCATCGTCGATGATTTCATCTAAAGTCCTGTCATCCTTAATCGTTGTTCGGTCACACTGGCTTACAAGAGGTGCACTTGATGAGACTCTCATTTCTCTTGCATAGAGTTTGGAGTTTGAAACTCAAAGACTTTCCTGTCAACATCCTCGTCCATAAACTGATTATTTTTCTTCTCTTTAATGCTTGTGTACAGATCTATCGTCCATATCCCCTCTTTTGATGATTTTGAATTCAAAAATTTGTAGGCGTCAAGATCATCTTCACCATTAACTTCAAAGGGTGGAAGGTTTACCTTTATGGGTGACACATAGTGCAGATGTAGATTGTACTTTTCACAATCAATGGATAGTTTCTCCACTATTTTATCCTTAAGTGATTCGAATTTTATAGCATCAGATACAACGAGTGTTATTGCCTTCTTATCCCCCCTTTCATAAGACCAATTATCTTCCAAGACATTCCATTCACAATTTGTAAGTAACGTAAGTAAGATGTTGCTTCGACCTGAAAATAGACAATCATAATACTTAGAAGCAATAAAGGATTATCGAAACAATTCAATCGTATACTACTTACCCATGGTAGAACTCAATGTGCCTCTACGATGACCAGTTTGCTCGTATATCAAAACTGGATGAAAAGATAAGACTGGATGAAAAGATAAAATTAAGCAGAGGTCCGGTACTTTATGTAGAATAATTGGTTATTATTGTTTCCATTAAGATTCGTATCTTTTAAGATAAAGGATAGAAAAGATTTCGTAACAAATATAATTCGTTTGCAATTTCCTTTTCCTTTTTAAGTCCGTGACAAGAGCATATTGTGGTATGACAGTAGAATAGACAAGCATGACAGTATAACATCTAGCCCGACTAGATTTTTACGGAAATCTCAACCAACTAGTATCTTTGCCATATCTTTGACTTTTTTTTTCCTCATTAGTTTTCGTATATCATAACCAATAAATCACTTTAAAATATCTTTTCATATGACTTTTATTTATTTATTTTTTACAATTTTCGTTTTATGATTTTAATTTTTCGAATTTAATAATTCATTTCTAAAAAACATTACAAATATCAATTCAAATAATTAAACAATAAAATAATGAAAAATAAAATTGCATAAATGCCAAAAATGCATGATTTGCAATTTCCTATAATATGGGGTACTTTTGCAAACTTTTTTTGTACATGGGGGGTACCCTTGCAAATCCACCTTTTATTTATTATGATATCCTTTTCTTTAAATAAGGTTTTTATTATGGTAAGATTTTATCTTCTTTGTTTTGGTAATTAAATCGCTATAATGAAAGATTCTATATTAGTCGAAAGATAAAATTTCCACGTAGATTGGGAAGCAAGAAATCGCTTGCTTGTGTAACATCCCCGACCAAAGTGCATACGTCATTCTGCATTCATATAATATTAGTAGCATATGCATAGCATATTCGCATGACACATAGTGGATTTTTAAAAGTAATATCTATTTTCTAATTAAGTTTTTTATATTTTAAAATTTTTTATTTAAAAGTTAATTTATAATTATTTCAAGGTAAAGTTTGTAGTAAAGGAGATTTGAGGATGGAAAATACGATTTTTCTAAATTTTTGCCCTCTTTCTCGTGTTTATGTGTATATGTGTTCGTGGAGATTGTTCTTGCCATAAAAACGTAAAGATAAAGTACAGAGAGTTTTCGAAAGGGGAAAAAAAGAAAGAAGAGACGAGTTTGATTTTGTTTTTTTGTTGGATATGGTACAAGATCTCTTCAATCGGGTTTTGATCTCGAAGTACAAGTGTGGTTTTGTAAGTTTTAATTAGTTAATGACTTATTTGGATTTCATTTATTTTTTCCAAATCTAGATCTACTGTTGATTTTGATTGAGAAATCAGTCGATTTATAGCTCTCAAAGGGTGTTTTCGATATCAGATTTATATTTGGTAAAAGATTTCAGAGTAATTTTAGGGTTTTGCTTTGTAATGATATTATGGAGTCCTTTGATCAAGTTTTTCAGAAAGGTTTGAACAAAAAAATGTTCTTCTATATATGCAGTTTATCGTTGTCAAGTTTTAAATGATTTGGAATTATGCACAAGAAGTTATAGTGCATACTGGAATTTCATTGCATTTGGGGTTAAAGTTTGTAAGAGTAAATAGGCTATTTTTGCATTGGGTCATATATAGGAGCACAAGTCAAAAGTCGTGGTCAAAGACAAGAGGAAGAGATATAGTATCTGTCTTGAACAGGTGAGTACAAACCGGAGATTAAACCATATGTGCTATATGGATATATGTGATATATGTGTTATATTGATATATGTGCTATATGAGTTATATGGATATATGTGCTATATAAGCTATATGGATATATGTGTTATATGAGTTATATGGATATATGTGTTATATATGATAACTCTGAAATTTCCAGAGTTGTTTGCAAAGAGAGTATGTTAGCAGATGGCATATGATATATGATTACAGGATGCACTTGATTTCATAACAATTTGCAATGAGATTTAAAAGGACCTGTGACTGTCTCGCCCTGAATTTGTATTGCAGGACCTAAGGATCATACAAGATCTTCGGATCATACAGGATATACGGATCATACAGGATCTACGGATCATATAGGACCTACGGGTCATAATGAGGAAATTTTCGGATTTCTTTCTTAAAGCGACCATAAGAGTCATAATCAAGAGATCTTCGAATTTCTTTGCTAAAGGGACCATAAAAGTCCATATATAGTAAACCCGGGGAGATTCAAGCTTGAACAGTTCACAGAATAATAAATCGGATACATCAGCATTTGCATTTGCATAGTAAATTTCTATATGATATATATATATATATATATATGATATGTGTGTATATGTATATGGACTAAATGTCTGACTGTGTGTGAAATAATTGATGATGGTTTATATTCATTGAGTATGCGACTCACGTAAACCGCAAAATAATTTTTCAAGTTCAGCTAGTTCTTACTGACGTGTGTCTCTGTTAGAGGTCACATTCATACAGGTCGGCCGGCTGAAGCTCAATGCAACCTTCTCCTCCTCATTTTGCATCTTAGACATATGGGTTGTAATATAAGTTAGAGTGACAGATGTTTTAGTATGAGAAGTAACGACATAGAACAACGTGTGTGTGTGCAACCTTTTATGGTTGTTACTTTCTACTTTGTGCTTATGTGGATAGTTGCTTATATGTGAATTATCTGTTTACATAAAAGATAAGTTATTACTAAGCATACGTCATAGGGTATAAGGGTGTCACAGCTTGGTAACAAGGCATATTGGTCGGCCCTAGAGATAGAATTTTTTACCATCTCTCTTTCTTTCTTCCATTATAAATACATTCCTCGCCATGTACGGTAAGCATATTTAAAAACCATTGAACTCGCTCATAAGTCTTACCTTTTATCTTGACGTTCAATCGATAAACTGCTCTTTTGACTTAGGCGTCGAAGGTGGATTAGGGGGACCCCACCTCCTGTGTCCATTGTTTTGCAGGTTCTAGGTTGAAGAAGAAGTTTGGAACGATAGGCGAAAGGGCGAATCAAGAGGAGCATTCATTAAGGCATAAAAGGTGATTTTTTATGCACTAATACTAGCACACTCAGTGGGACTAATAACCCTATTATTGAAAACTTTTTTATTGTGAGCATGCCACACATAGTACAAAAACAAACCCGTAAGGCAAGCTATAGAAAAACAAAAGTTGAATCAGCCTTTCCCCTACATCTCTACATGACTTCAATCAATTCTTCAAGACTTCCGTATCTTCTTTCAACACATTCAAGCCATAAATGTATTTAGTTCTCTTGATGTCCACTGCACATCTAACAAGTATCATTTTGTAAAATTCCAAACTCTTTCAGTTTGTGTTTGAGCAACATACCCTTTTGGATTATCATCCAGCTTATGAATGATGTTCTTAGGGTAGACATCTTCCCCCATATGTGGATGTTGGTTGTACTTCCCCATGGAACATGAGACCATTGTATATGACTTTGTTGTCATATTTGCCTTTGTTGGTAAGGGGCACGAGAACGTTCTCATTGAGTCAAGTCAATTGATTAATTCATCTCTAACCATAAGCAATGATTTTCATGCAGAACTAGAGGTTGATTTCTTAGAGACGACCAGAAAAATTCACCTCTGAGCAAATTGTTGTGCCCATTACGAGGCTTTATTTGACATCAGCTCATCAATGAGCTCTAACATTGTTGCTTTGTTCCAAGACAACACTCCCTTTAGGCCTAGGCCTCCTTCATATTTTGGTCGACACACAATTTTTCAAGCAATCAAACCTATGTTATTGCCAATGCGCCTTGATCAGAGGAAGCTCCTCATTTTGGCTATGACTTCTTTGACGACTTCTTTTCGCATGAGAAAGACTTTGCTCCAATATTGAATCACCCCATTTAGAACAACTTTAACCAGCTCTAACCGCCAGCATAGGATAGACTTTGTGTTGTCTAAGTGTTGAGAAGGAACATATCCCACATCTAAAATTCATAGAAAACCTACCTAGTATATATACCCTTGAGTTACTCCTCTTATAAACAATTATTTTTAAGATGGAACCCCACTGAGTTTATGTGCTAGGCTCATCAGTGCATATGTGCTTGTACCGACATATTTCTAGTCTACCTACCTACCTACCCACAAACTTTCTTCATGGTATCAAAGCGGATTTGGTCCTAGGCGCATCATTTACCTTAGGCTGGGCTTAGTGAGTTGCTAACTGCCCGTTATTTTCCCTACTTACCTACCGATGTCCAAGTGTCAACTGGCCAACCTAATTGCACTTAAGGGGGCGTGTTGAGAATGAACATATCCCACATATGAAATTCGTAGAAACCTACGCAATATATACACTCTTGGATTACTCCTCCTATAAATAATTGGTTTTAGGATGGAACCTCACTGAGTTTATGTGCAAGGCCCATGAGCGCATATGTGCTTGTACTGACACATCTCTAGTCTACCTACCTACCAGCCCACGGACTTTCTTCACTAAGTCTTCACCTTGTTTGTGATCATTTGTGCACGGGGCTAGCTTGTAATCAAGTCCTAAAGCACGCCTACTGCTCAGCAGAATACCAAGATAAGTGATAGGCAATTAACCACAATCAACAACAAACGATTAGCAGATTTGATCTTTGATGTCCTCTTTAGTGCCTGCACAATAAAAATTTTGATTTGTTGTTGTAGATTGCCAATTCTGATCATCCACAAAATGCAACAAAACCATTCCTAAGAGCTTGCATTGATGTAATATCTCCATGAGCAAAGAGGAATAAATCATCAATAAAGCAAATGTTGGTCAATCCCATCTTAGCACATTTTGGGTGGAATTTGAGCTTGCTGACTCTGGCCATCCTCTTGAGAAGCTTGTTAAAATACTCCATTGCCAAAACAAAGAGATATGGAGTAACCAGATCTCCTTGCCTCAAAGCTCTCTGGCCCTTGAAGAATCCATGTAGCTCACTCCCAAATTAAATAATGAAGGAGCTATTAAAGAAGCATTCTTGAATTCAATCATTTGATCATTGTAGGGTGAAAGCCATAGCCTATGAAGATTTTAGTGATTAAAACCCAGCCTATAGACTCATATGCTTTCGTCATATCAACTAAGTGCACATATGTTACTAATGTATTTCCTGTTGTACGCTTCACAAGATCCTGACATACAATGATGTTGTGTTTGATGGCAAGACCCTTGATAAAGGCTCCTTGACTTATCACCCATATTTGGTAGCACCGGTTGTAGTTGTAAGTGTAAACACCTGCAATTAATGCACAGAAAATGTGCAAGTGTGAGGCAAAATCAGATTTGCCAATTTGGGTCACTTCCCACATAGGGAAATGGGTGCTTTGGGAACTTCCCACCGCCGCCGGCCGGCCGGCTCGGCACGATGGCATGTGCGGGGTGGGGTTGGGGTCCTAATTTTATGTATTTCTATTATTTTTGGGCCATCAAAGTTTGCGGATTAGCATTTTACCAATTGCAGAATTGCTTCTTCCGTAACTTCTTATCTTAACAAAAACTTTTTAAGTGATAGATTTTATTTTTGCAACTCCGATTTTCATGGAAAATCTTTGACCAACTATGTGGTGGTTTTACTAGTTGAGAGTTTTATGCAGATTGTGGATGGATTTTCTAAACAGAATCATTTAGGTACACTCCATAAATGCAGACGTGCAGCTCTCCAGTTTGACACAGAAATCTTATCATCTCTCTCTACTTACAAAATACAAAAACTGCTTTAGCTCTTGTTCTGAGTTTCGAAGATCTCAATCCTCTCTTACTGGTGTGCACCGGTTCGAGGAGGACGTTGTGATAACATTTAAGGCAATCGCCATAACATGATTTGCACCGGTGACGGAACGTATTTGCTTCTAAGAGAGTGGCTTGCCCACAACGCATCAATCGGCTTTCTACATCAAATCTTTGGCCCATATTTCTTCATCTCTGTTCTATTTTGTTCGCCTTTGCAATATTTTATTCCAACATTAGTCTTGCTAGAATGTGCTTTGCAATTACTTTGTTCAGAAACTGTACAATAAGAGATAGATCTAGAGTCATGGACCGATGATGGATAGGAGACAACGATAATACCAATTCACTAGTGGCGACTTAGGAACTATTTCAACTAAGGATTAGGAGGGCATTTGTAATGTTTTGTAAGTTGTAATATGTAACACATACACAAATAGTATAAGCAAAGCATGCATGAGTCTAGGAAGAGGCTAGGGCAGGTACTTGACTCGAGCCTAAAATGCCACGGACCACCTGACTCGAACCTAGACTCAACCCTTGAGTCGCTTGACCTAGCCATGGTTAAGTATGGCTCTTGTGTTGAGTTTATCGGTTGAATTGGGCTGGCTCTTATGTGTGACTTGTGCTTGAGGCTTGCTAGATGACTAATGGGCCTATTCTGTTGTTGGGCCGCTCCACCTCGAATCTTCGATGATGGACTCATTAAACTCTTGAGATGGAGACAACGTCGTCTTGTCTCTAGGGTTCCTTTATAAGCTTAAGGAGAAATCCTAGAGGGCTCGTCTTGTTCTTTTCTGTGCCGCTTTGGAATTTCTAGGGTTTTCACTCTAGCTTGTGCCCGACGATTCCATTGTAGCTTATCGAAGTTGATTCAAGGCCATAGAAGAAAGAAAGGGGAAGAGAGAGATGAGGGAGATTGGTGCATTGGTGGTCTCAGATCCTTGAGAGCTTGAATGCTCGACTCTCTTACCTTCCTGCTTTGTGCTTGCTTTCTCTTCTTCGCTTGTTCCTAGACTTCTTAGCTACTTGTGTGTGCTTGCTTGTAATCTGTCTCTGTGTGTGTGTGTGTATGTTGGCCTTTTTTTGCCTAGTGAATTTAGTTGAGTCTCCCCTCTTAAGACTCCGCAGAGTAGGACTTTGTCCGAACTACGTTAACAACTCGTGTGTTCACTTGCGTTTACCTTTTCAAAGTCGTTTCAAACTCTATTTCGAACAATAGAAACGGATTCGATTAGATCTAGGTCTCAACAATTGCTATCTGAGCTTGGTGCTCTAGATTTGTGCTTCTGCTTGCGTTTGAAGTCTAGATTGTTAGGGTTAAGCTTGTTCTCCTCTTCTCTGGTCATCTGGGTGATCCATGAGTGTTTCGGGATGAAAATCGAGTTCCCTCTTTCTAGATTTGTTTTTTCACTAGATCTTGCCTTCTCGTTTCTGCTCTTGTTCAAAAATCTTTCAAAAGTTTGATTTACTTTTAAAAACGCTACAAAAACTGGGTTTTAGGCTTTGGCCCTTGAACTCGAGGTGAATTGGAGAAGTTAGGTAACGATTTATCCCGGTGTAACCTGTTCTCTATTCATACACCACTCCCTTACAAAAGGGTTCTTGCTAAAACCCTAATCTAAGATTGACTTCTCAAGTTATGGATATGTGAATTTTACCTTTCTAGGGTTCCATCTAAGTTTCTTAGCTCGTGTTTGCTTGACTTTGCTAATCAAAACATTGTTATGTAATTATCTATACGTACATGAATGAGAATACAGAATCATCTTCTTCTCTCAATTCCATCTACTTACACTAATTCACCAAATAATCTACTAACTAGTGTTATTCACGTACCTTATACGGGTTTAATATAAAAATTATTTTATAAAATTTATTTTCGACTTGTTCTTAAAAAATTTCACCGAACACATTTTTCACGACTAAATTACATTTTTTACTGTTATTCATGTACCTTATACGGATTTAATATAAAAGTTATTTATAAATTATTATCGACTTGTTCTTAAAAAAAATTACAAACACATTTTCACAAATCGCACTTCTTTTAGTACAGAATTATCAAATAATAATTTGTTAGTTGGTGGTGGTTTTTAGGATAGTGGAAAAAGTGGGTGAGGTGGAAATGGTTTAAACAAAATTTAAAAAATTTAAAATTATTTACTTAGTAAAATTAAAAAATATTAATTTGTTAATGGGTGGTGGTTTTTGAGATAGTTGGTATTTTAGAAAAAATTAAAAAAATATTTTCAATGTCAAGTGGTACAAATTTTTACAAATACTTGATTTTTGCTTTATAATTTTACTATGTAGATTATGCCAAAATCAAGTGCATTGATTGGGTGCTTATATTCTATAGCTAAGATAATATTTCTACAATAAGTGGACCATTTCATGATTTCGATCCCATTATCGATCTTCGGTGCTAGTCGAATATTCAACAATTTAAGCCTGCGGCCTTCCACAATTAAAACTGATTTTAAAAAAAAATATCAACTTTTTCCACTTGAGAACAATTAATTTTTAAGTTTCTTGTTCGTGGTGTAACCAACATGTTGCATCCTTTTACTGGGTTGAAACTTGAAATTCTTCAAGGGAGTACATGTTTGCAATTTAAACATTCAATTTGAGGTAGAAAACGAAACACAACTCAGATTCAACAAAAGAAAATAGAGGTGCGTCATTATGTTGTTGTTGAGAGGTAGAAAACTTGAAATATCTGAGTTAACTTACCCATGATCTATCATTATTCAATATAACTAAGTGCTCGTTTGGTTAAGCATAGGAAATGTACTTCTTAGGAAATTAAATCATGTGAAATTAAATCACGGGAATTAAATTTCATAGGAATTGGGTAAAAATGTTTGGTTATAAATATTTTGTAGGAATTAAATTTCTACATTTTGTTTGGTTAGATTTGAAAAATTGTGGGAATTTGTATAAAGTTACTATCATAACCCTAATTTATGAAATGTGATTGGTTGATTTATGGGTATAATAGAAATAATTATAAAAAAAGGGTGGAAGTAGATCTTACCAACCCCTTCCTTGGTAATTATAATTCCTCTATTTTGTAGGAATTGGAAATCATGGAAATTGGACTTCCTAGAATTTTGGGTTGAATTTTTTCCAACCAAACACAGATAATAAATCACACTTTCTGGGATTTTGCAAATCATGGGATTTTACTAGTGAATCAAACAAGCACTAAGAGAAAGCTAAAGATTTGTTATGAATTTTGATTTAGTTGTAAATAAGAATTCGTCCCCATTTTATCTCGTGAAATTACCTATATACTATTAATGAACTACGTACGTACTACCCGTCGACATCTGAACATTGAACTATATATGGGAGATATAACTTTGATTAATTCCCTCTTCTACTCAATGAAGTCATGTCTGCCATTCCTTACTTTTCTACATTTTAAAAGATTAGAAGATTATTTTTTTACGGATTTACCACTCGTCCAAAGGTTAGATTATTTATTATTTTCTCTTCATCAGAAGTACGTTTTCTTTTTTGTTTTTTACTTGAGTAAATGAGCAGAACTGCAGAAGGTTGGGAAATCACAAGTTCAATGAATTCATGCAAATAAAGTTAAAAGTAGTTACTTATAAATGACGTACCGACATGCTCATATACTCTGAAGTACGTACACAAACTTCCAATAATTCCATTTTTCCAAGAGACAACGCACATAGACAGATAGATACCATACCATACCATACCAACAAGGTGCAGATGACATACCCCATGCCAAGAGATCGACACGTACAGAAGATCGATCAATCTTACAATACAAACTAGAGAGTCCAGTAATTATTTAAGCGGAACATACAGTAATAAATGCGCCCAAAACAATGAGTACGTACGTACTAAAGTTTTGGGTACAATTATTCCATACATAGAAGATTAGGTAATTAAGTGATTAATTAATTAAGTAATTAGCACTGGACGGAGACGCGGCAAGCGCTAGCAACCCTCCTGGCGCCAGGGGAGTTAACGTACTGGCTCAGATTAGGGTCCCTGTAGTACTGGCACAGGCACGGCGTCTGCTGCCTCAGCTTTGAACAGCACTGGGCCGACGGAGCGGCCGAGCTCGACATGGCCATTGCGCAGGGGGCCAGCTCGATCGGGTTGCACGTCACCGCATCCGCCTCCTTGGCCACCGCCAAGACCACCACCGCCAAGGCCAGGAGGATTGCAAACGCCTTGGTGTTCATCTTTCCTTTTTTTTAACCTTTGTGGATTTTGGACTTAATATGAGAGGAATGGGTATGTGAATTGTGTTGTGAGGTAGTGTTTGGGTAACATGGGCTTTTATAGGGGGGAGATGGGTGGGTTGTGGGGCCCATTGGGTTCACGGGTGGGGCGCCCATTATGGGGGTGGGGGCCCATTGAGTGTTTTGGGTGGTGGTGGGAACTTGGGATGTGGCAGTGCATCATTTTTTTTTTTTTTTTTGGTAGGAAGTGCATCATCTCTTTGAAACGTGGATTGTTGTGTTGGAAGTACATATATGCAAAAATGCAGTGTAAAAGTTCCTGTGTTGAAAATTCAACTTGTTACTGTTTTCCACAGAATTCACTGTTTACGTTGTGACCACACATATATTCTTTGGAATTAACCCAGCTAGCGAGTCGGCAGAGGGGTGTGAGATTTTACAGTGTATGGGAAAACGATTTATTGACTCCACACCACGTACGGGCCATTTGAGATCCTGCTTTGGACCCAAAAAAATTGTAATTTGGAATTGAAACTTGTCCAAGTATACAAATGTCTTGCAACTGGGTAATTAACGCAGGGTAATATAGGTTGAGATATTTATTTGGTTTAGAAATCAGTAATTATTCTTCTCCTTGTTAAGGCAAATTGATGCCAACCAAATTATTTAAAGCTAGGTTGATGCTAGTACATTAGCTTTAAAATTGATTGAATCAACTACCACATACTTAAGAGCGACAATAGATGCAGGTAATTAAGTCCTACATTTCCACTAATTTTTTTTTATTCTCGATAAATATTACTTCGTATAAACCGATTGGATTTCCTATTGTTATAACGAGAATGATAACAGCAAAAAAAGACACAAAAATTTACGTGCTTCGATAACAGTGTGTTATCTACGTCCACGGACAGAGAGAGAGAAGGAGATTCTAGTATTTATAGAGCTTATAGTGAGAAATGAGAACAAAAGAGAGCAATTGGATTAGAAAAGTGAATGGTGGAGATTAAAGATAAATTGTTTGGTTAAAAATAAAATAATTAGGGGCGGTGACATTTAGTGTAATTTTGAACAATATCTAAATCAGGAGACAAAAATACCCTTGAAAACCTAAAAGACCACTATCGCCATTGAAGGAAGGATCGCTCGCTTGCCTCCCTCGCTCCCCCGATAACCTCGCTCGCTAGATCGCTCCCTCACTGGATCACTCCCTCTTCTCTAACTCGCTTGATCGCTCGTTTCGCCATTGACAACTCCGACAAGTTCCGCATCGCCGATTCTCGTAGTGTCGCCCTCTTTGATAGTGAGAATCATGTTACCATTCTCTGAGAGTAAGTTTTCTTTGCTTAATTCGACTTTCTATTGCTTTAATTTGGTAGATTGAATTGGTTCAGAGTTAGGATTTCAAATTAGGGTTTGATTGTGCCTTTGCCTTTGGATAGTGGATTACTATTCTCATAAGAACCATACTCTTGAATGTTCCATACTCTTGAATGTTGAAACTAACCTTATGAATTTTAATATTTGTTTGATCAAACTATGGTGATCTGGTTTGTGAGGCTAAGGCCAAGCGTCTAAGGATCAAATGACCGGTTAAAAAGCCCATCCGGAGCTCTCCTTTTGAGGAAGGTATGAATCTTGATCTTCATCTTCATGCCCCAGTTTCTTGGGTATTTTCGACTTGGCCTTTGTTGTTTTCTTGTTGGTTCATGTTTTATAACTTTTTAGTTCATGGTTTTGAACTTGTTAGTTCATGGTTTTGAACTTGTTGGGTCATGGTTTTCTACTTGATTGTTACGACAGAACATATATAATTTTCAAAAATATTTGACTGACTTCAAAGGTAGATACGAATAGTCAATTTGATTGAAAAAGACTCTTAATAATTGTACGGGTTTTCATACTCTGCATTGCCTTGGAAGAATTAGGTTAGTAGACTGCTTAATATTGAATTTTTTTCTAACTCACGACTCTAGGCTCATAATATTTGTTCTATGAAATAATTTTTTATTTTTAATTAAATTGTTTTTTTAAATATTACAAAACTTCTAATCTTGATCCCCGTAAGAGTATTTCAGATTTACACAAAGTTTGATGGGAGCCTAGCAACTAACTGGGCTCCGACACCCTTATTCAAGGCAAATCACAAGCGTTGAAAAATAAAGGAACGAATATTAGCGTTAGCCGTGTTACTATGAGCAGTCTGTGCGACCCTAGACAAAAACTCAAGGGCATCGCTCCCTAGCTCTCCAAAAGTAGAGAAGGCAAAATCAATAAAACTATATCCATTGTCTGTGCACTTGAATCCATACTTCCTCATCTTTCGGACAACAACATTAGAAACAACAGCTCCATGAACAAAAGCATCAACACCAGCCCCCGCGAAAGGAGAGATACATGTGACATCTAAGCAGACGTTCCTCCCTCTGTCCCAAGAGTAAACTAGAAGATCCGCAGGTTGAAGATCTCTACCTTCCTCGGACAAAAATCCAAGAGGTACCTCCTTTTGCACAACGACGCCAACCCGAGTACATATATCCCCCAACACGTCCTGGACTAGGTTATGGCGAAACTTAAGACCAATATCATTCCCACAGTGGACAGCATGATCGCCAAAACAATCTATGATTTATGTCATTTAGCAGCCTATCTTGAATACGAAGGTTCATGATATTTGTTCTTGGTAAATGTATATAATTTATGTCATTAGTAGCCTATTAGCTCAAATGGTAGAGTAATGTGCATATGCACAGAGATGTGGGTTCAAATCCCCTATATGCAATTCTTCACACGGTTAATGTCTTTTGTTTATTATAGTTCTTCTTTTGGTTCATATTTTTATAATATTTTATTTTACGGTTCATGTCTTTTAAGTCATATTAGTTGTTATTTCGGTTCATGTCATTTGTTTATTTGGCCCATATATTTATCAACAAAGGTTCACAATATTTCATCTAATGGTTCATGTCTTTTAGTTGATAATAATTGGTCTATTGGTTCATGTCTTTATATTGTTAGGTTCATAACAATGGTCAATAAAGTTCATCAAATTTAACATAGTAGCTCGAGTGCATATGCATCAAAATTTTAAGAATTTTATTAGTTCCTTGATAAGAAAGATGACAATAATATATTCAAATACAAGGTTATAATAAAGCATACATAGGATACCAACCATCCCCACAATCATTACCAACATCATAAAATAATCATTAGAAGTAAACAAATATGGAACATGGAGTATCTCGGAGATTAATTGAGCTTGCCTTTTCCGTAGTAGTGCATTTGGAGTGATTAAGAATGCAAGGTTCCTTTGGCCAAAAATTTGTATTACGGTGACATGTTGAAGCAATGGAATAACTCTTATCATTTAATGTGGTTCATAAATGCATTGGCCACATAACCGAGCATGCCAAAAATATTTGACCGGAGCATGATGAACAACCTACAATAATAAAAAGGGGAAAAAATTAAGTTAATTTAGAAGTAACATAGAACACATAATGAGCAATAAAAATGTGCAAAATACCATTGTTCTTTTGGTTCACAAAGATTCTAAATGAGGTTCATATATAACAATACACATTAAGGTTCATTGAAAATGACAATGTGGTTCATGATGAATCAGACTGAACTATATATATATGTCACTTTGGTCTATTTATGTACATATGTCCAACTCATCCAACCTGGATTGCAATGACTTATTACAATCATGTATTCAACACTTACGTACTTCTTAACGTGGGGAGCGCGTTCTCAAATATTGTCATTGTGGTTCATAATATTAAACAAGAAGGTTCATTGAAAATAACAATGCGGTTCATATAAAATAGCAATACGATTATAAGTGAAGTGATCTAGCAAAGGTCATAAGGGTACTAATTGCTTATTCAAAACAATATCCTACTAGCTAGTCAATGTGGATAACTAGGCATAGACATATACACTAAAGCATCATATCCAACAAAAGGATACTAAGCACTTAGCAATCTGAGAATAAAATAATATGCAAGCATTCATTTTAATCATAAGGGGGATTGAACACTAAAACATCATCAATATATGAAAAGGTCTTGCAATTTGTCCACATTATTTTCATATTCACTAATTAGAACAATAAAAGCAATATTCCAAGACATTTTAGCAAAACATGTTCATTGAGACATTTTATCAAACACTTTGTGGGCAATCAAATAAGCATACAAATTTAAATTCTAGTTTTTATAAAATTTTGTTTCCAATCCTAAAACCAAGAGTACAACACATTTCTCCATGATCTCAAGCAACAAAGAACCCTAAACAACAACAAATTTAGAGATTATTTGAGAGCAACAAATCATCCACCAAGCTAAACTCTTCTTAAGCACTTTTCATAATCACTTACCTAAATTCATTGTGTCTTCAATTTGGAGTAAGAGTTTGTATCGATCGAAGGAGAAATCGAGATCGAAAGGGAGATCGAGAGTAATCTCGTAGGTCGTCGCTGCCAGATGAAATTACGTAGGAATATCGGGTGATTTGTAGGTTTTTAGGGCTGAAAATTGAAATTAAAAATGAAGCATAGTAAAATGACAACAATACCCTTCCAGCTTTAAAAAATAAAGGAGTATGAGTATTGATAACAACCCATCTAGACCCTTAATCTCACAAAATCAGCGGATGATAACTGTTCTCATTTTATATGATAAGAACAATTCTCATTTGATCCCCAATCCGGGTAGAGAAACTAAATTCTTTATTAGGAAGGCTAAACCAGAATAGATTACAATTATATGGTGTTTCATGAATATATATAGCAACTCGTGAAACCCTAAACGGATTATGAGTTGTATGCCCAAAACAGATTATGATAAACCCGTTAATAGATAGGGTATGTTTTGAAAGTTGGTTCGATAAAATTAATTTTGCTATATATAGGTACCTAGTCATGGTAATTAAATAGGGTTTACCAAACTAAAGAAGAAGGGTTGTCTAGGAAGCAAAATTCATTGCCCATTCTTCTGCCTACTTGCTTTGCCTCACTATGTTTCCACACCAATTCAATTTTTCCAACCAATCAAAATTATCTGTCTTAATCATTTGATAACCTTTGAACTTTGAATAGTTAATCCTTGTGGAATACTGTATGATTTTCTCCAATAGTGAGTGTGATTTTCTCCAATAGTGACATTGATCTGAACTTGTCACATTACATAATCTTCATTCAAAGTACGTATCTACAAAAATAAAAATAAAAATAAAAACGTTTGAAACAGTCCATCTTGATAAAAACTAAGATGGCTTGAATCTCATTAAAAATACAAAAGAAAACACTTCATAAAATGACAAGCCTCAAATATAGCCGATCAAAATTTCTGGAGATCTAGCTCCTTATATGATCAATTTCCTAACACGCATATTGGTGTATGGAAATCCTTTACATGATCCACTTTCCTTTCACTTAATACTATACCTAACAACTAACTTTTAAAACCCCATATTAAGATACAGAAACCAACAAATTAAACACAAATAAGAAGACTCGTATAACTAATTCACTAGTTTCGTGAAGTCTCGAAGACATTAAGCATGCCAGTGAACCTACCACTCATGATTCGTCTGAACCTTGTATCTTCAATCGGTGCTCGTTCTTGTGATGGGATCTCCTGAGGAGAGTGTTGAATGGTTTCTTTACTGCCTGATCTCTCCTTTAATATGATCTCCAGGGCTTCTTTGTGTTTTGGATCAAGCATTTTTCGGTCCTTTAGAAGGTTTTGAATGGCAGGTAGGAGGAATTCCCGGATGCTGGTTGCAGGAATATCTGAATGGCTCAAAATATAAGATTAACAGCATTAAGCTAGATAGAGATCTTGAGAAATACAATAAAAATCTAGTTCAATTTGAGTAAACTGACCGATTGCGTCAAGAGCCTGAATTGCTTCACAAATTGCATTAGCTCTTTCACGGCGGTGCATAATGTTAGTTGATGGATTAGTTGATCCACTAAGATGGAAGATCTTCGCCAAAAGATGTAAGAATGTATGTCAAGGAACTAAAATCATCATATATCAAAGAGGCATGGACTATTTAGGACCTTTTTTTTAATATCGGCGCAAAGTCATCATCATCATTGACCCACTGAGGCTCCGCTACAGCGGAATCTGGGGGGTCAAGATGGAGGTACCCCTGCCCAAGGGAAAGGGGGTACGCCCAATAGACACAAGAAAAACTGAAATTCAGCTATGTGACAATAATAACTGAATTTAGTTAGAATGCACCAAAATTGATATAGGGACTAAATCCATCTCAAAGGCAGTTTATAAAAGCCAATGAGCATGAGGATGCACCCAATTTATATCAGCCCAAAGTAATTGTATAAATGGAAGAGGATATAATCTCTGAGTTTTTCTGTTGTACGTGGTACAACAGCCGATAATACACGAATAACTGCAATGGTAGCTTCATGGGATCCGTCTTCAAGAAAAGCCTCCATTTGGACACGTATTTTCTCAGCAATCTATAGAAAACACCCCCACACACACAACAACTAAGAATAAGATCATCAAATGCATATAAAATCAGCCAAATCAATAATGTGGCTAGTTATACCAAGTCATTCTTGAAATGCTGAGCTACTGCTCCAATTGCATCTATACTGGCGTACTTGACATTCGGATTTTGGTCAGACCCAAGAGTTACGAGAGCTGGTAGAACGTTAGTTGATAACATCTTGGCATCAATATATGGAACCTGTTGCATAACTCATTAAGGGCGTGTTTGGTAAGAGTGACATTAAGCCTTGTGAACTCTTTCACTCAGATTTTTCATGTCTTACCATGACTTTTAATATATTTGCTGCACAGATTTTCATGTTCATGCTGGAACTAACTACCATCTCCCACAGTATATTGAAAACCAAGTTATGATTCACTTTGAATGTGCTGCAGAAGAGAAGCCACATATTTAACATGTACACAAGAAACAGATGAAACAGAAAAATGATCTACAATACAAACATATACAAACCAGAGAAAGCGGATAGCGTCCTCTATATCGCAATTATGCCTTATGAACTCTTCTGCTGTATTCTGAATTAGAATCATTCTCAGATACCGTTTCAGTTGTTCATGTTTGCTAGGAGCTCCTAGAACACCAGCAAGGAGAAGTGGCATAACAGATAAAGTAGCAAGTTCCTCTGCTACAGCATCTTTTGGCTTTAGCCCTGTAAAATTTTATCTTTAATCTCAAAATCAACAGGCAAGCATATCTATGTAGCCCTTGTAAGTGTGAGTGAGAGAGAGAGAGAGACACCTTTGATTTTCAAATGAGTAGATGATGGGAAGAAGTTTAAATCAGCATCATCACCAACAGATATCATAAATATAGGTAGTGTTATGTTTGTCAAGTAAAAATCTCCATATTGTTGAGATACTGTCAGCAAAAACTGCACAAACACGGTATTAACATGATCAAAAACCTGAAATAAAATATTTTGTTCATAAATTTACAGAACATTTTTAGGAATCCAAGGATGGACTTTATATAACACCTTTGTGATGCGGTTTCTTAGGCTATCTTCCTTTTGAGATAAAGAAGAGGCAAGCTGAATCAGACCTGGAAAGCATTCTATGTGCAGCCATTCAAAGGCAGGCCACTCCACATGCCCCCTAAGATAGCATTTAAATCCTTGGTTAAAAAAAGAGAGAAAATAATGGTAAGAAAACAATGAGAAAATACAGAAATTTTTACTTCGCATATAATTCAAGGATGGATGTGCAAAATAATGTGCCTTCTGATTCTGAATCATGTAGGAAAGGGCATGTCTCAACCGCCTTCTGGCACATGTACGGAACCAATTCTATAAGCATCCGAAGCAAAACATCTATGTTCCATCGCTCACGCTCACCTAAAACCCGAAGATTTGACTCAATAGAGCCTTCAACTCCAGAAAGAGTTGGGCAACGCTGATAAGAGAGGGGAAATGTATCAACAACAAGGTCTAAGATAACACAAATAAAGATAAAAACATTTACGGTTCGTTTAGATTACTCTTGATGAATGTATTATCTTGCATTATAATGCATGCAACCTTATATAACTTACCTGAACCAAATTCAACATATGTGAGAGTAGAACTAACAAAATATGGTCCAATTTGTTTCCCCATTTTATCAGAGAAGGAACTAACTCTTTGAGAGTAGTGTCCACAACGATTCCAGAAGGGTCAAAAACCAGTTGGAACATCAACTCCTCAACCTAAGAAATCAACAAAGTAAAGGGTCAGTTTTTTTTAATTATAATGAAGTAGGTCAAATCATATTTTAAATCCTTAGGCTGACCTTGAAATATTTCTCTTTATTTGGAAAGAGAGGAAGCAACAATGCCAAATTGTGTGCAGCAGATTCCCGAACAACAGTTGCAGAGTCCTCAATCAACTGTTGAATGATAGACAAGATGAGAGAACCGCGTATCTCAGGATGAACAAAATTTGCAAGCTCTCCACATGATTGAGCAACAAGAAGCCTGCGCTCTTCATACATGTGATTGATCTACAATAAGAGAAAGCACATTTTTAATAGGGTACAAAAAAATCAATGTCCTTAGGAATTAAGTATCTTGCAAACTTACTTGTTCCCAACATTGAGGAAGCAACTCTGTCTCTGTTCTCATCTCACCCACACTCTTGGCAAGACTAACACAGGCCTAAAATTGAGACATACAATATTCAAACTTCAAAAAAGAAAACAAGATGAGGATATATAAGGAAGGGAATGATGATTAAACCAGAAACATACATCCATAATAACTCGTCTTTGTTTTTCATCAGGGCGCTTAATTAAATTAAACAAAGTATGGGTCAAAGAATCACGGGTATTGCTATCTGGATGGAGTTCAATTGCACACATTATCAATGGAAGAAGCTCCTGCAAGTACATAACAACTCATAATAAATAATATCTTCCAATGTTAGAAACTAAAAATATATGATATCAATAGGGAGCAAACCTCGCGGTTTTTGATCAAAACATAAGGAACAATCTTTGGCAAGGTATCTGAAATGATCTGAATGGTTTCTAAACCCTGCAATAATAGATAAATTAGCACACAATAGAAAATTAGAAAGGAAAAAACATAGTGTCAATTACTTGCCGTCTTTAGAGAAGCAGTTGATGAATTCTTTTCTTTAAGAATGCAGACATCTATCTCTTTTTCAACAGAGCTACCATTATTCAAAATTTCAGACGACGCTGAAATTAAATATTTTAAATAAGGCTGTGAGACTTTATCATCAAGATTTTCAAGGTTCGCCTCCTCTTCTTGCACAACTTCTATGTTCTTACTAGAACAGTCAGTGATGTAAGCATTTGAACCTTGTTCCTTGTTATCAGAAGAGTGAGGATCAGGATGATCACTTTCATCAGACAATGAATTCTTTCTAGATAAAGAACCTTCAACTTGAGTCTGGAGTGAGGTGATTTCAGATCTGCAGTTGTTAAGCTCTAGTCTTTGAGTGTCCACCAAGCTCTTCAGCTTTCTTACCTAAACAGTGGCAACAATTTCAGTTTTTTTTTCCCTATACACCCTATAAACTGTATAATAGAAGATAGATAATAATCCCAAATTCCGTGAACCACCTGCGTCTCCTTGTCCATAAGATTCTTCCGTAAGCTGTCTATGGATTTATTTAAAGCTGATATATGCTCTTCATTCAGTTCCTTGTTCTTCAACAACAACTCTTTATCATGATTCAGAATTTCAGTGGCCTTTGACAAGGACTCAATTTCCTTAAGCATAACAAGCTTTTCCTGCAGAATGGCATCTCAATCTCGATCATTCTGCTTGGACCTCATTGGCTTTTATTAATTACATTTGTGGAGCAATATAGATGAAAATTTTGTATAGAAGTATATAACAAAACAACACAAGAATGTAGGAGTACCTCAGTAGCATTTTCAGTAGAAGAAAGGTATTGGTAGTAATAGTGGCGCAAGGCATCTGGCACGGACGCAGGGGAGTTTGGCCTGCTATCCAGATTTTGATCAGATGCCTGCAAAATACAAGAATCCTTTAGCTTTGTAGTTTTACTAGAAACATACTAAAACACAGGATATGCACTTACAAAAAGCAATTATAGAGACAGATGGTTAATTCATGAGAAAAGTGTAAGAGAGAAAGATGAAGTATGAATTACCTCTTGGTAGAATGTCATTGCTGTAAGATGATACCCGGCCAAAAGTAAATATTCTTTTACAGCACAGTTGAGATCTATCCTTTCATTTTCTTTTAAGGGACCCAGAGTAGAGTGGGTGGTATCTGTCTTTCTCCATTTTATATCAGCCATGTGATTTAATGATACACCTCCATTTTCAGCCTTCAATTTTGATACATCTTCATGAGCTAGGCGAAGTTCATATTCCCTGATGGCTAATTTTTCTTGTAGGATTCCATTCTCTTCGAATAAAGTCTGGGGATCAGCAACTGTAAAAATCAATCTTAATTGTTAGGTAGGGCAAAGCAACAAAGATTGAAATTTCACTTGATCATGCAAAATTGCACAATGTAGATGGTTAAAACATGTAATTTAATCATAAGAAAAGAAGAAAGATGAAACCTTTGAGAGAATTGAAGCGAGAGATCTGATCGGGAGGAAATTGGAAGGGATCAGAGAAGAAATCTTTGAGCCTGATAGCGTGAGCGTCTCTTCCATCTTCTAGAAGCTCGTGGAGAAGTTCGAAAGCCGTCAAAAAGTAGTTCTCTTCCAACAGAAAGTTAACGACGCAATTGCAGAGCGACGATCTCTCCAAATCCATCATCCCTGTCGGATCTTGCTCTCTCATCTCTGCCGGCAGAAGAATTGAATCGATTTCACAGAATCCGCCATTGGCGAACTCTTCTTAATCGAGGATTTATGAGAAGGGCAATTGGAAAAGGTCTGCGGTCAACGTGCTCTACACACACTGCCAATGAGGCAGGCTCAACCAGCAACCATCTGATCTGATTCAAGTCATGCTTCAAAATAGCGGTCTCCAACAACGAGCAAAAGTTTCATTTCAAGATAACGGTATTTTAAAAAGAGTGTGATTTCGATTAAACGAATTGAGAAAGTTTAGTTTTGGTTTTTACACGGAAATTCATATTTGTAACTGGGATTACTGAATTGAATAGTATTTAGGGTTGGATCGCTAGGACAATACATTATCTTCCAAAGGCAAACTCGTAAAGTTTTGCATCAATCGACTCGATCCACTTGATAAAATAAAAGGATGGTGAGACTTGGAATTTTACTCTTGTAAAAAAAAAAAAGGCCATGATCGAACTTCGTGACTATTACTACGACGCTGGATGTAAGGGCTAATTCACCATTTTTACTATTGAGCTTGTTTAACACCTTTGGATTAGCCAAAATGTTACTTAATTGTGGTTGGACACCCTAATTTTGAAAGAATAATATAATGTGTGCATAGCTTTTGTACCGGCCATGTTGCATCAACTCTACTGAAAATGTGTGTGCGTTTATTTTGTAATATGTATACATCATTTCTTGATGTGTATATTTATTTTGTATTATGTGTGCAATGATCTCACGATCTCGTATGAGTGTCCATTCTCACTCGAATCGGTCCCATGTAATCATGTATGTATGATTACACTAAATCATAATACCCTTATTGACTTATATCACGCATCCTCCCCTAAACCTCTATAATTAAACCAAGTAACACATTTCTTTCTGAAAAGTACAATCTGTTCATATAGTATAATCACATTAGTGGTGTGTCCGGTTCCGGAACCGGCAGTTCCGGTTCCTCGGAACCCCGGAACCGTTCGGTTCCATTTAATTTTTTTAAAAAAAAATTGAATTTTCTGCTCAAACCGCGATCGCGGTTTGAGAACCGTGGTCGCGGCCCGTCCTCCGCGATCGCGGATTGTGGTTATAATGGGTATTTTAGACTAAAAATTCCGACCGGTTTGGGACTTTGGGAAGAGAAGGGGGGTGGGAGAAGAAGGGTTTGAACTTGATATTAAGTTGCGTACGTATCCTCTCGGGGTCATAGAGGAATCAAAGCCCACGTAGTTCTCTTACCTTCGATATGCAACCCCGCTTGGCGACTTACCTACGGTTAAAGTGGATGTCGTGCTTGGTCTTTAAATGATGAGTGATGGTTCCATAACCTCCACCCGGCAACCATTTGTACCTCTTGGAACAATAGTTGCATTTAACCTCACATCGGCCTCGTTCATCCAATATGTTGTCTTTGGTGAAGTGATTTGTGAAAATTTCGAATTTCAACCCTCGGCCTTGGTTTTCCATACTTGAAAATGAATATGAAATGAAGTATTCAAAGGAAATAAAAGAATATGAGTCAATGAGATTGGTGTAAATTAAATTGAAGGAGAGATATCATATTTATATGGATAAATGGATTAGAAATAGCCGTTGAATTTGAAAAATATAGCCGTTGGAATGGATCCGCGACCGCGGTTCTCAAACCGCGGTCGCGGCCCGTCTTCCGCGATCGCTATGCGATCGCGGATGGTGGTTATAATGGCTATTTTAGGCTATTTTAGCCTATTCCGACCGGTTTGGGACTTTGGGAAGAGAAGGGGGTGGGAGAAGAAGGGCTTGAACTTGATATTAAGTTGCCTACCTATCCTCTCGGGGTCATAGAGGAATCAAAGCCCACGTAGTTCTTATTACCTTCGATATGAAACCCCGTTTGGCAACTTACCTAAGACGAACCGGCGGAAGAAGCTTGGCTTGCGTCGTCCTCTATTACATCATCTGATGACTCCGTACAGTTCATTGATTGTGATCTAATTTCCGCCCTCTTCCAATCGTCCACACAAACTTGGGCTTCCAATGCTTCGGGTGCCAATCTTGATCTTCTATCGTCTAAGATGTGGCCGCCTTGGCTAAACTTTTGCTCCACCGCTACCGTTGAAGCGGGAACGGCAAGTACTTGAGCGGCAATCCTTGCTAGTGTTGGATATGTGTTCTTGTGTTGCTTCCACCAATCTAAAATGTCAAAATCATCTACAAACTCAAAGGTAGTGGTTAGATAAGTATCGAGCTCCGTATGTGAGCTCGTGAATCTCAGTTTTTTTGTAAGATTTTGCAACATACGAGACCCCGCGGATAGAAAAGAACGACGAGATGAGGAGGACGATGGGGGTAATTGAGGCGTAGAAGGAACCTCACCACCCGTGCTATAAGTTTTGTACAAATCATAGATAAGAGATTTAGCACGTTCTATAATGACATCAACATTGCAATTTCTATCATAATGTTCTTCTTCTAAATTTAACAACTCATAGTATTGATACAAAGTATCTTGCAAACCTTAAATCTTAAATCTTGGATAAAAAACACAAGCAACAAGATAAATATCGGGAATATATTTATAATAGTTCAACCACTTTCTCTTCATAAGTAAAATACCTTGAACAATGTCGGGTCGGTCGGGTTGTGAAAGCCTTTCCTTAAAGGCACCCGCAACATTCAAAGCTTCAACAACAAACAAATGAGCACTTGGTGTATATGTTTGACTAAATGTATAAGTTGCATCATTAAAAACTTGTAAAATCTCCACAATATCATAGCAAATATCCCAACAAGCTTCAATTGCTTGTGAACCCGGGATATGTTGAGCGGCAAAGGAAGCTAAAAGTTCTTTATAACGTAAACATTGATGAAGTAATTTATAAGTTGAATTCCAACGATGAACGACATATTTTGAAAAAAGTATGGGTGATACACCATTCGATTTACAAAACCTCCCCCAATCACTTTTGGCCTTCTTTTTTAACCAAATAAAGCTAACAACATGCTTAATAGGTTCAAGATATTACCCTAAAAGTGTCAAACCATATTGAACACATAAGATTAAAATATGACAAGAACATCTTACATGAAAGTATTTGTTTCCAAAAACCGGTTGACAAACTTGAATCAATTCACTAATAGAAGCGGTGTTGTTAGATGCATTATCAAATGAAATAGTGAAAACTCGATGAAGTAGTCTATACTCATCTAAAATAGTTCGTATAATGTTACAAATATTTGAAGCGGTATGTGCCCCATCAAATACTCGAAAAGCCAAAACTCGTTTTTGCATGTGAAAATGATCATCAATATAATGACATGTAATACCCATGTATGAATGAGATTGATAGTTATCACTCCAAATATCACTACAAATAGAAACACGAATATCATTTTGAGCAAAAAACCGAGACAACTCCTTTTTACGATTCGCATATGCTTTAAACACATTTTTCCTAATTGTTTGTCTTGTTGTTCGTTTATAAGCGGGTTGCAAATGGTTGGAAACCCAATCATTTATACCCACACTTTCCGCAAATTGAAATGGCAAATGATCAACACAAATAGCTTCGGACAAAGCATAAACACTACGCTCATGATTATAAGTAAATAAGGGAGATTGAGAGGAAGAACTTGCTAACCCCGAAGTTGAAATTTGTGTTTGACCTCGCATCATGCCCAACTTGTCCAAGTGTTTTGCCTTCAAATGCTTGTTCAAGGTGTCATAGCCTCCATTGCGCTTCCATTTGTACTTCGAGGGACAATAGTTGCACTTGACAACGTATCGGTCTAGTGCATCCAATTCATTGCCCCTGGTGAAGTGCTTTGTGAAAATGTCGGATTTCAACACTTTTGCGGTTTGGTTGGCCGTAGATGCCCCCTCCTCCTCTTCGGTGTGTTGCTCATCCTCGTCGGTGTGTTGCTCATGGACCTCCTCATTGCCTTGTGGACCTTGGTTATGAATAGGAGCGGAATGAGGAACTTGTGGAGGAATGGGCATAGGCATAGACATATGAGGAGGAATGGGCATAGCCATAGACATATGAGGATAAGGTGGTTGTGGTTGATAAGCATTAGGATCCACTTGACTTTCTTGTGAACCACCAACACCACCATAGAATTGCTCGGCCAACAAATCAATAAAGTCTTGACCTTGGTTTTCCATGTTTCAAAAGATTAGGAAGGAGATAAGAGACTTGGAAGTAGTAAGAAAGGATTTGCAAGTTGAAAGCTTGTAGAATTATGAGAGTAGTAATAGTAGAGAAAGATAAGAGAGTATGAGATTGGTGTGAATCAAATTGAAGGTGAAGTATGGTATTTATATGGGTAAATGGAAGGAAAATAGCCGTTGGAATTCATGTGAACGTTGGAATATAGCCACTGGGAAAAAAAATAGCCGTTGGAACAGTGGCCGTGATCGCGGCCCCAAAACCGCGATCGCAGTTCCCATAGCCGCGACCGTGGCTCCATACACATTCTGTTGGAACACACCGCAATCGCGGTTTCTATAAGCCGCGGCCGCGGCTTTGGGAGCCGCGATCGCGGTTTTAGGGCCGCGATCGCGGTGTGGTCCAACAGAATGTGTGTACATTCTGTTGCCAAAACCGCAACCACGGTTTCTATAAGCCGCGGTCGCGGCTTTGGGAACCGCGATCGTGGTTTCTTTCCCGCGATCGCGGTCCCACATAACCTCTTACGGAGAACCGGCGGTTCCTCCGGTTCGGAACCGCCGGTTCTCCGGTTCTTCTAAAGGAGGAACCGGGACCGGTACACTACCGGTTCCTCCGGTTCGGTTCCGGTTCTGAAACCGGAACCGGAGCCGCCGTTTTTTGAACCGAACACACCACTAATCATATAGTAATAATATTTTCCAATAACTGATGCTTTAGCATTCATGAAAAAATGGACATTATTGTAAACTGTCATTGTTATAGACTTATAGGTAATGCAATCATGCAACAAACTTTATAAGAAAGACACTGAAAACTGAAGTTAGATTTATATCAACTTTACTTAGGTAAAAAGGCTAATTGACTGTTTGATGACTACCTAGAGTACAAATTTCTTAACCTTCGATATTTTGAGAATATCTAGAGTATCTAGCATGATTCAACCAAGAATATTCATAGATGCAAGTTGTTGTACAAGGTAATATAAGATGGAAATTGGAATCATGTACTTAGAAACATTAATGGAGTCGCCTATGAGTTAGCTCGGTTAGAACAATGGGAAGTTGGTTTACGGGTTTGGGATGTTAACTTAATCCCGCCCTCGTGCAGTTTTTCAGAATGAATTAGTATCTGAAACACACAAAAAAAAAGTATGAAAAGTATAATATAATAGGAGAAAGAAGCAATCTATTATCAGCGAAACAAAAAACACTATAGTATTTCAACTATATCAACTAAATGTTCAACAGTTTGTATTCGAGAACGAGTTAAAAATGAGTTGGACCATAAAAACAGGGGGCTCAGAAAACCCAGACTGCATTTATAAAATGCAGCAAGCTTTGGACCACACAATGCCACAACACGATGCCAAAATCAAAATATAAGCACACACACCCTCTCTCCACGGTCCACTTCAGATACAAAACAAAAGAATTTCCCACACAAATTCTCACACTTATTTTTTCTTTTTGTTATCTATGAAGGAGAAAAAACAAGAGCAAGGGGGTGTACACAGTACACGATATCAAATGACATCCAACCATCACATATTCACATACAACAATCTTTTTTATCTTCTTCCTGGATTTTGTATATGGAGCTGAATTTCTTTTTCCTCCTCCCCTGGGACACTGACTAAACTCCCCAAAGCTTTTCTCAAAGCACCTATAGCATGGTAACTACAATCATGGATGGAGGAGAAAGACGTGAGAACGGAAACCGAACCGGGTCCGTTAAGGCGGCAATTCACATGTTCGGAGAGAAGATGATGCTTGAATCCAACTCGTCTTCAACTCCAATCAGAAAGCCTTACCAGAAGATCAATTTCCTTCAGGTATGTAAAGATCCTTGGAAAAATCTTCTAGTTGCTACCGGAATTGATATTACAAGTAGTTTAATTTCAGATTTTGTCTGTAAACAGAACCAACCTTCAAAGGCGCGCGAGCTGCACCTAGTGAGGCAAAGCATCATTGACCTGAATGAGAATAGTAGGGAAGCTGAGTCCAAAGCACAGGCTGACCTGGAGCTTCTGAAGGCGAAGAAGACAGTGAAGGCGTTAGCCTCTCAAATTGAGGAATCAAGCTCAAGGGCCAAGAGGAATCAGAATGAGCTTCAGAAGCTCAATGATATGAGTAACAGCAAGGTGGGTCCCACATTGGTGGACCAGGAAGCGAGTAGAGAGTTGGAGTTGCTAAAGAGCGAGCTGAGCAAGATCCGGGTTGAGATAGAGCTAGTGAAGGAAGAAACTTCTAGAGCTATTGAGGAGGCAGAGATTTATAATGGCAAGAAAGGGTCGTACTTGGGTACGGTTGAGTCACTAAGGAAGGAGATTGAGGAGGCGAATGAAGAGCAAGTTCTGGTTGAGTTGGCTGCAATTGAAGCTGAAAAGGAGCTTTTGGTAGTTGAAGCTCAGAGGAAAGATGAAAAAACCAAGTACTCATCTTCCATGGAAAAGATGAGAGCAAAGATGGATGAAATGGTGGGCGAGCTCAATTTAGCAGAGGAGATTAAAGAGAAGCTAGCTGCTGTGGAGTTGGATATTAATATGTTGCAAACTGAGATGGCGTTGGTAAAGGAAATGGGACAAAATGTAATAGAGCATTCTGGGGTCAATTTGCAGGAGTTGTTTCTTGAGTGGAAGTTGGTGACTGAAGAGGTGGAGGAAGGGAAGAAGAAATTAGCGTCCATTAGACAAGATGGGTTTCAAATCATGGCTATGATGGATGTAATCAGGAGGGAGAAGGTAATGATTGTGGAAGAGATAGGTCGAATGAAGAAATGTGATGAGAAGGCAGATAAGACAGTTAAGAGTCTTAATTCAAAACTCATCAGAGCAAGGAATAAACTAGAAACAGTTAGCAAAGGTGAAGAAACGGCGAAAGGGATTTTGTCAAGCTTAATGTCAACTCTAGAGAAGATGAATAAAGACAAAGAAGCAGCGAATGAAGAACGAAAGCTGCTTATGGAAGAAACTGAGAGTGTAAAGCTAGAAACAAAGAGAATCGAATCTGAAACAGACTCAAACAATGAAAAACTACAGGCTAAATTACAAGAGCTTGAGCAAATTGGGTTATCAGAGTTGGAGGCTCTTGAGAAGCTGAAGTCAATTACTGAGAATACAATGAGAGAAAGAGAATCTGCCTCTAAACACAAATCCACAATCACAATTTCAAAGTTTGAGTATGAATATTTATGTGGGTGTGCAGCTTCTGCACAGGAAACTGCAGACAAGAAAGTGGAGGCTGCAGAAAAATGGATTGTTGCACTAAAGGCGAGTGAGAGAGAAGCAAGAGCAAAAATTGAGATGGTGAAGAACAAAAGCAGTGAGCTAAGGTTGAAAGAAGAGCAAGAGATGTACCAGACAGATGAATCTTTAAATGCAAAGAAGCTGGTTCAAGGGGAGCTGCAAAATCAGAGGGATAGTTGGAGGAAAAGCACTGAAGCTGATGATGCTAAGATGACTCCTTCAAGAAGGGCAAAGATTAGAAGATCTATTAATTCTCCAGCAAGCAAGCATATGTCTCCTCGTTCCACATCTTTCACTGTTAAGAGACGAAGAAAGGTAATGCCTGTCATTGCAAAGTACTTTGCAAGCATGAATATTGAAAGAGGATCAAGCTTTGAAGAACTGTAATTCAAAATTTCGTACTCCCTCAAACCTTCTTAGGTTTATTGTTGTATCTTGAAGGAGGTGTTTCTGTCTCTGTACATTTTCAAATGTACACATGTTTCTCCGAGATGCAATTTGGAGGTATTTTGCAGCATCTGATTATGGTGTTTTGTGATTTTGAATGGTCTAGGTTCAACTGGGTGGAGCACTTGTCTCTCGGATTTTGTCCAGACTAAACCGCTAAAAAGTCAGGCAATCTGTACTAAGCTCAAACTCCTGGAAGCTGTTATGATATAAAGTATATCTCTAGTTCTAATGTAGCTAACATCTATGTTCATTCATTGTCTATAAATAGTAGAAACATGGATTCATCTTGAAAATTATGAATATTAAGATGGAATAAAGAACATGGAACAAGAAAACTATGATAACAAGCTACTTGTATAGCCATGATGTTGATACTTGTACACCAGGAAAGCTAATCCACTAAAAAATATACTCTAATGTGGCATGTAATCAGTTGTATTATGAAGCAGATATAATGGATGCAATGAGTTAGTTTAGTCAGTAGTCAAAGGGGAAAAAATTGATATTTAACAAACACAGATGAGACGCCAATAAAAAATCAAAAAGAAATTTTCAATTAGGAAAGAGAACCTTGTTTCAATGAAACATGAAACATATGTCAAAAGGAGTACAAACATCATATTATCATACTATATAATACACATCAGGAAAAGCCCTGCAGCATCCCAAGTCCAAAGATGCCATGTTTTATATACAATCAGGAATGGCATCAACGATGGCACGTGTACATATTAGGAAAACGCATAGGAACTTACTAGAAAATTGCTTTTCCTTCTCAAAGGAAATAAAAACTTCAAGTTTAAATGGGGCATATACAATCGGCTTCTAACCTGTTTACTTAGTGCTTTCCAATTGCAACTGGGTCAAATTATCCAACAACATTGCAGTAGCAGCATTTGTTGCAACTTGGCGCTGAGGTGATATAGGTGATACTGGTGGTTGAGTCTTATATATTTGAGCATGCAGAGGATCGTCAAATTCAGCAGCAGCACCATAATTAGCACCATCAACAACAGATGAAACAGAAACAGGTTGGGCCGGGCTCATTTGTGCAACTGCCAAAATTTGGGGCTGACGTTCCTCAGATGGAACGCTAACAGATTGAACACTAATGGGTGGAGATACCGCGGGTCCCGTCCTGTACACCTTAGCAGTGATGTCAGCAGATTTAGCAGGTCCAAGCCCATCATACACAACTGGAGAAGTAACCATCATAGGAGGATTTGGCAACAACTGAGGGTGACTCGAAGAAAGACTAGCCGCAGTGGTCAAGTCACGCTGAGCTTGCGCTTGGCTTACTTGCATAAAGTAGACTGGATACGAATTATTCAGCTGGTAAGTTGCCTGTTGCTTTTGCTGTTGTTGTTGCTGTTGCTGTTGTAAATATGGTTGGTATGCAGTTGAGTAAGAAGCAGCTGGAACTGTACTAGAGTAGTATTGTGCAACATATTGTGGACCAGCATGGATGTATTGGGGCTGTAGCTGTTGGTATGACTGGAGGGTCGGTTGGGGTTGGGGCTGAAGCTGGGCTTGGGTCTGGACCTGGGTTTGTAGTGCTGAAGCCTGCTGTTGCATCGGATCCATCGTCTGTGATAAGGAATAGCCATATGTTTGCATGGAATTGAGTTGATCTGTCCGAGGGGAGATATCAGAGGCCCCTATATCAGCCTCCATTTGATTGGTAAAAAGCTTGGAGTCCTTGGAATCAGACTGACTGAGAGAATCCAGGTAAACCAAAGTCGGTGATTGAAAGTTCGGACTTGTAGCACTGCTATCACTGTAAGACATCACAATAAAAGTGTTCAACAGGACAGATGTTTAGATCAAAGAATAACAAGATCAAAGGATAAAAAGTTCAAAGCAGGTTATGATAAGACAATATTCCTACTATAAGGTTGGAGAGGCTGATGACTTCTGTGTATCCCAAAAGCTCAAAAAATGGATCATCATTTCTAAAAGAAATTGTAAGTTCCTTTCATCATAGCCTTTCTCAGTCATATATGAACACTGAAGTTCAGCATTGGATTCGTCAAGCAAAAGGAAAAGCATTAAAATTAGTTGAAAAGAAAACTCGCGTCGTTGTTACAAAGCATCAAACTCAAGTAACTCACTATAAACCACGAGGGGAAAAACAACTGTTTTTTTGTTTAGCCAAATTAACTAAAAAAACCATGCAGAAGATACTATATTAAATGCTAGTATGTTGCATTGTCTGGAGATTATGGGGTCAATGTGAATGCCAAAGAGCAAAATTCATTATTTGTTACCTAAAGGAAACTGATAACAAAACAAAAGAACCCTTGGGAAGGAAGAAAATTTTAAAGGAAAAGATCTTTGACCTTGTAGCAAGGCAAAAAACTGAAATATCACTGTATATAAATAAAGCCACAAAAGTCTCCAAAAGCATTGAAAATGTTAAAACATGGAACCGTTATACAGCAAACATATGCATAGAGCGCCACAAATCAAATGCCATTCCAAAAGAACTTCCAGACCTTTTCTGCATCAAAATCAGACATACAGTCAATTTCTTCAAGATTATAGAAGCTAGACCCGTTGATTATACATATCACCTTCCAAATTGAACGAAATTGAATGAAAGCAGTCAACAACCTTCTTCCCCAAACTAAAATTTGCATTGAGGTACCAAATAACACTTTCAATCAAGGATCTAAAAACGGTATACCTTTCAGGTGAGTCGACATGGGAATAGATATGCTTCAAATCCTGGCCCTGAACACCACCAAGCTCCTCCCCAACACCAACCTTAATTGCAGGGAGTTTTAAGGCCGGCGGTTGAGGCGATCGCATCGTGTCCAGAACGACCGACTCCGAACTCATCGCTCCCGATCCAGGCGCGGGACTGGGATTCGAATCAACCGTAACTCCCGATTTCCCCTCACTCTCCATCATTCCTTCTCCTCCGGATCCCGATTCAGAAGACCGCTTCCCATCCACAGCGATACCGGCGCTCCTGAGCGCGTCGAAGAACCACGCCTCCGATCTCGGATCGTAGTCGGCCGTGCTCGATTCCGCCTTCGCGGAGGGGAAAATGAAGAACCGCAGCCGAGTAGGATTTACGGAGGAGGAGGCGCGATCGTACTCGTCGACCATGTTGGCGAGGTCTTCGTCGGTGGCGACGGAAACGAGGGAGTCTAGGTCATGATCGGGGAGCTGATACTTGAGGCAGAATGGACGGCCGTTGAGGAGAGTGCGGGAGATGTGCGAGGTGAGGGCGGCGAGGGAGCTGGTGGCGGTGCGGCGGTCGACGGCGAGGAGGCGAGTCTCGCCGCCGGCGTAGCAGAGCGCCTTGTCGTGGGGGCGGGGGACGATGCGGCCGCCATAGCTGCAGAGGAGGCGGAGCTTAGCGCCGCCCGGGGAGGCTGAGGAGGACGTGGGGCTGGAGACGGTGGCGGGAGACGTTTGCGGGGGGTCCATGTAAGACGCGCCGAGGTTTGGGGGAAGGAAGAGGGAGAGAGGGAGAGAGAGAGGAAAGGGGTTTGGATTTTGAGGGGATGGAGAGAGAAAAAGAGACGTTCGTTGGGTTTTTGTTTAGTGCCCGGGAAAAATTGCCAGCGAAAGGTTGAAATTTGGCAAATACTATTTTTGGGTTTGAACTGTACGGATGATAGAGGCCCATGGTTTCGCCTATCTCTATAGAATCCCGTCATTGATTGATATCATTCATATCATCATTTGCACAATTGCACTGAATTAGCAAATTAGTGCCCAAAAACACACAAATCTGTTTAGTAGTCATGGGTCCAGTTCTACTTAAACCGTGGAATTGAACAGGAGTCGGACTGAGAAAAACTGTTGGAACCAGCCCTTCTTGATTCCAATCCCAATTTGGGGTATTCTAGAACAATGGAATCAACGGCTATTAGGAAACAAATATTATGTATTATCTTTTATTTATATTCTCCTTATTTTATGTTTTGGCTTGTACCCCAAGATTGATAAGATCACTTGGGCATTAAGCATATTATGTATATAAACCCTCTTTGGGTCTCTAATAGAATCCAGATTCATTCACACAAATTATATCCTTTACTTATATGGTATCAGATTTTTCGATCCTACCCTAATTCCACCATAAACCCTAGTTTTTCACGGCACCATGTCCGACGACAACAATGGTGATGGCGTGATCCAGACCGCCGATCCACAAACCAAGGGTTCGCTGCTCGTCGCTGCTCCAGGCTCCCAATCTAGTTTCAATCTCACTTTTCCGGCGCTTGGTTTCAAGCTTGACCGCCACAACTACACACTTTGGCGTCATACTATAAGTCCTCGCTTGAGGCTTATTCTATTGAAGGTTTTCTTCAACCGAACACTACACCTCCATCAACAATGCCTGTCGTTGTCGGCTCCGAGGCTCCACCGATTGAAAATCTGGCCTTCGCTGCTTGGACTCAAAAAGACAGGTTCATTCTTCTTTGGATTCGTTCTACTCTTTCAACGCCTTTGTTGGCTAAAGTAGCCCGGGCGAAAACCACACATGAAGCGTGGACTATCCTTGAGCGCATGTTCTTTGCTCCAAATAGGGCACGGTCTATGCATCTTAAACAACAGATGCAAAATCTCAAAAAGGGTACCCTTAGTATCCTTGAATATGTTGAAAAGAAGCGTGGTTTTTCTGATGCCCTTGCGGAATGTGATTATATTGTTTCAGACGTTGATTTCATTGAATGCTTGTTAAACGACCTTGATTCTTCATACTCGGCCTTTCTCACTCCCTACAATATGCAGAAAAAACCTATTACTTCTGATGAACTTTTAGGGCTTCTTTTAAGGGAAGAGGAGAGCATTAATTCAAATCTGTAGCCGGCTCTTGATGCTTCACTCTCGGCCAATGCTGCATCTCGGTCTTCTTGGGGCTCCTCTTCTTCGAACCATGGCGCGGCGGGCTCGGACTCTACTGCAACAACTCGTCCGACTTGTCAAATTTGCGACCGGCCTGGCCATGAGGCCATCAACTGTTGGCAGCGGTCCAACCTGTTTGAGTTCCCACCAACCAACCCTAACTACAACAATAGGGGTGGAGGTCGTGGGGGTCGCGGCGGGCGAGGTGGCCGCGGTAACTCTTCGCGGTCCAATTCTGATCGCAATTCCCAGGCTTATTTTGGACAACAGTAGTAGGGCCATGCTCAACCACCACAATACCAACAACCTCCTCCTCAGTAGAACTATTACGTTGGCAATTCGCCCTCCACTTTATCCAAATTGGTGTTTTGACTCTGGTTCTACTAGCCATGTCACCTCTGATTTCGGTAAACTCTTTGTGCACTCTGATTACACTGGAAATGATGGTTTACAAGTCGGTAATGGTACGATCCTTCCTATTACGCATTTGGGCAACAGTTCATTACATTCCATTCATAAACCTGTTCAATTGCATAACATTTTGTTTGTTCCTCAAATTAAGAAAAATTTGATTAGTGTCTCTCAATTAACTAAAGACAATGATGCTTACATGATTTTTTTATCCTACTTATTGTTTTGTGAAGAACAAGCAGGGGCGAACACTCCTCAAAGGAACCGTTGAAAATGGGCTTTACCACTTGACAACCTCAAAACCGCCACCATTTCCTTCTCCCCGAGCCTATCTTGTTGAAAAGACTACACTTCAAATTTGGCATGAACGCTTTGGCCATTCGCATGAGTTAGTTTTTCGTCGTTTAGTGTCTAGGTTTAGTTTACCAGTTTCTTCCAATAATCTCAAAACAGTTTGTGGGTCTTGTCAGTTAGGGAAAAGTCATCGACTCTCCCTGCCTGATCGTCATTTACATAGTGCTTTACCTTTTGAATTGATCTACTCAGATGTTTGGGGCCCTGCCCCCGTTTCCTCATTTAATGGCAATGTTTATTTTTTGATATTTGTTGATGACTACACCAAGTTTGTTTGGATCTATTTTCTCTCCCAAAAGTCTCAAGTTCTCCAAACCTTTCAACTTTATAAAACAATGGTTGAAACACAATTCTCCACCAAAATCAAGCAGTTTCAGTCAGATTGGGGAGGTGAATACAGGAATGTGTCTACCTTTCTCCAATCGCATGGCATTCTTCACAGGGTGTCATGTCCACATACACAATCTCAAAACGGGATGACAGAACGTCATCATCGTACCATAGTTGAAAAAGGTTTAGCCCTCCTTTCCCATGCAAAATTACCTCCTCTTTTTTGGGAACATGCCTTTCATATAGCCGTCTATTTGCATAACCGAACCTTAACTCCAATTCTAAATTTCAAATCTTCGTTTGAGGTTCTATATAACAAAATCCCTGACCACAAATTTCTAACGAGTTTTGGCTGTCTTTGTTACCCATTTCTCATGCCATACATGACCAACAAACTTGAGTACCGTTCATCTCCATGTGTCTTCATTGGTTACAGTTCTAAACACAAGGGCTACTCACAAGTCATAATTGAAAACAAAGCAATTAAATTAATGAAAGGAAAACTTACAAAACTGAATTCAAAGCAAACTTGTCTTCCAAGTAATCCTCAAACTTGCCTCTCTATCTACTCTATCTCGCCCCTCCTTTCTTCTCTTTTCCCTAACATGCCTCCCAAGGCAATTGATTATTATGATAGAAAAACTAGAGCTAGACAAGATTATTTAATCTTCTAAAAGATATATCCCTTAAAACTATCTAATAATAGGGATAAAAGATTATTAAATGCGCCGACTCGGCTGTTCGCTAACGACACGGGACCCTCGGTACCGACCCCCACAGGGTCAGTAGAACTTTGTTGAATTCTCGACTTCTCTTCTTTTGCTGAGAGCCTCGTTACCGACCATGTGTACCTCGTTATTGACCCTCACAGGGTCGTTATCGACCCCCTTCAGCATTGAAAATAGGCTTGTAACTGAGAATAAAACTTCGGTATAGGGTTCGTTACACCTTATTTTGCCTTGATTCTTTTTGCTTAGGCTCGGTAACGGGTCTCTAAACTCCTCTCATGGCTTGAACTTGATCTTCAATGTCTCTCTTGAGTGCTATCTTTAAGTGCTTTCCTCCTTTCTTCAAAATATGCTCCGAAACAGCTCCAAAACCTATAAAAACACCACCAAAGCTTATGTAGACTCCATATCTTAAGGAAATACGAAAACCTACACAAACGACTCAAAACTAAACACAAAACTAAAGAAAAAGACTCAAACACAATAAAAACACACCCTAAAAACACAACTAAAAAGGCGGATATCAAAAGTCTAAAATAAGAGCGGTCAAGGAAATAAAGAAACAAGCAAATCTCTTCATCTTTGATTTCGAACTAAAGTATCGATGTTCCAATCTGATGAGATCCAAAACCATTTTCAAGAAATTGATCAAATTAAATGAGGGATTATCATCAATCATAGGTAAAAAAATTGAATCGGTCAATTTGTTAAAAATTTGTACTTCATCTCAACTCAGTCTAAAAAATCTCACCAAACAAGAAAGAATTTCTTGAAAAATTCTCACAGGAAGCAAAAACAACAAAAAAATTCTAGATCTATTGTATAAAGTTCACTGTTGGAAAACGCGTCTGTAGCTAGAAAATATTTAGCCACGAATATTGTCGAGGTTAATTTGGGTGGCAACGACCACAAGTTTAACCACAAATATTTACGTTTGTGGTTATATTGCCATGAAAAATACAGTTGCGGCTATTTTTGAGGCCGACTCGCCGCGAAAAGAGCGCGCGGCTAAATTTGGTTGTAGATTTATGGCCATATTATCATGAAAATATGCCCATGGCTAAAGTTTAGGCCAAATTGACGCGAATGTCTCGTGCGGCTAGATTCATTTCTAGTGTAGTAGCTAATTAGCCACGAAAAAAGATTCGAGTGTGTATATTCACGGCAAAATCTGGAGCTAAGTACCCACATAATATTTATGGCTAGTTTTGTGGTTATTTGTGTGGGTAATTTGAATCATTGACTTATAAATGTTCCTTCATTTCGTTAGAATTTTTAGAAATAACCACAAAACTAGCCACGAGTTCTTATTTTCGTGTCTAACTTAGTTTGTTTGGAAAAATCTGCGATAAAAGTCACGAGATTAGCCATGAGTTCTTTATTTCGTGAGAAATCTGCATAAATAACCACAAGACTAGTCACGAGTTCTTCATTTCGTGTCTAACTTTGTTTGTTTGGAAAAATTTGCAGAAACAGTCACGAGATTAGCCACGAGTTCTTCATTTCGTGAGAAATCTACGGAAATAACCACGAGACTAGTCACGAGTTCTTCATTTCGTGTCTAAATTTGTTTGTTTGGAAAAATTTGCAGAAACACTCACGAGATTAGCCACGAGTTCTTCATTTTGTGTTAAATCTTCAGAAATAACCACAAGATTTCAACGAAGGAAGAGGAGAAGAGTTTGGATTGGGCTGCTCCTCCATATGGGCCGAGTAGGGTGATCAAAAAACGGGCCCATTTCTTTTGACTCCCAAGCCCATCAGATTTTCTATTACCTCACAAGCCCATTCCTAATTAATTTTTATTATTTGTAAAATTATTTCCACTATAAATAATAATTATTTTAATTTTTAATAAATATTACCCATAGGCCTTTATAAAAAAAATATTTATTAAAATAAAATATCAATTATGCTCAACTACGAAATTATTAATTTTTAATAAATTATAAATGACTTCCTAGAATAATAATATTTATGAGAATAATATTATTATGCATGTTTAAGACTAAATTATTCGAGAATAATAATTTAAAATAATTTCCTTTAGAAACCATTCATTCTTATAAGATATCGTTATATTCCTTTAGCATCGTTCTTTCTTATAAGAACTCATTATATTCATTTAGAATCATTCATTCTTATAAGAAATCGTTATATTCCTTTAGAATCGTTCATTCTTATGAGAAATCGTTATATTCCTTTATAATCATTCATTCTTATGAGAAATAGTTATATTCCTTTAGCATCGTTCTTTCTTATAAGAACTCGTTATATTCATTTAGAATCATTCATTTTTATGAGAAATTGTTATATTCATTTAGAATCGTTCATTCTTATGAGAATTCATTATATTTATTTAGATTCGTTCATTCTTATGAGAAATCGTTTTATTCATTTAGATTCATTCATTCTTAAGAGAAATCGTTATATTCATTTAGAATCGTTCATTCTTATGAGAAATCGTTATATTCATTTAGATTCGTTCATTCTTATGAGAAATCGTTATATTCATTTAGATTCGTTCATTCTTATGAGAAATCGTTATATTCATTTAGAATCGTTCATTCTTATGAGAAATTGTTATATTCCTTTAGAATCGTTTATTCTTATAACAAATCATTATATTCATTTAGAACCGTTCATTCTTGTAAGAAATCGTTATAGTCCTTTAGAGTCGTTCATTCTTGTAAAAAATCGTTATATTCCTTTAGAATCGTTCATTCTTATAAGAAAATGTTATATTTCTTTAGAATCGATCATTCTTATAAGAAAGCGTTACGTTCATTTAGAATCGATCATTCTTATAAGAAAGCGTTATATTTCTTAGGGTTTAGGGTTTAGGGTTTAGGGTTTAGGATCGATCATTCTTATAAGAAATCACTATATTCCTATAAAGTCGTTCATTCTTATAAGAAATTGTTATATTCCTATAGAACCATTCATTCTTATAAGAAATCGTTATATTCCTTTAGAACAGTTCATTCTTATAAGAAATCATTATATTCCTTTAGAATCATTCATTCTTATAAGAGATCGTTATATTCACTTAGAATCGTTCATTCTTATAAGAACGCGTTATATTCACTTAGAATCGTTCATTCTTATAAGAAATCGTTATATTCCTATATAACCGTTCATTCTTATAAGAAATCGTTATATTCCTTTAGAACAGTTCATTCTTATAAGAAATCATTATATTCCTTTAGAATCATTCATTCTTATAAGAGATCGTAATATTCACTTAGAATCGTTCATTCTTATAAGAACGCGTTATATTCACTTAGAATCGTTCATTCTTATAAGTAATCGTTATATCTCTTTGGAAACGTTCATTCTTATAAGAAATCATTATTTTCATTTAGAATCGTTCATTCTTATAAGAAATCGTTATATTTCTGTAGAACAGTTCATTCTTATAAGAAATCATTATATTCCTTTAGAATCATTCATTCTTATAAGGGATCGTTATATTCACTTAGAATCGTTCATTCTTATAAGAACGCGTTATATTCACTTAGAATCGTTCATTCTTATAAGAAATCATTATATCTCTTTAGATTCGTTCATTCTTATAAGAAATCGTTATTTTCATTTAGAATCGTTCATTCTTATAAGAAATCATTATATTCACTTACAATCGTTCATTCTTATAAGAAGTCGTTATATCTCTTTAGAATCGTTCATTCTTATAAGAAATCATTATTTTCATTTAGAATCGTTCATTCTTATAAGAAATCGTTATATTCACTTACAATCGTTCATTCTTATAAGACGTCGTTATATCTCTTTAGAATCGTTCATTCTTATAAGAAATTGTTATATTCACTTAGAATCATTCATTCTTATAATAAATCGTTATATTATTTAGAATCGTTCATCCTTATAAGAAATCAATATATTTTCAATATCTTTAGACACAGTGGGTTTATGATTGGTAACTCATCTTTTCCTAGTTTTATCATTTTGAAAATATTGGCCTAAATTATATTATTTGTATTTAAGGGTTTATAAAGTAGATTGTAAATAACTTTTTTTAAATTTTTTTCATTTTTTAGAAAAAATTATTTGCTAATTTTATCATCTAGAATTTAAAATTATATCATGAATTACACTAAAAAATGTGTGAATATGATTTTATAACTTGTTATAATCCTACTTATTTATAAATTATTCAACTTTTAAAAAATATTTGTTAAAAATATGTGCAAAATTTAATGGCGGGTTTAATAGAAGGAAATATTAGTTTGAGAGGGAAAATGAAATTTGGCTCCGAAAATTTGGGCCAAATCATTGGCGGGCTTGGAGGAAAAACGAAAATTTGGGCCAAATTATTGGAAGGCTTGGCGGGCTAAAACCCTATTTCCTAACGTGTGGCTCAAATGTCATGTTCATTCAACTGATAATCCCTAAAGGAACCCGAGAGAGAATCAGGTTGGAACGACGGACTCTTCTTCACCGCCGACATGTCTTCTCCTCCTCGAAGTCTACAAATTTGTCTCCGAATTGAAAGGATCTACCGCTGGCACAGGCAAAGTTGTAGCAGAGTCTGCGAAGTTAAGACAAGCCATCCTTCCTCCTTACTCTAGTAGCCAAAGCAGCCACGTCGTGCGCCCTCGCTGCCATCTCAGCAGTTGAGTAAGTTCCTAGCCATATCCTTGTCTTGTACTCTTGTTTTTTGGTGCACGTAGATCACAAACCCACCTGTTGTTGTTCCTCCTCCTCACTCCTCTGTACACTGGATGCCTTGTCTCTTTGAACTTCTTTCTCCCAACTTTCTTCTTTGGACAGCTTGAAGCCAAAAATAACCTCCTTGTCTGAATGTGAAACTGCGTGGGGAGATGAAGATGACTCCTGTTCCCAGCTATTATTGTTGTAGAAGTCCATTTTAGCTTCTGAAACTGGTACGTTGCTGAAACTCTGTTAATTGTGTTGGTGAAGAAAGAATTCGGAGTCTTCACCGCCGGCTTGTCTTCTCCGCCTCGTCAAGATCTACAAATTCGTCTCCAAATTGATCGGTTTGAGCTTGTCCTCCTCAATTGAATTTTGTTTCCTAATGCCATTAATGATCGATCGATTTTAAATTGAGAGTTTATGCTAGCTAGCCTGTTGGTAACTAAATGGTGAAACATATAGCATTACATCTCTTATTCATGTCATGTGCTAGTTAATTAGCATATTTGTGGCGATTTCAAAATCCTTTAATATATATCATGACCATATATATGATCGAATTAATATCCACAACAATACCCAGGGGACTACTAATGCAAATAATCAGCTGGTTGGTGAATCGTTTGTGATGTGAGCTTGTTCCAAGTATTAATTTTGGTCATCCATAGATATGTTCTCTTTACAAAAGATAGCTTTGAATGCATAGGAATCCACAGTTTTGATTACAGGTCTAGTTCACTTCAACTCGTTTAATTCCATTTTTACGGTTTTTCTTGTTGAATTTCAATGCAGAATAATGCAGGCTTCAAAGAGGTATAGAGGATCTTGCTGGTTGCACCAGTTGTGTTTGCTGAAAGTTTGACTCAGCATCTGGGCTTGCTGCACGTTGGAGCAGTTTCATAGACTTCATCTTCATGTTGGTAGCTTTGTTCATCTAAGCTGACTAATTCTATTGCTGGTTAAATGTCCCTAAAATTGAGTTTCCTCACCCACACCTGTATGATTTGTGTATTCTACATCTCATTGAGGTAGCCAGACGCGTTACCTTTGGGGTGTTCCCTTTGTGTTATGGATTACTCGACATTTCGACCTGCATCCCATTCGTTTTCTAATTTTCGTTTTGAATGAATCTGCTTGCATGGCTGCTTCTTAATTCTTGTGTGCAAATGCAGGGTTTCTCTTGAGATTTCAACTTGTGATCACAAATGAAGACCCACTCCCAAGAAAATGCAGGTGTTCCACCTTTCAATATTTCAATTGGCAAGTTGAAGGTGGCTATCTTTGTACTCTGCTAAGCTTTAGTTTTAGAAAATGTTTGTATCAAACATACGAATTCTGCACCTTGAGCAACATGACTCATTTGCTGTTATATATGCTTGCTTCTATTGAAATGCGTTATGACTTACATAATGATGTATTATGTCATTTTAATTGCTTCTTGCATTGTTTGCTTTTGATGTCCAATTTTATGTATACTTTACTATTGCTTTGACTAAATTAGAGAACATTAGAGAAAAATTAGCATATATATATATTATGGTATAATATTTTTTTAAATGCGTAATTATTTAATCACAAATTTTGAAAAAAAATAGATTCAATGCAAATTTCGAGGCTAAATGGCCACGAATTAGGGGCGATAATGAGTTCAAATTCGACTCGAACTTAAATACAAAATACATTTGTGGCTAACATTTGATAGTGATGCACTCAAAACCAACCACGACATTCAATTCTGGCTAATATGGTTGAACGTGACTTTCGTGGCCAATAGCCACACATTTAGCAATGAACTAATTCGCGGCTATTATTTGCTGCTAAATAGCCACAAAACTAGAATTCTGTGGTTCTTTTTCAGAGTGATATTTAGCCTTGCGTGTTTTATCCCCAGGGCACCTTTCGTAGGGCAATCCGTTGCGAATGTCGTGGCTAACGTGATTTCGTGGTTATTTTTGTGGCGGAAGTCGTGTCTATTTTCCTGGCTACAGACGCGTTTTCCAGTAGTGGTTTAAACCACTCTTTATTTTCTCTTATTTTCTCATTACAGATCTGATTTGGGATATGGAGTTATTGGCTTCACCTTGCTTGGCTTCACACTCTAGAGACCGTCGGGCTTTCCTCATTAAATTGAAGAGCTTATCGCTCATAAGAAGTTCTCAAACGAGAGGCTAGGATAGAGTTCTTATACGAGAGGCTGAACAAACATCAAAGATTTCCACATCTATCTTGTTTTCCCGGAGCTTCTTGCTCTTCTTTTTTGGACCCGATTGACATAAAGTGATACTATCATTGTTGAGAACTTATATGAAAGCTCACCTTTACAACACTTTGAAACTATTTATACAATAAAATGCTATATAAAAATAACTACCGCAAGCGCTTGTGCCAACGACGAGGTCCTGGCGTGCCATGCTCATGCCAGGAACTACTACAAGCGCTTCCGTGCTGTGCCATGCTCCGATCATCCGTGCCATTCACTGATTTGGTGTGGATTCTTGCCATTTTTCGGCCCTTGATTTTAGGATATTGTTTGAAAATTTTTCAACATTCAAAATCAGAATATCAAGCACTACTACTTGTGCCATCGACGAGGTCCTGTCGAGCCATGCTCGTGCCAGGAACTACTGCAAGCGCTTCCCTACCGAGCCATGATCCGATCATCCGTGCCATTTGCTGATTTGGTGTGAATGCTTGCCATTTTTCGACCCTTGATTTTAGGATATTGTTTGGAAATTTTTCAACATTCAAAATTAGAATATTAATTGTCTAATATTGCCCTAAAATAGTGGATTTTAATTGTAAAGATCTTGTGTTATAAAATATCTCCTAGGTTTAAAAAAAAACTAACTCGGGGTTTCTTGTGCGGGTAATGTTCATTGGATAGATAATATCATTTTAGGAGTTTAGTTTTTAAAAAAAACTTGGGTCCAACCCGGAGATCAAGTCCTATTCTATGTTGCCCATACCGACTAGTCTTGAGTCGGCCTTACTTACAACAATGCGTAGTCTTGAGGTGACATCTCCGTAGTCTAGTCCTAAGAATCCGCTTTGCACCCTTGTGCGCTCTATGCCTAGTCTTGAGGCATGCTTCACTTTTTCCGCAATGGCTCGCGCCATCTCTTCTTGGTCCAACTGAGCTCAAAATGATGACGCTTCGAATCCAAGGGGGAAAGAATGATGGCATCCAGCCTCGGCCTAGCCTAGCCTTATCGGTTTCTATCTTTGTACTTATTTATTTATATAATATGTTGTTTTATTTAGTATTTTGGGCTTTTTGGGCGTGGACTTATGTTTGCATACATGGGCTAGTCCGAAAGTCCTTCTAGGGTTTGCTTGAGCCGCCTCTATATAAGGCCGCTAGAACTATTGTATTTCTTACGTCTAGTTTAATGAAGCCAAAGCTTTGAGTCGAGATTACTCCTCCCCTTTGGCCCGGGCATCACCCTTCTATCCCTTTTCCCTCGCCCTTGATTCTACCTCGTCCCACCCTCACTCACGCGAGTACAAGAGGCCAGTAGACCATCTTTCGGTGGTCCGTATTTATCCCAGCTACTCATCGGAGAAGATCAAGGCAACTCGAGCCTGGATCCTGGCGAATCGTGACCCGATCTCCTCGGGTTGCTATCGGCTTCCAACATCTATACTTTGTCATTGCATTTGATTTTGTGCTTTCTGTTAGTCCAAAATTTACTTTTCCTTGGTAAAGTTTTTTCCTTAAAAGTTGTTCAAACTAAAAATTGGGAAATTGATTCGGTGTTAAAAATAGATTTAAATTATTCATTATAAAAGATAAAATATAATAATATTTAATGATTAATTTAGTTTCGAGTGCGTCCAATTTTTTTTCCTTTTTGACCAAAAACAAATCCTTTTTTTTTAATTACTTTCTAATTTTTATTTAATATATTGGAAGGCTATTTCAGATAAGAATTAGATTTTTTAGATAAGTATTATATTAGGTAAAAATTAAATAGAAATAGCTTATTTACTATAGGAATAAATTTTTTATACTATATATATTTATTACATTTATGTATATATATAATAGAAAAAATTTAACAGAAAAAGGTAAAAATAATATAAATAAAAATTAATTTTTTAAATATGAGGTGAAACTAAAATCATTCTAATAACTTAAAAATATACAACTTGTATATATATAGATAGATTTTTTTTCTAGATTATTAATTAAATATTTAAAAAAATTATGTAGCTTATCTTTTCTTTTTGGTATATTAATTTCATAATCTGAATTATAAGGTATAGAATAAAATTAAAAACCATCAAATATGAGTTAAGTTTCTAAATTGGCATGGATACGTGGCGCACTATTATAATTAATCCCAAGTGTTGATTATATCGACCTGGTGAAGTAGGATAGGATTATTATTCTGTTTAGAATGAGATGCAAACACAAAGTTTACCACTCAAATATTTTTTGGTCAGACCTTCGACCAAGAAAAAAAAAATTTTGGTCAGAGGACTAATGATGTAATATCACAACATTGCCTACGTCAAACCGTCTTTTGTGACTTTGACCCCTTGAATTCAATCTAACATTAAAATATATATAGTGTCTTATCATGTTTTAATTAATTTTAGGTTTAAAATAAGGTATTTAGAATGTGCATAATATAAGTTGATAATTGCCTCCATACATTTCCAAGACTCGTATATGTTTAAGGCTTTGACATTTAATTTGAGTCAAAACTTATTGTTTTTAACAATCTTTTTCAATAATTTAATTTCACCAAATTAAAAGCCAATCTTTCTTTATAGAAAAATCTCGGGTCCTTCCCCCTCATTTACACGCACGCCCCCCCCTCCTTCCTACCAAACAATATATATTTATACGCACCATCATTCTACCTCCTTGCAAAAACACAAGAAACCAACCACACAAAAATATTAATCATGGAGAAAGTATCAAGGTCTTTCAACGGAAAGAACTACTGGCGGAAGAACGGGTACACGTTGCTCGACGGCGCCACCACGAAGCGGAGCATCCAAGTCGTGAGGATCAACGGCGGCGGCGGAAAAGATGGTGGGCCGAAAAGAAAGCGTTTTTGGCGGCTTAGGAGGGCTCCGAAGGTGTTGATGGCGGTTATGAGGCCCAAGAAGTTGTGGGCGAAGCTAAGAGATGGATACATGAACATGATGATGAGGATGGCCGGAGACGTCGGGAGCTTGACCGGAGGGAATGATTTCATGGGGAAGAGGATCGCCGGAGCAAGGAAAGCGGCTAGGGTTCCGTCCAAGAAACGAGTCGAGGATTTCGAGAATCGGCTCGTGCTTGAGATCTACAAGGCCATGGCTACCTCCCGTGGACTCTCCGAGGTCTAGTTAATGAGTTTTGTACTTTTGTTTTTTAATTCGTTTAATAAAAGTAATGATGTTCGTATGATAGATGTACGTTGTCTCGTTTGTGATTGGGGTGAATGAGACAATGTTTGGGACAATGGATTTGGAGTGTGGTTCATGGTAATTCATAAGATGTATATCAATGATTCTTTGCATCTAGTTTTTGATACATCCGAATTGGGATGATCTAAATTGTCATATGATTCGTTGCACCACAATTGCACGTACAACTATATACGTGTTAACTTAGAATAGATGAATCCATTGGCAGCTTATATTGAAATCATTGTAAGACACCAAAAATTGTACTTTATAGATGTATGTATATTTTATCTATATTCAGATGATCTTGATCATTATTGAATTCGGATGTATATTTCCAACCTTTCCTAGCCATAACATTTGTAGGGCTTTTTTTTGTAGGATTTTTTTGGGGGATGATTATTCAGCCCAAAATATTGACTAATCGGTGCGTATATATTTTAATAGAAGAAAATTGGGGGAATCTTTGTGATGTAATTTAAAAAATGGTCAAACGGATAACAAGAACCCCAGTAAAAAGCAAAGTAATCAATTGATATAAAAAAACGGATTTGGCTAAGGTAGAGTTACTCTAGGTAGAGTTCGAAAAATCTTAACCGTCAATCAATAAATAAAGGGTTCAGAATAATTTATTTTCTCTCAAATCTTTTTTCTTTTTATATTTTTTAAAGGGTTTATTATTTTTGTGAGAGGGTTTAGAAATGTATCCATAAAATTTTTTTTACTACTCTACCGTAGTAGGACCGAAAAAAAACCCATTCGCGGCCTTAACTTTATGAGAACTTTGATCCGGTTAGCTTGTTAATTTGAAATGATTGTAATTGATTTGGGTAGATTATACAAAGGGCAAAAATTGACTAATAATTGGTACAATGATAATCATTTTTTTGAATAGGAGATAAATTGTGGAAATTCTTTAATGAATATTTTGGTTGGTGTCCCAAGTTTAAGGATTTTCTGGTTGGTACCCAATTATTAACATTTTTTAATTAGTGTCCTGTGTTCCTAAGAGCATCTCCATTGGTGAGAGACCCAATCTCTCAACCAATGAAAAAATAATATTTTATATTTTATGAATTTTTAGGGTCTCTCAAGGTCTCTTAAAGTCCCTCAAATGAGAGACCCTTCAACCCACTTTAAAATTTTATATAATTTTTTCTCTTTATTTTGGCTAGGGACCCTTTGAGAGATCCCCAATGAGGGTGCTCTAAGGTTTTAGGTTGGTACAGTTGGTGCCCCTTTTGGTTCGAATTGAACAAATCCAAGATCACAATCATGTTAGACATCCTCAAATTTATAGGATCCGATTTCTAAAAAACTCAATTTAGATTCATATACAAATCATCTCGATTTGAATTCCAAAATAAGAATTTAAAGGGTATATCGGCTGATTCCGAACCACTATTAGAGTTGTTGTTCACCACTTTCCCACAACCGAGCAATCTAGTGCTTCGTTGACATCGTGTGAGTCGAGTCGCACCCAAACAAACCCATCTGAGCCCCTTTTCCAACCAAGGTCACATAGCAAACGTCTGTAAATAAACAGAGCCATTCATAAGAAATTCGGTGCATGTTCGACTTGGTTAAATTTTGTCCATATTCGGCTCTGTTTGTAAATGAACCGAGCTTGAGCACAATTTTAAGGTTCGAAATATAAATGAACCGAGCTTGAGCACAATTTTAAGGTTCAAAAGATAAATGAACTGAGCTTGATCACAAGATAACTTGCCTTGTTTGCTCATGAGCAAACTCGGTTATATGCTCATGAGCAAGCTCGATTATACACTCATAAAAAACTAGATTATACGTTCATGAATACACTATACTAATATATAGTTTATGTTAAATTACATAGTTTTGGTGGTGTTTCTTAAACCACGCAGTTTAAATTTTAGTTTTATTTGCTTGTATAATTGATCAAGTAAACGAGTTGTTCATGGATTTGTCTCTCGAAGAAACTAATGAGAGGTTTGCGAGCAAGCTCGAGCTCGGTAAACATTTAGATGAACCAAGCTCAAACAAGATTTTAAGCTCGAACCAAGCTCGCGTTCGAGCTCGGGCTCGTCATATTTTAATCGAGCCGATCTTGAACAACTCAAAGCTCAACTGCCTCGGTTCGATTACGACCCTAAAAAAAGGTGAAACGGACAACAAATACTTGGGCATATATTATATAGTAATATTGGACTTTTCCTTGCACAAACTAAATATAAGCAGTGTACGTTTCTTAGTTTCTAGAAGTCCAAAAACTTGAAAATATGAAAACGCAAAAGAAAAAGTCTCAAAGAAAGGAAAAGGATCCTATGGCGTACGTTGTTTGACAAATTGGTCACGTAGACGGCGCGTGCGCTTTAAATGTAGTCAAAAGAGAACGCAAACAGTGTCGTTTTTGTAGCAGTCAAAGTGAGTTGATTACTTGATTACTTAAGGCCTGTTTGGTATGTGGCTATGGGCATTTGGGCATACGAAGTAATGGATTGGGAACGAGTCAACTTTCGTATTGGGCTTCAGTTCTTCTCTTTTAAGGCCCAAATTGTATGCTTTGAGGTTTGATCAGCTTATCTCATGTGACAGATCACAGATACTGAGATACATGTTTGTTGTGAATTGTCATGGAATTTGGTGATCGATTACGTCAGTTCCATCGAATCGGGTTTGAATGGATTTTGCCAAGGCATTTGACTGGATACGGGTTTGAAGTTGACTATGCATTTGAATCAGTGATTAATAGTTTTTGAGTTGGTGGCTGAATTATGCCCACCGTTTTAACTAGTTGAAAAAAAAAATAGTACGTACGTAATAGTATTTGGTAAGTTAAATAAAAAAAAATAAGAATTATAACTTGTAACTAGTTATAACTAATTAGTTATGTCCAGATCGATGCAGTTTAGTGATTTATTTCAGTTCCAATTCATATTTTGGATCCGTTCGGTAACTTTTTGTTTATCGGTGCTGGATCTTATGGTGTTGACGATTGCTGAAGTTTTTCGATGCTTTTTAAAATTAGGTGTGTATTTTTCAGTTAAGCTAGAGGGTGTTTGATAGGGACTTGTTTATGAGTGTTTATTTGGATAAAATACAAATAAAGGCATGTAATATTAACAAAATAATAATAATAAAAATTAATCACTACACCCTTAAAAATTAAAATTAGTTAAATAACTTGGATGTCTTAACAGACCCTACAACTATTAACAGACTTTATACATTTTAATACAAACATAGTATTGTATACATTTAAGTTTTTTGGTTATTTTTTTTATTGTCAATTAATTTTAAAATGGAATCCTGTGCTCATCACCTCTCTTAATATATTTTGGTATATATTGGTGGTGTTTGGTCTCATTTATCCGATGTGGAATGCCACTTTAACACACTAGTGGCTTACAATGGTTAAAATACTATGAAGAAATATAAGTTGCACACAAGTCAACGTATGCAGTTGACAACATAATATAACATTATAGCCAATAAGTCATTAATGCATGAAATTAAACACTTGTGCGTTGTGAGGGTCTTACATTAATTTTTCTCAACTAAAACATTGATGAAATAGAAACTATCATGCTATATATGAAAAACTATCATCCTTTACATCCCATCATCATTTTAAGCGTTATACTCTCATTTCAACAAAATTGCTATGAAGTGAGAAAATTAAAACAAAGAGATCGAGAAAGCGAAATTGGTAAGGAGATCGAGCCATGGATTTGAACAAAACCTATGAGGCTCCTTTCTCACCGGAATCAGAATTTGCTCCCGGGATCGACAACGGCGTCCCTTATGGTGATTCTGTAGTTCAGGCAAGGGATAAATTATTGCTGGTTAACAAAATTCCTAATATGCATGTTTTACTGGCTAAGTGATGACTTACACTATATATTTTATCATGTGGATTGATTAATTGGATGTAGGAAAGTGGGCCGAATCGATGTCCTCGCATCCTCCAAATTCAGGGACAACATCTAGAGAACTTTTGGAGAGCACAAAGTTTGGAAGCTCTTCATACTCCAAGTAAGAAGTATTCATGCTTCTAGTATCTATTTTACTATACTTGGATTTGTGAAAACCTAGATTGACATGCGTATATTTATGCATGCATTTTGGCCAAGTACTTGCAATTGATTTATAAGGGTTGATTCGAGTTCAGAATGCTCAAAAGAAGAAGATGTTGAAATTAATGAATATCTAATTAATTTTTTTAACACATTTGAAATCCAATTAATTATTATCATTAGGTTATAAAGATACTTAAATATATATTTGGGCTCTTGCTTCTAATAAATAATTTCAATATTTGGGCTCAAAATAATTTCAATATTTCAATATTTGAACAGATAAAAGTTAAAATTCTTCAAATAATTTGACTCAAGTATGTAAATTACCTAAACCAAACCATCAAAACTATAGGGGAGAAAATAGAAAGTCCTTATGAACCTTTCCCAAAACAAAAAGAAAAAGAAAGTCCTTATGAACCAACCACCAAGCTTATCAAGCCCGTTTGGTAAGATTCTAGGAATCAGGTTAGGAATGAGGAATCGTGTTAGGGATGAGGAATCGGGTTATGGATGAAAAATCGAGTTAGAAATGAGGTATCATGTTAATTAATTCCATCAATTGATGTTTGGTTAGACATTGGAATGAAAATTTTAGGGATTTCAATTTGAAATTCCTACCCATCCCAACCAACAACTACACTAGAGAATTTCAATTTGACTCTAGATAAGGACGGCTATAAAATTAGAGCAGAGGACCCTAAAATTCTTCCCATATGTATGTTTGGTGCATGTGTTGGGGGGTGCCATGTAATCTTAGATTCAATACTCTATGTTATTCGTGTGTGTGCTTAATTGCTTTTGTTTTCTTTGGTTTATTGGAAAAAACCCTCTCAACATGTTTGGGATATAATGGTGCATACATCTTGACCTCTCTAATCCAGTTATAGCACGACTATATTAATTAGGACGAGTTGTTGTATTCATGTTTCCTAACCCAAATGTATATAACGTATTCTCTTGATGTAGAAGGTCACTTAAAAGCAACTCAACTACCTCTTGCTAGGATCAAAAGGATCATGAAAGGCCTCGGAGGTGCCAAAGTAAGATTACTCAGATTTACATTCATTTTACTTCACATGAAATAATTACCTCCATGGATATCCAATTTAAATACATACCAATCTAGCTTGCGAGCTAATCTTGGCTGCTACATATGTATATGATGGCTTTAGATGGTGAGTGCTGAAACTCCGGCGGTGATGTCGAAAGCATGTGAGATGTTCATACTTGAGCTCACCATGAGATCTTGGCTCTTTGCCGACGATGGCAAGACTCGTACCCTACAGGCTAGCGATGTCATTAAGGCGATTAGGCACGATGATGTGTTCGATTTCCTTAACCGTGTTGCTCACCACTTTGATCATGACCATCTGGCTCCTAGTGTACGTACCATATACTCTTAAGAGGTCATTTTGCAAATCATGCTAATTCAGGCATATTGACCTTAATCAACAAACATATTTTGCAAATATAACTTTAAAATGATCTATCTATTTGTAAATGGATATTTTCTTTGGTGCAAAAAATTAATGTTTGAATGGAACATTGAAAAGTCAGTGTTTTAATTAAGACTAATATATAAGTTGGTTGGGGGACTGCTTTTTCACTTTCAGTTGATTTTGAGTTGAAATTCAACTAGACTAACATATTGAGCTTATGGTACGTGTTGTACACATGGGATATACATGATTTTGGTTATTTTTCTACCAGTAGATTTTAACACCTCGAAGGCCCAAGTTACATTGTATATACACACTTTTCTGAATATATTGTGTACTTGGTGGGTGGGTTCACAGGGACATGAAGTTGCAAGATCAATGAATTCAACTCTTCAGGTTGGTTCTTCTACTTCAGCTAATCCACAATACAATATCAAACCAAAACGCTCGAATGGGGTAAAGTCCTAGATCATTTGGTTTAATTATTTGCAAGATTCCCCTTCATAATAGCGTTCTTGTAAAAAATCACATAATATATTTATTTGTAATCAGAACATTATCAACTTATGTGATAAAAGAGAACTTTCAGCTATTTGAAAATTTATGAATTTATTTTGTTTGTATAAGGACTCACATAAGGCAATGTTTATTTTTGGTAAACATCACATAAGGCAATGTTGACCTCAAGCTACAATAATTGAAAACTAAAACTCTAATCAATACTTCCTCCGTTCAGAAATACATTGACGTTTTAGGATTTGTCTCTAAAATTAAGAAAGTATGTGATTTGACCTAAATACCCATAAATTTTGTGAAGATCTTTCATTTTCTATTTTCTATTTTTATTATTTTTTTAATTAATAAGTGTAATATTGGAAAAAATATGGTAAATTATGTAAAACATCAAGTATTATTGAACAAGAAAATCAATCTAAAACATCATGTATTTTTGAACGGAGGGAGTATATTATAACTAAAGTCGAATCCCTCTATCCTACGTGTCGTCGTCTTAACTATGCCACGTAGGCGTTTTAATTTTTTCATTTACCTCTATGCCACGTATGCCACGTAGGCGTTATAATAATATTTCTTATATTATTCATATAAAATTATATTTAGAGATCTTAAAATTTGGCAAGTTGTGTTAGGAGCATAATCTATTATGGAAATTTTTTATTGAATATAATAATGCTACTAATATACAAGTATATACGTTTTGAACTAATATCCAAGTATATTAAGAGATCTTAAAATTTGCTAAGAACATTTTTTAATATAATAATGCTACTACAATCATATTTAGATATCTTAAAATTTGGCAAGTGATAGATACATAATCTTCATTACAAAATATTTTTAAAATATTAATATAATAATATTACTATTTTTTAATAAATATTAAGAACATAAATATTATATTTGAATTATTTTGAAATGATGATTAATATTTAATTTATAATAATAAATCATATATATAAATCTATATATAATAAATCAAGTGACATGTGTATAGAAACCATTTTTTCAATTATTATTTTTGGATACATACAATTTATTTTCCTAATCAATTATTATTGATTTATATTCTAGAAAAAAGTTAAATAGAATATTTTATTAAATTAAATTATTTAAGCTAACTTGATCTATTATTCAATTTTGGATATTAATGATAAAAAAAAGTATTCTAGAATCTAGAAAACATTTATGTTTATCTTATTTATGTAAATTAAAAGCTAATCTTTACAACATATAAAGTTGTCCCTCTTGTATTAATAAATGATTAACATTTACTTTTATTTATATTATTTTTTTAGATTTAGTTAAATATTGTGTAATTAATTCTAACAATATTAAAGAAAGATGTATAAATTTTAACTTAATATTTTTTAATTAATTTAATTCTAAAAATATTAAAGAAAGATGAATAAATTTTAACTTAATATTTTTTAATTAATTTAATAATATTGAAAGAAATTATCATTATCATCATGATTGATGTATTAAAACGTATATGGTCTAACAACTTACAATTATAAGTGAAAAGGTATCTTATTGATTGTAATCTGGGAATTTTATCATTTCATAATAAGTTTGAAATCCTAATGCAAATTATATATACATAATGTGATTTAGTGTGCTAAAAGAAAGTACATTAGTATAAAATTGCAAACATATAACAATATATTGATCCCGTCCAACGGACGGGGTCAACTCTCTAGTTTGTGTTTAAAGATTGTGATTTGTCGCTAGACAATTGATATATTTGAAAAAAATAATTATTAATTTTTTTTAATCAAAACCCGTACAAGGTACGGGAATATATGCTAGTATAATAAATAAACTCCAGGAAAATATTTAAAAATATCCTAAATAAAAAATTTACAAACATAGTCCTTTTAAAAATTGATTGAAGAAATTAAGAAGCATTCATGAAAAAGAAAATCAATTAATTTTATACAATCTGTATAAAAAGATCGATAAAATTTTGACCAAAAAGAAGATTTCTAAATTATTTTTCTTGCTTATGCAGTGAAATAATTGATTCGCTTTGGTGAGGATGCAGCTGAAGTATCTGATGTTATATGAATATGGCAATAAGCACAAACAAATGAAACAATTGGATGAACAATGTTAACTAACCGGACATTGAATTAGTTGTTAGGTGTTCAAATCCAATCTCAATTGGTATCTCAGATTTGTCTTCTTATGGTAAGATACTGTTAGATAAATCGATCTTATGAATAAATTTTATTTGGATTGCCATTGTCTATCAATTATATATATGCTGCTCATCTTAATCGATTATTTCCCTTTTTCTTGTCAATTACGTATTGTTTTGGATAAAAAATAAAAAATTTCACTTTTATGTCCTTGGAAAGGGGATTGAGCGGATAGATAGTCAAAGATATATGATCGTCTTCGGTTGTATGATAAAGGAATACAAATAAGAATGAAAGAAATGAATATATAAGTTAAATTGAAGATGTGAACACGTTGCAAATAAAGAAGAATTGCTTATCTCCTTTAATTAATGATAAACTTGAGATTACAAACTGGCGTCCAACGTCCAAGATCCAGGATCCCGCAGAAGGCCATTCTGATGCTAAGAAACTTTAGAGTAATATCACTTACTAGGGTTGATTACACATGAGATTCACAAAGGATTACAATGTCTAGATGAGAGTGAGTCGTGTGTTCCTTTTACATGGCTGAAATAACTTCTTTTCATAGCTAAAAGTAAGTGCAAGATAATGGGTAACTTCCTACCAAAAAGTAGGCCTTTGAATGGGTCTTCCACGTTGATAGGTTATTAAGTAACAACCCCTTGAAAATAGGCATTTAGAATGTTGAACACGATCTGGTCAAAGCGGTTGTAACAAATCCCGAAAATCTTGGGATCTCGTTGGTGTTGCAGGACACTCAGGAGCCAGGAGCCGGTAGCATGATTCTCTGGCGTAACTTAGCTGAAAGTTTTGGGCTCAAAACGTATCATATGGGAGTGAGAGACCTAGACCTTGCTACACTGTAGATATTAAGCCCAATGAGTCAAAGAAAGGCCTGTCGGGTGATGCACACTCCATACTAAACCTAATTCCTAAAATGTTCTTACTCTCTGATGTAAGCCATTCACTTGGCATAAGATCCTTAGACATAAATCACTATATATTGTAATGTATCAACACCTGAATGAATGAGCTGGTTCCCTAGCCTTTTTGGATCTTTCTTAATATCTCACAATGGTATCAGAGCAAAAGAAGGCCAACGCCCAGGGTTTTGAAATAAAAAAATGATTCCCAAATATCCAAAACCAAAAAATCCAAATCCATGGCTTCTACTCCCATCTCTCTTCCATCCTTCTCAAGCTTCATGACTGTGAAGCTTTTCCACACAAATTATCCCCTTTTGAAAGGGCAAATAGTCCCTTATATAAAAGCTCATGACCTTTTCTCCTTTTTCTGAGGGCATAAATCAAGCCCCACCCTAGCTCCTTCAAGATGGAAAACACCCAACCCAGCTTATCAAACCTGGCTCTCTAAGGATCAGTACACTATGGTTGTCCTTACCTCCTCCCTCACTGAGCAAGTGCTTGCCCAGGTTCTCCATTGCCCCAACTCAGCCACAATATGGGGTCTCTTCTGGACATCTTCGTCACCAAATCAACGACTCAGGTGGTTCACACCAGGCTCTCTCTAGCCTCTTTAAAGAAGGGCGACGACACCGTCATCGACTACTTCAACAAAGCTCGAGGGCTTGTCTTTTCACTGGCCGCCACCAAAATGCCAATCTCCGATGACGAGTTCAACATTTTCCTCTTGGATGGACTTGGCGAGGAGTACGATTCCATCGTTACTTCCTTGTCCACCCTTCCCATCCTACCCAACCCACACCAAATTCTATCACACCTTCTTGTCCACGAGTCCCACCTAGCTCATCACACCGACTCCCTTCTCACCAACCCCTCCACCGTAAACACCACGACCATCTCCTCAAAATCCAACACCAAAAATTCAACGATTGACTCTGAGGCCACTTCACCAACTCAGAAGGAAACAGAGGTAGTCGAGGAAGGGGTAGAGGACAAGGTCAGGACATCAGCAATAACGGTCGAGGTCGTGGCCAACCTTAAAACTTCTCTAGACAACTCAATATGCGTCCCACATGTCAAGCTTGTTTGAAGCCGGGGCACACTACACTTACCTGCTGGCATCGATTTGATCACTCTCAGTGGCGGATCCAGGATCGCCTGATGGGGGGAGGGGGCAAACTTTCAACAAGCATCATAGTAAAAAAAATCCGAACAAATCAAATTAGTTTAAACTTCAAAATAGCATACAACAATAACACTAAAGCCTCAAGCCAAATGTATAAATAGTACAATCCTTGGAGTTTGTTTTTGGATTTACCTGAAATATGTTCAACCTTGCTTAAGGCAACAAACATGTACAAGTATGGAATATTGATAAATATGTATCATACTATTTCATATAGATACTCTCCACTAATGCACATCGGTGACAGTAAAAGACAAAAAGAAATCCAGTGTGGCTAGTATATAAAAAAATCCAGAGTATATAAAGAGTGGGATCAGAAACACACACTTGCACAGGATGAAATCCTAATCTTGGGAAGCCTTTTGGGGAAGCTAATGATGGCAATAAACTATAATGCTAAGTAAGTTTTGTAGACCCATATAAAACACAAAATAAAGCTTGACACTTTCTCAAGCTTAGATGGAGAACATATAGGGCAAGTGAAACTAGTAATGGTTCAAATACCACACTTCACCAATGCAACGTTGACATCTTGGTTCATTAATTAACTTCAAATTTTGACAAAATAATATTGCAAGTAATGGAACATGAAGCTCCATTATTCAAATGAGCTCTAGGTACCTGCTTCTTCAATGTATGTTCGACCTTGCTTTGCTCGAAAACCCTCTTCGAGGAGCAGCGAGTCGCGGCCTCACGACGCCCAGTCATCGCGACAGTGTCGGCGCCTCAGTGGTGGTCGGCTCAAGCCTCAAGACAAGGAGGGACCTCACTTCGAGAAGGTCGAAGGCGTCGGAAGACTCGGACTCTAAAGCTGAACAAGTTGAGGGCCAATTGGGGCTTTTCCTTTGCTCATTTTTTTAATTTTTGTTTAAAAAAAATAAAAAATGACTTGGAGAATGAGAAGCGGTTTCCCCCATTTAACAAAATACTACGTTTCATTTTTGTTTGAAGAGTCAACAATTTCAATTTTTTTTTAAAAAGAAAAATAAAAATAATTGCCCCCATTTAACAAAACACTGCGTTTCAGTGTTCATCTTCAACCTCAGAGATAAGTTCAAATTTGCGCCTCCTCCTTTTCGCGACTCCGTCCTCCTGGCTCCCGCTGCCTGCAACTCGCCGATGCCACTCCACGTCTCCACCGCCTCGGGCGGCTTGTGCCCTTGCCCCTCGGCCCACTGCACCACCCCGCCCCGAGCTTGCCCTGGCCCCGTGCCCTCTTCTCAGCGGCACTCCCTTACCCGTAAAAAATTTTCCCGCGAACGGGGGGGGGGGGGGGGGGGGGCAGGTGCCCAGCCCCCCTAAATCCACCACTAATCATGCTTATCAAGTGTCGCCGCCACCCTCGGTGCTAACATACAACACCGGAGTCTCTTCATGGTACCCGATCACTACTTCCTCTCACCATTACATACTAGACATATCAAATCTTCGCATTGATAATCTCCCATATGGCGGTACAAATCGGATTTCCCTTGGCGATGGTTCCACTATCCCTATTCGCAATTAAGGTTCCTGATAGCTTACATTTAGGTATAGCTTAAGATGCATATTTATGTTTATTTTATTTGGTTTTAGCTCAGTTTAGTCTAGTTCTTAGGTTTTTTTGGTTTTCTAGTGTTTTCGAGTAGTTGCGCTTGTTTTGCTCGGTTTTGCAGATCTTTAGGTAAAAAAGCATGGACGGGATGGATCTTAGATGACTATGATGGAGTTTAAGGAAGCTTAGAGTGATACGAGTGAAGATCAAAAGATCCAAGGCCCAAGAGCTTCTGTGAAAATAACGCTTAAATCCGGGCTATGCATTGGAGTTCTTGTTTCGACACCTCTATCTTGCAAGGCTTGGTTTGGGAGCTATAGTGGTCGGATGAAGCTGAATTTGGTATCAATGGAAAGCTAACTCGAAGATCTACAATTCATTTTTTTACTCCGAGTCAAAATTCCAACTCTAAGTAGGTCAAAACAGCCACTGAAGTGTCACCTAAATGCTGAACCGAGGGCAAAAGCGCGGGTTGCCAATTGCACGACCGCGCAATTTTGGACCTAACCCGAGCAATTCCAACTGAAAGCCAATTACGCGGGATGGCATATTGCGCGGCCGCGCATTAGGACAAACCGCGCAATCGGAGTTTGTACGCGGACATAATTAGGCCGAGCTCTTGAGTTGGGTTATATCTTCCGAGTAGTGGTTTAAAGATAAGGTTTCTTTGATAGGTATTAACGACCACTGGAAATACCTCATCAAATTTGGCGCCGTTGTCGGGGACTCGTCGCTATTTGTGTTTTACATTGTGTGCTATTCTTGGTGTTGTGCACCTATCTTAAGGTTCATAACACCTGTGCTACTAATCTATGGCTTTGTTCGATTGTAGACAACTGCATGATGAACACTTCCATGAATATTTTTCAAGATTTCAAGACCATGTGTTTGAACTTGGTGCTTGGGGATTACAATACAATGATAGAGAGGTAAACATGGGAGTTATCCATGGTATGAATCTTGGGGCAAGGGGATTGGCTGACTAGATGAGCAATGATAGGCTTTTATATGGGACCTGAGGAATGCTGGGATTTCTTCTGTTTCACGAGCCATCAGAGTTTTTTGGTTGAGTCATCTTCCCAACCACCCCATCCGGTTGATAAGTCTCTTGAGGATATAATCAGGGATATCTCAAAAGGGGAGGATACTATAATCAAGGAGCACTATGAGTCTTATTCTTCATATTTTCATTCCACAATCTCATGCCCTTTTGAGTTGTGTGAAAGGAAAGGTGAAATCAAATTGGAGTCAAACGATCAAGAGTCAAACATCCAAATTCAAGTTGAGGAGCAATCTACTACACTTGATGTGGGTTATGAGGATGAATTTGATGTCCAACATGAATTCACAACTATAAGTCATGCTGAGCAGATTATCACAGAGCCAAAGGATGTTTGTGCTGGTATAGAGATTCTTACAAAGCCTAGGGAGCCTGAATCATCTTCACTCACATGGAGTAAATTGTTACAGGGTTTTGTGGTTTTGGAAGAAGACTCGTTTGTTGACCATGATGACTTCTTTGTTGATGAAGTAGACAACCATGAGGGAGAAAATCAACATGATACATCTGTTAAGGCTCCCGCTGTCATGGTGCACCCGATGTTAGGCCTTGACATCCCATGCTTCAGTTTCTCCACCTTGTCACATCCAAACCTTATGGAGTTCCAAGAAGAGGAGCCAAGTCTACAACACAAGGTGGAAGATGGAGAATATATGGAGTTCATCTTGGATATAAGTGGTATTGCTGACAAGTGCTTTGATTCATACTGTAAGTATTTTCTAAAGCCACCACTTGTGTTGAATTCTTTTGAGCAAATGCCATCTCAAGAAAATTGGGCACACATGTTTGATAAATTAAAACGGTCTTTGAAAGCTATATTATGCATCTTTGATTTATCATTGTGTTACTTATGCTTTTCTGAGATGTGTGCACAGGGATTTGACAGGTTATTAAGAGCATTGACAATGTCTAATCTTGTTTAATCATGCTAAGAGTCAAGCTAATGACGTTAAATAAGCGCTTTTTGGGAGGCAACCCAATGCTTAGAGCAGTTTTGTTTTTCAGTTAATCTTTTGCTTTTTAGGTAGTTTTTATGTGTGTTTAGATATCTCAGGTCTGAAGATTTATAACCCGAAGAAGTCTTCACCACCATCATTGGATTTCCCGACGCATTACCCGGATCACTAGAGTTTTGTGAGTATTTTTCTTTTCTTTACTTTTTACTACACTTTGGGGACAAAGTATGTTTTAAGCATCGGGGAAGGAAAATACTTTTGCATTGCATATAGTTGCATTAGTTTAGGTCATATTTAAAATTTTTGCATGCATTGATTAAAATCCTGAATAATGAAAAAAGTTAGAAAAATTTGAAAAAAACACAAAAATATTGCATTTAGGTTCCTATTTCCCCATTGTTTGATTCCTCTTGTGTTTCTAAGTTAAGTATGAGTCCTAACCCATTATTTGCATGATATGCTGAAGTTTATACGATATGAGCATGATCATTGATTATTTACCTTGACTATAGGATTGAGCATGTATTTAGCTTGATTATTTGATTCATTCTGAAGTTGACAAAATTTACCTTGTGAGATTTTTGGCCTTTCATGATATATTTGTTCTCTATATTTCTTGAGTGTATCACCATGATTATCTAGCTATAGAACTTGCGTTATAACTCTTTTTCAAGGCTGGTTTATACGATTGAATGCATGACATTAAAATGATTGAGGCATGTTTCTTTATAGCTTATTATTTTCTTTCCTACCTTACAAGATCCATGTTTTGACACCCCTATTTCTTTTGAGCTTTAAGCCCATTTTTGATAGCTCCACAAATTTTCCTAGCCTAATAAGCTTGACCCATCCGGAATTTAGGACTTTAGGTTGTGTTTTTGTTTTGTGTGGGTTATTTTTAAGTATGGGGGAGTTGGAAGAAAAGGTGGAAAAGAGGAAATACAACTCTAAGCGTGTGTAAGTGAAAAAAATGAAGGTGAAAAGTATGTTGCAAAGAAAAGAAAAAGTTGAGTTTAAATGTTAGTAATCTTCATGAATGAAAAAGAAAAGAGTTGAAGAAGAGGCAAAGGAAAAAAAAGAGAAGAAATAAAGTGTATATGGAGTTGAAAAAGAAAGTTTGGGAGAAGTAATAAATGAAAGTGTGTTGATGTTTGGGTTTAGCATTAGTTCTTTATCCCGGATTTAGCACCACAAGCCAAATATGATCCCTTCCAAATTTCTCTTTACCTTGGCCCCATTACAACCCTTAAAAAGAATTCTTGATTTTTGTTATGTATTTGATCCCCAACGGTGGTGATTTAGAACTCTGATGCAAGCTTATGGTAGTCTAGTTTTCATGGTTGATTTTGAGTGAAACACATACCCTTAAACACTTGAGAGTTTGAGTGCAAACACATTTACCTTGGTGAGGTCTAGAATGAATGAATGGTCTTTACTCCTTGCTTGTTATAATGCATGTTATGAAGTCTTGGTCATGTTTTAATTATATGTTGAATTGCTCGTTTGATTATGAGATGGATGCATGATTGCATTGATATGGTGTGACTTGGATTTATGTCTTGCTTGAGGACAAGCAAGGGTTAAGCATCGGGGAATTTGATAGCTTGCATTTAGGTATAGCTTAAGATGCATATTTATGTTTATTTTATTTGGTTTTAGCTTAGTTTAGTCTAGTTCTTAGGTTTTTTGGTTTTCTAGTGTTTTCAGGTAATTGCGCTTGTTTTGCTCGATTTTGCAGATCTTTAGGTAAACAAGCATGGACGGGATGGATCTTAGATGACTATGGTGGAGTTTGAGGAAGCTTAGAGTGATACGAGTGAAGATCAAAAGATCCAAGGCCCAAGAGCTTCTGTGAAAAGAACGCTTAAATCCGGGATATGCATTGGAGTTTTTGTTTCGACACCTCTATCTTGCAAGGCTTGGTTGGGGAGCTATAGTTTTCGGATGAAGCTGAATTTGGTATCACTGGAAAGTTAACTCGAAGAGCTACAATTCGTATTTTTACTCCGAGTCCAAATCCCAACACTAAGTAGGTCAAAATATCCTCTAAAGTGTCACCTAAATGCTGATCCTAGGGCAAAAGCGCGGGTTGCCAATTGCGCGACCGCGCAATTTTGGACCTAACCCGAGCAATTCCAACTGAAAGCCAATTACGCGGGATGGCATATTGTGCGGCAGTGCATTAGGACAAACCGCGCAATCGGAGTTTGTACGTGGACATAATTAGGCTGAGCTCTTGAGTTGGGTTATATCTTCCGAGTAGTGTTTTAAAGATAAGGTTTCTTTGATAGGTATTAACGACCACTGGAAATACCTCACCAGTTCCTCTTCCTTTACTTTCTCCAATCGCACTATTCTTCTTAAAAACCTTCTTCACGCTCCACAAATTTCTAAAAAAATTGCTCTTTGTAAATGGTTTTTGTAATGACAACCAAGTTTTCTTTAAATTCCATGCTAACTTTTTCTTGTTGAAGGCTGCTCGGACCAAGGATGTTCTTCTACGAGGTCTCGTTGAGCACAACTTGTACGTCTTCCCAATTGACAACCCCCTAGGGGTGGCAAATTCTGATCCGACCCGAAATAACCGACCGAACAACCCGATTCGAGAACCGAGCGCTATCCGAAAAAAATTACAAAATGAAATCTGAAAACGATCCGATCTGACCGATTCTAACCCGAACCCGAAAGCAACCCGTTTAAAAAAGCAACCCGAAACCGATTATATCCGAAAATACCAACCCGATACATACCCGAATCCGAGCAACCCGAACCCGATTGTACCCGAACCAGTTGTATCCGAAAACCGAACAATCCGAACCCGATTACACCCGAAACAACCTGAACCCGATTATACCCGTGACCTGGAATAATTCAAACTGAATTTACTATAAATATATGGGTTTTGCTATTTGTCGCCGGGGGCGACAAATAAAATACTCAAAATAGAATGTTTTATATATAGCTCAAATATTAACAATAAATATGGGTGAATCTTTACGATATCTTTTATAATTATTTATTTATGGAAAAATCAAAATTTGTTAATTGAGTAAAATCTTTTTTTAGAAAATCTTTTTGAATTGATTCGGATTCTTTCCTAGTAGCTTCAATGATAGTTATATGTTTTCATCTTGTATCAATCAACACATTTTAAGTTTTGCATTTTTTAAAATTGGGCAGATCTTGTACTATGTAATTTTCTTTTTAATTTTTTTTTTATTTCATTCAGTCGCAATGTCTATCAACAAACAAAGCGATTAATTAAACTCTAAGTAAATAAAGCAAAGTGGTTAATTTAAATCTAAGTAAACAGATTTTTAAAATTTTTAAATAGGTAAAAATATTTTTTAGAACATGATACAAATGATCAATCAAATTTTAACTGTATTATACTAGTTGATGACAAATTAATCATATTTTTCATCACTTAAATACATATCAAAATGGTTTCTCTTTTCTTTTTTCATATTACAAGGTAATACACAAGAAGATAATATGTCAAGTAAAATTTAAGAAAATAATATTCCATAATTTATTTGTTAATCTTAAGCCAATATTTGATAAAGATTGAGTCATATAAAATTAGAAACAAAAAAAAATTTAAATATCTGATTTATATTTGATATTCTATTTTAAGGATTTTATGTGTCGCCCCCGGGGCGATGAATAGGAAAACCCAAAATAAAATATACTAAATTTTTTTTTAATCGAATTTAATCAAAATTATTGTTAATTTGTTCATTGTAAAAGTGAAAGTATATAACATGTAAACACTACTACTAACTAGTACATATGGTAACTTTTAAACCATCGAATATAGTTTCTAAAAATTTAGAGCAATATCTGCCTAAAATAATACACCTTCTATTTCCAAAAAAAATAATAATACACCTACGTACGTGAAATATTCACATATGTACATAGACATAGAGTTTGGTTCAAATGAAACGAACTCTTATCCTGAAACGAACTCTTATCCTGAAACGAATGCACTTTTCCTAGTTCATAGTGCACTTTTCCTACTTCAGAGTGCACTTTTTCGCATTTGCACTTTTCGTACTTTTCAGTGCACTTTTCGTATTTTTTGTAGTGCACTTTTTCATATTGCACTTTTTGTACTTTTCAATGCACTTTTGTATGAAAAGTGCACTATGAACTAGGAAAAGTGCATTCGTTTCACGTTTTAGGATAAGACTTTGTTTCATTTGAACCAAACTCCATAGACATATGAAAATAAATACACTTAAATCTTTTTAGAATATAAACCAATATGGAATAATAAAAGGAAAGAATTAGTTAAATAAATTTTAAATTAGATAATTTGTTTGTAAGAAAAAGATTTTCTTTTTAATAATTAAAAATAAAATTATAAATTTCAAATAGATAAACCTCTATTTCAGGTATCTTATTCGTCGCCCCGGGGGCGATGAATAGCAAAACCCTTTTATTTTTTGTGGGAACATATTCACGTGTGAAAATGAAATAAAATAAATTTATTTAAATTTTAGATTTGGTGACTAGTTTGTTGAAAAAGATATTTTTAATGCTAAATAGACTTACAAATTTTAAGAAGATAACTTTCTATCTTAAGGATCTTATTCGTCGCCCCCGGGGCGACAAATAGCAAAACCCATTATAAATACAGCGATTCTTAATATTATCATGACCCATTCATTAAATTCATATAATTTTTATCACTTAAATAAAGTTATTTTGAACTCTTAATATCGATTTCAATCGAAATTCAATCAAGACCTAATTCAACCAAAATTAGATTTAACCGAACACCGATTTAACCGAGCTGATTCAGCCGAAATCCGATTCAACCGAAATCCGATTCATTCGAAAATTGCAAAAACTGACTCAACCCGAAACCGACTAAACCGAAATCCGGATTTGCTTGACCGATTTTGACCCGATAACCCCGAGGTAACCGACAATTTACACATCCGACCCGACCCGAGATACCCGATTACCGATCATACCCGATACTAATCGAAACCCGAATGATCCGAAATCTGAATAATCCAACCGAAATCCGACCGATTTACCGAATTGCCACCCCTACAACCCACCATCTCCCACCACCGCCGAAGCAAATGTCTCCATTGTCACCTCTGATCCTTTTGGCTGGCATCAAAGATTAGGTAACCCAACTTTTTGGCCCACCTCCAAAGTTTTTAATTTACTACATTCGTCTTTTCCTAAAGGCCCACAAGCCCATTTTCCTTGCCAGACATGCTCATGGTTTAAAGCCCATGCTTTACCCCATTTGCCTTCCCCTAGTAGATCCATAAGAATTTTAGAACTTCTGTTTCTTGATGTATGGGGCCCAACCCACACTAATGAATGGACACAAATATTACTTATCAATTGTGGATGACATTTTCAAATTTATTTGGTTATTTCCGTGTCCTATTAAATCTTCCATTTCCTCCATAGTTACAAACTTTATCAAATGTATCACCAACTATTTCTCAACAACCATCATCTCCGTTCAAACGGACGGCGGAACCAAATTCAAACCCTTAACTCCCCTCTTTCAATTTATTGGCATCTTGCACCGCTTGATTGTCCACACTCCCATCAACAAAATGAGAGTGTTGAGACTGGTCATCGCCAGATTGTTGACATGGGCCTCACTCTCCTAAAAATGCCTCTTTACCACTTTGTTTTTGGGATTATGCTTTTGAAACGACTACTTATCTCATTAATCGTTTGCCTATTCCAATTCTTAACCACAAATCTCCCTTTGACCTCCTTTTCAAATCCTCACCCGATCACACATTTTTAAAGGTATTCAGGTGCCTTTGTTTTCCAAATCTCCGCCCTTGCAATACTCACAAACTAGCATTTTGTTCTACTTCGACACTTTTCCTTGTGTATAGCTTGAACCACAAAGGTTATTTATGCTATGATTGGGTCAACCGCCAAAATTATATTTCCCGGGACGTCATCTTCCATGAGCAAACCTCCCCCTTTCAAACTCTAAACCCTTTGGCCGAATCCTAACAACCCACTACCTCTCTTCCTCTCCTACCAAACCTCTTTCCTTACCCTAATTCTACTTCTTCACCATTGGGCCGTATTCCACCACAAAACCCAAATTCCCAAGCCCATATACCTAAAACTCTGTAACACCCCGATAATTTATAAGGGATTGAGGTGCTACCCATGTCAACAAGAGCTCTTCCTTTTTTGAGTTCGAGTGAGGACAAAGAACTCAGAAGTTAAGCGTGTAGGGGAGAGAGTAGTACCAGGATGGGTGACCTCCTGGGAAGTCCTTGCGTTGGCATGAGATAGCGCTTCTGAGGCCTTGAACCTTACAAATGGTATTAGAGCCGACTCTAGGTTATGAGTGCACTTGGCCCGGAGGGCAGTGACTCAACCTAGAGGACGGTGCTAGGGCCTTGACGAGGATGTCAAGTATTTAAGTGGGGGAGATTGTAACACCCCGATAATTTATAAGGGATTGAGATGCTACCCATGTCAACAAGAGCTCTTCCTTTTTAGAGTTCGAGTGAGGACAAAGAACTCAAAAGTTAAGCGTGTAGGGGCGAGAGTAGTACCAGGATGGGTGACCTCCTAGGAAGTCCTTGCGTTGGCATGGGATAGCGATTATAAGGCCTTGGGCCTTACAAACTCCTTCCTCACCTTCTATTTGGGGCCCTAGTCCAATAGAACGTCCAAATTCTCCAATTCCATCTTCTTGTATTGCCTCTCCCATAAGCCCACTATATACTAATCAAACCTCCCCATCTACAACACCTCCTATCTTTGAAGACAATTCGCAGCCCCTCCTTCCCCACCATTCCATGACCACACGAGCAAAAAATCAAATATATGCCCACTTCATTGCCATGATGGAACAATTCCTTGCCCAACCCTAAAGCCCCGTTGTGCCCTCTCTCATCTCATTCTTGACAAATCAAAGTGTTTCAGTGAAGCCTCTAAATATGCCAAGTGGCAAGCCATGTCGGACGAGTTCAATGCTCTCCTCCACACCAATAGTTGGACTCTAGTCCCCCCAACCAAATCCTCAAACATTCTTGGCGTCAAATGGGTCTTCAAGACAAAACATCACTCCGATGGCACCATGGAACGATGCAAAGTCCGTCTTGTTGCCAACGAGTTTCATCAACTCGTGGGCATTGACTTCCAAGAAACCTTTAGCCTTGTCGCCAAGCTCACTACCATCCACCTCCTCCTCTCCCTATCCTCTACAAACCGGTGCTCCGTCAAGCAACTCGACGTACAAAATGCGTTCTTACATGGGGACCTCATTGAAGACGTCTTTATCCGACAATCTCCTGGATTCACTAATCAATAACTTCCTGATCATGTTTGTAAGTTGCATAAATGTCTTTATGACCTTAAATAAGCCCCGTGCGCTTGGTTCTCCAAACTAAGCGATGCTCTCCAAATCATGGGTTTCACTCCTTCAAATTCCGACTACTATCTTTTCTCCTTCGCCAAGGATTGAAACTGGTTTTTGTACTAATATATGTGGATGATTTATTGGTGATTGCTTCTAATTTGGTATTGCACAATGTTTTATTTCCTCCATAAACAGAAGTTCCCGTAAAGGAACTTGGTGACATTCACTTCATTCGTGGAATCAAGGTAGAACGAAACAAAGACGACTTCTCGTTATCCCAATCCCAATACATCAAATACATGCTTCATCACACGGGAATGACCAATTCAAAACCAGTTGCCACCCCTTTGTCCATAACGATTGACGATACCTCCTTTAACACCACACCCTTTCAAGACATCACGCTTTATAGGAGTGTTGTCGGTAGCCTTCAATATCTGGCCTTCGCTTGGTTTGATATATCCTTTTCCATCAATAAAGTGTGCCAATATATGGACAAGCCTCTTCTCATTCCTTGGCAACTTGTCAAATGCATTCTTAGGTACCTCAATGCCACACTTAACTGCAAGTTCCATATTACTGCCTACTCAAATTCCCTCTTGTCCGCCTTCTTCGATGTCGATTGGGCAGAGGATCGCTCCGATCGATGCTCCACGGGTGCTTATTGTATTTTTCTAGACCGAAATCTAATTTCCTGGTCATAAAAAAAATAATATACCGTTGCCATGTCCATAACCAAAGTTGAGTACCGTTCACTCGCTCAAGCAACCTTTGAAGCTCTACGGATTCAAGGTTTACTCACTAAGATTGGCATCTTCCTTTCACAGCCTCCGACTCTCAGGTGTGACAATCTTGGCGCCACCAACATTATCTCTAACACGATTCTACATCACAAAATCAAATACTTATCTCTTGACTATCACTTTGTTCTTGAAAAGGTGCAAGCGAAGTCCGTTGAGGTAGCCTTTATCAGCTCCAAAGATCAAGTGCCTGACCTTCTCACTAAGTTGTTGCCCTCAGCACATTTTTTTTCTTCTCTGATCCAAACTCAGCCTCTGGGCTTTCGGATCGGAAGGGGTTATTGAGCCCAATGGGCATGCCAAAGAAAGGCCTCCTGAGTGATGCACACTCCATACTAAACCTAATCCCTAGAATGTTCTTACTTTCTAATGTAAGCCATAGACTTGGAACAAGATCCCTAGACATGGATCACTATATATTGTAATGCCTCAACACCTGAATGAATGAGCTGGTTTCCTAGCCTTTTTTGATCTTTCTTAATATATCATAAGTCGATAATAAGCGTTTTTTGCTAATAAACTATATTTTTGTTTCAAAATGCATGAAAAGTTGTTGAGAGATTTCACATGGGAAAATAAAACTAAAAACTGCATACTATATAACTCAATAAGTTACTCCACCCATTTCCATATGGTTTTAGGTTGGAATCTTATTAGACTTGTATGCTAGCTCCGTTACTAATGTCCGTGTTTTTAGCTTCGCTTTAGTGTGTTTTTCTAGGGTGTTTAGTCTTGTTTAGTTGTGTTTTTGTGTGTATTTTGTGTCTTTTTAGTATAGTTTGCATATTTTGTGAAAAGGGTGGAAACTACGCTAGTTTTGTGTTTTTGTGTAGGTTTTGAGGCGGGTTTGGATACATTCAAGGACATGAAAAGAGAGAGGCATGCTAAGAGGAGGAAGAGAAGAAGGCTATAGAAGAAACCCCAACAAAGTCCTAGTGAAGTACTGAAGAATAACAAGAACAAGGTAAAGACCAAGCTCGATATCGATCCTCTAGGGGTCGGTACCGAGGCTCTCAAGTGTAAATTCCAGTGTCCTACCGACCCTGACAGGGTCGATACCGAAGTCCCCGTGTCGGTAGGACCTGACCGACTTAGAGTTTTTAATGATATTATTCCAAGATCTTTTATCTTTAGTAGTTTTTATCATTATGGAAACTTTTTAGATAGAGATTTTAGTATAAATACCCTTGTTTTAGACAAGATTAGGGGGCTCTCTCTAGATCTCTATCTCTCCCTAGTTTTAGTTTGGACGCAAGTTTTAGAGATTGAAAGACAAAGTTGTTGCTTGGAGCACAAGGAAGAGGATTGTTAGAGATTTTCTTGTGTTCTAAGTTGTGTTCTAAGACAAGTTTAAGTTTGAATTCAAGTAAGTCTTTAGTTTTAATTCAAAGTCATGTTTTCTCTTAATCTCTTTGTTTGTTCTTTCTTCACCATGAGTGAGTAGTCTCTTATTTTAGGGTTGGGGTTAGAAACCCAACATAGTTGTGCATGAATGATGATATGATTGAATAAATTGATTGCCTTTTATCTATTCTTCTACTTGTTTGTGCTTATGCTTTGATGAAAGTCGAAATAATTCATGTTTATGACTTGATTGAAAGAGAAAGTTATGAACTTGAATAGAGATAAAGTTTGAGACGAAAGTTGAGAACTTTAGATCAAAATAAGTAGATTAAGTGAATTGATTTATGGAAGTTGATTGATTTGCTTGTTTATTCAACGAAAGTTGATAACTTTATGTTAAAGGCATGATTTTTATGATTCATATTGTTTGAAATTGCATGATTATGTTGTGGTGGACCCTTATCCTAGTTTTTTCTCTTATTTGTAAGTCGAGTTTCAATCCCCAGTTACCTCGGTAACGACCCTCCCTAGGTCGGTACCGACCTGCAGATCTTCTGTTTGTTTCATGGTTTACTTAGTTTTTCGTCTTCAATTGCACCCCGTTATCGACCCTGACAAGGTCGGTATCGACCCTCTTCAGTGTGTTTGTTTGCCTTGTTTTGCTTTTGTTTTGCTTTTTAGTTTAGTAATTAGACGCAACCTCACTTCACGTGGACGATCCTGGCTTCGCTATACTCAACGGGGTCTTGACTATAAATTTATTTGTTGTCAAGTAAATCCCTCTCAACAGTTACCGCACGATTAGGATTGTGCAACTAGTCCGGACCGGATCAAATATATATGATCCGGTACAAATCGGTTGACCGTCCTTCATAAAAAATATGGACCGTGGACCAGACGGGAAGGTCCGATTTGACCGTTTAGTGTTTTTATTTGATTGTGTTAGCCGAAAATCAACGGCCATACCATAGAGATGTTAGTAATTAGCAAGATAATTCTACTATTATAGAGTTTAAATACCAATGGGAACAACTCAAAGCTTCCATTTAATAATAATCAACAATTCTTTCAATATGAGATTTTAAACTTTCGCAACCTAGGAAGTATTAAATAGTAATTGGCAAGATGGTGGATCTCTTACAAGATACTCCTTCCGATCAATATTAAGTGTCGTTTTAGCCTCCTCTTCTTGATCGAAATTAACTTACGTTGGACAACAATTCTATTTTAATTACTTACAAACTCCATTTCCCAATTCACCATGATAATAAAACGACATAAATTTAGAGTTAAAAGTCCATCCATGCGTGAGTGAATCATTAAATGCTACATCTCTTAACCTATCAAAGTAAGTTATATATAAGCAACAAGTGAGTTAGCATTGAAAAAGCACATCAATACTCCTAAAAATAAATTTAATACGATAGATATTGCTGGTATTTGTGGGTTAAAGGGAGACTTTGGAGGTTTCTTAATATATGTGTAAATATCTAAAACGAAATTAAATTTAGATTGGAGGGGGTAGTAATTAGATCATCATCATCATTAATCTAGTGAGGCTCCGCTAAAGCGGAATCTGGGGGTCAAGATGGGGGTACCTCTCCCCAAGGGAAAGGGAATATGCCTAATAAACCCAATTAAGAAAATCTGAAATTCAACTATGTGATAAAAATAACCGAATTTAGTTAGAATGCACCAAATTTGATATAGGGACTAAATCCATCTCAAGGCAGTGTATAAAAGCCAATGAGCATGAGGATGCACCCCAATAGGGAGCCGTAATTAGAATGTAGTAAATAATAATAATTAGCAAGTAGTAAATAGTAATGCCCAACTCAATTACCCTAAGCCTAATATTATATAAAGTATAAATAATACGGTCATACTATTCGGATTGGGATTTCCCGTTCCGGTCTTGGGTTTGGACCGAGACCGAAAATCTCAGATTTTTTGGACTGAAGACCGGACCGTCTCGATCACGGTCTTGGACCGGATCGTAAAATTCCGGTTTAGTCCGGTCCAAGTTTGCACAACCCTACACACTACCCTAGATTCTCATTCCAACAAACTTTATTATAGTATTAGAACAAGTTTTAGTGTGGGTTCATTTCCTAGAGTCTTTGTGCTTGCTGGTTTCATGGTTCTGTTCAGGCAGTCTGCCCAATAAAGGAGCAACTAAGTCCCAAAAGTGGTTGTTCGTGAGCCTTGAGGGATTATTCAGATCGACTTGTGGACCTTATAAGCATATTCAAGCAGCATGCCCAACAAAGGAGCGATTGATCCAAATGTGACGGTTCACAAGCCTTAAATGATTTGTACCTATGTGACAACTAGCCCAGACAGTTGCACTTGAGATGATGTGTTGAGAGTTATCCCACGTGGAAAAATAGAACTAAAAATTGCCTACTAAATAACCCAAAGAGTTATTCCACCCAGTACAATATAGTTTTGAGTTAAAACTTCATTAAATTTGTATGTTAGATCCATTACCGTATGACCCTCAAATTCACAACCCACCAGACTTTATTAAAAGCAACTACCTTTCACGCAAGTATACAAGTCACTAGATTTATTATTATATGTGTACATACCTACATACAAGTCACTAGATTTATTATTATATGTGTACAGACCTACATGCTCAAGTATGCTTGTACGTGCACTTGATTGTGCTAAAGCTACCCCGCAAATATACAAGTCGGTTATAGTATACAGATCTCGTATCTCAAGGCATAATGTAATATCAATTGAGACTCTAAATTGGTATGAGTCAAGCCATGAAAAGTGGTTAAGACTAGAAGCTTTTCTTCCTCAAACTAGCGTTTTTATGAAGTAGAATGACTATGTAAGAGAATTCTACAATTGGGTGTTGATATACAAAACGAAAATAATACATGTAATACTATAAAATACTTAAGAAATGCATGTACTATCTTATTTTAAAACACGAATTATATAATCTAAACACGTAGCACTATCCCTTTCTATCTACCCACAAACTTAAAATTAAAGAGAATGAGATGAATATTAAAATAACACCATGCTTGCACCAACTAGCTAGAGACATTTCTGGAAGTGTGTTGGGAGAAAGTTTGGGTTAGTAAGTGGCTGGGGGAATATTGTGGCTGTGTTCTAAACCTCTAATAGATTTGGGCACTTTGCATATTGCAACTTTTCTACTTTGAGGAAGTGTTGGGAAGACAAAGAAAGTTGAAGAAACCCTAATCACATAATCCATATCCTTCTTATCTCAACTTGTCTTCCTAAAAGACTAGACAGGCCACCCCAATTAAAGAGAAGATATATATTATAAAATTATTTGAATAAAGTAGACAAGTTTTATCCTTTCCACTTGTCTTTTCCCTATACATTTCCCCCTATTAAATTTCATGTATGCTTGCATTATTCTTCTCTTTATTTTTCTTTTCTTCACATTTTGATATGTATGGGTCAAATTATAGCACTAACAAGATGCTAGCTATTGGCCGGGGTTCCATCAATAAAATATGCTATTGGGATTGGAAGAGAATATAAATCATCAAAGCAAACATTAAAAAGCAAAAAAATTAACTCAAACTCACTTACATGAACTTTTTATACGATTAAACTAAAAATGACAATTGATTAAACTTTTTACAATAAGAACATTCGAAAGATATATAGCGTTGTTGTCTTGTTGAGATGACTTAATTAATTTAAAATAATATTATATGCTTCGAGCCTATATGCTCATGATCGAAAACTCAAAGCGAAGGGGACTTGTTAATTTTTCTTGTTTTAGAATATATACTGAAGTTTCAATAACGCGCTTTTTCTGACTTAGAATAGATATCAGAATATATCATTCAAACGAAATCCTATTGATATTTAGTGATTGATTGCAACAATGTTTAAATTGATTGATACGCGCATGTGGGTGATGGATGGGGCATTGCCAAATGTCAGTGATTTTGGGATCAATTGAATTCTACAGATAAAATAATGGAGGTCTGTCTTAACAAGGGACTTCCAATTAATTTGTTCGAATAGAACATGATACTTGTTGTCCTTTATTGATTGGTGTTTACTTTTCAATCTTAGTTCTCGAGACTTTAGGTGAATTTGGTTCTAATTTGATCTCATTTTGGTGATCGAACATTGTTTTGATTTATTCTATGTATGTACATTGTGCCTAACGTAAAATTGACAAGTATAATCGCTTTGTTCGTATAAAATGAGAGGCATACAGCCAAAACTTTAATGAATCAAACATCCCTACTCTCTCCGTTAAAATTTACATATTCTTTTAGACATTTTCATATATAAAAAACTTAATTTCTTACCAAAAATGTTATTATTAATTACTATTGTTTACATCACCGATTTATTAGTTAAAATTTAGGGTGGGTTCGGGTGAGAATACCCACTTAGGTGAGAACTAAGAACGTCCGTGGGTAATCAGATATCGAAAAATTAACAATTGAGATCATGTGTTAATTAAATTAAAAAAATCTTAAGAATTTAGCATGGCCAAATTTCATATGAAAAACTATGTATATATTTTATAACTGGGTGTGCATAATCTTACAACTAAGTGTGCGTGATCTTCTAACTAGGTGTCTATATATATATATATATATGTCTTATAAATAAGCGTACATGATCTTCTAACTGAGTTTTTGTGAACATATAATTGAATGTGCATGCTTTTATAATTGAGTGTGCAAGAATGTATTACTAAAGTGTGCATGAACTTAATACTAAGTGTGCATTATCTTATAACTCAATGTGCACGACTGACAGGCTTAAAGTCGTCGTGTCAAATGTAAAATAGATCTCTATTACTAAACTAAAGTATATCCAGTAAGTCGGGGTCGAACCCAAGAGAATCTTGTGTTTCAAAGTTATTATCTTTATCAATTAAAGAAGTTAACAAGGTTTTTTTGGATTGGTCGACTTCTAACTCTAAGAAAGCAAAGCAAGCAATCAAACAAGTAAACAAGTTGGATTTAATCAAGTGGGAAGATAATTTCATTCACAAGTATCCACTTTTATCATCAAGTTTGTTAATCATTGACTCTTAACAAGTACTTCCCTTCATAAAATTATTCTTATCCCTATCTTGATCTGATATAATTAACAAGCCAACGAGTCATGCAAATGTTAATATCAAACAAAACATGAAACAATATGATCATGAATTATATTGATATTAGTAGTAACAAGCAAAAATGACAGGTAGAGTTTTAAGATCCTATCAGAGGGAAACTTACAAAATGGAAACTCAATTGCCTAGCAAGTCTATCCAGGAGCAAAAAGACCGATTGTCCGTACTCCGATTTCCATTTCAGATTACGTGGGCTCTCATTTTCATGGATTACAAGATGAGGTGTGGACAAAGCATAGGAGGGGTAGCTTTGTCTTGGTAGATGAGGATGTTCCTTGATTGCCAGATGAAGTAGACAAAGGTGGATAGAGTGTTGCATCTGAGTTGGTGCAAAAAGGAGCGTTTGCTTGCGCCATTTTGCAAGCCAATTCATCCAAGCATCCAGACTATCAAATCGGGAAGAGATTCCTAGGCAAGCGAAGACGAGGTTCATGAAAGAGATGGAGTAGGCACAATCATATAAAAGTGCTCTTTTGATTTCGATATAGAGTTACAAAGTTTGTTGTTGTTATCTTGAACACGTCCCCATTGCATAAGTCTTGAGAGTGTTGAGAGCCGCCTATGAAGTGCCAACTAGGTTATAAAGTTGTATTTAGGCTGATTTAGGCCACTCTAGAAGGAGGTGCTCCAGGTCAGAATTGTTGATGGGCCACGAAAAAGATTGAAAACATCCTTAGTGGATTAGTTCCCATTTGGACCGGTCATGGTAGATGTGATTTGAGGAGAGTTTGCCTAGAGTGAGGAGTTCACCTGTTACTTTGATGAGAGCTTTTCAAATCCAATTGTCGTTATCTTTCGTAGTAGCATTTGGAAGGTTCGTATCCAGGAAAGTCAAAGACTAGGTTTATTGGATTGGATTTTGAAAATGGATCTGCAGATACATGCTTTGTTCCAAGAAAGCAATTCCTTGACCCCCCCCCCCCCCCCCCCCCCCCCCCCCCCGATTTTAAGGCTACAATGATGTCCCAAGCTACAAGGTTTTTGCTTCCTACATTCTTTGCCTGTCTAGAGAAAGTTTCAGATAATGACTTCAATTTTATCAAGGACAGAGGGTGGCATGGTGAATGTTGCTCCAATATGTTTGTAAGCTAAAGAGAACAAATGAGCTCAGCTATAGTCTTCCCTCAAAGGTGAAGTTTTTTGGAGTGGGGAAGTTGGTTTATCATGTTTCGGAGGCAGTTTGTGGTGTGAGTGAGAGAGTTGGGGTGTTGTTTTCAAGCTCAATGAGGGTCGAGTCAAAGGGGTTGTTTTACACAAGATTTTATCCTAGAATTTGCAAAAATAGGTCAAGAATCTCCACCTTAGTTTTCCATCAAGGGCTAAGTTAAGATCTCTCATAGATCTCAAACCTAAAACACAATAGGTTTTAAGGTAAGTAGGCATCATCTAGGCGTAAAAAGAGTCATTTTATGTTGTCCTTCTTCCCACATAAATGATGTGCTAAATGATCAATCTAGTTGCAAATAAAGATTATGAGAACGATGATTGGCATAGAGTAGACCAGAAAGGAAAACATGATTGATATGGCTAGCATATCTTTTCCCACAATACTAAGGAAATAAACTTTTCACCCGACAAGTTTGGAATTGATGATATCAAGTAGAGGCGATATTGTATCTTTATTAATTAAATTATGTAGAATCATCAAGTAGAGGCGATTTGAAATCACTATCGTTATTGAGTTGTTGGCAAGTTTAATTCGAACATTGTGGAAACAAAGATTTTGGACTTTTAAATGTTGGCCAGTAGGCCCATTGCCATACAAAACTCAATAACACAAGACTTAATCAACCAAATTTGAGCAACGAAGCCTCAACAAACAAATTTATGTCGTTCATGAAGAAGATATGAAACGAGGTAGCCCACCTCTTGAAAGATAGAATGGTTTCCAACTACCATAAGTGAATAATGCACAAATCATTTGGTTGAGGCATTCAACTCATCCTATCAACATCTTGCATAAAGTTATTACTTAAGTGCTTAACTAGTGCAACCCCTTCTTTCCTCTTTGATTGGCCCAAGTATATAGACTGGCTTTTGAGATTCATTTCTCTTTGTAGTAGTTGAAGGTTAACTAGTGAAACCCCTTCTTTCCTCTTTATGGTATTTTAAGGTTCCTTTCTCCGAAGGACATTTAGTTGAGGAATTCGATATATAACACAAAGAGGTTCCTTTTGATGGTCTAATAACAAGGTCTAGAGGTTCCTTTTGAGGTTGTCAAGGTTTCTTCGCTACTAGTGTTATGTTGGATGGGATTAATGATACCTTGATCACGTTCATTGCCAAAGTGAACAAGCTCGAGTCAATTAACATGTCAAAAGGAACCTTAAACTTGTCCACAAATTGGACCGTCAAAAGGAACCTTCAACTTGTCCTTAATGTCTTTTGTAGTCATGGTCGGGCATCTTGCATCATTCTCCTTCACTTGTCCATGAATTGCCCTTGATTTGTCGTTGGAGTCATCTAAAGGAATAAAAAGAGACAAGTCTAAAACATTAAAGGCAGAATGAACACCATACTTACCTTGTGGGAGATCAAATTTGTATGTATTGGGGACAACTTTTTGAACCGCCTTGTATGGTCCATCTTCCCTTGGCTCCAATTTTAACTTTCATTGTTGTAAAAACCACTCTTTTCTCAAATGCAACTACACTAAGTCACCCTCTTTGAATTACACATTCTTCATGTACTTGTCGGACCGGGCTTTGTATTGGGCAGCTTTCCTCAAGTTGAATTCGAGTTCCCTCATGAATATTTTTAACATAATCATCCCACTTAGATGCCTCAAAGCACTCCTTCTCTTTAAGGGTGTGTTGAATCAAATCAATGGGGGTGATAGGATTCCTCCCATAAACAACTTCAAAAGGAGTCCATCTTGGTTGTTGAATGAATCGACATGCGTGATAATGTATCAGTTACCATGTTGTCTTTCTCCTTTTTGTGTTGCACCACATAGGGAAAAGTCTCCATAAACTCAACTCATTTTGCTTGATGTCGGCTGAGTCTAGATTGGCCTTTCAAGTACTTCAAGGATTCACGGTCTGAATGGGTAACAAACTCCTTAGGCCATAAGTAGTGTTGCCAAGTCTTGAGCACTCGGATAAAAGCAAACAACTCCTTGTTGTACATGGGGTAGTTAAGCCCGACCCTACTTAGCTTCTCACTAAAGCAGGAAATGGCACGTTTTGATGCATTGGGACACAAGTTGATGGATCATGTGACGTCAAACGCTTTTTGTAAGTTTTCTAGATGGGCTTGTGTGTTATCGCTTTTAACCACCATATCATCGATGTAGACTGTCATGCTCTTTCCTATCAAGCCTGAAAATAGATTGACCACCATTCTTTGGAATACGACATCCACGTTCTTTTGTCCAAACGACATGACATTGTAATAGGATACTCCTCTTGGGGTGAGGAAAGGTGTTTTCTCTTGCTCTTCCTTGATGAGTGGGATTGGTGATATCCTCGATAAGCGTCTAAAAACTCATTCATTCTCTTCCAACAATTGCATCTACCAATTGATCTATCTGCAGGAGGTGGAACATGTCCTTTGCGCATGCCTTGTTTAGGTCGGTGTAGTTGATGCATGCTCACCATTCACCATTCTTCTTCCTGATGACAATTATATTTGCCAACCAAGTCGGGTATTGTACTTATCTTATTGTGCTTGCTTCTTCGAGTCTTGCAGTTTCTACTAACACAACCTCGGTGTGAGCTAAAGACAACCTCTTGCGGCACTGTACCGCGGGCTGCAAGTCGGGTGTAATGTTGAGGTGATGACAACCTCCTGTCAGCTTGTTAGTGTCATCTAAGTTGGCTTGGGAGTATCATCTAAGGAAATAACTATTCTAGGACAAGCATGCAACAACTCTTGCATGTATGTGTCATCTAAGTTGGCTTGGTAGTGTCAAGCCTATGATGAATCATGGTAACCAATAGTGGCTCTATGGGCGTCTCAACCAAAGCTTCCAAACGAACCAAAAGTGCTCGAGTTGCCTCTTGTATCTTCTTGGCTCTAGACCTTGTTATTGGACCGTCAAAAGGAACCTTCAACTTGTCTTCAATGTCTTTCAAAGTCATGGATGGACGTATTGCATCACTATATATGGTCCTTAAGGCCTTCAACCTTATTTCTTTCATGCCTAATCACAAAGAAGATGTTCGGGCCGCCTAGACAACCTGTAGCATAGGAGCATTCTAAAATTGTTGCTACACCGCCTAGGAACATCGTAACATTTTTTTAGATCATTGCCAATAATAATCTTTTTCTAGGTTCGGGCCTAGTTAGACAAATTGATTATAATATATCAAATAGAAATTAGCCAAATTATATTGGTTTTAGGTATTGTAATAAAATTTTGAAACAAATATGGTAAGATATTTTGGGTGTTGTAGCCTTGTCTATGCAATGGCTAGAAATAATATGATAAAATATATCATGTGCAATATTTTTTTTTGGGTAAACATATCATGTGCAAATGTGCAATTTATGAGAAGAAAAAAGAGAGAGAGATTCAAGGTTGTTTATCAAGATAAGAGTATTTTATCAAGAAAACCAGAAGAGGGACAAAAATGTCAGCATAGAGGATAAGAAAAGCAGGGCCAGGGCCAGCCGCTGTGCTGTGGGCCTATGGCATCTAATTTATTAGCCTGACCCATTATCCTTGGACTAATCCAAATTTGGGTGGTGAATTGTCTATTTTAGGTCAAAACTAGGGTAAGGGTCCGTACCTTGTATGAATTTTATTATATTTAAATAAAATAAATCAATTGTTAAAAATAGAAATTTTTGTATTATGGATTTTTTTCTTAGAAAAATATAGAGTCAAAACTAATATAATTTAAATGGATTTTTTTCGTATTATGAATTGTCTATCTCTTATGAGATAATGTAAAAGATAATTATTTTTGTCAAATTTTAATTTAATCATTTAATTATCAATCTTTTAAGACATAATGTAAATTTCTATCTTTTTTTTTTCAAAATTCTATGTTTTAATAAAATATTTTCCATAAATATATAAAAGGCAAAGATAATGTAAATATTCATTCAATTATAAGAGAAATTTAGATTCATATAATTTTTTTTATAAAAACTATATTTTTAAATAAATATTTTACCAAAATTTGATTTAAGCAAAGTTTTTATCAATTTTTTTAATTATAATTCGTTTTTAAAAGAAAATTTACATAAATAGATAATGGCCGATCTTTTAAAAGATACTATAAATTTCTATCTTTTTTAAATCAAAATTCAATTTTTAAAAGAAATTTTACATAAATAGATAGATCATTGGTAGTTTTTAAATAAAATACGATTCGATCTAAAAATAAAATAAATATTCTAGTATTTGTATGATAGCATAAAAAATATCCTAATGATGTTCCTATGTATCATATCCAAAAATAAAAAATTGTTTAATAATGAGATTTTCTATCCTATAATCTTCCTATTTATCATATGCAAAAATAAAATATTATTTTTTAAAATTAATGGTCATTTTGCCAAAGATTATTTAAAAAAAAAGAGTGGTGTGGTCCAATCTAAAAGTGACATGTGTCGTTTAATAATTTTTTAACCTCCGTTTTAGGTTATAGTTATGATATCAACTCGCAAAAACTTCAAACCAAAAAGTTAAATCTGAAACAATCCAATAATACCCAGAGAAAACCCATTTTTTAGATTTTCTATTAATTTTTCTATTAATTTTTCAAATAATTTTAATTTTAATAATTATGAACGTTTTTTTTTATAGGCAGACTTAAACCGAACCAAACGTGACCTGAAAATTTGCAATTCCCTTGCTTTTTGGTTGAAATTTCCGAATCAAGTGAGTAATCCAAATTGGGTGGCTAATGTTAAACTTAATGCTCTAGGTGAAGCATCATTGAGTGGTAAGGGACAATGAGAATCTATGTATGTTTTCGTTCATTTAGGCTGCCACCCATTTTCTTTCCACATAGAATCCTCCAAATAGTTAAAAGTCTTCTGTTTAGATCGATGTTGTTCCTAATTGAACAGAATCTAAAATAAGATAAGATGACCACGAATTTATAATATAAGATAACAAAATCAAAAATAAAGGAGAAGAGAGGAGAAAGGATTGGAGGTAGGGCTGTAATCGACCCGAGCCGAGCTTTGAGTTGCTCAAGTTTGGTTCGGTTAAAAATAGGCTAGGTTAGCTTGATTTCGAATGCGAGCATGGTTCGAGCTGTTTGAACTTGGTTCATTTCAATGCTTATTGAGCTTGAGCTTAGCTCGTGAACCTCTCATTTAGTTTCTTTGTGAGACAAATCCGCGACAACTCGTTTACTTGATCAATTATACAAGCAAATGAAACTAAAACTTAACTAAGTAGTTTGAGAGAGATCACCAAAACTATGTAAATAAGTTAACATATACTATATATTGTATATAATATCTATATAGAGTTTGGTTCAAATGAAACAAACTCTTATCCTGTAACGAACGCTTATCCTGAAACGAATGCACTTTTCCTAGTTCGTAATGCACTTTTCCGATTTCAGAGTGCACTTTTTCGGATTTGGACTTTTCGTACTTTGCAGTGCACTTTTTGTAGTACATTTTTGGATTGCACTTTTTGTATTCTGCAATGCACTTTTGTATGAAAAGTGAATTGCGAACTATGAAAAGTGCATTCGTTTCACGTTTCATGATAAAAATTTGTTTCATTTGAACCAAATTCTATATATATAGTACTTATTCATGAACATATAATCTAGTTTTTTATGTGTATATAATCGAGATTGTTGATTAGCGTATAATTGAGCTTGCTCATGAGCAAACGAGCTGAGCTATCTTGGGCTCAAACGTACTCAATATAATTTATTTATCTTTCGAGCCTCAAAATTGTGATCAAGCTCGATTCGATTCGATTTAACCGAGCCGAATACTGAATTTCGCACCAGCGACTTTTTCCATTTACATCCCTAATTGGAGGAAGTTTTTTTCTTAGAAAAAAAAATGTGTATGCAAGAACATAGTGGAGAAAAGTATACAATGACCAATTTGATAGTTTTTTCTTTTCATAAATATTTATGAGTATAGGAGTACGTATATTCTACGGTTGTATCACCTTGACAATGAGATACAAATATATTATACGCGTATATAATCAATTTGGAAATTATAAAATTAAAGGAATGGATGGAGAGGGGATATACACGGTGATATTCTTGTGGACAGATTTTTTCTCAACCCCATGATATAATAATTTTAATAAATTAAAAAAATGCAATAATAGGGCATGGGCATATAGTATACGCGTCGTACATGGTTATAAATAATAGAGGGTGCAGGAAAAGAAGTCCATCTTCCCATCTAACAAAGTACAATAGAGTGAGGGAGTTGTTGTACTACATAGGCATAGCGTCTTCTTACCCTAATTAGGTTGTTAATTTTCTTTCTCTTTCTGCTAGCGACCTATATCATCATATAATGAAATTGTCTTCTCTTTGTTGTATACTATTGCTTTATAGGGTTGGAGCAGAGGAGGTGGGTTGGGCTGAAGGTGATGCTGACAGAAGATAGAGAGCACAGAGGATGATATGCAAATTAACTCCAGCAATCGATCGACATATATAGGAGGCCAGGGAAGAAGAAGGATGTTGTTGCGTGAATGAATGAATTACGAATGCATCTCACTCCTTTGTGCTCTCCATCTTCTGTCATCGCCTGATTCAGCCGCTCCAAATCTTCTTCTGCTCCAAACTTAATTTCCGTTGTTTAATTTGGTTAGTCAGAATTAATTATATATATATATACACAAGCTCGTTTATTGACCTACCAAACTTAACTTTTATATAGAATCTGAGAAAGTGTAGTCTGAATCCATTTTATAACCATGGGCTTGGGTAAAACTGTAAAAGGAAATGTCCAACCGTTACTTGCATTGGCCAAGTTCATGCACCCTAGTTGTACCATATGTACTTGTGATCGACTTTATGAATTAGTACTATCCACCAATCACGAGGCCCTATATTTTTAATAAACTTGTTTGTTCTTTGTTGTGGATGTCGGTATGGATGTGGTGGGGTTGATTTGTTGGTGGTGGCATGGCGGTGGCCGGAGGGTGACTCTGACAGAAGATAGAGAGCACAGAGGATGATATGCAAATTAAGATTAATGATTGATTGAAGAGGCCAGGTCAGGCCAGGCCAGGCCAGGAGAAGAGAAATCTAGCTGCAAGAATGATGCATATGAGTCCTTTGTGCTCTCTGTCTTCTGTCATTATCACCTTCACCCTCCTTCCATCTCTATCTTTCTCGCCATTTCCTGGGCCTAACATTACCTAGCTACCTTCTTAGTTTCTACTAATCCATAATTTTTACACTTTGTTCTTTTTTTTTTTTATCACTATCACATTAGATTCATGTCACAATATATAGCTATACAATAAATACTGTATATTAAAGTTGTATGTTTTTAGATCAACACATTGTATTTGATTCCATTTTATATTTTAAAAAAAAATCAAATTTTATATATGAAAATGTGGTTTTTTCAACTAATTTTTCCCTATCTATTTCTATAAAAAAACTAAAAAGATTAAATTCTAATTAAAAATAATACAATTTAAATTATCTTTATCTTTTTATTTATTTATGCAAAATATTTTTTAAAAATTTAGGTAAATGATAAAAAATATCTTATCTCATAAAAGATTCATAATTAATTTCCTAAATTGCATTTTGCTAAAAAAATTAATTTATCTTTCTTAATTGTTGTTTTAGTCTATATGTGTAAATTTTAAAGATTTATTAAAATGAAAGGACTTTTTAATAGGATTAATTACACAAAGTTGGATGATGCTGTTTCTAATGTTGTTACTCGAAAAAAGAGGAAGTATGAATTGAAAGGCACAGACAATAGATATAGTTTTATTGCCTTCGCTTTCTCTACTTTTGGAAAGCTAGGGAGTGATGCCCTTGAGTTTTTGTCTAGGGTCGCACGGGTTGCTCATAGTAACACGGCTAACCCTAATATTTGTTCTTTTATTTTTCAGCGCTTGTGTTTTGCCTTGAATAAGATTTATTTTAAAAAATTGATTAAAAATGATGAAATTTATATTATCATTTTGTCTTTTTAAGTATCAATCAAAAACTATATATTAAAGTTGTCTTTTCAAGTCACTAGAACAATTATGGTCCCACTTTAGATTAAATCAGTTATATTTTAAATTTTTCAATAAATAAACTATATTTATCCTTCTTATTAAATTAAATCTTATTTATTGAAATAAATACTATTTTTCTTTCTATTTTATCTCTTTAATATGGACAATATATATCTTTTTTTATATTTTCTTTATATTATATCTCAATGATAAAACAACAACTTCTAAGAATAGCTAAATATTTAATCACATGTCTTATGTCTATACATTTTTAATATTTCATAAATGAATACATCAGATTTTATGATAGACAAAAACTTATTGCAACAATAAATATTCTCAATATATGAATGTCATTAACTAAACAATATTTATAAATTAGTCATGGACTCATGGTTATTCTTGAGATTTTGTATAAACAAATTTAACATTTTTTATTTGATTCTAAAAATAAAATAATTCTCGTATGTGGGTATAAATTTTCTATCTTCTACGTATCATTGTGGTAAAACCAATTATAAAAATAATCTATTAATAACAATAGTACACTTATATCTAATTATATTAAAATATCATCATATTTTTCTATATTAATATCCTATTAATAATATATATCTATAAAATAATTTAAAAATACGAGTCATAGTCATGCATGACACGATGTATATAACTAGTTAGGATTATATATTTCAAATATTGAAACTATCATTTACTATATGATTATCAGAGTATTAAAAAGTTAAATTTAAAATTAATATTTTTTAATACAATTTATAAATAATATTTAAACTATTTTCTAAATTTTAATAGTAACCCCTATTAAAAATATTAAATAATTTGTATACATCCCAAATTTGGTATGGTTAACTTGTGCTCATTGTAATTACCACTTCCCGGCATTACGACAGATGGTTTTTTGGCCCAGAAACTGGAATCTAAAAAGACTGAAGTCGATTAGTCAATATTGTTTGGCCCAGAATGGAAATTGCACATGCGCTAGACGAGAAGAGCGCGCCTTATTCCGATCCAAGTAGGACACGTCATTGAAACTCCATTGATGCAACAAGATTAATGATAGGGGTGTAGAGGAGAGCCCAGATCAGTACGTAACATGCCGCTACTTGCATCAATGGATCCAATTAAGAGCCAGAATTACAACACCACTGCTTTAGAGCTCGAAACTTTACTTTTCACTCTTCTTTAATTATTCTTGATTAACTAGATCGAGAATACGCCAGTGCATTTGCACGGGTTAATACTTCTGTTACATGTTTATATATTTAGTTTTTTTAAATATTATATTTCATCAATAAAGTTTTTGAAATTGTATATCTTTTTTATATATAAATATCACATGCATTTACAATTGACATTCAATTAGTGTTATGCTATTGACCCCTCGAGTGCGACGGATAGTTCCTTCGAACCCTAGAACCAAGCTCATCAGCCAAATCCTTTGCGCTTGCCTTTCCTTCCTTGTTTTTGGCCAAGATTTAGAGATCAGATTGAGTGCCACTTTCCCTCAGAATCTAATTGAGAGGATTTGGCAAAATCAAAACAAAAAATTATGCATCAAGAAAATCTGGAGAATCAGAAAACATAATCAGGAGAATGGGAAATTGTTGGATCGATACGCGTTAGTAAGAGCTTGGGAACTGGCGGTTAGGTTGTTCCCAAGGCAGCAGAAGTAAAGTAACAAACAAGTAAACAGAATGCAATTGACACAGTTCCTTTATAGAGGAACCCCACAACAACCAACTAGTTGTGTGGGTAAACCTCTACCTCCGCTTGGAAGATTTTGAACGATCTTCTTATCTTATTGATTGTTCCCTAGTTACACAAGCACGACTTACACTTCTCTGTTCCTAGCAGTTCTACCTAACTCTAGTAACACTAGTAATCTGCCTTGTTCCTAAGCGAACATCTCAACTAAGCATAAGACAAATCGAACCTTACACCTTGAGCTCAATGTCGCAGTTCCCTATCTCCTGGGAACTTGGATTCGCCGTCGTCGAGATCGCACATTCGCCGTCGGGGACTTCTCTTCTCTTGTCTTTCTTTCTTTGTGAGTGAGTACGAATTCTGGGAGAAGTGCTTTATCCAAGCACTATTCATTTGGCTTTATACTTGTCCTTGCTTGGGCTGCAATCCTGACTTTCGTTGTGTCCAAAATGCCCTTTGTCTTGCACGCCAAGTCTTTATCTTACTCATGTGACTTGATTTGAATTGAGTCAACTTTGAGGATCAATCAGGCCGTCGAATCACTTGCTTCAGTCTGTTCCTCAGACTGAGCGCTTGTTTTGTCTTGAGACAAAATCCCGTGAATCGCTCTGAGTGGTCTTTGTTTGCACATGTGAGTTCCCATATGATGGGAACTGTCTTCTCCAGAGTTCCTTTGAGAGGAACTCTTCGTCATGTATTCTTGTGTTCCTTTGGCATTTTTGGAGATTCTTCATTAGACCTGGTGTTCCTTAGAAATACTTGGATGTAACACGTTAGTTCCCATATGGAGTTTGTCATTGTCAAAACTGGAGACTGGTATCGTTGTTCCAATGTTTGGAACTAGAGTTCCCAACACCGTCCCAACAATTTCCCCTTTTTGATGATGACAAACCCATCACAAAAATAACCAAGTATTTCAATGTGTGAAAGCATGACATGCAACAAAGTTCCTATGTGAGATCCTAGAGAGCCACTTCTATGAAACAATAAGTTCTTACTTATCATTTTATGCGTTAGTTCCCCCTTAGCAAAAACATGTTCTATGATAACTCATAATAAGACTCATCTCACATATTTTGTCCTTCTCCCTTTTGGCATCATCGAAAATAGAAAAGCATAAGTAAGGAAGAAGGGAACACGCAATCATACTAAAACCCATATATATTACTTAAGCAATTTATGTACAAAAGGAACACATTACATAGTGTGAGGAAAACAGGGCTAAGGAAAAAGAAATGGAAGATCATGGGGCCCTGGGGAGCGAGTTATCACGCAGCCGGGTCATGACAGACAAGATATTCTGAAGAGTTCCTGCCATGTTCTTGAGAGTGGCTGCGATATGCATCAACACTTGGGTGTTCCCGACCCTTGGGCCGTCAACAGAGGGAAGGGTTCCTTGATCCTCAGCTTGCTCTGAATGACGTATCTTTTGGACCACTGAAAGGTCCAATTCCCTTCCGATGGTCACTTCTTCTTTTGTGGCGTCATAGAGACCTTCCTTGATCATTAGCTTCTTGATCAGACCGGCGTAGGGCAAGGAGTGGGAGGTCGAGGCCATGCACTTCTCCATGTGCCCAAAAATGATGTAGGGGAGATTGATGGGCATCTTGTGGAGGAAGTGATAAAGAAGAATCGCGTCTTGAATGTTGATTTGATGACGCTTCTCCTGTCATGAGATCACAACCGTGATGATGAACTGGTGAGCCAGTTTGCCTATGAGGGAGAGGTTGTGATTTGGAGTGCCGATCTCAGGAACACGGCCTTCATAGATGTCATCGAAGATAACATCTTTGTCGAAATCTCCCCAGGTTTTGATGGGAACAGAAGCCAGGCCCTTGACAGGGACTTGTAGCTAGTGACGAATCGAAGAGGCGGTGAAGACATAGTCGTCGCCCTAGAGGGAGAGGGTTCCCTTGGTAGCCTCGTCGTGAATGACGAAATTGTTGTAGAAGAGGCGTACTTGGAAAGGGTCGACGGTCACGGGAGTATTGCACACGTGCTCCCACTCTTGGGCCTTGATGAGGTCCCAGAGTTCCTCGAGCCTTTTCTCTTGGAGGTGTGCCTCAGTGAGTATGAGGGGAGGGATAAGCTTGCGGTCCTTAGTGTTGGGAACCTTCTTTGGTTCAGGTCCCTTCCCCTTCCTCTTCTTGTTCCCCCTGGAGGCAGCAGCCTTTCGTTTTTGCTGGGGAGAGACAGCCGATTGAAGTAATAGAGGAGGGTCCCTTTCCATGGGACCACCCTCCGACACCACCATTTGGCGTCCTTGTTCATCTTCTGCGAGGGCCTCATCGTGTTCCATCTCAAGGCCCTCTTGGTCAAGGATCTCGGTGGTAGCTCCATCGTCCGAGTTCCATTCATCTTCGGAGGACATTCCTAAGTCCTCATTGGCTTCTTCCTCTGGAAGGCCTTGGCTTGTCCCAGCACCATCAGCTGGTGCTGCGTTCCCCTTTTCTTGGGCCTCGCCTTCTTCCCTAGAAGGCGGTTGATTGATGAATTCTTGGAGCTCGGCCACAAGGGCATCGAGGCGAGCATTGTCTTCGGCAGTTCCCATGACAATGGGTGCCGTTTTCTTGGCCTTCCAGCGAGCAACCTAACCGATTGGTAGCGTGTCCTCGTCGGAGTCGAGGTCTATGTGTTGCTTGGCCGGAGAGGGAGAGGAGATTATATTTGTGGTGGATGGAGGAGGTGATTTTTGAGTGGGGAGAAGAGGAGATTTTGGAGGAGAGGGGGTTTTTGTAGGAGGAGAGGTAGGGGGTGTGGGAACTTTGGGTTGTGAAGAAGATGGATTGGGAGTTCCCTCAACAATGGGAAGGGAAGAGGAGATGGGAATGGAATCTCTAGGACTAGAGTTCCCAGAGATGGGAGTAGGGTTGGAGAGTGGTGGTGGTAGAGGATTCGAGGATTGAGAGTTCCCAGAATCGGAAGGAGGTGGAAGAGAGGAGGTTTGTGGGGGAGGTGGTAGAGGAGGAGGGATGGCGAAATAGGTGGGACGAGAGAGATTGAGAACCTCGTCCATGTTGAGAAGAGATTTATCCTTTTCGTCTTTGGGAGTTCGAAAGAGGAGGAGGAATGTTTGTCTTTACGTTTTTTGGATTTTGAGGATTTGGATTTTGAGGATTTGGGTGAAGGAGGTTCAAAATCGAAACTGTCGTAGATGACAGTTCCAGAAGAAGAGATGGACAGAGGTTGAGGAGGAGCAGGAAGAGGAATAGATTGAGAAGATGTGGTGGTGGAAGGCAACACTAGGGTTTGCACTGCCAGAAGGGAAGAAGCTCGCCCTAGTATCTCGTACTCAAGGGACGAGACACCAGTGCGTTCTCGATGAACATAAGGAAGAACATATTCATGGAGGGCTTTGTAGAGAGTTTGGCGAAGGGCAGGATCTTTTTCATTATCCGTCTCTCAAAGCATGGTAATGAAAAGGGTTTTTGAACTGGTTTCGATCCATTCACGGATACGGTGGTCTGGATGGACAGGTGCCATGGGTGAGGATTTTGGAGCTTTGCTTGTTTTGGGGAGGAAAGAAGTTGTAGAGAAAAGGAGTTGCAGAGTGAGAAGGTTGAAGAATGTCCCAAAAATGGCAATCGAGGGGTTTTTATGTGTGAGAAGGAGAGGGGTAGAAGGGGAAGGCAAAGTTTCTCGATAACTGGCATCCAATAGACTTGAAGTGTTGTTTCGCGTTTTCTAGCACGCTCGTGACACGTGTCGCTTTCCCCATGGGAAGTCACTTCAACCGTTTCAAAAGCTTGGCTCATAAAGCTCTGAATTTTGACACATTTTCCCGTTTCCCAAGTGACGTTTCATCTTTCCAGAAGTACCAATGTTCCGTTGCTCGTGATCGTTTTTGCACACCAGTTCCCATGATCTTTTAAAAGGTCAAGTTGAGTGGAGTGGAAAAGGGAACTCACACTCAAGTTCTTTTGTGAGGCTAGGGAACTCAAAGGGGAACCAGACAATTACCACTCGATAAAGGGATAAAAAGTTGGGCTCATGAGACGCGTTTGTCTGGTTCTCGGCTAAGGGTTTGTTTTATGATCAACCGTCATGGTGGCTTGTAATGAGGGTTAAAGGGAACTCTAGTTGATCATTTTGGGCCAAAAGAAGTAAGGTTCCAAATTGTACAATAAAAGCTCTAGACTAGTAATATGGCAAAATAAAAGTGATTGTTCCTAGTGTTCCCTATCATGCAATTCAATATAAACTAGCCAAGCATTGAGGGAATAACAAACAGGGACTTGTTCATTTTAGAGTTATCATCCCTAGAAGCATCCGGAGACGCTGGTAGGGACGTCTGTCTAAATCTTTAGTGAGAATGTCCGCAATTTGCTCTTCAGTTCTACAGTGTTCCATAGAGATGTTCCCATGTTCCACATTGTCACGTAGGAAGTGATGCCTAATGTCTATATGCTTAGTACGAGAATGATGCACAAGATTTTTGGATATGTTAATGGCACTTGTATTATCACACCTTATGGGAATAGGGCCAAAAGACATACCGTAATCCTGAAGTTGGTACTTAAGCCATAGAACTTGGGAACAACATGAGGCGGCAACCACGTACTCCGCTTTTGCTGTGGAGAGTGCCACTGAGTTCTGCTTCTTTGATCCTCATGAGTCTAGACACTATCCTAGGAACTAGGCCATTCCAGAAGTGCTCTTTCGATCAACCAAGTGCCCAGCGAAATCTGCATCTGAGTATGCAACTAGCTCAAGGGAACTGTTCCTTGGATACCAAAGGCACAAGTTGTCGTTCCCTTTGAGATACTTGAAAATTCTCTTCACCTCTTTCATGTGTGATTCCTTAGGGTTAGCCTGAAAGCGTGCACATAGGCACACTGAAAACATGATGTCGGGTCTACTAGCAGTTAAGTAGAGAAGAGACCCAATCATATACCTCGAAAGTTCCTTTGATCTACACTTATACCTGTCTCATCTGCGTTGAGCCTGGAGTTTGGTGAGATGGGAGTGTCTATGGGCCTGGAGTGCTCCATTCCATACTTTACTAGCATCTCTCTGATGTACTTCTGTTGATGGATTCTTGTTTCCTCCTTGGTTTGGGATATTTGAAGTACCAAGAAGAACGTGAGTTCCCCTATGAGCCTCATCTCGAATTCGCTACTCATCAAGTTCTTAAACTTTTCAACAAGAAGCTCATTAGTAGCACCAAACACAATGTCATCAACATATACTTGAACAATTAAAATATCTTTTGATTCTTTCTTAATGAAGAGAGTTTTGTCTATGGAACCACGAAGGTATCCATGAGACAAGAGAAATTGGGCAAACCTGTCGTACCATGCCCTGGGAGCTTGCTTGAGGCCATATAGGGCCCTCTCCAAGAAGTATACGTGGTTTGGAAAGTGCTCATCTTCAAATCCTGGTGGTTGCGCCACGTAGACTTCTTCCTTGAGGTGCCCATTTAGGAACGCCGTCTTGACATCCATTTGATACAACTTGAAGCCTTTATGGGCTGCATATGCTATGAGGAGACGAATTGCTTCAATTCTTGCAACTGGTGCGAAGGTCTCATCGTAGTCGATTCCCTCCTCTTGCTTGTATCCTTGAGCAACCAGACGGGCCTTGTTCCTAGCCACATCCCTAGTGTCGTCAAGCTTGTTTCTGTAGACCCATCGAGTTCCTATGATGTTCTTGTTCTTGGGCCTAGGAACCAGTTTCCACACCTTGTTCCTTTCGAATTGGTGGACTTCCTCTTGCATGGCTTGAATCCAGTCTGGGTCCTTTAGAGCTTCCTTGATGCTCTTGGGTTCCACCAGTGAGACAAAGGCATTGAAGGCATAGAAGTTGTTGAGAGATGAACGAGTCTGTACTCCTTTGTCATAGGGAGTGATGATGTTGTCAATGGAGTGATCCCTCTTTTGGTGGTAGTTCCTGGTTCGAATATGTGAGACGTCGATCTGTTCCCTTGTTTCTTCTTCATCTGTGACTTGGTTTTCCTCTTCTTCATGGGAACAATTGTTCTCAACTTCTTCACTGAGTGTCTCCTCAAGATTTTCCTCAAAGTTCTCTCGTTGTTCCCCCTGAACACTAGACTCTAGTATGATTTCATTTTGGGGAACGAGAGAGTTGGATGCATCTTGAGGCTCTTCTGTTGAGGAAGGAACTTCGAAGGAATCTTGATCCGTGGAGTTTTGACCTCCTTCGTTGTTCTCTGGTTGTGGGACGTTGTTCCCACTTGGATAATCCTCATCTTACTTTCAAGCATCATGGTCCGAGAAGTTGTGGGATACACCGTTGTTGTCACAGTACCTTAGGAACTCTGAGTTTTTGAACTTAGTTCCATGATCAGATCTGAGGGCCTTGAGCTTCAGTCTCATGCTAACTTACATCCTCTTGATTAGAGTCTCAAACTCTTTGAATGTATCTGATTTTGTTCTCAAGAAAATAACCCATGTAAATGTTGAAAAATCATCAATTAAAACATACATGTACCTTTTTCCACCATAGCTAGTGGTTTCCATGGGACCACAGAGATCCATGTGGATTAGCTCCAATGGCCTTGTTGTGCTTACCACCTTCTTTGGTTTGAAGGAGTTCCTTGTTTGCTTGCCACGAACACATGCATCACACATTTTGGCTCCCTCAATGTTGATTCGTGGGAGGCCTATGACCAGGTCCTGTAAGTAGAGCTTCAGGATTTGATTTATGCCTGCGTGGCCTTGCCTTTTGTGCCAGAGTTCCGTATCATCATGGGAGCTTGCGAGGCACAACTTCCTTGGTGGTTCGAACTCCGTGTCTACCACATAGACATTATTGGACCTCCTTCCCCTTAGAATGATTTTGTTGGTTTTCTTGTTGATGACCAAGCATTCTTCCGAGTCGAAGGTGACAACGTTGTTCCCTTGATCACATATCTGAGATACACTCAGGAGATTGTATCCTAGATCCTTCACCAAATTGGCATTGCTAATCTTGATTGATTTGTTGAGTAGTACTTCCCCTGTTCCTATGATTTCTCCTTTATTCTTGTTGCCAAAGGACACAAGACCTCCTTCGGCTTTTGTGTGGAGTGAGGTGAGATTGTCTTTGTTCCCAGTCATATGATTTGAACAACCACTATCAATGACCCATGTGTTGTTCCCCCTCACTGCCACCTACAAGGAGAGTTAGTTTTTGATGACCCAGGCAAGAGTCATCTTGCCTGGTCCCTTACAAGGAAAGACAGTTTCAAATAAAACATAATTAATAATATTAACATCACGAGAGTTCCTAGAGTCATAGGCAAAGTTCCTATGTTGGTTCCCATGAGTGGGACCTCTAGCAGGTTTGTTGGTCTTTTGGTTTTGCTTGTTCCAATGGTCGTGATTTTTCTGAGTTTGAGCCTTAGCTTTGGGACAACCTTCCTTGTAGTGCCCATGAGCACCACAAGTCCAACAGGTCTTATAGTATTCTCCTAGGTAGTACTTAGGATGGGGTCTTTGTATCCTGTTCCTATCCATGGTTTCCTTATTGTAGACCTTGGACCCCCTTCCCTTGGCTATTTGGACATAGAGTTTGTGCCCAGTGTTCCCAGTGTAATAGTCCCTCTCTCCATTTACCCCACTTTCCTAGACACGTATCTTTTCCTCTAGATGGGCGTTCTTTCTTTTTTCACATTGGAGTTGTATGGCTCTACACTCGTTTATCTCCTGCTCACCTAAGGGAGACTTCCCATTCTTTGGGCACTCAGACTTATACCCAATCCCATGTTTGGCTGGGACAAATTTTGTTTGGGAACTAGAAGCTTCAAGACTGTCACTTCCCTTGCTCAGCTTTTGCAACACATCATTTTTGTCACTCTATATGATCTTAAGCTCATCTTCAAGGCCATTTTTGTTATCCTTAACAAGACTAGCAAGTAGTTTTAATAACTCAGGTTTTTCATAGTTAGCTAAGGAAGCAAGAACAGATTCAGTGGTTACCTCACTGGGTTGTTCCCCAGTGGTTTCTCCTAGAGCCATTGCACACATGTTTGGGTGTGCCGAAGATTCGGGATCTTCGTCTTCATCATCGCTCCAGATGGCGATGTAGGCCTTCTTCCCTTGCCTTCGGTCGTCAGTTCCCTGTGGGCATTCTTTTGCAAAGTGCCCCTTTTTGTAGCACGTGTAGCATGTGATGTCCGAGAGGTCCTTCTCAACTGGCTTTCTTTGGGAACTTTGCCCCTTTTGTGAGTTCCCATATCCCTTTTTGAACTTTCCCTTGTTGTAGAAGGATCGAAGGGCCTTTGTGACAAGGACGAGTTCCTCGTCTTCTTCTTCCTCAGAATCTTCATGTTGTTCTTGAATTGACTTGAGCATCTTTTCCAGTTTTAGGGCAATTCCCTTGTGTGCCTTCTTTTGCTCCTTATCGTCTTGTTTCCTTTTCTCATGTCCCACCAACTTTCCAAAGACTTGGTGAAGCATGAGGGTCCTATTTTTAGCATTCTCTTTGAACATGGTTCTCTCATTCGCCCATTCACCAGTGAGGCCGTTGAAGAGTTGTTGAACCTTCATTTTGTCAGATATTTCTTCCTTTGTGACCCCAAGCCCCGTGAGCTTGGTACATAGGCCTTCGAAGCGCGATTGGTAGTTGATGACTGATTCCCCCACCTCCATTCGGAAGTTGTAAAACTCCCTTCTGGTGTTCATCTGGAGGTCTTCTCTGAGGTCAGAGTTCCCAATGTGCATTTGCTGGATGGCTTCCCACATCTCTTTAGCTATCTCGATATTTGCCACTCTGTCACAATCTTGCACTCACATGGCATTTTTGAGATATTGTTTTGCCTTGAATTTTTCCTCCATGCACTTCCATTCACTTGGTCCCCATTTGGTGAAGTCGTTGCGAATGGTTGGGTCTACTTCGAAGTTCCCTACTTCAATCACACACCAGGCTTGAAAATCATGGCTTCGCATCCAGTCCTTCATGTTGCGTTGCCAGTTCTCAAACCTTTCGATGATAAGCCTTGGAGGCTTGTTGTTCCCATGTCCAACTTGAGTGAGTTCTTTAGCCATTCTGTAACACCTGCGATACTAACACATAAGATCTAGAGCGTTCCAACTCTGATACCATTTGTTGGATCGATACGCGTTAGGCTGTTCCCAAGGCAGCGGAAGTAAAGTAACAAGCAAGTAAACAGAATGCAATTGGCACAGTTCCTTTATAGAGGAACCCCACAACAACCAACTAGTTGTGTGGGTAAACCTCTACCTCCACTTGGAGGATTTTGAACGATCTTCTTATCTTATTGATTGTTCCCTAGTTACACAGGCACGACTTACACTTCTTTGTTCCTAGCAGTTCTACCTAACTCTAGTAACACTAGCAATCTGCCTTGTTCCTAAGCGAACATCTCAACTAAGCATAAGACAAATCAAACCTTACACCTTGAGCTCAATTTCGCAGTTTCCTATCTCCTGGGAACTTTGATTCGCCGTCGTCGAGATCCCACACTCGTCGTCGGGGACTTCTCTTCTCTTGTCTTTCTTTCTTTGTGAGTGAGTATGAATTCTGGGAGAAGTGCTTTATCCAAGCACTATTCATTTGGCTTTATACTTTTCCTTGCTTGGGCTGTAATCCTGACTTTCGTTGTGTCCAAAATGCCCTTTGTCTTGCACTCCAAGTGTTTATCTTACTCATGTAACTTGATTTGAATTGAGTCAACTTTGAGGATCAATCGGGTCGTCAGATCACTTGCTTCAGTCTGTTCCTCAAACTGAGCGCTTGTTTTGTCTTGAGACAGAATCCCGTGAATCGCGCTGAGTGGTCTATGTTTGCACATGTGAGTTCCCATATGATGGGAACTGTCTTCTCCAGAGTTCCTTTGAGAGGAACTCTTCGTCATGTATTCTTGTGTTCCTTTGGCATTCTTGGAGATTCTTCATTAGACCTGGTCTTCCTTAGAGATACTTGGATGTAACACGTTAGTCCCCATATGGAGTTTGTCATTGTCAAAACTGGAGACTGGTATCGTTGTTCCGATGTTTGGAACTAGAGTTCCCAACACCGTCCCAACATAAATCTTTACTCATAAGAAGAACGAAGTTATGGCAGACTAAGAACAGTCTGTGGAGCTCGATGGTATGGAGATTCCCCAATTTCGCGAGGGATTGGAGATACAGAAATCTCGATTTCGGGAATAAAGATGGCGTCGCTGGCAACGGCAAGTCGAAAATAGTTCATGGATCTGGTGAGCTTGGTCCTGTTCATGGTACGATTCCGCCCCCACCACTCGGCTGGTTAACGAGGTCGGTCTTCAAGGCTTTATTTCCTTTCTCCTTTCCCATTCTTTCTCCACTTACACTCTTTATCTCTTAATCTTGACTCTTCTCTGTTTATCATCTTGTGGTTTGCTTTCTTCGTTCGAATGTTGAATTCAGAGAAAACTTTTGAGGAATATTGTTCTTGAGTAATAAGGCATCGAGATCCAATCCGACATCTAAGATTGAGAAAGTCGATGTCGTAATTGATGCTCTTGAGTTGTCGGTTGAGGAAGCCAGTGACGACTTATTGAGTGAAAATGAGGATGTGTCCTTAGAAAAGGCTGAAGAACAACATGATATCGAAGTTTATGTCAAATACTTCCATAGACTATCTATGGTGGATCCCAGGTTTGAAAATGTCAAGTTAAGGTCAGTATGTATGAAACTTGTGTCTATGATCTATTCTGTTTTGATATTTGGTTTGGATACTAAATGTGTTGGCTTTGTCTTTGTGATTCTTACTGATGATGGTTTGTTGTCATGTGGTTGTGAGTTCTGGAGAAGGGGCATATTATTCAGATTAGGCCCTATTGGTGCTGATGAATGGTGTTGTTTTCGGCATAGTTATTTGAGACAGAATACATTAGTATTGATTATTAGAGTAAGAATGGTTTGCTCCTTGTTTGTTGTTCGCTATTGTTGTGATGTTACTACCTAAATTTGTGAAACTTGTCCTAATTATTGAATGATACACATATGACACAAAGTCTGATTATGGAAAACTCGAACTCATGGATATAGAAAAAGCGAAAAGTGTTCAATGGTTGAAATGTCAAATACATAAGAAGAATAGGAAAATTTTAGAATTTGGGAGTGGATCCCCTATAAAAAATACTAATACAATATGAAAATTTCTTCTTGGAATGTAAGAGGAATAGGAAGGAAAAACTTTTGGACTCACATTGAAACATCTGCGAAATTGTATCACGTTAAAGTCATTGCAATCCTGGAAACTAAAATAGAAAATGAACCACTTGAAAATTGCTGGCGAAAAGCGGGTTTCGATAATATAGTACATTTAAGATCAAGGGGTCGAGCGGGTGGAATTTGCGTTTTGTGGAAAGAACATCAATTGCAAGATAAGGAAACTTTTCGATTAGTAGATAAACACGATAGATTTATATCGTTTTTGTATTCTATTCCTAGTAAAAGATATGACATGATGATTATTTTTATTTACGCTCCACCACGTGAAAATGAAAAGAACGAGTTCTGGAAGTGCCTAACAGAGTATGTATCCAGATCATCGATACCTAGTATAATAATAGGTGATTTTAATGAGTTGAGTGGTCTAAGTGATAAATATGGAGGTAGTGCCCCGTTGCCATCAAGGTTTCATAGGCTACAGAATTTAATCCAACAATGCGACTTGATTGATACTAGAACTTTTGGAAATGAATTCACATGGAGGAAAAGGAAAGTCGATGTGGAATATACCTACGAAAAATTGGACAGAGTTTTAGTCTCATACAAAATCGCGCAATGGTTTCCCGATCTAATAACACATAATCATGCGTTTTCGTTTTCTAATCACTGTCCAATTTCGATTGACATCAATGGGAAACAAATGGAGAGGAAATACTTTGTAAATTAATAAAACAAAAATGGAGAGTCCAAAATCGAGGATCGCATATGTTTAATTTAGTTCAAAAAACTCGACTGTTGAAAGCGAAAACCAAAATTTGGAACAAGCACACTTTTGGAAATATTTTTAGGCAGGCTTGAAGAGATAGAATCAAAGTTACTGGAATTGCAAAAGGATCCTAGGAAAGATAAAGATAAGAATGAAATTGTACGACATGAAAGCTTATTAGAGAAAAAAGAATAGCTTATAAACTTCCATAGAACTTATTGGGCACAACGAGCAAAGCTAAAGCACATTAGACACACAGACTCGAACACATCCTATTTTCATCGATGTGCAACCGGGAGAAGAAATCAGAAACGAATCAAATCGATGAGAACGAATAATGGCACTATCATTGTGGGGGAAGAAAATGTGAGATGAGAAATACGACAAGACTTTAGACGTCGGTTTCTGAAACAGTCAATTAATCATGAACAACTAGAGCAATATTTAGGACTAATCGCAATGGAGATAACGTCGGAAGAAAATTCAATACTTATCCAGGCCGTTTCAAATCTAGAAATCAAGAATGCCGTTTTTAACTTAGACAAAAATAAATCGCCAGGCCCAGATGGCATGATTGTTGAATTCTATCAAAAATACCCATTGTCGGTCCTTCAGTTATTAAAGCCATAAAAAGGATTCTTTGAATCAGGCTATATACTAAAGGAAATTAATCACACATATATTTCATTACTCCCGAAATGTGACAATCCGACAGAGGTAAACCATTACAGACCTATCAGTCTATGTCCAACCGTCTAAAAGATTATAGCTAAGATTTTAGCTGAAAGAATAAAAAAGATTCTGCCAAAAATAATTCACCCTTTACAAGGAGCATTTGTAACGAATCAGGCAATACAGGATAATGTTCTTATAGCTCATGAGATCTTTCATTCTTTCCGACAAAGACATGGTAAAACTGGATTGGCGGCTATAAAATTAGACATGGAGAAGGAATACGACAGAGTTGATTGGGAATTTCTACAAAAAAGCTTAACGAGTTTTGGATTTCATACGAAGTTCGTCACAAGGGTTATGCCGTGTGTGCAGACAATTAGTTTTTTGGTGTTGGTAAATAATGAACCAACAGAGATTTTTTACCTGGAAAGAGGGTTAAGACAAGGAGACCCATTGTCCCCACTGCTATTTATTATTGGCGCCGAAATTCTAGCTAGACGACTATACTTAGAATGTACAATACAACAAAGATATATAGGATTTCCGTTGGTAAGAGGTGGTACAAGAATACCGTTCTTGTCTTTTGCGGATGACATCATCATTTTTTGCCCTGCCACGTTGACCGCGTTTAGAAAAATTAAAAGCATTCTCAAAGAATATTGTAATATATCGGGACAGAAAGTAAATTTCAATAAATCGGCTTTTCAGACTACAAAAGGAGTATCCTCAGTCATTAAACGATGTCTTCAGAATGAAATAGAGATACTTCTAATGATGTCTAGAAAAATATATGGGATGTCCAATTATAAAAAATAGAGTGACTAAACGAACTTTTGAACCTGTTATTCAATCTACAAAACAAAAAATGTCTAGATGGAAGGCCAATGCATTATCACAAGTAGGACGAGCGACACTCGTTAAATCTGTTCTAGCCACAAAACCATATTATGTCATGCAAAGTTTTATGCTTCTTGATGAATCGTTATATAACTTAGATTCAATAAGTCGGGACTTTTTTGGAACAAACCACATACATACACTCCTATTATTGGGTGGGATAAAATTTGTAGGTCAAAGAAAAAAGGGGGTTTAGGACTTAGAAAAGCAAAACACATGAATGCTGCCTTACAGATGCGCCTACTTTGGAAAATTCTGGCAGAACCTGATAACATATAGGTTAAGATTATATCTTAAAAATACCTCAAAACAGAAAACTTGTTCACATATTCACAAAGCAGAAATATGTCATTGCAGTGGACTAAATTAATGTGACTAAAGAACAAATTCATGGAAGGATCAATGGGATACGAATTTCCTGTTAGAGAAGGTTTGCTCGAATACACAAAACATAGATCTAAATGCAACCGTATCTCAATTTATCGATGATAACAAACAGTGGAAGACTCAAGAGCTTTCTACCTAGTTACCTGATGAATGGGTGAGGAAAATCGTGTCTATACTGATTCCAAAGAATGCGATTAGAGATCGTCTGTATTAGTATCCGAGTAAGAATGGATGGTTTTCTACTCACTCAGCCTCATCCTACGTATCACCTGAACATAGCTGGAGAGATTATGAATTTATGTGAAAATGGCGGATAAATGTAACGCCAAAAATTAAAAATTTTCTTATGGAAATATTTGCAAAAGGACTTTCGACTAAAGATCAATTACTACAAAGACACGTGTCTGTAATTGCAGAATGTCCGTTATGTCAGAACCAACGGGAAACAACAAAACATTTGTTGATAGTGTCCCGTTACATTAACTACATTAGCTAAAGTTGACTCGAATATTGTCAACAGAATTTTGCTACTTGGGCCAAATAATGACTCCATAATGAAAATTATACATAGACTAAAAGAACAATTGAATGAGTCACTATTTACGAAGCTAACTATTGCCTGGTGGAGTGTATGGTACTATAGAAATAGAACTACGTTTAATCAACCAATTGAAGGACCAACAAGAAATATAGACGAATTTATAAAATCATAGAAAAAGTTGTGGACTAAAGTGCAGACGATAGACAATAGACACGAAAATTTTTCTACTGAAGTTGGAACAATAAAAAAGAAAATGGAAAAAAGAAGAAATGGACTAAACAAGCTAAGGGTTTTGCAAAAATTAATTTTGACGGATCAAAAAAGAGTAATGGGATGGCAATGGCGGGATATATTATTAGAGACTATTGCGGAAGAGTGATCACAATGAATGCTACGGCAAATGAACACTGGAACGTCATTCAAGCTGAGGCCAGGGGAATGTATGACGCTATTTGTGAAGCTAAGGCGAATATTTCGAAAATTGAAATTGAAGGAGACAATATTATTGTCATAAACGCTTTAAAAGGAAGTAGATCTTGCCCTTGGCAAATTGAAATGTTGATTGTCGATACGTTGGTTAATTTGCAGCCTTTTGAGGTGGTTCGTTTCCTACATGCACCACGTGACTGAAATTAAGTGACAGATTTGATCATTGACCTAATACATTTGGTTAGTGTCAATCAGATTCAAACCCATTTAGGGCTTCATTCCCTCATCCGTAAGGATGCGCTAGGTTGAGTTGTATCGACCTAATTCTTTCCTACTAAAAAAATAGTGGTATGCTATTTTATTGTTATGAATTCTACTTTGAATTGTAAAAACTATAAGGATGATATCTTGTGTGGAACACAAAAAGACTATGATGTAATATTCCAATAAAGTACCTTATCAAATATATTTTGTGTATAATAAATATGTCTTTTATTTTATACAAATATTATGTAAGTAAAAAATCTTTTAAGATTATTAACTAAGCGATATATTCTTTTCATAATTAAGGCCTTCATTGATTGCAAAAAAAACTAAATTAACAAAGAGAATGCAATTAATAAGATTTTTTTATGTACCTCTAATATATAACTAACAAGATCCGGTCGTGCCATGTAGGACTATGATTTGAGAATTATTTTTATATAGGAACAATATATTAAATCAATAATTATTAAAAAATCAAATAAGGGGACGACCTATTAAAATTTTTGTCCATAAAAATAAAATCATAGAGATCTCACCTATTCATAGTTTCATATTTACCATAGAAAAAATTACGGTATATATATCTCACGTACTAATATAATTATATAATATTAAAGTTTCTCACGTACTAATATAGTGTGTACACATTACATATTGTTAAAGAATAAAAGATCATGTACTAATGTATTATGTACACTTATTATTTAATTATTGTAAACACATAAAAAATTATATAATAATTAAAATTTATGAATTCATGTCCATAACGATGGAATAGTAGAGATTATATTCTAATATGACTATATAATATTAAAATTTTGTTCATAAAGATAAATAGTATATGACTATATAATATTAAAATTTTGTTCATAAAGATAAATAGTAGAGATATCATGTACTAATTTAGTGCGTAAGAAATTAAAGATCACCTATTGTACTAATATATTATGTGCAATTATTAAGGGTAAAGGAGTAAAGGAGTAAATTGAAAAATTAAGAAACTTATGTGGCATAGTTAAGAGATTGATAAATAAGATAGAGAGATTCGAATTTAGTAATAGTATATAGATATTAACTATGTAATTAAAAATCTAAAACTTTAATCATACTTATGACTTTAAATGACAAAAAATACAAATTTACTATTGGGAAATTCCGGTTGGTATCCCTCAACTTTTTACTTTTCCAGATGGTGCCCAAGAAAAAAAACTATTCCGATCAGTACCCCCAAACTTCTTCACGAGTTCATTCCATGCCCCTAACATCAATTTCTCTTTAAATTCCATTAAATTTGAAAATTTAAAAAAAACTAAAGGATTGAGAAGATGTCACAATGGACAATTCTATCCATCCGTCTTCTACAATACTTATTACTCAACTGTGCATTATACTCATACTTAAATCAGTGCGACCGTCTGCCAATCGCAACCGGCCGCCGTTTTCTGCGCCGCCGATGAGGACGTCATCTACCACATCTGTGACCACCGCGTGCACCACACCAACAAGCTCGTCGGCAAGCACCTCCGATTCCCACTCCTCCCTCTTTCTCAAACCGATTCGCCTCTTTGTGACATCTACCAAGTACGTATTTATCTAAATGCACTCTCTATTTCTCCATGATTTTGAATCTCGGTGGTTTCTAATTAATTTAATTTCTTGTTTAATTGTAGGAGAGAAGAGCATTTTTGTTTTGATAAGAAGACGACCGACGATTCTCTACAGATAGTGCGACTTTCCGATCCACTGCCCCTAGTTCCATTAGATTTGGATTTTACACATCTGATTTTTTTCCTTTTTTTAATTTACTAATCTAACGGAATTTAAAGTGAAAATACAAAATCTAACAGAATTTACAAGGAAAAATGATATTAGGGGTACAGAGTAAACTCGTTAAAAAGTTCGAGGGTACCGATTGGAATGATTTTTTTCCATGGGCACCATTCGGAAAAGTAAAAAGTTGAGGGATACCAACCGAAATTTCCCTTTACTATTTTCTATATACTCCACTATAGAGTTTGGTTCCCATAAAACTCTCTCTTAACATGAAACGGAAGGAGCATTCAGGGCCCTTAGATCTCTTTGATCCAAGGGTTGATGTTCTTTCTCCTTTTATTAAAGGAGGGGACAATTATGTCTTTTCCCTCTTTAATTAATTAATCCTTTTTTGTTCAAGCCCTTGGGGGTGAATGGGCGACCGCTCGATTGTCTTCTCCAAACAGCATCTTGGTGGCAAGTCACGTCGTATCAATTGGTACCTTCCATCTCTTCTCTCTCGCTCTGTTGGGGCGATTCGGTGATCGCAATTCGGTGATCGCATTCGGCTTTGGCGTGTATTTTGTTTGATCCGACATTGTATTGGGGTGTGTTCGGTGATCGCAATTTGGATTCGGTGATTCCATCAACATTGATTCGACCTTGTTTGAGCGAAAATCATGGCAGAAAGTGGTGATTTCGTTATGTTATTTGAAATTCCAGGGTTTCTAAACTATCTAAGAGAGTGTGAGTAGAAGAGGAATTTTAAGTATGTGACAGTAGGTGTGAATAGAAGAAGAAATCTCTTTCTCGTTTGAAATTAGATATACGAGAGTCATCAATACTCGTAGGAACAATGAATTCATCTTCTCGTTCTTCTTCCCGTTGCTACTTTGAACTAATTATAAAGGAGTAATACTAGCAAATGAGAATGCACTTTTCGGACTTACTAATGCTTTTCATACTTACTAGTGCACTTTTCATACTTAATAATGCAATTTTCATTTGTGTTTAGAGAACATATATTCGACCATATATCTAATTTCATTTGTTATAGAGAACATAGTTTATAATTTATAATCAGCCTCATAATACAAAAATATGATAGTTAATTTCACTGTGATTTTGGTAGTAAGGGTTATGACATTGGACTTCAAGGTGGATATGAACCAAATGATCATGTCTTGAATTAACATCTTTTTACTGCACTTTTCACAAGTAATAATGCATTTTTTATATTTAGTCGTGCACTTTTTCTACTTAATACAACTTTTATATCTTTTGTAATGCACTTTTCAGTGATTTGAGTTAGCGGTTTTTATAATGCACTTTTCCTAGTATGTAATGCACTTTAATATATTTACAATGCACTTTTACTGATTTTCAACTAACACCTTTTGATTTCCCTTTATGTTATAGTGGGGACATCAAACTCTTCTTCAACTACTGTTCTGAATGAGGAATCACTTAAAAACAATGGTGAATATTTCATTGAGCTATCTCAAGGGAAAATGACATACTATTTGCCCACGTGTCCATCCGAGTTAAAACCATATAAAGGTCAAATTTTTGTTACAAGTAGCCTATTATCTCAAATGGTAGAGCGGTGTCCTTTGTGCACAAAGATGTAGGTTCGATTCCTACACAAATTAATTCTTAACGCATTTATTCTCAACCTAACTAGCTAGGTACTAAAAAGAAATTATGTTTTATCGTTTGTGAGACAAATAACTAATTAACCACTATTTTTCTAAGAAGGTCATGATCAAATTAGCTTATATGGGATTCGAACCCACATCTCTGTGCGTAAGCACATTGCTCTTCCATTTGAGCTAATAAGCTTTTCTTAAATTATGTCTTTAAACATGCACCATAAATCCATTAAGTATGGATTTTTATTGTAATCCAATGTAGGAAGTAAAACTCAACATAGTCTGAAAATAATTTTTAAGACTCTTCAATGCAATTTTTACATTTAAGAATGCACTTTTCACATTTAAGGATGCACTTTTTTGAACTTAACATAAAGGACAAACACTAGTAAATGAGAATACGCTTTTCATACTTTACAATGCACTTTTCATAATTAAGAATGCACTTTTCATACTATACAATGCACTTTTGTATCAAACTGTATCTCACATCTAGCTACTTCAAAATGTTGTAGCAACCACAAAGCAAGGTTGTTAAGGATGTCCTTTAGTTCGAAGTGGAGTAGATGGCCAAATCCCATAGATTTAACACTCTCTTTTTGGACATCATTCAAGATTTGCATAGCTTTTGTAAACACATCTGGCACAATCCTAGTTGCTAAACTAGGATACTTAGTTGAGATCATATTTCTGCACTTTTTTTGGTTTTCGGTTTCGGGAGGCAATGTATTCTTGCTTATACCTGTTTTTAAGATCATAGAAAAAAAAAGAATATGAATGCAATTAAACAGTTTTGGAATGCACCTTTCTATTTGTTAGGAATGCACTTTTGATACTCTTGAGTGCACTTTTTTAACTTCATAATGCACTTTAATTGGAATGCACATTTATATCTATTGAGAATGCATTATATACATTGAGGAATGCACTTTTGTTAGTGTACAATGCACTACTTCTAGTTTGGATAAACTTGAAAAAATTTAGAATGCACTTTTATCTATTAATATCACACTTTAACTACTATGGAAAAGCATTTCTAATATATATTTAGTAATGCACTTTTTCCACCTTCCTAATGCACTTTATATATCTAAGAATGCACTTTTAACCAATTATGTATGTAATTGTTCTAATGCAGTTTTTCTATTTAAGTTGAATGCAACTTTCCTATAAATGAATGCAATGTTTGACATTTTATAATGTTTGACACTCGACATACATTACTCAGGACAGTAGCCCGGCACAAAATCAGATCCACATGAAGTAAGCAGATTAGCAACGAAAAATCAAGCAATCATCGAAAACATCGTAGAAGGAAGGTCAATCACTGATTTCATGATAAACGGAAACAAGATTAAAAGTCGATTAGCAAACTCTCACAAACAATACTCATAGGATCGAAAATTAGGGTTTATGAATTACCTTCTGGTTTTCTTTTTGGAGCCATCTCGAAACGAAAATTCCAATGAATGCAATAGACAGTGGAGATTTGGAACGAGATCGATCGAATTTTGTGAGAGGAACGAGATCGATCAAAGGGGAATCTCGTGAGGCGATCGTCGCGTTTGGTTTTGCTGGGAGTCGTGGGGGCTGGAGTCGTGGGAAATTGGGTGTATCTACAGCTTTTTTTTGGTATTTTTAAGTTAGGGGTACATAGTTGGTTTTATTTACAAATATGCCACCGAGCTAATTTTTTTGTATTTTTTAAAAAGAAAATCAGGAGTAATCCGAGCCCTCCATCCATCTCATCCAAAAGCCTTGAATGCTCCTTCCGTTTCATGTTAAGGGATGGTTTTATTTGAACCAAACTCCTCCACTATATAGTGTATATATAGATTAATAATGGTATATGAGGGTTTTTGGGTCCCAATTGTAAGTGGTCTCGCCCATGAGGTTAGTATACAGAGTTTCTGCAACTTTTTCTGGTAGTTTCTTGTGCGACTCTTTTCATCTAAATTAAACAAATAAGCGACCTGTTCATTTTTTGCCACACATGTACATACGGAATAATGGGCTCAGTAGAATTATAATTTAACTCTACGGGTGGAGTTGATGAGATCTTAACCATTAAAATGTGAATTAAGGGCTTAGATTTAATTTTCCTTTTTTTATATTTATTTATCTTTTCTAGGGTTTATTAATTTTTATTAGAGAAATAGTAACTTTATCCATAGAGTAACTTTTTCTTTTTTATATATATTTTCCTCTTGCAAATTAATAAATACATAAAAAAAAATAATCCATTCCATAACAACACCGGATCCGCTAAACACAACTGCGGCGTATTACTCATTGTTAGATCTGTCAAAAGCTGACCGAACCCGCTAATCCGACCCGACCCACCCGATTATTTTAGGGTCAAGACTCGAAAATTTAACCCGAAATCAACCGAACCTGATAAAACCCGAAACCCGTTGGGTTGACCGATTTAGTATATTTGTAAAATGTATAAAATTTATTTTTTAAAATATAATATATTTTATTATTAAAATACATAAAAATAATATATTATAATTAAATATTATTATTTAATTATAAATCTATTTTAATAATTATAAAAAATTCTATGTTTTTGACCCGCTGGTCAACCCGGTCCGCCGGAAAACCCGCATCGACACGACCCGGTTTAACCCGTGACCCATAACGACCCGAACCCGACTCAACCCGAACCCGAAATGACCGAACCCAAACCCGCACGACCCGACCCGATTGAGAGGTCTACTCATTGCCATTAGATTTATCAAAGCAATATGTTGAAAATCCATAAGCTATTGGATTACACCTTTTATGTTGGATCTAACGTGCATATAGGTACGCATAGAGGCGGAGCCAAGGGCCCCCCCCCCCCCTGCATTTACTATATATATTAATAAAGTTAGCTGGTTTAGTTTAAAAAATATTATAGTGCAATTGGTCGCGCAGGCGTGCTTTGAAACCCACAATGCCCCCGGCTTGCTAAGCCGTGTTCGATCCCAGCTTAGCATTATTTCACCTCTTTTTTCCACCCATTCCACCACTATTTCTTGTTTTGCCCTCCCTTTCCTCTATTTCACTTTTTGCCCCAACCCCAATCATCTTCTATTTTTAATATTTTTTAAGATGAATGATCAGATAATAAAAGATAATATATTTTAAATTTAAATACTATTTTATTAATTATGGTTAGTAAGGTTAACATAAGAGGCATAAACAAGGAGGATTAAGGTAGAAGTTCAAAAATTATTATTTCACATGTAAAAATTATAAATAAGAGAGTTTCACATTAAATGTCTTTATTCTTTTATTTAATTACGCGAAGTACATACGCACAGTTTTTTTTAAAAGCGCACACAGACATCCGTGCAGCGCCATTTCGCGCGAAATGGCGTTGCGTGGAAGGGCAAATCCGTCAAGTAGAAAATGGAAAATGGGATTCGGAAAATGATGTTGGGCCCCGCGAAATGGGCTTGCGCGCCTATTGGGCCGCTCGAAACGACGTTGCGCGGAGCACTAGGATTTAGGGCAAATGCGGGCCGCCGTCAACTTTGGGCCACGTGAAACGGGCCTGCGCGCCTCTAGGCCGCACGAAACGGGCCTGCGCGGATACTTAGGGTTAAAAGGAGACGCGAGCGGCCGTCATTGTCATCCTCTTCCTCCGACCACACCTACCTGCGAAACCCCGTCTCGCGCGAAACGAAATCTCGAGCCCAAAAAATGAGCCAAACCCCCGATCACGACCGTTCCCCGGCTTCGGTCGGACCACCACCGGCGTCGCAACTCACCCCCGCGACGTCGGAAGCCCTTGAACCGGCCGACCCGACCCATGGGACCCCAGATCCGGCCGCCCCCGCTCTTGTAACGGCCGCCTCGAGCCATGGGAGCCCAGATCCGACCGCCCCCGCCCTTGAACCGACCGGCCCGACCCATGGGACCCCAGATCCGGCCGCCCCCACCACTGGCGCGCCGCTTCATGCTCCGGCCGGCCCCACCACGTCGACCGCAGATCCGGCCGCCCCCACCAAGCCCGTCGCCACCACCGTTCACCGAGCCGATCCGGTTCGTAGTCGGATTCGCACCCGAGCGACATTTACGGCTGAGGTACGTTTGAAATTCATATTACTTTGACCCTAAATTTTAATTTGGAATTTTTTTGACATGAGACATATTACATTAAATTGGTGAGTTAAATGAAAATATAAAATTGAGATATTGTGATGAAATTGACTTAATTTCAACTGGTTAAAAAATGGATCATGATTTAAAAAATAGGTTAGAGTTAAGACTACGTTAGAAAATCCTTTAAAAAATTCGGTCATGATTATCTAGAATTATCTTGAAAAATGATTATTAAAATTTGTAGCTAAATTGTTAAGATTAAGAGTTAAGATAGAGAAATATTTAAATTAAATTTAATGAACATTACTATAAGTTATCTTAAAAACTCTTACAAAATTGTAACTTATTTTTGTTAAGGTTGAGATTTGTTGTCAAGGTTAGAAAATCGTAAATAATTGAGTAAATCAATTTCGCTTATTTAGTAAGATATTTAATTTCATAATTTGTTTACTATTCAAATTCCTATTTATATTTATTTTTTGTTGTTGTTATTAGTTGTTTTACATAATTTATTTGTCTTAATTTAGAGTTATATTTAGATTTTGAATTGATAGTTATGAACTTGCACTTCATATGAATTCATAGTCGTAGGTTGAATTCTTGCTTTAAAAAAAATAATTACAGTTATATTTAGAGTTTGAATTATTGTTTTATTCAGTTTTCATTACAAACGTAATGAAAACTTAAATAAAATTACTAATGATAAATGAGTTTTTGGTTCGGGTTTTGAATTCCGACAAAAACGACGAATTCATTAGTTGAATTCATATTCATAGGGTGAATTTCTAATTTTGCATAAATAAAAGAAAAAAAAATTAATAGAAAACTTACTAATCTAATTTGAACTTGTCGCCTAAAGGACGTACACACTAGCTTGAGCGTCGTCCTCCTCGATAAGAGGAGGAAAAAGGAGGCGCCCAAGCTCACGTGCGCCGAGATTGCACGTGCGTTACTTGCCGGAGTGTCGCCTACCGAGCAGCAGCGGATAGCTAGTGATCCGAAGTTGTTGCATGCACCGGAGATAGATGTAGACCCCTCCGTCGAGGTTGAGGTGGATTTTACAGAGGAGATCCTGCAGGATGACTTGCCAGATGACGTCGCAGGGGACGACCTGCCCTTCACGGAGCAGGACATATAGTTTGATGCTCCCGTGGGTACAGTGGAGGATTTGTCGGTTGACGATTACCACATATCCGAGGCCACCATCTCTATTTCATCTCCCACCACGACCCATGTCCCGCCACCGCCACCGGTCTTTTCCAGTCCTCCACCTACTTCTTCGACCGATCCTACTACATCTGTGGCGGGACCCTCAGCTCCTCCGCTTACATCCACATTTTCGTCTCCCCCTCCTCCTGTTTCAGCAGCACCCATCCCTCCTCCCATTTCAGCATCCCACATACCTCCTCCCGTTCCAGCAGCACCCATCCCTCCTCACGTTCCAGCTGGGTCTGCCCCTCCCCCCACTGCGGAGGGACCCCCGCCCCCCTGCACCAGCAGTAGGGGCCGCTCCTGAGGACCCTCCCGCTGTGGGATGGCGCCGATGTATTTGCTTTGCTCCGACTGTCATTGTCTTTTCGTCTTTGTTGCTCCCTCTCGTACTCTTCCATTAGGTACTCAAGGTGTGTTTTCTCCCGGGTGGTTGAATACTTGTTGGCTCCATCTGGCGTCTCGTAAGGTATGGGCTCAATAAGGTTTGTGTCTTCAGGATGCTCTGAATCTTTGAACGCTGATGTGATCTGCAAATACTGGTCTCTACGCATCTGACCGCTATTTTGCCACCATTTCGTCCCACGTGGGGTCTTGAATGGTCAAGGGTACGCATGCAAGGGCAAGATCGTTGTCATCGCTAAGGTCATCCCATTCGATCTATTTCCAAAAAGGATGTATCTCCTCCAGATCGATGGGTACTTTAGTTATGATAGCGTGTGCAACTCGATGCTTGCATGGAAGACCGTGACATTCCCTCCAAAAGTAGTCGTGGCACTCCATATCGAGTGTACCCTGCGTCAACTCAATTGTTATATCATAATACATGTCTAACAACTTACATAGGCATTGCCTTGAAACGTGTCCGCGTATAGGACGAAATAGTGCTTTGAACTTTTTCGCCAGTAATTTGTATTTTGTTGGTTTCTGTATTCTAGTTCTCTCAATGGTTGTCCTCAAAGTGTTGGTTTGAGATTGCATCTGGATGTGAATCCTTAGTATCACGGTGTTGAAGCCTCCTCGAGATGAATCCAATATCTTTTTCAGCACAACGTGCATCCCTTTGACCCTAAAAAACACATGTCAAAGTTTAAATATTGAACAAATACACTTTCTAATATTCAAACTGAATTCAAATGCTAAAAATGAAATTACCTATTGGTGGTTCTCGTCTGAAAGTGGAGTGTATGATCCGTCCAAGCACGAACTATGTTCTTCTTGAATGGATTAAGCCACACCTTCTCCACGTATGCAATAAGCGTCGGTCGCCATCTTCTCTTCAATTCTACATACCTTTCTTTAAATGTCGCCTTTGTGGTGGACGAAAAGAGCGCCCAACAAGCGTTTGCAAACCCGCGTGACAACTCATGTGGTTTTTCAGCGTTCGCAAACACCTTTAGGCCGTACGCAATAATTTTGTGTCTGATGTGCACCCAACACAACAAATGTTGGACTCCGTCCCCGAAAACTTGACTTATCGCCTTGATTAGAGCCTGCTCGCGATCTGTCATGATTGCATTGACCTGGACTCCAAGCTCGTCGTACACGCCTTTCAATTGAGTTAACACCCACCTATAACTAGCGACATCTTCGTTTGAAATAAATGCAAACCCGATGCTGAATGTATTTCCGGTGCAAGTGAAGCCAACCATCTCCAATAAAGGCATGTCGTACCTAGCACAACAAGTTGTTTTAAACATTTATACTGGAAACATACTAATCAAGTCGATTACATATTAAAATAACATACCTATTGGTCTTGTATGTGGAGTCCATAATGACGACATAGGGAAACATCTTCAGCATGCGCAGACTTGTGGGGTGCACAAAAAACAAGGGATTCATAACATTAGAACCCCTTACTCATCTTGGATGGACAATGTATCCTCGATCTTTCAAGAACTTCAAAGACCATTGTGTCACCGTCAATTCTTCGCAATCCTCAAGAAGTAACTTATCCCTCATATTGTAGATTTGTCTAATTGAGGTCATATTTCCCGGGTACCTTGACCTCAACTCTTCAAGTATCATCTTCGGGGTGGCTAGATATAGGAACTTCTCTTTCACAAACTCCTTCTGCTCATCTATCAATCGGCCCGCATATGGATGAGCTAACAAACTAGTGGGGAGGCGATGATTGTGTTGTCCGCACTTTACCGTTAAGACCCATCCAATTTTTCCCTTGAGGCGGACCCCATTCAATTCAAACGGACATCCACACTTCCTAGTCGGAGTATCGGTAAGTGGCTTATAAATGCTCCTATTTTCCAGTCCGGGCAACACCCTCTTGCCACATCTATATCTACCGGCTAGGTCACAAGTGAGTATGACCCTGTTTGGATTTGAGGTTTTTATGACTGGTACAAAATTCTTCGAAATTGCAATTTGTCTAGCCTAATCAAGCATTTCTCTTCGATCACTCCACAACCCATCGTAGGGGAAAGCAATAGAAAAATCTATTCCGACAACCTATGATTTCAAAATGTAAAAACAAATTATTATAAATTACACTATCCTAACTTGCAATATACTACGTTCGTAAATGGCAAAAGAGCCTAGATAGAATATTTGGATTCCGACAACCTATAATATTTTGGTTTCTTTGAAAAATACCTGTTCTGGCTCGCTTGATGCATCGGAATCAGTTCCGTAGTCTTCTCCCGGTACACCTTCCTCATCCTCAGCTATGAAACTATCGATTGACGATGAATCTTCCTCCTCGGGATGATAATCGCTCGATGATGTATCTTCTTCTCCTGACGATATTTTTAAGCAATGATGTTCGAATGAAGGTATGCCCCAAATATGAGAATCGAAATGGGTATTTATAGGGGACAATTCGACCGTTTTTTTTAACCGTTGAAATCCGCGCAACGAGGCCTCGCGCCACAATGGCACATTTTTCAAATTGCCGTTGGATTGAAACGTAGTTGCGCGGCTCTTGGCCCCACGTTCCCGAAACCCTCTTTTTTATATTTTTTTATTCCGAAACTACCCCTTCCGCGCAACGCTGCTTCGCGCGAATCAGCGTTGGGCGGATATCTGTGTGCAATTACAAAAAATTTTCGTGTGTATAAATTGACAGCCTTTAATTATTATCATTATTTTTTATATATATTTATTAACTAGTCTCCTATAATTTTATACTTTGACCTATAATATATTTTAATTACTAGTTAGTACTGAAATAAATTTTTTTTTTTATTATTTTCCGTAAACCATCGACCCCCCTTTCAAAATTTTCTGGCTCGGCCACTGGGTACGCACAGACGTGTTGATTCCCACACGTACATATACATTATATATATTAGCCCACCGGCCTTTAATAAAAGGTGAAGAAAAATATAATTAACCTAAAATTATAGAATTGCAGAATTTTGTGATTATACAGAGAGAAGAAGAATGTGCTTCTCAGCAAGACTCCTCCAAATTCAGATCACATTATGAATTATGATGATTCAGAAAGGGGGTGCAAATGCAAATCTAAGTTTTGTTGGATTTAATCCCGTGTTGCAAGTTGTGACGATCAATTCACTATTGGGCTCTTTTGGGCTTTAGCCCATCTTATGCATTCAGTTCGACCCGCTTTTATAAGCCCAATATAAGAGCCGACGTTCTCCGTAAAGAATTGAGAACTTAAAAAAAATCATACCAATAATACAGAACAGAAAAATTGCTACCCGGCAGGCAAGTGTCAACTCTTTTCCTTAGCATAGAAGCGAAATAGGAAAGTAACACAATTAAGCAATCCCACACGTAACTCGTTTTGTTTTTATTTGGCTTGTTTCGAAAACAAAGAAAAATTGAATTCCAACCGACATCTGCTTATAAATAAACGGATGTTTGTGTTACAAATCATTACACAAACAGATTCACAAAGTGAAGAATGGGTTATAATATGCCACCGCCACATAATCCTTTCGCCGGGCCACCGCCACCAGGATACGGAGGCCCGCCACCCGGCCCACCACCTCCATGGCCACACCGTCGGCGTGGGTTTTTCCACGCTCCTCCGCCACCACCAGGCCCGCCTATGGGGCCACCACCTCCTCCGCCGGCTTATTATGGTCCTCCTCCACCACCGCCCCCTGGTCCGCCACCCCCGGGATATTTCGACCCGTACAGGCCACCCGGTCCGTGGGCCCGCCCACCTCCACCGCCTTACTAGCCTGACTTTCTCCGGTGATATGAGAATTCAAGAAAAAAAATACTCTTGTTCTATTTCCTTGTAATTTTTTTTTTTTTTTTTTGTAAATGTTCTTTTTTTCTTTCCTGTTTTATCTATATGCGGATGATTACAATTATCATTGCTGATTTGCTGTTGCTTTGTAGATGTCTTCTAAAAAAAGTCGTAATTATCAGTTACCAATTATAATTGATGTGGTACATTAGTACCATGAGACGATTACTTATTATTGGAGAACGGGGATAATTAGGGATTGAGACTTTCAGGGTGTCGAAAGCATTTGATTATACTACGAAATCAAATACGATTGATTATACGTGCATTTCTCAATGATCAAATTTCAGCAATTTGGAGCTCCTTCAAATACAACAATCGGTAGCAAATTCTGGTGGCAGTACGAATCGATTTTCTTCTTTATTTTCCCTCGATGAGGTAAATATCGATCTATGAAATTCGAATTATTTAGAATGTTAAAGAGCGCAGAAAGATAGTAAATACCTATAAAGGAAGAGTGATATACTACCCAATAGCTTAAGCTTTTGGATAAAATGGGTGGATCTTGACGACTTATTTGAAATAAATTGAATCCAACATATTGATAAGTGGTAAAAAAAACCCGACACATCATCCGTTCTTTCGGTCCCTGGAAATTTAACATGGTATCAGAGCTCGGGAAGTAGATCTATGATCGTCTTTCGATCGTTTCTTCGCTTCCGCAACTTTATTTAGCAGAATTTCATCGGTTCTGTTTTCTGGAGAAAATGACAGGAGAAAACAATACTTTGATTGAATCCTAATGATTCGTATCATCACTTGTTTCTCAAATTTTTGACGAATCTAGCTTTGGAGAGTGGCGAATTTCAATGAAGATCACTCTCTCAGTGAAAAACAAGACAATATTTATTGATGGAAGCCTAGCGCCACCAGACAGATTCAAAATATAGTCGATGGTGCAGATGCAACAACATGGTGAAATCATGGCTCCTCAATGGATTAAGTCCAGAAATTCGTCGAAGTGCTCTATACATCGAGACGGCTTCTGGAATTTGGACTCAGCTGATGGCGCAGTTTAATCAAGTGAGTGGAGCTCAACTCTATTCAATCAGAAAAGAGTTGAATTCGACAACACAATGTGCGAATTCGATTTCTACCTATTTCACTAAGCTGAGATCTCTTTGGGATCAACTAGATAGTTTCTAGGATATTCCTAGATGCACGTGTGGTTTAGTTAAAAAATTGCTCAAACGAGACGAGGATCAGCGTCTTTTAGACTTTCTCATGGGACTAAATGAGCGATTCACTAAAATTCGTGGTAATCTGTTGATGATGAATCATGTTTACAGTTTGTTGTTGCGATAAGAAACACAAAGAGAAATTCAAAACGGATCTCAGATTTACACTGAATGCATCCATGAATGTTGTTGTAAAACCACCTACTACTTCCACTAGTTCTGGTAATTAGCAAAAGAAGAGTAGTGATCGAAAAACTTTGTATTGTACAAACTATAAGAAGACAAACCACAATATAGACAGGTGTTACTTCATTATTGGATTTCCACCTGATTACAAAACCAAAAACAATAAATCAAAGAGCTCAGGAAAGGAAGAGAAGTTTGTTGGTAATGCTCAAGCTGGTAGAAATACTACAGACTTGACACAAGATCAAATTGCTCAACTGCTTTGTTTGCTGAATGCTAAAGCTGATAAAGGAAAAGAAGGTGTTCATGACGATTTTGCAGGCTTTGCAGGTACACTTTTCACCACAAAGCTTTTTGATAAAAAGAACTAGATAGTTGACAATGGGGCTAGTTGTCACATGTGCAGTGATCTTGCCTTGTTTGATTCAACTTCTCAGTTGGCCAAGCCCTTTGTCATATCTCTACATAATGAGGAGACTACTACCGTGCAAGTCTCAAGAACTGTGCAAGTTCTACCTAATTTGGTTTTATGAGATGTTTTGCTTGTGCCAAATTTCAAATGCAATTTGATTTCAGTTGGCAAGCTTGTAATGGATTTGAGATGCGAGGTTTTGTTTACACCTACAAAGTGTTTGTTGCAGGCTTCTTTTATGAGGATGCCTGTGGAGATTGGTAAAGCAGACAAGGAGTTGTATTTCCTCGTTCCTGGGGACAAGCAGGAACAAAATAAAGTCGGAGTTCATGCAATAACAAGTAATCATCTTGCTTGTCATATTGACATGTCACTTTGGCACAATAGAATGGGATATTTACCCTTATATATAGCCTACAAAATTTACCTTTTCCTCATCTTTTTAAAACCAATAAAGTTGAACTTCCCCCTTGTGAAGTTTGTGCTAAATCAAGACAAACCAAATTACCTTTTCCATCTAGTTCTATTACCACTTCTCACCCTTTCCAACTATCCGCATTGATGTATGGGGTCCTTTTCATACTAGTATTTATGATGGTTACAAGTACTTTCTCACTATTGTGGATGACTTCACTCGATCCACATGGATTCATCTTTTGTCTACCAAAGGGAATGCTTTCATAGTTTTAAAGGCCTTCTTAGCTATGGTTGAAAGACAGTTTAACATATCAGTTCAAGTGATTAGGTCAGATAATGCTTTTGAGCTTGGGTCAAGCATAGAAGCTGCTAAATTTTTTAGGTCTCAAGGTATTGAACATCAAACTTCTTGTGTGGCCACACCTCAGCAAAATGGGATAGTGCAACGCAAGCATAGGTATCTTTTGGAAGTTGCTAGAGCCTTAATGTTCTAATCTAATTTTCCTCTTAAATTCTAGGGAGATAGTGTTCTTACAACAACCTATTTGATTAACCGAATTCCCTCCAAAATCCTTCACAACAAGACACCTTTTGAGCTATTATACCACAAAAGCCCTTTTATAACCATATTAAAACCTTTGGATGTCTATGCTTTGTTTCAACACTTAAGCAAGGCAGAGATAAGTTCCAAGCCCATGCATCTCCTTCTATATTCCTTGGTTATCCTTTTGGTAAGAAGGCATACAAACACATACAATTTAGAGACCAAACAAATAGTGGTTTATAGAGATATAGTGTTCCATGAGACTTTATTCCCTTTTCATACTACCCATTCTTCTCCATTTCCTACTAGTTTGGGCAATATAGAGGTGTTTCTTGGTGATGATGATTCTTCTATTCTTCATTCCAATGGCTCTTTACCTTTGCCCATAACTGATGATACACAGTTGCCTGTTTTGAGAAGGTTTGGTAGAGTGCATCCTCCTCCTGGATATCTTTCTAATTATTTGTGCTTTGGGCTGTTGATGAGGTACAATTTTGTGGACACACACTCACTTCCAACATTCACTTTCATGTTGCTTCTAAACCATCTATTGCACGACCTGAACAAGAACCATTTACTTATCAACAAGCTTGTCATTACAAAGTTTGGCAACAAGCTATGATTGATGAATTCTCAACTTTAGAGGCAAACCACACTTGGGATCTTGTTCCATTACCCAAGTGAAAGAAGGCAATCAGTTGCAAATGGGTTACAAGGTGAAAAGAAAGTATGAAAGCAAAATAGATCGATATAAAGCCAGATTGGTGGTTCGAGGCTTTACTCAGCAGGAAGGGGTCGACTATACAGTAACATTCTCTCCAGTTATCAAGATTACTACATTGAGAATTCTTATTTCTGTGGCATTGAAGAGGAATTGGAAAAATTTTCAGCTTCATGTAAATAATGCTTTCCTTCACGGAGAGCTAGATGAGGAGGTTTATATGAAGATTCCTCAAGGATTGGAGGTTGGTGATTCTACTCTAGTTTGTAAACTCAAGAAATCACTTTATGGGCTTAAACAAGCTAGTCGTCAATGGTATGCCAAGCTCTCCTCTAGTTTGAAATCCAGAGGGTACAAACAATCTATGAATGATTATTCATTGTTTTACAAGCAGACTTCCTCTTCTCTAGTGTTTGTTGGTGTTTATGTAGATGATATCTTGTGTACTGGTGATGATCTGGAGGAAATTACATCTTTAAAGGCTTTTCTTCATGAAGAGTTTCGTATCAAAAATCTGGGAACTCTTCATTACTTTCTTGGTATAAAGTTTGTTCCTACTGGTGATGGCCTTCTTATGAGTCAGAAAGGCATTTTATTGCTGAGTTGCTACAAGATTTCCATAGCAATTCTTCTAAGCCAGATGTAAGTCCACTGGATTTGAGACAAAAGTTACTTCCTACTGAAGGCACTTTGCTTCCAAATCCTCTTCCATATTGGCAGTTGGTAGGCAAACTGAATTGTCTAGTTCACATAAGGCCAAACATAGCATTTTCTGTCCAAGTTCTTAGCCAATTCAATCAAGCTCCACGAGATACACATATGGCAGCAGCTCATAGAGTTCTTTCTTATCTCCAAGGAACACATTCAAAGGCTTTTCATCTTAACAATAAGCCCAATTTCCAGCTTCAAGGTTATTGTGATGCTGACTGGGCCACTTGCCCTTATACTCGCAAATTTGTAAGTGGTTTTGTGATTTTTCTAGGAGGAAATCTGGTGTCCTGGTAGTCTAAAAAGCAGTGTAGCATTCTTTATCCTTAGCTGAAGCTAAATATAGATCATTGAGGAGAATTTGCTCAGAATTGGCATGGATGAGTCGATTACTTAGAGATTTGTGTGTTCCAGATGTTACCTCTATTCCAGTCAAATGCGACAGTCAAGAAGCCATATACATTGCTCAGAATCCGGTATTCCATGAACAGATGAAGCATATCGAGCTTGACTGCCATTTTGCTCGAGAAAAGTTACTAGAAGGGTTGATCTCTCTGCATCATTGTTCATCACATCAGCTAAAGGCCGATTTTCGCCTCCATCTTGAGGGGGGTATTGGGTATATGAAATGAGTTCAGATTTTCTACTCCCTCATTATACTCTCTTTTGTACTCCCTTATTTTGATTGGGCCACTTGGAAAAAATATATGGATTAAGAAAATAATTAATAAAAATAATTAATATTTATCTAAATTAAAAAGATACTACATAATTATTTTGTTCCCCAAGTTCATCTCTTCGCTCATAACAAACCTACTCATAGCAGAAGATACATTGAAAACAAAGTTGCTGAACTTTCAATGGATCCAGAAAACCGCATAAGGGGTTTACAAGCAGTGACATTAAACTACACATAGCAGAAGAACACACGCTAATTAATCAAACTTGATTAAGCCGAATTATGTACAATGCACCATTGGCCCCAAATATTCAGATAGACATTGATAACCTTCTGCAATTTGCAATCGCTGATTTTCCCCTTTTCAATGCCGACGATGATCGACATCCACACGTCCCTGACGCCAGTGCATTCAAAATCTTCGTCATCAATGACCGTCGACATTGAACTTGTCAAGCATTATAACATGGCTAGAACTCCCGATTGATCGATCCATTCTCGTCGACATTGGAATTGTCAAGCACTGGAACATGGCCAGAACTCCTCCCGGTCGATCGAGTCGTTGCCGTTCCCGTCTGACATCGAACTTGTCAAGCAATGGAACGTCAATTTGCGATGTCTGATGGTCGATCCCCTCACATCCGGATAATTTCCAGTTGAGAGATCTTCCCTCAATTTTGGAAATCATCGACATTCGTCCAAGAATCGGTGGCTTGATTGAATCGTCCAGGAAAGAGTGCTCGGTGGCTTGATTGAAAGAGTGCTCAACTGTATTTTTTAATAAAGATATGATTTATTTTTTTGGTAGAAAAAAGATACGGAGTATGATTTATTTAGGAAGCCTTAAAAGTACTTTAATTATTTCTACTTAATATTATTATTTTTTCCAAGTGGCCTAATCACAATAAGGGAGTACAAAAGGGAGTATAATGAGGGAGTAGAGAAATTGGACTGATATGAAATATGCATGGTTTTTCATTGTAAGCCTACATGGCATATGTTGCTTTGACTTGTTCTGGTCAATAGCATATAAATACGTTCTGTAAGAGCATTTTGCCATTCATTCAATATAGAAAAATTCACTCGTTCTGTTTTCTCCCGCCTTTGTTTTCTTCTTCTCCTAGTTCTTCTTTTCCAAACTTGATTTATGGTATCAGAGCAGGTTCGGCCCGGGTCCGGTTTTCCTGGTAAAAAAACGGATATATAGCTAAAATAGAATGAGATGCTAAATCCGTCAAAAAAAGCGGACTAGCTATAAAGAGATTGAGACACTAGATCCGTCAGAAAAAAAATGTTCAAGTGCTAACTCGACCAGGCTAGTTACCACTTGAGGGGGCGTGTTGGAGAAAACTTCCCACATCTAGAATATATAAGGGAACCACCACTAGCATATAAAGGAAGAGTGAAACCCTACCCAATGGCTTAAGCTTTTGGGTAAAATGGGTGGATCTCGACTTTATATGATAAGTGGTAAACCCCTCCCCCCCTACACGTCACCCGTTCTTTCGGCCCCCGAAAATCTAACAATACCATCATCATGTTCTAGTATAGTTCAGTTTCAACAGAATCAGAAGTGTTAAGATTAGGGACGGATTCAAGATTATCCAAAAGTAGAGGCATATTTTGAATATATCAATATATCAAGCTAGTACGTAGACAAATACTTCGAAACCAGTAATACATTGGAAAGCTCTTATTGTATTCTAGACTTCTAGTTGATCAAATAAGGGATCCCGCTCATGCCATTTTTTGATAGGCTCAAGCTTCTTCATCATTCAAATCAAATTCAGTCACCAAATCACTTCGTTAAAGAAAACTTCACCAATTTCGTTAACCCTTTCACAGCACCCTCTCGAGTACTTGTTGAACCCTCAAGCAGCCCACTCTCAAGCCCTTCTTAAACCCTCGTGCAAATACTCTTAGAGCGCTGGTGTAGCTACGTAGAAAAGAATTTAAACCCTTCATTTTCTTTTTTTTTTCAATTTTTTTAAATTAAAAGAAAATTAAAAAGAAAATCTTATGTCGGGTTATAATTGACATATCAGATTGCCACATAAGCGAATAGTTAGGATTATTAACCAACAGATTAGAAAATAAATGATTTATTCAACCCAAAAAAAAGAAGAAAACAAATGATTTATAAAAGATTAGAAACTAACTAGTTGTCCCGTCGTGCCCTGAACGACAACGACTCGATATTTTTTTAGATATACTATAAAAAAGATATTAATAAATAAAATAAAATATAAATAATAACTGTGAATTGGTGATTTATATAAATTGTAAAAAAAACCATAATTCTAATTTAAAGATTTTGATAGCAAAAATGAAAATAATGGTACATTTAATATGGATTAGCAAATAAAATTGACTTGACATGTACATATATTATCAAAAAAACATTATCGGGAAATTATAATTGAAAATTACAACTGTAATTGGATAAATTTGTATGTAAATTATCAAAAAAATCAAAATTGAAAATTCAAAGATATATCATAATTGATATTTAAAGATTTGGCAACAAAAAGATTCGATCCTATCTAAATATCATAATAGGAAAAAATATAGATTAACAAAAATTTGACTTGATTTGCACGTAGATTGTAAAACTGTAACCCATTTTTTCTATATATTTATTGTGATTCGTTTTTTAAAATACCTTGGAAAAGTCAAAACAATAAGGTTGTCAAAATATGTTAATATTATCTCTAGACATATCTATTCTTGTTCTTTTTTTAGAAAATATGTTAATTGTTAAATTTTTTGTTCAATTTATTCGTTATATACATATGATCATATGGATCAATAACAATTTATTATTAATTTTATAATTTAAAATATTATAGGATAAGATCTCGGTCTATATTTATGTGAGTTTTTTTAGATTATATTGGAGAGTTGTTAGGATCACTGAGATATTTTAAAATCTTATCCTATAAAATACATAAAAAAATATTTTTATGTCAATTTCATGGAAATTAATTTTTACGAATTAGTTTTTATTTTTCTAGAAAATAGGTTAATTGTTAATTTTGTTGTTCAATATATTGATCATATATATATGGATCATTAACAATCTATTATTAATTTTGTAGTTTAAAAATATTATAGGATAAGAACTCGGTATATATTTATAGGAGTTTTTTTGGTAGATTATATTGGAGAGTTGTTTGGATCATAAAGATATGGTAAAAAATATTTTTATGTGTAAATTTCCCGAAATATGTAACTGAATTTCCAAAAAAAAAACATTATTGTAATCCAATATAAAAAAAAATAAAAAAAAAATGATTGAGATTTGTAAATTATGTGGCAATATGATGTATACATAATATATGAGTGACATGGAAACTTTTTGACATGTGGATTATGACATGGAATATTTATAAATGCGTCTAATTTATAAGAAAATGACACGTGTAAAAATATGAGGTGGATTAATATAGGATCGACATGTGGCGAAATCCTAGGTGACGTAATGAGAAGGCTCCAAACCTTACTGCTTATATATATATATATATATATATTAGATTTGGAATGTTTTAAAAATTAAGGATGATTATAGAAACATAATGAAAGGTTAAGGACCAAAATCATAATTTTTTTTTTTTAAAGTGTAAATATTTTTTCTACAACCAAGTGTAGTGGTAGATTTGTCCGGATTGCTCTCTTTCTCCGTGAATGAAATTCCGGTAACACAGCAGGTGGTAAGACTCGTGCTCTTCTTTCACCTTCCAAATCACGCTTCTTCCTTACGTAGCTCACGATTATCAGATCTGAAACATTTGCGAAGCGGTCATACATGCATATATAGTCACTAGGCTTCAATTCTACGTGTTTTTAGACTTTCGTTCAAAACTGTTAAAACCTGTAGGTAATTTTACGATTGTGTAATCCCATTCGGTTGTTGATGCTCTTCTCGGATTGTATGGCGTCTTTTGATTGTTTCTTGTCATTCGGTTGTTGAGTTCTGATCAACGATTGTGTTTATTACCTGGCGTAAATTCTAGTATTTCTGGTTTGATAATCAGCTAATCATTACTCAAGTAATCAATCGAGATTGTTCTAAAATTGGTGATTTGTGATTGAAGAGGAAGGAAGAAAAATGTCGGCCAGAGAGCAAGAAGTCGACGGAGAGAACTCTTCTAAGTCGACGGAATCTTCCCAAGAGGAGATTTGGGTATTCACTCCTCCTCTTGCTCCTGATTTGTGGATTCTGTGTTTTGTTAAATGTGCATTGATGTAAAACTTCCAGGATGGGGTGTCTAAGAACAAGTATGGTGGAATCAAGCCAAAGAAATCGCCTCTTATCGCCAAGGTAGATCCTTATTAATTATGTGAACTTGAAATCAGTTTAACTGGATGAAATTTGATTCAATATTTCTCCGCTACATCAAAGAAGAGGATTCTTGTCTTGTCTGGGCATTAATTGTACAATTCAGACAATCAGTACCGAAGATTGTCACATCAATGCAGTATAATGAAGACACTCGAGAATATAGATTGTTTGAATCTTACCATAGCTTCAGGCTACAGTACAATCTTCCAGATTGATTCTCTTCGATATAAAATCAAAAACAATTGTTGCCCAAAGTGGCGAAATACAATTACTCAGTTCAAGCAGTCGAAAATTGGAAAAATAGCTAGCTAAAACCCAATTGTTGTCACATTCAAATATTACCTGGTTATCGATCCTGTTGTATTACTTGTATACGAACCGTGTGATTATACTTGTTTTGCCGACGGATTGATATCCCAAGAAGACGATTTTATACTCAGAATGCTTGGATAGGAGAGGTGTAGTAGTTTTGAATTCCCAAAATGCCTGGGAAGTTGAAGTTGACTATTATTATTTAATTTCAAGCCGGTGAACATGCCTTTTACATTGTCTTGGCATTCCTGTTCTTTTGTTTCTTGTATAAACAAGAATTCTTGATGTCAGGATAATGAAAGAGCTTACTTCGATTCTGCTGATTGGGCTCTGGGAAAGGTATTTCCCTGTTTGCTTTCAATTTCCTATTAAAACTAGCAAATCATCATTATGAGCTTCTTTCAATTTGATTACACTTCACTCTGCTTGTTTCTTCTAACTGAAAACAGCAAGGAGTAGAGAAGCCTAAAGGTCCAATTGAGGCACTTCGGCCAAAGCTACAGGTAGCAACTAACTAACAACATCTTTTCATGATTTGTGACTATCTGAATTACTCTTCTATGTTGGATAATCATTAGTAGATATATTTATTGTTCAAGATTTTTCAACATGCATTATGCAACTGTCTGAACTTGGCTTGATAGGGTAGTAGAACACCAGTGAGCTCTGCAATTGAAGCAGAAAAAGAACGACAGTTGTCTATCTGACAAATACACCGCCTTATGGTCCTCAGATTTCGCCAACTGATTTCAATTTTCCAGTCATTTCATCTATGGATTAAAAAGACAAGCCAAATTATACATATGCAATGTGATAATAACTCAAGCCTCCTTGAAAAGGGAAGAAAAGAGGCGTAGCTTGTTTAGAAATATATGTTTATAATTAATATGGAAGGGGTTGCATTTGCAATTGCATTAGCATAGAAGCTTAGAAGTGATGGAACTAGTTTAGCTTTCACACTCAAACAAACTCCGTAATCTCAATAATGCATTATTAACCTGGAAAGGTGCCTTTCATTTGTTCCTGATACTATTATGGTTTCCTGTCTTTAACTTGTGCACCTTATAGTGAGCACTTGTTGGATCGATACGTGTTAGCAAGAGCTTGGGAACTAGCGGTTATGTTGTTCCCAAGGCAGCGGAAGTATAAAACAAGCAAGTAAACAGAATGCAATTGACACAGTTCCTTTATAGAGGAACCCCACAACAACCAGCTAGTTGTGTGGGTAAACCTCTACCTCCGCTTGGAGGATTTTGAACGACCTTCTTATCTTATTGATTGCTCCCTAGTTACACAGGCAGATTTACACTTCTCTGTTCCTAGCAGTTCTACCTAACTCTAGCAACACTAGTAAGCGGCCTTGTTCCTAAGCGAACATCTCAACTAAGTATAAGACAAATCGAACCTTACACCTTGTGCTCAATGTCGCAGTTCCCGATCTCCTGGGAACTTGGATTCACCGTCGTCGAGATCGCACACTCGCCGTCGGGGACTTCTCTTCTCTTGTCTTTCTTTCTTTGTGAGTGAATGTGAATTCTAGGAGAAGTGCTTTATCCAAGCACTATTCATTTGGCTTTATACTTGTCCTTACTTGGGTTGCAATCCTGACTTTCGTTGTGTCCAAAATGCCCTTTGTCTTGCATGCCAAGTCTTTATCTAACACATGTGATTTGATTTGAATTGAGTCAACTTTGAGAATCAATCGGGCCGTCGGATCACTTGCTTCAGTCTGAGGAACAGACTGAGCGCTTGTTTTGTCTTGAGACAGGATCTTGTGAATCGCACTGAGTGGTCTTTGTTTGCACATGTGAATTTCCATGTGATGGGAACTGTCCTCTCCAGAGTTCCTTTGAAAGAAACTCTTCGTCATGTATTCCTGTGTTGCTTTGGCATTCTTGGAGATTATTCATTAGACCTGGTGTTCCTTAGAAATACTTGAATGTAACACGTTAGTTCCATATGGAGTTTGTCATTATCAAAACTGGAGATTAATATCATTGTTCCGATGTTTGGAACTAAAGTTCCCAACACCGTCCCAACAATTTCCCCCTTTTTGATGATGACAAACCCATCACAAAAATAATCAAGTATTTCAATGTGTGAAAGTGCGACATGCAACAATGTTCCTATGTGAGATCCTAGAGAGCCACTTTTATGGAACAATAAGTTCTTACTTAGCATTTTATGCGTTAGTTCCCCCTTAGCAAAAGCATATTCTGTGACAACTCATAACATGACTCATCTCACACATTTTTTCCTTCCCCCTTTTGGCATCATCGAAAATAGAAAAGCATAATTAGGGAAGAAGGAAACACGCAATCATACTAAAGACCAATTATATTACTTAAGCATAGAAATGTACAAAAGGAACTTGTTACACATGTGGATAAAGTAGGACTAAGAAAAAAGAGGGGAAGATCACGGGGCCCGGGGAGCGGAATTATCACGCAGCTGGGTCATGACGGACATGATGTTCTGAAGAGTACCCGCCATGTTCTCTAGAGTGGCTGCGATGTGCATTAGCACTTGTGTGTTCCCAACACCAGAGTTATCACCAGAGGGAAGAGCCCCTTGATCCTCGGATTGTTCTGAGTGACGCATCTTCTGGACCACAGAGAAGTCCAGTTCCCTTCCAATGGTCACTTCTTCCTTGGAAGCATCGTAAAGACCTTCCTTGATCATCAGCTTCTTGATTAGGCCGGCGTAGGGAAAGGAGTGGGAGGTCGAGGCCATGCATTTCTCCATGTGCCCAAAGATGATACAGGGGAGATTGATGGGCATCTTGTGGAGGAAGTGGTAGAGAATAATAGCGTCTTGAATGTTAATTTGATGACGCTTCTCCTGCCGTGGGATCACAACGGTGATGATGAACTGGTGAGCCAGTTTGCCGATGAGTGAGAGGTTGTGAGTTGGGGTTCCAGTCTCAGGAACACGGCCTTCATAGATGGCATCGAAGATAACATCTTTGTCTAAATCACCCTAGTTCTTGATGGGAACAACGGCCAGGCCCTTGACAGGGACATGTAGCCGGTGACGAATCGAGGAGGCGGTGAACACATAGTCGTCGCCCTGGAGGGAGAGAGTTCCCTTGGTGGCCTCGTCATGAATGACGAAATTGTTGTAGAAGAGGCGCACTTGGGCAGGGTCGACGGTCACAGCAGTATTGCACACGTGTTCCCACTCTTAGGCCTTGATGAGGTCCCAGAGTTCCCTGAGCCTTTGCTCTTGAAGGTGTGACTCAGTGAGTATGAGGGGAGGGATAAGCTTGCGGTCCTCAGTGATGGGAACCTTCTTAGGTTCAGGTCCCTTCCCCTTCTTCTTTTTGTTCCCCCTGGAGGCCGCAGCCTTGCGTTTCTGCTGGGGAGAGACAGCCGATTGAAGCAAAAGAGGAGGGTCCATGGGAGCACCCTCCGACACCACCATTTGGCGTCCTTGTTCATCTTCTGCGATGGCCTGAGCGTGTTCTCGTTCAAGTCCATCTTGATCGAGAACCTCGGTGGGTGCTCCACCAACCGAGGCCCCATCAACGTCGGAGGACAGCCCCATGTCCTCGTCGTCATCTCCTTTTGGATGACTTGTACTTGTCCCAGCACCATCAGCCGATGCTGGGTTCCCTTCTTCTTGGGCCTTGTCGACCTCAGTGAGAGTGGCGTCATTAAGGGCGCCGACTTCGGTAGGCCGTGTATCTGACCGCGAGATCTATGCTCGGAGCTCCGCCTCGAAAGCGTCGAGGCGAGCATTCTCCTCGGCGGTTCCCATGACGATGAGAGCCGTTTTCTTGGCCTTCCGGCGAGAAATCTCAGAGATGGGTAGCATATCCTCGTCGGAGTCGAGGTCTATGTGTTGCTTGGCCAGAGAGGAAGAGGAGGTTATATTTGTGGTGGGAGGAAGAGGTGATTTTTGAGAAGGAGGAAGAGGAGATTTTGAAGAAGAGGGAGATTTTGCAGGAGGAGAGGTAGGGGGAGTGGGAACTTTGGGTTGTAAAGAAGATGGATTGGAAGTTCCCTCAACGATGTGAAGAGAAGAGGAGATGGGGATAGAATCTTTAGGACTGGAGTTCCCAGAGATGGGGTTGGGGTGAGGGGTAGGTGGTTGTTGAAGGTCCCAGAATCCGAGGGAGGTGGGAGAGAGAAGGTTTGTGTGTGGGTGGTGGTGGTGGTGGTGCGGCGAAAGAGTCGGGACGAGAGAGATTGAGAACCTCGTCCAGGTTGAAGACGGACTTTTTCTTCTTTTTCTTAGTGGGATCGGAAGAAGAGGATGAGTTTTTGTCTTTGCACTTTTTAGGATTTTTGGATTTTGGGGTTTCAGGGCCGAAACTGTCAATGATGACAGTCCCGGAGGAGGAGACGGATAGAGGTTGAGGAGGAGGAGGAAGGGGAGGAGGAAGAGAAAGAATGTTGGTGGTGGAGGGCAACGCTAGGGTTTGCGCTGCCGGAAGGGAAGGACTGGGTCCTAGAATCTCGAATTCGAGAAGCGAAGACCTAGTTATTTCTTTGTGAAGGTAGGGACGAACATACTCATTGAGGCCTTTGTAGAGTTTTGTTGAATTACAGGGTCTGGTTCATTGTCGGCATGTCTAAGCATGTTGGCGAAAAGGGATTGGGGGCTGATGTTTATCCATTCACGGATGTGGAGGTCTAGGTGAACTGGAGCCATGGTGGTGTTTTTAGAGAAATGGAAGGTTTTGGAGGTTTTCTCGAAAAGGAAGGGAAGAGAATTTTAGAGAGAGAGACTTGCAGGGTTCGGAGGTTGAAGAAGGTCCCAAAAATGGAAAAGAAGGGTTTTTATGTGGGACGAGGAGAGGGGTAGAAATGGAAGGGCAAAAGTCATTGATAACCATTGGCCAATAGATGCGGATAGTTGTTTCAACTTCCTTAGCACGCTTATGACACGCATCGCTTTCTTCCAAGGGAAGTCACTTCGAGAATTTCAAACGCTTGGCCCATAACGCTCCGAATTCTGACACAATTTCCCGTTTCCCTAAGTGTTGTTTCATCTTCCCAAAGGTACCGGTGTTCCTTTGCTCGTGATCATTTTGCACACCAGTTCTCATGATCTTTTAAAAGGTCAAGTTGAGTGGAGTGGACAAGGGAACTCACACTCAAGTTCTTTTTGTGAGGCTAGGGAACTCAAGGGGGACCAGACAATTACAACTTGATAAAGGGACAAAAAGTTGGGCTCATGAGAAGCGTTTGTCTGGGTCTCGGCTAAGGGTTGGTTTTATGATCAACCGTCATGGTGGCTTGTAATGAGGGTTAAAGGGAACTCTGGTTGATCATTTTGGGCCAAAAGAAGTAAAGTTCCAATTGTACAATAAAAGCTCTAGACTAGTAATCTGGAAAAATGAAAGCGATTGTTCCTAGTGTTCCCTATCATGCAAAACAATATAAACTAGCCAAGCATTGAGGGAATAACAAACAAGGACTTGTTCAGTTTAGAGTTATCATCCCTAGAAGCATCCGGAGATGCTGGTAGGGACGTTTGTCTAAAGGTTTAGTGAGAATGTCCGCAATTTGCTCTTCAGTTCTACAGTGTTCCATATAGATGTTCCCATGTTCCACATTGTCACGTAGGAAGTGAAGCCTAATGTCTATATGCTTAGTACGAGAATGATGCACATGATTTTTGGATATGTTAATGGCACTTGTATTATTACACCTTATAGGAACAGGGCCAAAAGACATACCGTAATCCTGAAGTTGGTACTTAAGCCATAGAACTTTGGAACAACATGAGGCGGTAGCCACATACTCCGCTTCTGGTGTGGAGAATGCCACTGAGTTTTGCTTCTTTGATCCCCATGAGACTAGACACGATCCTAGGAACTTGGCCATTCCAGAGGTGCTCTTTCGATCAACCAAGTGCCCAGCGAAATCTGCTTCTGAGTATGCAACTAGCTCAAGGGAACTGTTCCTTGGGTACCAAAGGCACAAGTTGTCGTTCCCTTTGAGGTACCTGAAAATTCTCTTCACCTCTTTCAGGTGTGATTCCTTAGGGTTAACCTGAAAGTGTGCACATAGGCACACTGAAAACATGATGTCCGGTCTACTAGCAGTTAAGTAGAGAAGAGACCCAATCATACCTCGAAAGTTCCTTTGATCCACACTTATACCTATCTCATCTGCGTTGAGCCTCGAGTTTGGTGAAATGGGAGTGTCGATGGGCTTGGAGTGTTCCATCCCATACTTTACTAGCACTTCTCTGATGTACTTTTGTTGATGGATCCTTGTTCCCTCCTTGCTTTGAGATATTTGAAGTCCCAGGAAGAATGTGAGTTCCTCTATGAGACTCATCTCGAATTCGCTACTCATCAAATTCTTAAACTTTTCAACAAGAAGTTCATTAGTAGCACCAAATACAATGTCATCAACATATACTTGAACAATTAAAATGTCTTTTGACTCTTTCTTAATAAAGAGAGTTTTGTCTATGGAACCACGAAGGTATCCATGAGACAAGAGAAATTGGGAAAAACTGTCGTAACATGCCCTGGGAGCTTGCTTGAGGCCATATAGGGCCTTCTCCAAGAAGTATACGTGGTTTGGGAAGTGCTCATCTTCAAATCTTGGTGGTTGCGCCACGTAGACTTCTTCCTTGAGGTGCCCATTTAGGAACGCCGTCTTGACATCCATTTGATACAACTTGAAGTCTTTGTGGGCTGCATATGCTATGAGGAGACGAATTACTTCAATTCTTGCAACTGGTGCGATGGTCACATCGTAGTCGATTCCCTCCTCTTGCTTGTATCCTTGAGCAACCAGACGGGCATTGTTCCTTGACACAGCCCCAGTGTCGTCAAGCTTATTTTTGTAGACCCATCGAGTTCCTATGATGTTTTTGTTCTTGGGCCTAGGAACCAGTTTCTACACATTGTTCCTTTCAAATTGGTGGAGTTCCTCTTGCATGGCTTGAATCCAGTCTGGGTCCTTTAGAGCTTCCTTGATGTTCTTGGGTTCCACCAGTGAGACAAAGGCATTGAAGGCACAAAAGTTCATGAGAGATGAACGAGTCTGTACGCCTTTGACATAGGGAGTGATGATGTTGTCAATGGAGTGATCCCTCTTTTGATGGTAGTTCCTGGTTCGAATGTGTGAGACGTCAATCTGTTCCCTTGTCTCTTCTTCATCTGCATCTTGGGTTTCCTCTTCTTCATGGGAACAGTTGTTCTCAACTTCTTCACTGTGTGTCTCTTCAGGATTTTCTTCAATGTTCCCTCGTTGTTCCCCCTGAACATTAGACTCTGGTATGGTTTCATTTTGGGGAACAAGAGAGTTGGATGCATCTTGAGGCTCTTCTATTGAGGAAGGGACCTTGAAGGAGTCTTGATCTGTGAAATTTTGACCTCCTTCATTGTTCCCTGTTGTGGGACGTTGTTCCCACTTGGATAGTCCTCATCTTGCTTTCTCGGCTCTTCATCGTCATCTTCCTCTTCTTGTTTGACCAGTTTGAAAAGAGTTCCCTTTCCTTGGGACTCTATTCCCATCTTTACAGATTATTTGTCGAAGATGACGTGAATGCTTTCCTCTATCTTCTTGGTTCTCTTGTTATAGACTCTGTACGCCTTGCTTTGGGAGGAATACCCTAGGAAGATCCCTTCATCATTCCTTGGGTCGAACTTTCCAAGATTGTCTTTGCCATTGTTGTGAACGAAGCATTTGCATCCAAAGGTCTTGAGATGAGAGATGTTGGGCTTTCTTCCCTTGATCAACTCATATGATGTTTTCTTGACCATGAGACGAATCATGGCTCGATTTAGAATGTGTGTAGCTGTGGAGATTGTTTTGGCCCTGAAGATTTTGGGAACTCCACTCTCAAGCATCATGGTCCGAGCTTTCGGGAAGTCCACTCTCAAGCATCATGGTCCGAGCCATGTCTTCCAGAGTTTTGTTTTTCCTTTCCACCACGCCATTTTGCTGAGGAGTGCGAGGGGCTAAGAAGTTGTGGGATACATCGTTGTTGTCACAGTACCTTAGGAACTTTGAGTTTTTGAACTCAGTTCCATGATCAGATCTGAGGGCCTTAAGCTTTAGTCCCATGCTAACTTCCATCCTCTTAATTAGGGTCTCAAACTCTTTGAATGTATCTGATTTTAATCTCAAGAAAATAACTCATGTAAATCTTGAAAAATCATCAATTAAAACATACATATACCTTTTTCCACGATAGCTAGTGGTTTTCATGGGACCACAGAGATCCATGTGAATTAGCTCCAATGGCCTCGTTGTGCTCACCACCTTCTTTGGTTTGAAGGAGTTCCTTGTTTGCTTGCCACGAACACATGCATCACACATTTTGGCTCCCTCAATTTTGATTTGTGGGAGGCGAATGACCATGTCTTGTAAGTAGAGCTTCAGGATTTGATTGATGCTTACGTGGCCTAGCCTTTTGTGCCAGAGTTTCGTATCATCATGGGAGCTTGCGAGGCACAACTTCCTTGGCGGTTCGAAGTCCGTGTCTACCACATAGACATTGTTGGGCCTCCTTCCTCTTAGAATGATTTTGTTGGTTTTCTTGTTGATGACCAAGCATTCTTCCGAGTCGAAGGTGACAATTTTGTTCCCTTGATCACATATCTGAGATACACTCAGGAGATTGTATAGAAGATCATTCACCAAATTGACATTGCTAATCTTGATTGACTTGTTGAGTAGTACTTCCTCTTTTCCTATGATTTATCCTTTATTCTTGTTGCCAAAGGACACATGACCTCCTTCGGCTTTTGTGTGGAGTGAGGTGAGATTGTCTTTGTTCCCAGTCATATGATTTGAACATCCACTATTAATGACCCATGTATTGTTCCCCCTCACTGCCACCTATAAGGAGAGTTAGTTTTTGATGACCCAGGCAAGATGACTCTTGCCTGGTCCCTTACAAGGAAAGATAATTTTAAATAAGACATAATCTGCAATATTGATATCACGAGAGTTCCTAGAGTCATAGGCAAAGCTCCTATGTTGGTTCCCAAGAGTGGGACCTCTAGCAGATTTGTTGGTCTTTTGGTTTTGCCTGTTCCAATAGTCGTGATTTCTATGAGATTGAGCTCTAGCTTTGGGACAGCTTTCCTTGTAGTGCCCATGAGCACCACAAATCTAGCAGGTCTTGTAGTATTCTCCTAGGTAGTACTTAGGATGGGGTCTTTGTATCCTATTTCTATCCATGGTTTCCTTTTTGGACTTTGGATCCACTTCCCTTAGCCATTTAGACATAGAGTTTATGCCCAGTGTTCCCAGTGTAATAGTCCCTCTCTCCATTTACCCCACTTTCCAAGACACGTATCTTTTACTCTAGATGGGCATTCTTTTGTTTTTCACTTTGGAGTTCTAGGGCTCTACACTCATTTATCTCATGCTCACTTAAAGGAGACTTCCCATTCTTTGGGCACTCAGACTTGTACCCAATCCCATGTTTGGTTGGGACAAATTTTGTTTGGGAACTTAAGGCTTCAGTACTCTCACATCCTTTACTCGGCTTTTGGAGGACATCATTTTTGTCACACTCTATGGTCTTAAGCTCATCTTCAAGAGCTACTATGTGGGAGAGGTAGGATTGAAGCTTATCAATCAGTTTCACACAATTGGAACAGGATTCAAGACCAACTAACTCAGCATTTGTGTGTTCCGACTCATCTAGTTTCTTTTGCAATTTTATGTTATCCTTAACAAGACTAGAGAGCAACTTTAACAGCTCAGGTTTTTCATAATTGGCTAAAGAAGCAAGAACAGTTTCGGTGGTTACCTCACTGGGTTGTTCCCTAGTGGTTTCTCCTAAGGCCATAGCGCACAGGTCTGGGCGTTCCCATGATTCGGGATCTTCGTCCTCGTCATCGCTCCAGGTGGCGATTTAGGCCTTCTTCCCTTGCCTTTGGTCGTTAGTTCCCTGTGGGCATTCTTTTGCGAAGTGCCCCTTTTTATAGCACTTGTAGCAAGTGGCGTCCGAGAGGTCCTTCTCAGCAGGCTTTCTTTGGGAACTTTGACCCCTTTGTGAGTTCCCATATCCCTTTTTGAACTTTCCTTTGTTGTAGAAGGATCAAAGGGCCTTTGTGACAAGGACGAGTTCCTCGTCTTCTTCTTCCTCAGAATCTTCATGTTGTTCTTGAATCGACTTGAGAATTTTTTCCAATTTTAGGGCAATTCCCTTGTGTGCCTTCTCTTGCTCCTTATCGTCCAGTTTCCTTTTCTCATGTCCTACCAGCTTTCCAAAGACTTGGTGAAGCATGAGGGTCCTATTTTCAGGATTCTCTTTGAACATGGTCCACTCATTCGCCCATTCACCGGTGAGGCCGTTGAAGAGTTGTTGAACCTTCATTTTATTAGATATTTCTTCCTTTGTGATCCCAAGCCCTGCGAGCTTAGTACATAGGCCTTCGAAGCGTGATTGGTAGCTGTTGACTGATTCTCCCACCTCCATTCAGAAGTTATAGAAATCCCTTCTGGCGTTCATTTGGAGGTCTTCTCTGAGGTCAGAGTTCTCAATGTGCATTTGCTGGATAGATTCCCACATCTCTTTAGTTGTCTCGATATTTGCTACTCTGTCACAATCTTGTACTGACATGCCATTTTTGAGATATTGTTTCGCCTTGAAGTTTGCCTCCATGCACTTCCATTCATTTGGTCCCCATTTAGTGAAGTCGTTGTGAATGGTTGGGTCTACCTCGAAGTTCCCTACTTCGATCACACACCAAGCCTGAAAGTCGTGACTTCGCATCCAATCCTTTATGTTGCGTTGCCAATTCTCGAACCTTCCGGTGATAAGCCTTGGAGGCTTGTTGTTCCCATGTCCAACTTGAGTGAGTTCTTCAGCCATCTTGTAACCTGCGATGCTAACACAGAAAATCTAGAGCGTTCCTGCTCTGATACCAATTGTTGGATCGATACGTGTTAGCAAGAGCTTGGGAACTAGCAGTTAGGCTGTTCCCAAGGCAGCGAAAGTATAAAACAAGCAAGTAAACAGAATGCAATTGACATAGTTCCTTTATAGAGGAATCCCACAACAACCAACTAGTTGTGTGGGTAAACCTCTACCTCCGCTTGGAGGATTTTGAACGACCTTCTTATCTTATTGATGGTTCCCTAGTTACACGGGCAGACTTACACTTCTCTGTTCCTAGCACTTCTACCTAACTCTAGCAACACTAATAATCGGCCTTGTTCCTAAGCGAACATCTAAACTAAGCATAAGACAAATCGAATCTTACACCTTGTGCCCAATGTCGCAGTTCCCTATCTCCTGGGAACTTGGATTCACCGTCGTCGAGATCGCACACTCGCCGTCGGGGACTTCTCTTCTCTTGTCTTTCTTTCTTTGTGAGTGAATGTGAATTCTGGGAGAAGTGCTTTATCCAAGCACTATTCATTTGGCTTTATACTTGTCCTTGCTTGGGCTGCAATCCTGACTTTCGTTGTGTCCAAAATTCCCTTTGTCTTGCACGCCAAGTATTTATCTTACACATGTGATTTGATTTGAATTGAGTCAACTTTGAGAATCAATCGGGCCGTCGGATCACGTGCTTCAGTCTGAGGAACAGACTGAGCGCTTGTTTTGTCTTGAGACAGGATCCCGTGAATCGTGCTGAGTGGTCTTTGTTTGCACATGTGAATTCTCATGTGATGGGAACTGTCCTCTCCAGAGTTCCTTTGAAAGAGACTTTTCGTCATGTATTCCTGTGTTCTTTTGGCATTCTTGGAGATTCTTCATTAGACCTGGTGTTCCTTAGAAATACTTGAATGTAACACGTTAGTTCCTATATGGAGTTTGTCATTATCAAAACTGTAGATTAATATCATTGTTCCGATGTTTGGAACTAAAGTTCCCAACAGCACTTATACGCTAAACTGTTACGATTGTTCTGTTCAGCCAACTCAACAACAAACACAATACAGGAAATCTCCTTATGCACCAGCCAATGGTGAAGGTATTCTGCCTCCCTAATAGCATTGTTGGGATTAAGGTCTCTTTGAAAAGGCTACTTTTTGTTAAGAAGTATCTTAATTAATCATATGCAGATGATGAAGAAGGTTCTCCGTCTGAGGGACCTGCGAATCAGTCATGAGAGATACTCCCTTGACCTTTCTGATTGCTGACTACTTCTTAGCTATCTTTATAGATAAAAAGAGTAATATGATATGATGTAGTTTCCTAGAATAATTTTGGTATGCTTGTGTGTGTCACAATATCAAATTGAATGGCCGAATTTTGGTAAAATTGGTAGTAGAATTCTATATGTTTCATGGTTTTTCTGACATGGGACATATTTTTAGAGTGTTGATGGTAAAGAGATAATATTCTTGATCAACATTCAATATGAATGGTATTTTGTCCATGGATTTTGTATGGCTTCCCTATTAGGCTGAGGCAAGGATGTCTTCTCCATCAGTTGGTGTTCGTTTTTGACTTTAATGTCTCATTTTCAATCTGTTATTATTTCATAATATCAGTGCTTATGGCCTGGTAAATTTGGATCCACAAATTTGTCCTCTTAGATTTAAGAGGTGTCTTACAATTGAGAGGGACAACTCAACTCTCAATATTGACATTTATCTTCTTTGTATGTTGTTTATGCTTAATGCTTACACTTAGTTACCCAAGCGTAGTAACTTGCAAGACAATCGAGTTGATTAATTGCTATGGATAGTATTTGGCCTCAATTAATTATTCACCCATGATCATAAATTAGGCAAAATCTTTATACTTAATCTTCTACTTCTATGTCGTGTATATATGCAACATCCCCATTCTAAACATCAATCACAGACAACTCAAAGAGTCCAAGTTTACTAGTTTCCTTTCTGTGTTTGTCCTAAACTACAGTTAGAACTTAAAACTAATGCTATCATCAGTAATAACTCAAATGCATCCTTGCAACACAAGAACACAATTGCCAGTGCCTTAATTCATCAACCTTATTTCGATATTTGATCCAACTTATATTTACATATCATTCTCTGTTATGTTGGTTAATATGGTAAATGAATCCGGTTCTCTGTTATGTTGGACTTTTTTGGAGGCTTAAAACATATACAACCCCCTATACTTGTGTCAATTTGTCCTTTAGACACCCCACCTTTGTTTTGACCCGATTGAACACTTGAACTTAACAATTTTGTTCTATTGAATACCTAGTCGAGGACATTGATAATGAGTGCATTACACGCGTGATGACATGGCAAAGGTATGTTCCACATAATGCCATGTGTATGCCACATATACGCCATGTGGGTGCCATATAGATGCCACATATGTAATTATTTTTATTTTTTCAATTTAATAAATAAATAAATAAAAATATTAAAAAAAACTCTAATCCACTTTCCATATTTATTAAAAAAATACTAAATCTAACTTTCTAATAAAAAATCTCAGTTCCAAACCTATTAAAAAAAATCCTAGATTTATTTTCTACAAAAAAAAATCTCACAGACGCTTATTGTTGGAGGAGAAGATCGAAGCCAAATTGGCAAATCTCACAGTCGAACAACTTCTCTGCCTCGTCAAAACCGGCGACATATCTTCGTTCCCAGTCCACTATGCCTCGTCAAAGACACCAATTGGCATATCTTTTCTTCACCGTCGACATATGTTTTCTTATGAACGTCGGACTCGCAAATCCGGAGGTCTCAGGTCGATTCTTCGCCGGAATACCTTCTCTTCTCTGCCCTCAAATCCGGATGTCTCAAGCCGACGCCAATTGCGGTTGCTCCCAACCACCGCCCTCAGATCTGCGCCCTAGAACTGACGACATCAAAGAGAATCAGGACGGAACTCTTCACCCCCGTCTCAGATCTAATCCCTAGAAAATCAGATCTAAGCCATTGTTGGAGGAGAAGGTCGAAACCAAAACACCCATAAAATCCTCAAAACCTTCTCCTTCCTTTGCCGTCGATGAAGACTTCGAATTCTTTCTTTGAGTTCGTCGTTACGTCTTGACTTTGGACAAAATGAGATCTGGATTTTCCAAATCTGAGATATTGAGAAATTGAGCCGGGTACTTCTGCATCTGGCCAACAACTTCTGGATTGGGGCTAGCTAGATCCATCATTGGAGCAACATCCGGTCTCCATGGAGTCTGGCAGTGGTTATGCAGAATATGTGTAGAAGAAAGGGGTGCAATTCAACAATTGGAAAATTTATGTAGAAGACACAGGGATGATGGTGTTCAAGGATAAAAATGTAGAATATATTAGATATGTTGTAAATGCTTTACGTTAGTAGTTGGATGTACATACGTTCCCTATTTCTGTAACACCCCTATTTTACAACATTGGGTATTACCGCCAGTGACCTCAGACTTTACCGTCCAAAGTCACCCAAGGCTTTTAGAATGATATAGAACAATTAAAATGCGGAATAAAACATAATACATAAGTCGGAAAACATGCTCCCGAAGGAGACTTAGTTCATTACAAAATGTCTTACATTGTCTTTAGCTTTAGGATTACTTGAAAACAAACACCAAATCCATCATGTCTCGGAGATAGAGTAATATTAAAACTAAAACGGAAATAAAAGTACATCTTTGAACGAATCTTGACTTCCTTCACCTCCCTTCACTTCGCCTTGCTATGGTTTCCTGAATCTGACATAATTCGCGAGGGGCGATAGAATGCCAGGCAAACATGCGGAAAGAAGAATTAGTCTAGGAGACTAAGCGAGCGGGATTAGAACTTCCCGAGGGTACTTTGGTAATTTCAACTTGTCAGTATAAATGAGAGGATAAAGGGTTGTGTTTACGATGGTTTGACTTTGTGGAGCTAAGATACGAGAATTAACGATAGCATATCCCGAAAGGGGTAGCTTGAAGAGCAAGAGAAGTACTACTAGATTGTAGTCTTCTTAAGAGTAGAAGGTATGTTGGGAACTTTTATTTATTTAATCAAATCAAATACCACTCGCGCCCGTAATGGACCGAGGGTCAGATCGGTCATTAGAGACCGGTCCGATCTAGTCATTTTAGTTGTGCCTTAGCACTTATCTTATTTAGTGGTAAAAGACGTTCGCTTTCCATTTATGATTTTAAAGAGTATGTGGTGGGACACGGATAATCTGAGCCACCCGAGGGAAAACTCCGTTTCCCGGCACTTAGCTAGAGTGCGCTCATCCCTCCTTGCAATCGGAGCGGATGGGATCATGATCCCGAAAGTCGTACTTCAAACGCGTAGGCACTTACGACTTAGTGGGGTTATGTAGAGGCGTTGGCTATCCCACGCCCCTCACTAATTCGACATCGATCTCGAAACGAGATCGTAACAATCAAAATAATACCACACTATCATAAATAATCCTAACAAGGAATATATAAAGCAATCTATGCTAACAATAGTCGTTATTTCTAGCAATCGATATTTCCTAGATTCATTTTTATTTAAGCATACAAGTCGTTCCCAACATCGAGAAATAGTATAAAGACGGATTAAAAGGGCACAAGGGGAAATTCCACTTGCCTTAGCGTAACCGAGTTTAGCAACGAGCTTTTGACGAAAGTTAGGCGAGTTCCTACTATGAGCGAGGATTCCGACCTAGTGATATAGAATTTACGGAAAAGCTCAAAACACGATTTTTTTTACTTTTAGAGTTCGAAATACCTCTTATACTATTTATAAGAGAGTTTACGTTTCTAAATTATTATAATAATAATTTAGAAAATGTTTTTCCTAAAATAATAATATTCCGTTATTATTATTTTAGTTTTGGTAATATCCTTATTATTCCGAAAATATCTTTATTAAAATAATTATCAATTTAAATATTTTAAAATAAATTGTATTTATTCTCACTATTCTTATTATCTATAAATATCAAACTCATAGTTCCAAACTTAGAAGTTTCCAAAAATAGGATTTCTTAATTTGCTTGATTAGGTAACTTACTATTATTACTATATGTTACACTATCTTTATTTATAAAATTTCAAGAATCCTTTTTATTTTATAAAGTCTATAGAGATATTCTCTTATCTTGTATAACATAAATATTCCTCCCTATTGAATTCTCACCTTGTGATCATACTATTATTTTAATATTTTTAATTTATAAACTAATATTTTCCTTATATTCGAATGTTTTTCTTTTTCCAACAATTCATTTATTCTATAATTATCTTAGAATATTTGTAATATTCTACTTAATATACTACATTCACAACTTTGATCTATTTCCAAAATTCTTTTATACTTTATGATCCATAAAACTTCTTTGATCATAATCATATAATATGTTATATTATAGTTCTTAACATAGAATCTTTTCTACTTTTATTTCTTTTCCAAGCAAGATTCTAATAATATTTCTTATTTAATATTCACATGCTAGTAACATATTTTATCCTATTTTTTTCTACTTTATAATTTCTATATCATATATGTTATATGCCATGCAAGACTTTTCTCTACTTGAACTTTTTATTATAATCTTGAAAATATGATATTATTTTTATTGTACAAGCTTTTGATTTATAAGGTCATAAATTCATATCCTCTTTTGTATAAAAATACATGCATGATATCTCTCTACATTTTATTTTGATCTAAGGTAAGATAATGCTAAAAATGGACTTTTCATACTATACTAATTTTATTTCATCTATTTATGTCTTGTAATAACATGCATGTAATAATTTCATGAATATAATTACTTATTTTTATTTCTCTTAAGTTACTATGGTAAAAACATATAGTTTCTAGTTCTTTTTCCTCAACTAACAAGATTCTCTCATATATTTTTATTCCATAAAATCTAAAATATACATTTAACAATTATAAAAGATTTGTAATTAAATAAATACATATGGATAATATAGTTTTTAAAGATAGAATTTTATACTTTCTGTATTCTGTTTTACAGAACACTGGAGAGGGAGGGCAGGGGAGGTGCTCGGCGGCAGGGCGGCACGGCGAAGGGCGGCGGCGGCTCCGGCGTCTCCGGCGTGGCAGCGGCGGTCGACCGACGGTCCAGCAGTGGCGGCCCGGTGGTGGTTCGGTGGCTCCAAAGGAAGAAGAGAGGAATTTTGTGGTGTTTCTATGTGTTTGAATGGATGAATAACTTAGAGAGAGTGGCTGATTTTTGAATGCTAGAATGGCACAATTGATAGATAGAGTAGAAGGAGAGGTGTTCTTGCTAGAGGAGAGAGCAAAAGCTTCAAGTGAGTCTTGAGAGGGGTTTATATAGACAAGGTGATGAAGTCTTCAATCCATGGCAATGGAAATTGACCAATGGAGGAAGAGGAGAAGCTCACCCATAGGTGCAAGGTGTGCTTCTTTGATGGTGATGAGAAGATGATGTAGTAGGGTGAGTCTTGCAAGGCAATGGTGGTGGGAGAAGCATGCATTGGACAATTTCACATCAACGTAACTCACATCAGACATAGTCTGATGTCTATTTTTTTGTAAAAGAAGGAGATTAATTTGATTTAAGTTGATTAGAATGGTGTGGTGTAGTAAGAAAGTGCAATTGGTCTAGTGGTTGAGAGTGTGGGGCGTGTGAGGGGAGGATGCAAGAGATCTCGGGTTCAAATCCCGGCTCTTGCATTCTTTTTGCAAGACTTTGTAATGTGATTTTTAAGCCTTTATGTATTTTGATTTTATGAATAAAAATTCACTTCTAACTCATCATTTTTAGTTGATGTTTTCTTAAATAAAATCCTCACTTATTAAATTATCTCCCTCGAGTATTTATTTCGAGTTTTCGACTAAGATCTTTGTATTGTTAAACTTTTTCCAAAAGTATAGTAGACTTTTATTCGATTAAAATCCTCCTTTTAATTTAGAGAATAATAATCGATAATAAACTTTATATTATAAATGCTTGGAATATCGCGGATATTACAATTTCTCATTTAGAACACATAAAACATCCCTTTCATTTAACTCTCCAATTCAAGCACATGTTTGTAACAACATCCCTCTATTAGAATATAAATAGAGGTTTGTGTAAAGAGAAAATTAATATAAGAAGAAGAAAAGAAGAATAAGAACATAAAGAATTCCCCTCTAAGCTCTCTCTTATTTCTATTATTTATTTAGTTTAAATCTCACCAATATTACAACACGTTATCAGCACGAGTCTCTATTCTCTAATTTGATCTTTGTTAATCTTCAAGGTATAATTTTCTATCACTTGTTATTTTCAATCACGCAAAAAGTTTTACGAAAATATTTTTGAGGAGTATGCTCTGTAGTTGCCTTATTCGGGATCTTCTACATCAAAAACTCGTTTTGTCTTCCAAGATTTTGGAAAGTCTTTTTTATAAAATAGGAGCACGTTTTTAAATTGATATAAGATATAAAGAAATTATTGACTTTACCATATAAATTGTGAAAAATGTTTTGCTCAAAATAAAATAAGTATGATATTGTTTTTATAATAAGAACAAAAAAAAACTTGTTCAAAATCGATTTAAATCGGCCTTAAGACGACTCATATATAATGTATGCATAATGTTAAACATATTGATTAATTCTTGTTTATAATCTTTATATGTAGTAACTAAATGGCAAGCATCGCTAAAAGAGAATTTGACATCCTTGATTTGTCGGGCCAAAAATACCTCGAATGGAGGGTTGATGCCATGGCTCACCTTAAAGCAAATGGCCTTGAAAAAACAATAGTGGCAAACAATGATACCACCCCTCAAGAAAAGGCAAAAGCCATTGTGTTTCTCCGCCACCATATTCACGAAAGTCTCAAAACTGAGTACTTGTTCGTGGAGGATCCAATAGAATTGTGGGATAGCTTAAATGAACGTTATGGCCATCAAAATGAGGTCTTGCTCCCACAAGCACTATATGAATGGAACACTTTAAGATTCCAGGACTATAAGTCCATCACCGAGTACAATAGTGCTATTTATAGGATCACATCTCAATTGAGACTATGTGGCCATATGATTACCCAACAAGAAATGTTGGAGAGAACTTTCTCCACTATGTATGCCTCAAATGTGTTGTTACAACAACAATATATAGAGAGAGGCTTCAAGAGATATTCTGATTTGTTGAAAGTATTGCTGGTTGCTGAACAGAACAATGAGCTCTTGATGAAAAACCATAATCTCAGGCCAACAGGCTCAATTGCACCTCCGGAAGCAAATGCTACGGATAAGAGATTACAAGATGGAAATGAAAATGAACGTGGGCAACAATCAAGACGCTATAATGGTCGTGGACGTGGCTGTGGTCGTGGTGGTCATGGTCGTGGTCGTGGCCGTGGTCAAGACTATAATAAAAGTCATGATAATCACCATGAGAATGATGGCAACAAGAGGGATGGAAAGCGAAAGGTCCAAGTGGATCAACAAGGATCTTCTCAGAAATCCAAAACTACATGCTACAGATGTGGAAGGCTTGGTCATTGGTCAAAGATATACCGCTCAGCTCCCCACTGGGTGAAGCTCTATCAAGCTCAAAAGAATAATGAAAAGGCTACAGAGACCAATTACATGGAAAATGAAGGCCCAAGTAAACCACCAGTGACTAGTTTGGATGTCTCTGATTTTCTCAACCTTGAGAATAATGATGACTTTGCCTTAGAGGCCTAAATGAAGACAATAGCCTCTAAATATCTATATTATATTCTTTCTTGAATAAAACGTTGCAATGTTTTCTTAGTATGTTTTTTTTCGAACTTGAAGGACTTTATATTATGATATAACTATCCTTGTATGATATATATATATAGTTTTATTATAATAATTTTTATTTATTAATGTCTTGATCTTTATTTTCTTCATTTATATAGAAAACATGGAATCACCTCATGTGAAACCCGATGGGAAGGAGCAATGTCTCCTAGACAGTGCAACGACACACACTATTTTAAGAAATAAAGAATACTTCACATAGTTGAAAGCCTTTGAAGGCAATGTTACTACAATATCTGGTGTGTCGAACCTCATCGAAGTCTCAGGAAGAGCTATTATTCTACTCCCAAAGGGAACAAAATTGATAATAAATGACGCATTATATTCGAGTAAATCTCGAAGAAATTTATTGAGTTTTAAAGATGTGCGTCAAAATGGTTTTCATATGGAAACCATGAAAGAAAACGGGAGAGAATATTTGTGCATCATAACACATGAATCTGACTATAAACATATCCTTGAAAAAATGCCAGTGCAAGCCTCCGGATTATACCATACATATATCTCTCCGTTTGAGGTTAATATAGCGACCAATAAGAGGTCAAATGATCAGCCTACATTTACATTGTGGCATGACCGCTTGGGTCATCCAGGATCAGGAATGATGCATAAAATCATAAAGAATTCACTTGGACACCCATTAAAGAACATTAAGGTTCTTTTGCCTAGTGATTTTACTTGTAGTGCTTGCTCACTTGGAAAGTTGATTATCAAGCCCTCTAAAAATAAAATTGCAAGTGAGACTCCAACATTCTTAGAAAGAATCCAAGGAGATATATGTGGAATAATTGTTCCACCATGTGGACCATTTCGATATTTTATGGTGCTAATAGATGCATCCACACGTTGGTCATATGTAAGTTTATTGTCAACTAGAAATGTTGCATTTGCTAAACTCCTTGCTCAAATAATCCGATTGAGGGCTCAATTTCCGGATTATACAATAAAGAAAATCCGACTTGATAATGCAGGAGAATTTACATCACAAACATTCAATGACTAGTGTATGTCAATTGGGATTGATATAGAGCATCCAGTGGCACATGTTCACACACAAAATGGTCTCGCTGAGTCATTAATAAAGCGATTACAATTAATTGCTAGACCATTGCTTATGAAATCAAAGCTACCATCATCTGCATGGGGACATGCAATATTGCATGCTTCAAGCTTGATTCGATTAAGACCAAGTGCAAATCATGAACATTCCCCGATGCAATTGGTATCTGGTAAGGAGCCAAACATTTCACATTTAAATATATTTGGATGTGCAGTTTATGTCCCAATAGCTCGTCCTCAGCGTACAAAGATGGGTCCACAAAGAAGATTGGGAATTTATGTTGGTTTCGAATCCCCCTCGATTATTAGATATCTCGAACCAACAACTGGTGATTTGTTTACAGCTAGATATGTTGATTGTCATTTTGACGAAAATAGTTTCCCAATCTTAGGGGGAGAGAAGAAAAAAGTGGACCCAAATGTGAAAGAAATCACATGGAATGCAACAACATTATCTCATCTTGATCCGAGAACAAAAATGTGTGAACAAGTAATCCAACAGATTATTCATCTTCAAAATATTGCAAATCAGTTACCAGATGCATTTACTGACACAAAGAAGGTAACTAAGTCACATATACCTGCAGCAAATGCTCCTGCAAGAATTGAAATACCCATTGGACAGTCAAACCTGCCCATTCCAAGTGAGTCTACAATGCGTAGAAAGTGTGGTAGGCCACTAGGTTCAAAAGATTTAAAGCCGAGGAAGTTAAAGAACCAAAAGGGTATATCAGGAGAAGCCACAATGGATGATGAAAATAATGATAAAGGCAAAGAAATCGAAGAACAAAATTTCTCAAAAGAAGATATCCTAGATAATAATGAAAATATTGACAATTTTGAGATTTCCATAAATTATGTGCAAACAGACATACATTGGAATAGAAAGGATATCATTATTGATGATTTATTTGCCTACTTAGTGGCTACTGATATTGTGACTGGAGATGATGACATTGAGCCAAAATCAGTGGACGAATGTCGTTGTAGGAAGGATTGGCCAAAATGGAAAGAAGCCATTGAGGCAGAATTAAAAGCACTTGAAAAACGAGAAGTTTTCTGGCCTGTAGTTCATACACCAAGGTGTAAAGCCAGTCGGCTACAAATGGGTTTTCGTACGAAAACGAAATGAGAAAGATGAAATTGTAAGATATAAGGCAAGACTTGTGGCCCAAGGTTTTTCCCAAATTCCTGGAATTGATTATGAGGAAACCTACTCTCCAGTAGTCAATGCAACTACATTGAGATTTCTAATTGGTCTTACTGTCTTTGAAAAACTACAAATGTGCCTCATGGATGTCGTTACTGCATATTTGTATGGTTCACTAGATACGGACATCTACATGAAAGTCCCAAAAGGACTAAAACTGCCTGAGGCTGAAAATTATGGATCTCGACAAATGTTTTCCATAAAACTAAAAAGGTCATTGTATGGATTAAAACAATCCGGACGAATGTGGTATAACTGCCTCAGTGAATACCTTATGAAAGAGGGATATAAGAATGATGCCATCCGTGTGTTTTCATCAAACGATCCGAAAATGGATTTGCTATTATTGCAGTCTATGTTGATGATTTGAACATCATCGGAACTTCAAATGAAATCCAAGATACTGCAAAATATTTGATGAAAGAATTCGAGATGAAGGACCTTGGTAAAACAAAGTTTTGCCTTGGCTTACAAATTGAGCACCTAAAGGATGGAATTTTTATCCACCAATCTAACTATGTTGAGAAAATTTTAAAAAGGTTTTATATGGACAAGGCACATCATTTGACCTCTACCATGGAAGTCCGATCTCTCAATGTTGAAAAGGATCAATTTTGTCCCCGAGAAGAGGATGAAGAAGTTCTTGGTCCTGAGGTGCCATATTTAAGTGCAATTGGTGCTCTAATGTATTTGACTAACAATACAAGACCAAATATTGCTTTTGCAGTAAATTTGTTATCCAGGTATAGTTCAGCACCCACTAAGAGACATTGGAATGGAGTCAAACACATATTCCGCTACCTCCGAGGTACACATGATCTTGGGTTGTTCCACCGTAACCAAATGGATGCCACTTTGGATGGATATGCAAATGCAGGGTATTTATCTGATCCACACAAAGCCAAGTCACAAAATGGTTATGTGTTTACATATGGGGGCACCGCCATCTCATGGAAATCAACAAAGCAAACTGTAACATCCACATCATCAAATCAAGCAGAATTGATTGCGTTGTATGAGGTAGGAAGAGAATGTGTAGCACTACGGGCAATGATTCAATTTATTCAAAAAGAATGTGGAATGAGTCCCATCACCAATGATCCAACAATATTATATGAAGACAACTCAGCATGCGTTGCTCAGATGAAGAAAGGCTATATCAAGGGAGACCGCACAAAACATATAATGCCAAAGTTTTTCTCTACTCGTGAGTTAGAAGAAGCGGGGCAAGTTTATGTCCAATAAATTCGCTCAAATGACAATTTGGCTGATTTGTTCACAAAGTCTATGGTCCCCAAGAAATTTGGAGAATTGGTATCCAAGATTGGAATATGCAGACTTTGTAACATACATTGAATTCAGGGGGATCATATTATATTCGTTGCACTCTTTTACCCTGCGATCAGGTTTTTGTCCCACTGGGTTTTGCCTGACAAGGTTTTTTAATGAGGAAACTTCAAAGCATATAAGAGATTAAAGATTACACTCCTTGAAAGATGTTCGCTATATTGAGGGAGTGAGTAGTTTATATATGTGTTGTACTCTTTTTCCCTTTATCTTGGTTTTTATCCCATAGGGTTTTTCCAAGTGAAGGTTTTTAACGAGGCAATACGTAAACTACAAGATGTACATCCAAAGGGGAGTGTTGTAAATGCCTTACGTTAGTAGTTGGATGTACATACGTTCCCTATTTCTCATTTAGAACACATAAAACATCCCTTTCATTTAACTCTCCCATTCAAGCACATGTTTGTAACAACATCCCTCTATTAGAATATAAATAGAGGTTTGTGTAAAGAGAAAATTAATATAAGAAGAAGAAAAGAAGAATAAGAACATAAAGAATTCCCCTCTAAGCTCTCTCTTATTTCTATTATTTATTTAGTTTAAATCTCACCAATATTAGAAAAGAAGAATAAGAACATAAAGAATTCCCCTCTAAGCTCTCTCTTATTTCTATTATTTATTTAGTTTAAATCTCACCAATATTACAACAAGATAATTATTGTTATATTTCTTTTATTCTAGCTCTTATCTACTTTGTTAGAATCTTTTAATTACTTATTTTATGCTATTAGTTACGTAGATATCTCTAGGCTATCTTGTAACTTAATTTTTTTTTGGTAGAATCTTGTAACTTAACTAATTCTTCTATATAAAGCCTTTGGATGGTTCATTAATAAAAATACAGCTTATTCACAAAATTCTATCGTTCTATAGAATAAAGGAAAAAGGAAATGAAAAATAGAAAAAGAAAAAGGAAATAGAAAGAAGGAAAAATTGCTTCAAATATCCAAACCTTTCATTCGGTTGCGCGCTCTACCTCTACCTTTTCAAATTTCACAAAATATCCTATACTTTGGGAATAGTTGCACACTCTACCCTCGAAGTGTCCATACTTTGGGTAAAATTATGAATTGGCCCCTCACTTTTTCGTTTTGTAACAAAAATGGTCAATCCATGTACACATTTTTTCCATTTATAACATAACCTTATAGGTTTAATTTTCTCATTTATAAAAAATAATATAATTACTTTTATTACTAGGTAATATAAATCTAACATTTATAATAACCACATAAATCACTAAACCAACTTTTACTTTACAAAGTAGTTCATCTTAATACTCTTTTCATTATTACTTAAAAAAAAAATGGGACACAAGTAAAAAAGATTTCATAACCTTTTTATAAAACTTATGTTATAACTTCTCACCTTTATAATTAACCACATAAATAATTAATCCATAAATTTTACTTTACAAAGTAGCTCATTTTAATACTTTTTTCCATTGTTATTTTCGAAATAAATTTAGACACAAGAAAAAAAATCATAACCTTTTTTTATATAAAAGTTTAAAAACTTGTGTTCTACCTTGTCCAACTTAACTAATAAGATAGTGTACAACTTATGTTCTAACTTATTTATTCAAACATAGTGACACAAACTAATTAAATAAAAAATATTAAATTAAATACAAAATCCAAATTTCCTTTTTTTGTAAATGGAAAACTAAAAACTCAATTATTTTTAAAAAAAAAGAAAACCAAAAAAGGCATTAAAAAGATTCATAACTATTTTTTTTTAATTTTCCACAAACAAAAGTTGGACTCGATGATTGTGTAATAAGTCAAAATTTTCAAACTTTTATAAAATAAGTTTATGAAAATTCTTATCAATTTTTGTCTAAAATTATTTCAAAAATGATAATGGACTAAAAGTATTAAGATGAACTACTTTTAAAGTCAATATTATGACTATAGATTTATGTGGTTAATTATGAAGTGGATAATTTATATTAGCCGTATAAAAGTATTGATTTTTTTCATGTAAATGAGAAAAGTAAATCTATAAGGCTGTGTTATTACTTTGGACCTTACCCAAAATGTTATTAACCTTAACCAAATATATTTTCATATCAAGGAAATTAATTATTTTAAATTAATTTCCAATAAAACTGATTAAGAACAAAAAGAGATCTAAAATGATTATTTTTGAATGTTTTAATCATTATAAGGACAAGATTTATAATTTTTAAAAATGATTTGTATATGAGTTGGGTATTTTTATCACAAAATAAAAAGGTGAGGAGTCAATCCACAATTTTACTCAAAATGTAGACACTTCAAGGGTAGAGTGCACAACTATCCCCAAAGTATAGGATATATTGTGAAATTCGAAAAGGTCGGGGTAGAGTGTGCAACTGAGTGAAATGTTGGGATATTTAGAACAATTTTTCCTAGAAAGAAAGAAAGGCAAATCAGGGAATAGGGAAAAAAAGAAAGTGGAAAAAGAAGAAAAATAGGAAAATAGGAAACTAGATGAAAAAAATTCTTTACTACTCTCTACTCCCCTAAAAACGTGTGAAGTACACGGAGTTTGACATGTCAACAATCAGGTATTTAATAGAATAAAATTGTTAAGTTCAAGTGTTCAATCGGGTCAAAACAAAGGTAGGGTGTCTAAATGACAAATTGGACCAAGTACAGGGGACTGTATATGTTTTAAACCCTTTTTTGGACTTTTCGATAATTCATAGCAATTCCCTTAGTACGAATTTGGACTAATGTATATATTAACTTACAATATGAAGATGTATGTACATTATCACCTCAGGTTCTGCTGTAGCGGAGCCTGACTGAGTCAATGATAATGACGACATTAAAAGTTGTGGATCCCCCACGCTCCCCCAAATTATGCATAATTAAGAGAAGTGAACGCAACGAAAGATGCATCATGCATGTATGTACATGATCGTGTACACTAACCAAATTATGCATAAGCTTATAATTAATGTCCCAACCACCGGCTTGCCCCGGTCCTTTTTCCTGGTAGCTTCCTGCGCTTAGAATTCTTTCTTATATAACTCATATTAGTTCAGCACTTCAGCCCGATCGACTACGAGTCTACCACTCAAATTTTAAAACTATTTCTTTTTATAGAATAAAATATAAAATTAATATGATTTAATTTGAAATGCCATTATTTCTACAAAATGAGATTATTTTTAGATCGGTATCTACCTTAATACATTATAAAGCAGAACTCAAGTCTGTTGTAAAATTTGCGGCACGTGACATTTTTGAATAAATTAATATGAAACTATATTTAATAAATTTTGTAACAACTTATAGTATTTTTGCTATATATATACTAAATGGATAACATTTTTATATAATTTTTTATGTATATAATTTCTATCTATGGATTATGTATCATCATAACTATAACCTAAAGCGGAGGTTAAAAAATTATTAAACGACACATGTCATTTTTAGATTGGACCACGCCACTTTTTTTTAAAATAATTTTTTATTTTTAGATATGATAAATTCTTATCCATGTCATTTTTAGATTGGACCACACTACCTTTTTTTTTTAAATAATTTTTTATTTTTAGATATGATAAATTCTTATCCATGTTTTTAGAATATAAGATAGAAAATTCCATTATTAAACAATATTTTATTTTTAGATATGAATATATGATAGATAGGAAGATCATTAGGATATTTTTTATGCTATCATACAAATTCTAGAATATTTATTTTATTTTTAGATAAAATCGTTTTTAACTAAGATATCATAATTGATTATTTTGAATTGTTTATATTTATATTTTAAATAAGACAATCCATATATTGATTTATTTAAAAAATCTTTACATATATTAATTTTTATTTATTATTTTTAAAACCCGTACAAGATACCGAAATACAAACTAGTTACAATAATAATAAAAAGAAGATTACTCACACACTTTCAACCTGATTATATTTTCAAACCGGTTATATGTATTCATATTTTATTTACAAAATAGTGCAATTAAAAATTTAACATATTGTTTCATCCACTAAATTTGCATACTCTTTTATGTGGCATTTATTTTTTAGGAGTCTATTAGAATAGTAAAAGTTATTATTTATTGAAAAAATAAAAAAAGTAGATGCAAATTAATTTAATGTCAAAGCTAAAAATATTTGACTAATTAAAAAAATAAAATACAATAAACAAATTTAATATCATGAAGCGAGCCTAGAATGATTTTAGTGGATTATGAAATATATTTATACTTTATAGTGAAAAATCAAAATTTATTAAATAATTTATTTTTAAATTTTAAGATAAAAATTATAATTTATATAAATGATATAAAATTATAATAAATTTATTCAACCGGAAGAAAATCTAATTGTAACATATCAAATTTAGTTAACCATTGATTTATCATTTTGTTCTCTCAAAAATTGAATTTTTCATATTTCTTTATATAATTACATAAAAACGAAAAAAATGTATGTTTTCATCAATTTTAAACAAAAATCGAGCTTTTTCTAAATACGTTTTACAACTATATAAATAGACCACAATGTAAGAAAATGTAAAATTTTAATTCATATTTCTTTATATAATTACATAAAAAGGAAAAAAATGTATGTTTTCATCAATTTTAAACAAAAATCGAGCTTTTTCTAAATACGTTTTACAACTATATAAATAGACCACAATGTAAGAAAATGTAAAATTTTAATCAAAATTCAATTTCATTAAGCAAGCATGATTTTTTTTGAGATAACGTACTTTTTATCAAAATTATATTCTTAAAACTTTTTCTATAAAATTAGATAGAAAGAAAAATATAATTTAATTTTCATCATCACTTTTGTAATCAATTGGACTTTTTTACATAAATAGAGTAGAGTAATATATAAATACCCAATGCACAAAAATTTTATCCTAGAAAATGATCATATTAGATATAACATATTGTGATAGTTTGATTTAAATGAAACAAACTCTTATCCTATAATACAAGAAGCATGCACTTTTTCTAGTTCGTAGTGCACCTTTATATTCTGTAATGCACTCTTCGCATTTTGCAATGCATTTTCGTACTTTTTAGTGCACTTTTCCTATTTCGGATTGCACTTTTGCGGTATTTAGAATTCACTATATCTAAATTTATAATGGACTCTATCTTTTTATTTTTGTGAAATGGATGTCTTTGTGTAAATAATTTTGGGAGAATTTGTATCAATTTGGGAATGCATTTTCACTAATTTGTAGTGTACTTTTCGTATGTGGTAATGTACTTTTCGTACTTTGTAGTGCACTTTTCGTATGTGGTAATGAACTTTTCATAATTTATAGTGCACTTTTTATACTGAATATAAAAAATGAATTTCACATTATATGATTAGAGTTTGTTTCATTTGAATCAAACTCTAGAAATATATTATTTTAAAAAATAGATAAATGATATTTAAGAGAAAAAGCTAAATTAATATAAATGGAAATATTTTTCTCAAATATGTGGTGGAGCCAGATTTAACGCAGTGGCTTGAAAACGGTCAGTTTTTATAATAATATATTGATTTCCCATAAGTTTGAAATATGAATTTGTTTTTCTTAATTCATTGGTACTAATTATATAAGTAAGGTTTTAATTTGTTAATCTCTCGTGCAGTATGATCCATCAAAATTGCTCTACGTCCGAGTCAGATACATTAGAGGCCCTTAATGGAGACAATGACCCTCCAAATTTACCACTTGAGAAATTCGAACTTGAATCCATGAACAGACATTTAAGAGAATCTAGTGCTTTTATCTACTTAGACTAATATATGGGTGATTGGTTTATATCCCTAAACTTAATGGGCGATTGGTATATCCCTAAAACTTTGTATGTTTATTTTTTTCAATTATAGGTGTCTAAAAGTTGATCAGTACAAATTACTAATTAGGTCTACACACTTTTGTAACGTTTGCATCAACGAACTTTTGAAATTCGGTCTATGATAATAATAAATGAAAACATGTGAATAAACGAAGATGTAGTAAAGCAAAGAGAACTGAGAGAAAGCCTTCAGGCTTCTAGTGAAACGGTTAAGACTTCATGATAGTACCATAAGATATCGATTTTTATTTTGACTTTTACAGACAGTGTCCAAGACCCAAAAAAAAAAGAGAATCGAGTGAAAAATTTGAGAATAATTTGAAATTTTGTTGACACAACATTTTAATAGCTTAGGTGCTTAATTAAAATAGAAAATATATGATAATGATACGTTAATTTATATTTTTATTAATGTATTTTTATAAATTAGAGTTTATCTCTTTTCTCAGGTTTTCTTTACAGTTCTTTCCCAGACGCGTTTGTTGAACCGTTAGGATTAGGGTTAGGGTTTTATTATTATATATACTCCTGTATTATATTCTTGGGAGGCAATGAATGAGAAATCAGAAATTAATTAGTTTAGCCCTAATTCTTCCCTACCCAGTCTTCACTCTTTATCCCTGGCTTTGGCCATTCACTTCCAAAGTGCATCTGCACTATTATCCTTCTTCCCTTCACCCGATTACTTTTTTTCACTGAATTCAATACGAGATCTATACGGTTTCGTATCAATTGGTGCTTTCATTCCTTGAACCATGTCTAACGATGGAGATATGAAGCGTTACCTACTGGAGTTATTACAGTGCACGTTGTATGTTACGATTCATGAGGAAATCTACCCAATTTCTTGCAACGTATTACAACAAGTGTTTTCCGTCTTCGGAATTATAGAGGATCTTGAGAGATTAAGCCCGAACTTAGGGTTTCGACTTCGTTTCAAGAACGTAAAATCCGTCATAGATGCTTTCAAATCTTTTAATGGAGGATGCATTTATGATGGATGATGTCGTATGAAATTGTTCCTTGATGAAAGGATCAGCAACGTACTAGACGAGATGGCAAATCCTCTCGAAGATGCGAACGGGCCGTCGCGAGACACCAGCCCCGCGCCCGCGGCTAATGCACCTGCGCCCGCGGCCAATTACCCCGCGCCCGCGACCAGCCCTCCAGCACCCGCGGCCAGCCCTCCGGCACCCGCGACCATCCCCTCCGGCGCCCGCGGCCAACCTCCCGGCACCCGTGGCCAGCGTATCTGCGCCCGTGGCTCTTTCCATCGCGACCGTCTTTGCACCGCCTCGCCAAGACCCCCTTCCAAAAATTAGGGTTGTGGCCCTGGTTGCGTATTCGGTTGAGTGGAGACGCCATACACCTAAGACTGAGCGTATTTTTGCTTTTTTGATTGGTGATTTTGGCGGCTACTTTACATCAATCTACTCATTTGTGTTCGACCCTGGAGGACCTAATCGACGCTTCCGCAGGCTCCTCTTGATTTCTGCCTCGAGGACGAGTCGATTCTCACCAGGGGAGTGATTGATACGTTAATTTATATTTTTATTAATGTATTTTTATAACTGCCTCGAGGACCTAATCGACTCATTTGTGTTCTCGGGTTTTCTTTACGGTTCTTTCCCGGGACGCGTTTGTTGAACCGTTAGGATTAGGGTTAGGTTTTTATTATTATATATATTCATGTATTGTATTCTTGGGAGGCAATGAATGAGAAATCAGAAATTAATTAGTTTAGCCCTAATTCTTCCCTACCCAGTCTTCATTCTTTATCCCCGACTTTGGCCATTCACTTCTGAAGTGCATCTGTACTATTATCCTTCTTCCCTTCACCCGGTTACTTTGTTCATTGAATTCGGTACGAGATCTATACGGTTTCGTATCAATATATTAAGCAAGAAGAAATTAATTGTTCAAACAAACATTGATAGCTTTCTTGCTCATCTCCTAGCCCCACCTTTTGCAAATCCTTGCCTGCAATCCGTATTTGGTATAAAGAACAACTTAACAAACAGGCACAATCTTCTACTGTTCAAGGACTTGAACTTTGTAGTTGTGCAACATGGTCGCAATGACAATCTTAATCTGAATCAAAGCCACCTCTCTCCCTAGACAAATACGAGGGCTCGAGTTGAAGGTGAAGAATTTGTGAGATGCCTCGTGTTTGAATCCTCCATTCTTACTAATCCACCTCTCAGGCTTGAATTCGGCGCAATCTTCTCCCCAGACAGACTTCACCCTCGCCATGGTGTATAGCGGAATAAGGATCGTGTTTGACTTAGGGTTCACCTCATGGCCACTAGGAAGCATGTCGTGCTCGAGTGGGGCTCGAGTTTGGAATGGCATTGGAGGATACAACCTTAGGGTTTCATAGACACATGCATGTAGATACACGAGTTTAGATATCTCCTCTAGAGTGAACACATGTGGCTTCTCTTGTTCATCTTCACGGATTACCTCAGCAACCTAGAATCTGATCTTGGCCTCAATAGATGGTTGTTGGGATACGATCCAAAAGAACCAAGTCAAGGCCATCGCAATGGTATCTATCCCGGCTAACAAGAGGTTGCGGAGGCTTCCCTTGAGGACTTCATCATCGTCTCCTGAGAGATAGTGATCCTCCTCAAAATATGTTGTTAGGATGTCACTCAAGTACTCTTTGCCACCTTGTAATTTAGTTGTTTGGAAGTTGAATTCTTCATGCTTAGTTGCCACAATCTCGGTCGTGAACTTGTTTAGAATATCTTTGGCTTCTCTTAGGGTCTTCTCGTGACCAATCCCTATGTGTCGTAGAAGCTTCCAAAATGGCTCCGGGAGAAAGTGTCGCATCCATATTCTTTGCAGTGCACCATTCATAGCCTGTTTTACGAGCGGAAGCACCATGTTTAACGATCATATATACATTAATCCTTAAACTTGATAGCAATATATACAACATCCATGCATGTTGTTCTTTAAGAAAATGATCAAACTCATTTGCATACCTTTTTGTATGGTACCTTAGACCACTCCAAGGAAAGACTTTTAGGATCATACCCAACAATCAACTTATGAGTCAAATCATATGTATACCTTGAGAACAAGTCTTGCAAGTCAATTACTCCGCCATGGCCCCCGCATTCTAGGTGACCCCCAATAGCAACATGATCAAGAGCCACCACAATCCCCTTCTCCACCTTCTCAAACGCCAACCGAGTGGAGCACGGACTCGTTGAATTGCTTGTGGCTGAAGAAAGACCTATGGATCTTCCTATGCGCTTCCCACTCCTTTCCGTCCAAGTTAAAGAACCCATCCTCGAACCCATCGAAGTTCTTCTGTTACTTGGTTCCACGAGGAAAATTCGAGAATCGGGTGCTTGATGTGTACTGGACGTTAGCCGGGTCAATGGTGAGCAATAAGTTGTGGCTCACAAACCATGGACCCTTAATCATGATCGTGGACACCTCGTTCTTGTTAAAATACAAGCTGGTCCAGTCCAAGAAGTTGTCGAAGTTGGCTAGGGCTGGAACCATGCCGAGGATTGGCCAGTTTCGAGGGATGCCATTCTTGTTGCTAAAGGGAGAAAAAGGGAGTGTGGATCAAAATTAGGGCTAAGAGGAAGATCGCAAGGTGACATTGTGGTAGAAGAAAGGTGAACATGATCTTATTGTTGGTTTATGTGAGTTTTATTGGTTTAATGAAGAATGCGGGTGAATGAAGTTTTTATAGACGGGCCAAAGTGGGATCTACTGCTTAATTTACCGGATTTAGTAACTTTTGCATGGGTTTCACTGTTCATAAATTCCTATAAGGGTTTTAAATTTTTGATGCATAGTATTTACGGTTTTTCTAACCTATGTACTGAGTATATCTATTTTGGAAACTAAAACCCTAAAAAAATGCCTAAACCCATAGGAAAAAAGATTTAAATCACTAAATAAATAAAAATAATAAATCTTTCTAATATAAGATGATTATCCTATGTTCTTATGGCATAGGTTAGAGAATCCATAGTACTTAATCGGGATGCAGATCGAATTATTTTAGATTTTTATATAATAACTTATAAGATTGCGAGCACCTTCTTGCGTAGGGACTTTACCTTAGTGTGTGTATATTTAGATTAGTAATTTTTTTTTGCCAACTCAAATTCCAATAGAAAGAGCTTAAAAAATGCTCTCTTTCTGCCCCTTTCAGCTCTACTATGTGAATGGGTGTGTACTCCAATGGTGGTGGCTGGCCAACAACCACCACATCCTACCACAGAGCCCCCAGGAGCGCTCCTAGTGGCACCTCCGCCGTCCCTACAGCGCAAGACCTGGAAGGATCTCGTTGTGAATGAAGCCGGATTCCAACGCCCCCGACTTGACACAGGATTCCTTGACGAGAAGGTCATGGTCGAGTTCCCAAGCGGGGTGACCAGCAACCCAGTGGTGACCATCGCCCCTGAGGTACTCAATGTTTTAGCCGGCGTTTGGAAGTCATCCTTGATTGTGAAAACGCTTGGCAACTTTGTACCCTTCCTTGTCATGGAGAAGAAGTTGAGAGAGTTGTGGCGGCCAACAGGCAAGATGCTCCTAGCGGACCTCCCTAATGGGTATTACGTCATCCGCTTCGAACTAGAGAAAGATTATATGATGGCACTCACCGGCGGACCGTGGACAATTTTTGGGCACTATTTAATTATCAAAGCATAGACGCCGAATTTCAACCCGGAAATAGACACAATCAAGACCTCCCCAGCGTGGGTTCGGATAGCCAAACTGCCTCTGGTGTACTATGAAGAGGAACTGCTGCTACGAGTGGCTGCCGGAATTGGCCGTCCAATCAAGGTTGACACCAGAACACTCTTCTCCAACCGATGCCGATTTGCTATGGTCTGCTTAGAAGTGGACCTTACACAGCCGCTCAAAGGCACAATGACTATCAACGGGGTCAAATACTTCCTCGAATACGAGGGGTTGCACCAGATTTGCTTCAGGTGAGGCCGTTATGGGCATCTGGCCCCCCAATGTCCATCATCGCCACCTACACCACCAGCACCGCCGCTACAAGCTAACCCGGAGAGTGGAGGCACAACTCCGTCCTCGACGTCAGCCCATACCACCTTGGAAAATCCGCACTCTTCGAAGGAAACCAATGATTTGTCGGTTCACGGCCCGTGGATGGAGGTCTAGCGCCGTAGTAAGAACGGAAAAAGAAAAAGTAAGGCCGTCGGGACTGCAGTCAACGGGCAATTCCAGCAAATCAGTTGAAACAATCGAGAAAGAAATTGGTGATAACCAGCGGGCCTTAACTGTTGCGAACGTTAGAGGAGAAAAAGGAATGAAGCTTTCTGCCACACTGAAACCCCAAGGGAAGTCGGCGGAAAAACCTACCTTGGAAACTGCCATGTCTGACAGAGAGGAGGCGCATCACGTGATCGAAAATAGCAATGAGTTTCAAGTTGGGGTTAAAGGGGATGGATCAAAAACCCCAAAAAGAAAGAATAAAAAAGGAGGAAAAAGCAAGAAAGGAGGCAATGCTCCAACAGACAAGCCTCGAAGCAGGAAAGGAGGCAATGCTCCCATTCTCCTTTGACCCTCATAAAAATATAACGGGCCAAGGGGATGGGCCAGATCACGATCAGGCTTGCAAGGTTGTGAATAATTAGTCTAGCAGCCCAACTGCCAGTTGCTCCACGAATAACATGGAAACGACACAATTGCAATGTGTCAATGACACCATAGTAGAACTGAGAAGCCAGATCATGGCGATTGACAACGCGAACAAGACGCCCATTGAAGAACCCATGAGCGATGCAATGAACGTGGTCATCTCGATCGTGGACCTGGATCAAACAAACTAGGGTCGGGTGTGCTCCCCTGCCCTTCTCTCTCTATGAATTGCCTAATTTGGAATTGCCGCGGAGCCGGTAACGACGGGTTCCGTAGGTCCATCCGGTATATGATCAGACAGAATAAGATCGATATTCTTTCCATCCTCGAACCAAAAATTTCTGGGGATCGAGCGGACCAGGTTTTTCGGCGCCTCGATTATTCACGCCACATTCGGGTTGAAGCAATTGGTTTTGCGGGCGGTATCTGGATGTTTTGGAACGATGATAAAGTGGGCGTCGATATTATCCTACTTTTTGATCGCTTCATTCATGCTAAGGTCCGCCACAATGGTAAGATCCTCAATCTGGTTGTTGTCTACGCTCCTCCAAATGAAACTGATCGTGCCCCTTTTTGGTCTCAATTGCAGATGCTCTCCCGGGCGACTGCTGGACCATTCTTCTTTGCAGGTGACTTCAACTGCGTTGTCAACAGTTGGGAAAGCACAGGGACGCTGGAACCACTCTCGCCGGACACTAATGTTTTCCAAGAATGGATTGATGATGCTGGGCTCATTGATATGGGCTTCACTGGAGCAAACTTCACCTGGTCTTCTGGCAATTCTGACAGAACTTTCAAAGCAAGACGACTGGACCGGGTGTTGGCCAACTCGAGCGCGCGCCTTGACTAGCCAGAAGCTGCAGTGCGCCATCTCCCAGCCTTCGGGTCTGACTACACACCCATCCTCCTGAATCTTGAATCCACACATGCCTTTAACAAGCAAAGGCAGCCCTTTCGGTTTGAGGCGGCGTGGACAACTCATAACTCTTTTGACAAGCTGCTGAGTGACAACTGGAAGGCTGATATCGAGGCCCCCGTAGCGCTGAAAGCCTTCAGAGACGTGGTTGTTAAATGGAACCTGGAAGTCTTCGGGAATGTCAACACACGCAAACAAAAGATCTTGAAAAGGCTCGCTGGGATACAAAAATCGTGTTCCAACCGGCTGACCTCGTTATTGATCAACTTGGAACACTCCCTGCAATCTGAACTGAGCACTATTCTGGAACAGGAAGAGCTGATATGGTTCCAAAAATCTCGAGAAAACTGGCTTCACTCGGGAGATAGAAATACGGCCTTCTTCCACACCTCCACTATCGTCAGGCGGAGAAGGAATCGTATTACTTGTCTAATTAATGATAACAATGAAACTGTGGTGGATAGTAAATCAATGGAGGAGATTGCTGTCAATTACTTCAAGAAATTATACACTTCAGACCATCATGACTATGAGCAGTTGAGGGTGATTTATGACATGTTTCCGCCGATTGAGAGCGCTCATTGGAGGGAGCTTGTTGCGCCGATTACTGCCGCCGAGATGGAATTGGCTATCAAGCAAATGGGAAGATTCAAGGCCCCAGGGGTAGACGGTTTTCAGCCATTCTTCTTCCAACAATTTTGGAATTTGGTTGGCCCCTCCATCCGTCAGTTCACCTGGGATTTCTTTAGTACGGGGAAGCTCTCGCCGGGAGTTAATGAGAACCTCATTGTTCTGTTGGGGAAAGTTGTGAAGCTTGACCGTATTAATCAATTTGGGCCAATCAGCCTTTGCAACGTCATATACAAACTGATTACAAAGATCCTAGTGAACCGCATGAGACCGGTGTTGACTGAGATCATTGTCCCTATGCAAGGGAGCTTCCTCCCCGAAAGACTGATTACCGACAATGTGGTTGTAGTTCAAGAGTTGGTTCACTCTATGGGGAAGAAGCAAGGAAGGAAAGGCTGGATGCTCTTAAAAATAGACCTTGAGAAAGCCTACGACCGCATCCGTCGGGACTTCATCACGGACTCTCTTAGTGATGTCGGGTTCTCGCGCCAATGGGTGGACTGGATTGAGGAATGCATTTGCACATCCTCAATGACACTTCTTTGGAATGGAGAGATGACGGATTGCTTCTACCCTTCGAGAGGAATCCGTCAAGGGGACCCGATCTCTCAGTATCTCTTCATTTTATGTATGGAGAGACCTAGTCATATGATTTAAGCGGCGGTGGCTAACGGGGAGTGGAAAACGGGTCGGGTCATTCGAAACGGGTCGGACATCTCACACGTTTTCTTCGCGGATGACGTGGTCCTCGTTGCGGAGGCCTCGGTGGCCCAGCTTAGAGTGGTGAACACCATACTTGATGACTTTTGTAAGGCCTCTGGACAAAAAATCAGCACAGCTAAATCCAAGCTCTTTGTGTCAAAGAACGTGGGGCCGGAAACGATCAAGGCTCTCCGCAGTGAATGTGGTTTCGAGGTCACGACGGAACATGGTAGTTACCTGGGCATGCTAGTTTTGCACAAGAAGGTCTCAGCCAACACTTTTGGGCCTCTCATTGATAAGGTCAATGCCCGGCTTGCGGCTTGGAAAGGCAAGTTCCTCAGCCTCGCGGGTCGTATTACTTTGGCCAAATCGGTGTTAACTTCCCTTCTGGTGTACATCATGGCAACTGTTGTCCTGCCCTCCGAAGTTTGCAACAAGATTGACCAGATTGTTAGAAGCTTCATTTGGAACCATGAAGGAAACATAAGGCACATCCACCTTGTCTCCTGGGACGAGCTGTGTAATGCAAAGAGTGAAGGTGGGGTTGGTATTCGACCCATGAAACAAATGAACCTGGCCATCATCGGAAAACTTGGGTGGAGATTCATCCATGATGATAGAGGGTTGTGGAGTGCAATTCTAAGAGCCAAGTATATCCGAAACTCCGGGACCACGCCAGCGGCTTCGTCTTATGTTTGGCAAAGCATCCAAAAAGGCCTCAAAGGTGTGGTGAACGAGGGGTGCAAATGGGTTGTCGGGGATGGAAGAGTAACTAGGTTCTGGATCGATTTATGGTTGGGTGATAACTGTTTGGAAGAGTTGGCGCTGATTCCGCTTAGCATGACCGATCATAATCGCACGGTGAGAGACTACTGGGTTATTGGCAAGGGCTGGAATTAGGAGATATTGGATCACATGATTCCAACATAGGTCAAGCTCATGCTCGCTAGTGTGGCTCTGGACGACAACAATGATATTCTTGAGTCGATTAGCTGGGGCCATTCGAGCGACGGAAACTACTCCACCGCCTCCGCCTTCAATCTGATTGGGGCAAGTCCGACTCACGGGAATGACGACATGGTGTTCAAGGCGATTTGGAGGATCCAGGTGCTTGAACGGGTCCGGTATTTCCTCTGGCTGGTGGTTCGCGGGAGCATTCTAACCAATTCCGATCAAAGGAGGCGCCATCTTGCAACCTCTGACTTGTGCCCGATGTGTGGCAATGAACCGGAGACGCTGGGGCACCTCTTTCGGGACTGCCCGAAGATCACAGGTTTGTGGAGAGCCATGAATATCCCTGGAACTATTGTTGATTCCTTTCATTCCCCTTTTGCAGTGTGACTAAGGCGTAATCTTCTCTCAAGCGCGAAGACCGGGGATGGAGTCGATTGGGCTGCTATCTTCTCCATGGCCCTTTGGTGGACATGGAAATGGAGAAACGAGAGGGTGTTCGGCAACAACGTTCAAGTGCAGAATGGAGCGGAGTTCGTGGTGGCTCGTGCAAAGGAGTATAAACAAGTGTGGGCTTCGAGGACGCCCAGGACGAGTCGGTCAAGCAAGGCAGAGATTCTCATCACTTGGAACCGTCCTCCCACCGGTTGGGTCAATATCAACTCGGACGGGTCTGTTAACGGTGATGGGCTGGCCTCCGCGGTCGGGGTTCTTCGTGATCATGATGGCAACTGGCTAGGCAGTTTTGTCCACAATCTTGGGCGCTGCACGGTCCCCGCGGCTGAACTCTGGGGAATCTTTAATGTCTTAAATCTCGCTTGGGAAAGCGGCTATCGCTTTGTCGAGGTGGAATCGGACTCCCTGCTTGCTATCGAGCTGCTCAAGAAACATGTGTCCCCGTCCCATCCCCTCTCTAGCCTGGCAGTAAAATGCCAAGGCTTCTTCCGTCGGAATTAAAATGCCAAGGCTTCCTCCGCCGGAATTGGAATGCCAGGGCTTGCTCCCCATCCCATCCCCATCCCATCATCTTTGGAGAACAATCCTTATCCTTTGGTCATTCGTTCGAAATGCCCTTGTCTTGCTCACCAAGGAAGTGTACTTTTCTCACATGTGACTTGCATTGGTTCAAATGGATTCAAAATGTCAACTATTGATGTTCATCGGGCCATTGGATGCATGTGATCAGTCTGATGCACAAATTGTCCCTCTGATTCGTCTTGAATAGGCTTCCTCATTTCACACTTCTTTGTCTTTGGACTGACTTGAGAGTTCCCTTGAAAGTAAACATGCGACACTTGAGTTCCCTTAATGGAAATATTTGCATATGACTTTGTAGTTCTTGTTTAAGCTGTAGTTCCTTTGAAATACTTGAATAAAACATGTCAGTTCCCTAATGGTGTTTGTCATTAATTATCAAAACTGAAGGAAGCTATCGTTGTTCTAGTGTTGTAGAACATGAGTTCCCAACACTTTTCCAACAACCACCTCCTATTATCAATTTTGCAGAAAATATGGTTCTTGTTTGGTTGTTTACTAAGATCCCATATTTTAGAAAAAACAAAGAAGTAGCATCTAATATATATATATATATATATATTGTTAAATTATTTTCACGTAAAACAAAGGAGTTAAATTCTCATGATTTTCACTTTCTCTATAATGGAGGAATTATAATTAACTAGACGGGGGTAGATAGGATAAAATTACAAATTTTCTTTTTCCTTTTTTTAGTTAAATTACAAATTTTTTATTTACCCATGAGTCAAACTCTAAATTTTCATTGATAAAGGTTATAATAGTAATATCAAATAAATTTACATGATTGATGAAACCCGAAATAAATCAGCGCTAATATCGAAGAAGGAGATTATTGTTTTAACAAAACAAACCCTTACTTATATTTATATTTGGAATTCGAGATTACACTATCGGATTGCTTGAGATCTCTTTACCGAGATTTGAGGTCTCTATCTAACGAGGTTTGAGACCTCTCTGATTACAACGAGATTATAGCTAATGAACTACTTTCGAGATCTTTTCTATTACAAATTGAGGATAGCTATTTGTTTGAGATTCGTGATCTTTTGAGGGCGACTTGTAGCTTGTTTGCGATCTTCTAACTGACACGGGGGAGTTGCTTTTGAGTGAATTGAAGTCTTTTTATTGACCTTCTCTTGATTGCAGCGGTCTTTGCGATTGTTTCAACACGTCGATCTTTAACGAGTAAGATAGTTCTTGAGTTAGAGATGTTTTTTCGACCCCCTCGACATTCGAGCTTCTCCCCTATTTATAGGCATTTGGGAAGTTAAGAATTCACAATTATCCGATGTGGAATGTGCAAGCTGTTGTTATTTGATTAGTTGAGAGAGAGGTGGCTTTTGGTTGGTTAGAGAAGAGGTGGCCCTTGATTGGCCGAGCAGGCTGATTGTGTCAGCTTTTGAGCATGCACGATAGTCAACCTTCTACTCTTCTCTAAATTGGACTGCATTGCTTTGCCCACTTTCCACCTTCGTGGGAAGTGCGCGATTTTTTGCCTTCGACTCTTCTCTGACCAGGATTGTTTTGCTTGTCCACTTTCCACTTTAGTGGGAAGTGCGCGATGTTTTGCCTTCGACTCTTCTCTGACCAGGATTGCTTTGCTTGTCCACTTTCCACTTTAGTGGGAAGTGCGCAATGTTTGGCCTTCGGTTCTTCTCTGACCAGGATTGTTTTGCTTGTCCACTTTCCACCTTAGTGGGAAGTGCGCGATGTTTTGCCTTCGACTCTTCTCTGACCAGGATTGTTTTGCTTGTCCACTTTCCACTTTAGTGGGAAGTGCGCGATGTTTTGCCTTCGACTCTTCTCTGACCAGGATTGCTTTGCTTGTCCACTTTCCACTTTAGTGGGAAGTGCGCAATGTTTGGCCTTCGGTTTTTCTCTGACCAGGATTGTTTTGCTTGTCCACTTTCCACCTTAGTGGGAAGTGCGCGATGTTTGGCCTTCTTTTTTTTTGTTGGTGGCTGTAGGAAAACTCTGGGGCCGACCTCGAATTCTATTCTCTTGGCTTCATTCCGCGATTTGTTCCTCCTGTTCATGCATTGTTATCTTCGCGCACCATCACAACCTCATAAGAGTGAAAATCCCTTCCTTGGTAGTGTACACAAACATAGTCTTTTTGACGAACTAGATCAACAAACTCTTGTGCATGTGTTCTTTATCTGTTGGTTGGTGTTGAGTTCTCCCTTACCCTAAGGCATATATTTCCTAACATAACTAAGAACCAATATTTACGTGCCTACATATTATATCAAATCATGTTTTAAATTTTAAGCAAATTCTATGGATTTATGATCCAAGGTTGGCGGAATTTTTTGTTAAATCACTTGAAGAGCCATTAATATAAGCTTGTCCATCAACACCATATTATGAAGTAGCTGAGCCAATCGATAAAAAAAATGAAGAAAATGGATATAGTGACAAACCATTTTCATCTCCAATTCAAACAAGTGCGAACGTTACAGAAAAGTACAATACAAAAGGAACCTTGAATGAAATAATTTCTCAAGCACACAACAAGAAGAAAATGTTTATTTATTTTTGATAAACTCTTAGATCTGGATCGAAGATGAATTATTTTTCTCACATGTGAAGACCTTGGAGGAGAGAATACATGAGAGATGCAAGGCCTCTGTCTCATGGAAGCACATGTCATACGATGGCGCCGTTGCAACACCACCATATTTCCGGATTCCAATTGCACTGCAATAACACAAACATGTTAATATAGGAAGAACAAGAAGAAACCTGAATAAAAAAAGTCTACAATTTCTTATAAATTAAAACAAAAATTGACATACATACCTCAGAAGCCCTAGAAGGGATGGATTAATGGTCAAGAAGCACAAGATCCTTGACCACATCAAGCGATCTCCGTCCTTAGGGAGAGACCAACCGCGGACAACTTGTAGCCTCCTTTTAGTGGAGAATGTACAAGATTGAGTTTGGGGCGGATGGTGGTCTTGTCATGAACCATGGGAATGGATGAGGATATGTTTGTTGATATAGAAGAGAATTGGCCTTCTTGGCCATGGAGCAACACAGGCTCGTGGTAGAAGGGTGGGTGTGGTGGATATGAATTTGGTGGAATAATGGAGTGGCAAGACTGCAAGAGTACAATATTTTTTTGTAAATAGGGGAAGCATAGCAATTTTTAAATGCTAATTACTTACCCCTAAAAAAGGATTTTTTTTGAAAGGAGAACGCATAGCAGTTTTGTACAAAAATTGCTTTACGAACCCCCTGAAATTTGTCTTGAAAACATTAACAGAAGCTTCATAACGGCTCTTTATAAAAACCGATATGGTAGCTCAAAATCAAGTAATAAAAAAAACCAAAATTGTTTGCAATTTTTGCCAAAAGCATGATGAAGTGTGGGTTAAAGCGGTTTCACAAAACCGCTCAAAAAACTTCATTAAAAACAAACAATTTTGTAGTAGCCAAAGTCATCCTTTGACCAAAAAGAGAAGTGAAAAAATGGCAAGTGAATGCAAAAGAAAAAAAAAAAGAAAAAAAGAAGAGAAATGAACTTAGAGAGTCTCTTCAACGATGGTCTCAAGAACCGGTTTCTTGGACCGGGACAAGGACCTTCGGTGACCGAATTGGGGCAAGTTAAGCTCCTCCACCATATCCTCAAGCTTCACAAATTCCGTCACCGCCTCCTCCTCCTCAACGGCCATGGTCAACGGCACAACCTTTGACTTTGACTTTGACTTCTTGTTGGCCGCCAAGAAGAGGCCGCTCATATCGGCGGCGCCGATGATGGAGTTCAGCTTCTTCATTGGGAACAGGACGTAGACGTTGCCGAGGCAGAGGTCCTCGTCGGCGTTGAGGGCGGAGAAGCGGCGGCCCATCTCGAGGGATCGGGCGTTGACCACGAAGGTGTTGGGCATCTCGAACATGAGCTCGGCGGCGTTGACGGGCTCCTTGAAGGTGCGGACTTCGCCTTCCGGGAACACTACTTTGATTGCTTTGCTGCCTGCGGATCCGGCCAATGCGCAAGATGCGTAGTTTCCCATTTGGGTTTTTTTGGGTTTTGGAATTGGTGTGGATTTGGGTGGTGGTGGTGGTGGTGGTGGTGGAATGTGGGTTGATGAATGATGATGAAGAAAGTGGGATTTAATTTGGGTTATTTATAGTGTGTGATTGGAAGAATGTGTAAGACTGAGGTCAGAGTGGAACTACATAGTTTAAGTTAAAAAAATAGAGTGGAAATCAAATAAATGTAAAAGGTGGAAGGATCGGCAGAATCCACTAGTAAAATTCGAAATTGAGATACCATTGCGTAATTTGTTCGTCCATATCCACATCGACTACTCTGTACTTGCGATTGATTAATTAATTTATTTGTTTATCACTTTATTTTTGGTTGCTAGCTAGTAGTGTTGAGAATTATGCTAGTATGGCATAACATTTAATCGGGTTTCCTTTCCATCGAGAAATCCTCATCCACACCAAAATTTTCCATGTATAATCCCCATTGGATTTACCAAAAGTTTTAACATTAAATTACAGTTCTCATAAGTTAATTAGAGGGAGGTTCACGTAAAAATAGAGACCCAAGGGAGAAATGAGAATAAATCTCAATCATTGATCGCACGTGTGTGGACCAAATCACTTTTTTTCTTCAGTGTAAAATTTTGAAAAGTATAATTTTGTATGAGACTGTATATTTTCATCTTATTTATCTGTATATGATAATACTAATGACCATATATGCATTTTCACTGACAGTACATTGTATTTCATGTGACTATATATTATCTTGTTCTATGCATAATTACTTTGTAAGTGAATGTGCATAGTATTCTAAACAAAGTAGTAGAAAAATGCACGCTCATTGTAAGACCATCATGCACACTCACATGAAAATGCCATAACAGTCGGGTAATGTGAAAATACACTTAGATGTGAATGCACAGTCTAGTATGATTATGTGAAAGTCTGTGGGCCATAACAGGAGGTCGTGCATACGTAAGTCTAGCATACATGCTTGATGGGGTTCCATCCTAAACAATTGGCAATAGGAAGAGTAACCTACAGGCATATATAGTTGGAATGTTTATTCTCAACTTTCAAATGTCGAAGAGTATTCTCAACATGCCCGCTCAAGTTCAATTGGTCTGGCCTAGTTGACACTTGAACAAACTGACGGGTCTAACATCTCAATCTCATTATAGCTAGCATAGTGAAAGTATAAATGATGAGTGGTGAAATCTCAATTTCCTTATAGCCAACTCAACCCCAAACAAGCCAGAAAACGTGTCTATGACCAAACTTTCTCTGATACCATGTGAAAGTTTGTGGTCATAACAAGGGTCGTGCATACGTAAGCCCTGATACAAGCCCGATGTGGTTCCAACCTAAAATCAATTGGCGATATGAGGAATAACCCAAGGGCTTATAGTAGGCATGTTTAGTCCCAACTTTCATATGTGAGAAGGGTGCTCTCAACAAAATGCATAGTCGTTACACTAATTATAAGACCATCATGCACACTCACACGAAAAGGTCATATATAGTCGACTAATGTGAAAATGCATAGTTGGGACAAATGCAAATGCACAGTCGCATAAGATGAAAATGCATAATTGTTAGTAGAATGATGCACACTCATTGCCATACCGTCATGCACACCCACTTGAAAAAGGTCATACATAGTTGAGTAATGTTAAAATACACAGTTGAGTAAGATGAGAATGCACATTTGGGTATGATGAAAATGCACAACCGCTCATATAAATTTGCAGAGGTAAAAAAGAATTTTTACACACGCACGATTTGAGCCTTTGATTTACTCAGAACGAAAGTCTAAGATTTATTGTCAATTCTCTCCATAATTTAAATTCTCACATGATTAATTTTCAATTAATTATAAATACATACGTGTATCTAAAATATATTTAAACTTACAATTAGTAAAAATATTAATTTTTTGACAATATAAAATTCACATTCTTTTTTTTCTTTGAGCAAGAAATAATTCACATTCTAAAATGACAAGTGTATATTTGTGATGAGAGGATGTTCCTATCTTATATTATAATCAAAATTATTGGATCGTCGATCATTATAATTGTTAGTTATTTTAATATACTATCTAATCATCAATATCTCTATAATAATAGCATGTTCCTTACATACCCCTAAGTTTTGGCAATAAATTGTAACATTTTTTTAGAGAAAGAAATTAAGGGGACCGCTTTAAAGAGAACTTGATCGTTTTCGGACATATGACGGATGTGGTGTGTTTAAGATCCCGAAGAGTTGTCTGAGGATGTGGCTGTGGATGGCCATCTACGAATCGTGTTAATTTTTTTAAAAGTATGTATATGGTTAATCAAAATTTTTGACAATCATATTAAAAAATTATATTTTTTATTATTTTATTTGATTAATTGATGAAAAAATATAAACAAACTTTATATTTGTCAAATGTCATGCAATGACCAAATATAATTTTTGGCATTATGATGCCCAAGTTTTGACCAAATCTTTCTCTCTCCTATTATTTTATGCTCATAATTATTTTCTCTCTTCTATGACCAATCATTTGGCCAACCATATATTGCACATACTTTGAAGATGTGAGTCAGTCACTTGATCGATCTCGAAACTTTGAAAGGACACTAGAATATCCGACATAATGAACTCCACTTCCCACGAGCATGCAACTCCAAATGGCATTGGTGGCGTTGATGAGGTTATCGTCCTCAATCTCAATCTTCTTAAAATCCAGATGGATTGCAGCGTTGACACTGTTCCTAAAACCAAGGAATTCCGCCATGAAAACTGACAGGTCACTACATGGACCATTTTTCCAATGGATGGCCCTGCCAACATCGCCTCTAATTAATAAAGGCATAGGTCGAACTATTAGATGGGTGTTTTACCCCATCAAAGTTTAACTTGACAAAACAACAATGAATTCTAACATCAATATCGTGATCATCGCTGCCGTTTTTTTCGTCACACATAAGTAAGATTTGGGGTTTAAGATGAGGACATTCATATCCTTAACATATTAGGATGATGCACTTGATAAACTTAAAAAAAAGAAAATTAAAATTCTAAGACAATTTATTGTGTTAAGGTTAACTGTTAGGAAAGTGACGTTGTATCCACTGCTTGGCAATTAAATCATTAAATTCATTAAGAACTTAGTTATGTGATGAATTATTGATGCATGTTTAATGATAGGAAGTAGGTAGTTAGTTATACAGTTGGCGTGGACCCCTTCTTCCATGTTAGCGTATGATTAATCAAAACTACTCGATCTTGAATTTGCCAATTCTGTATCCTTGAACGCTCCCTCAGGCTAACGTACTGGACAGGTAGTGTAATAATTTTGCAATTTTTTCTTTTTTTGAAACTTTTTGTAGTGTGAATGGAAAGCTACACAACACATTTCGGCCAAGTAGGCGAGAAACCCAACATAGTTGTGCATGAATGATGATATGATTGAATAAATTGATTGCCTTTTATCTATTCTTCTACTTGTTTGTGCTTATGCTTTGATGAAAGTCGAAATAATTCATGTTTATGACTTGATTGAAAGAGAAAGTTATGAACTTGAATAGAGATAAAGTTTGAGACGAAAGTTGAGAACTTTAGATCAAAATAAGTAGATTAAGTGAATTGATTTATGGAAGTTGATTGATTTGCTTGTTTATTCAACGAAAGTTGATAACTTTATGTTAAAGGCATGATTTTTATGATTCATATTGTTTGAAATTGCATGATTATGTTGTGGTGGACCCTTATCCTAGTTTTTTCTCTTGATGTAAAAAATTTCCTTTTAGAGACTCACCCGCCAAAGCCAGGTACGTGATCCGGGTCGAACTGGATGTAGCCAAGACGAAACTCTGGCGAACCAGTGGGCAACCAAAAAAAAATACTTACCCTAGCTTCCTCCTTTTCTATGTTTAATTACTTGTAAGATTTAAACTCGTCGTGTACGCTAACTGACGAGTGTTATTACTTAGTCACTTTGTCCTAGTCTATTACATTTTGTAAAGCTAATATCCAGATTGTTAAACCGATTACATACTTACATATAAATAGTTCTCCTTCTGTAACAAAAAGCCTTGACTGAACATAATGAAAAACACATCTTCCTCTGGTTCTCATTTCCTCTCTGTTTTCCTCTTCTTGATTGCTAACATGGTATCAGACTGATTTCGATCCTTCTCTCGATCTTTCTTCCGCTATGGCTCCTCCAAACCCAACCACACCTCTTTTTCGTGGTTCTCCTAATTCCAACAATCGTGATTCAACTAATATGTTGAATCGCGCTCCGATTTCTTATCCAAATAATCCGATGGATGAATTGTATCTTCATCACAATGACCATCCGAGTTATGTTCTCTACACCAGCCTTCTTGATGAACGCAATTATGCACCATGGAAGAGATAAGTCGAGGTGTCTCTTATCGCCAAGAACAAGCTTGGTTTTGTCACCGGATCTTGTACCCAACCTCCGATTGATTCCGTTCACCGGCAACACTGGGACATGTGCGACAATATGGTTTTTCTCTTAGCTTCTTCATTCTGTGAGTAAACATATTGCTGAATCAATTTTATATTGTCGATCTACGTGACATGTTTGGATTGAACTGGAATCTAGGTTTAGCCGAATTGATCGCACAAATTTGTACTAAATTTAGCAAGATCTTAGCTCAATTTCTCAGGGCAATTCTTCTATAACAAATTATTTTACCAAATGCAAGAAGCTATGGGATAAGTACTTGCCTATGGTTGAGTAAAAAATTTCTTCAAGTAGTTCCAATTCAGTTGCTCGTAGTATTCTTGAATACCAACAAGTTATTTAGTTTATGATGGGATTTGGGGACTTATGTTGTTATTCTTGGAAAGATTCTCATGTTACAACCTCCACCATCTCTCCCTGCTGTCTATAGCATGGTTTTGTAATAGGACTCTCAAAGAACTATGAGGTCTTCAAGTTCTATTGATGTTGATTCATATCCTCTTGTTGCTAATAGAGGAACTCGCTCATCTGATTCTAAAGGAGGTCATCTCAATAATAAGAATAATAACAAGGTTTACTTTTGTGATAATTGTAAACACCCAGGGCATACCATAGATTGTTGTTGGAAGCTTCATGGTTACCCACCTAATCATAAGAGGTAAAATGGCTGCTAATGCTTCTGGTTGAGGATTTGTTGATGATAAAGATTCTTCTTCTCATGATTCTTCTACTTCAGTTGCTTTTGGATCAAAGATTGATGGTCTCTCTCAAGAACAATACCAGAAGCTCATAGCACTTCTTGGTAAACAGAATATGTATGTCTCCTCTTTTGTAGATACTTGTGCTTTTCTAGCAGGTATTGATTATTGCTCATCTTCTTGTTTCATGTCTTCTAATCTAATTTCTAGTTGGATCCTTGATAGTGGTGTCATTGACCACATGACACCAAATCTAGCCTTGTTACAAACATTCAAACCTATGCCTTCTTCTATGGCTATCACTTTACCTAATGGTCATAAGTCCTCTATTGCACAAGTTGGATGTTCTAACCTCACTAATGATATTCATCTTCAAAATGTTCTCCATGTTCCATATTTTTGTTTTAATCTCCTTTCCATTAGCAAACTCACAAAACTTTTGCAAGCTAATGTTACTTTTACCCCTTCTACTTGTTATATATAGGCCCCTTCAATGAGGATGCCAATTATGATTGATAAGGAAGAAAGGGGAATGTATGTCTATACTTCAAATCCTCCAACTTCTGCTATCTCCACGACTTTGACTTCTTATAGCTTTAATAAAAGCATTGATGTTTAGCATTAATTGTCGTATGAGACATGTCTCTTATGACCAGTTGTACTCTTTACCTTTTCTTGCTAAGTTTTCTAAGACTAAACACATTTGTATAATTTGTCCTCTTGCAAAACAACACTAAAAACCATTTTTTACATCCACTAGTCAATCTGTTGCACCTTTTGATCTATTTCATGTGGACACTTGGGTTCCATATAAGTATTCTACATATAAGGGTTTACAATTCTTCTTAACTCTTGTTGATAATCATACTCATTGTACTTGGACTTTTCTCTTGTCTAATAAAAGTAATATGTTGACCATTCTAAGATCTTTTGTGAAGCTTGTTCAAACACAATTTAAACTTCCTACCAAAGCCTTTAGGGTAGACAATGCACCAGAGTTTTCTGACCCTTGTGCTAATTCTTTTTACTTTGAAATGGGTATTTCTCACCAAACTTCATGTGTGGAGTCTCCTTGACAAAATGGGTGTAACACCCCGACTTCCGACGAGGCGCTACTAAGAAATAGACCTTACAAGGTACTATTAATTAGGTTGACAACTACACTGTAGGATCTTACAACGCGGACACGACGAGAAAACATAATAAAACATCCAACCTTTATTTAATAAAATTATTGAAAACGTAATCATGCATGAATCCCCGAAAATTATAAATATTCAAGAACGTCACAACGCCTACTGAAACTGGACTATCTGAACCAAAAAGATAATAACCGAAACAATATACCAACTCCGTCTAACAAATATTAAAATCAATATTCTAACTATTATAAATAAACTAGTATAAACCGATCCCACTATGACACGCGCTCTTTACCGCTCCGGCCCGGCATCTTGCCTAGGTTCCTGCACGGCTCCCTGGTTCATACCTGGAACTGAAAAATGTTCCCCGAAGGGTCAGCGTCTAATCTACCAAGCTAGAAAGAATACGGAAACTGTAGAACGCTTTGAAACCATTTATCTAAAGTCAGCATACAAATCCACAATCGCAATCATAACTCTAAAGGCCAATACCTAAATTAGTTATGTCAGTCACACAAGTCACATACGCATTTACAATCACAATCACACAGTAATGCAATTCTTCCTTTGTCCACAATCCGTCTTCCAAGGCGCTCATCACCGCGCCGAGTGCAGAGGCAGGCCCTCCCACTCCACTTCCCAATCTCCCTTCTAACTCCGGCTAAGCCTCCACTGGAGCACTTGCCAAAAACACACAGATAAAACTTTTCGTTTTGAAGGGGCACGGTTTCCCTGTCACACGGGTCAAAGTAGCCAACTCTTCCTCCACGCCAGCTACGATGGGCCGTGTCGGAAACGGTACCAACACAGAGAAAACGTTCCAAAAATATCCTTCCGATAAAATACGTTCAAAACCATTTTACGCACACAACAATTCAAGGAGTTCAAACAATTTAAAAGGTATTCGGGACTAGTTCCCAAAACCCGCCCTACAATAACGGTACGCAATCTAACAAGATAGAGAAGAACCGAGCAAGTCGAAAAACGACTTACCTCGAACTAGGGATCCTTTGAAGAAGACGGAAATAGGATCTCAAACGGAACGATTCCCTAAAGAATTATAAAGGAAAAGATTAATTAATTAATTAATTAGGAATACGAGCCGAACTAATTAACCCATTTAAAAAAGCCACTTTTAATCCCCCTTAAGCAATCGAATATTTATAACGATTTTTGCTAATTGCCCGACTAAGCTAGCTACTTAATTTATTAACATTTTGTATATTGATTTCTAGCCCAACACATACCCAAATTTCTACTTGTACCGGTCCAAATTCCAACCCAAACTCCCAGCCCAAATTAATAAAGGAATTGCCACAAGCCCAATGTTGGGCTAAACCACATCCGGCCCACTCAATATTAAAATTTGGGCACATTTCAGCCCAATTGGACCAAGAAAGGCCCCGTTCGCCCTCCAGCCCGTCTCCTCTCCCAATTCTCTGATTGACCGGCCAAAGAGTTGACCCGCGTGGCCCCACCCTCTTCGTCTTCAACCTGCACGCGAGATCGACGCCATGGCCGCCCCTGTTCCCCCTGAAATTTTCGGCCCGATTTCACCACGCCGAATTTCCGCCCCTCCGTCTTCAAATGGAGCCACACCCGTCGACTCCTCCTTCGCCCTGTTCCACGCAGCTCCGGCCTCGCCCTCTGGTTTCGCCTTCGCCCCGATTCCCCAGGTTCGCACCCTTCTTCGCGCTCCGCCAACGCGATCATAAGGCTTCGAACCACCCGTCTCCGGCGAGTCTACCCTGGATCCCCGACCCAACAGCAACAAGGAAAACAGAGGAGGGAAATCAAAGGAGAACTCACCGGTGGCTCTCACGACGGTTGACGACGACAACAACTTCCGGCGGTTGCCGGCGATTTTTGCGGCCTCCCCAGCACGTTCGGACACGACGAGTTGGCGAGTCCCCGGAACGAAGTCGGAAGTTGATCTCCAACGGTGCACACCACCACGATGGGACGCAAGAGAAAAAAAACGAGGAATTGTTCTATTGAACGAGAAAAAGAACGATTGGGGAAGATCTCGGTTTATAAGTCGGACGATTGATAAAAGATAGATTAGGATAGATTAGGATTTAGATAGAGAGATATAGATATATTTTTATTTTTATTCCTATATTTTTAACTTTCTTAACGGATAATCTCAAGGATTAATAACTAATAATCCGACTTACGAGGTTACTTGTAAAACAAACTCGATTGCTTGCGTTCTAAGGAATTCGTTTTTCCGACCTATGTGACCTAAAATAATTACGGATATTACATACTACCCCCCTTAAGAAAGTTTCGTCCCGAAACTTTTACACGAAAGGAAGATAACGACAAAAAGATATTCGAGGTTTTCACAAACCTCTCCCCCTTAAAGAGGTTCGTCCTCGAACCGGAATTGATTGATAACGATAATCATAACCAGTACTAGCCACCCGAAACATACAACACGTCAATCAAGAATTAAACAGTCAAACAAACAAATCAAACAACCAAGACTCACGAAGCAAACATCGAATCTCCCAACAACACACTAATTACTAACCTTCCCCTCAAACACCTCTACTAAACCCGGGTAGATCTCTGGATAACTCTCACTCATCCTGGACTCCGTCTCCCAAGTGGCCTCCTCGACTCCCCGTCGAGACCACTGAATCAACACCAGAGGAATCTCCTTGTTCCGCAGCTTCTTCATTCGTCGGTCTAAAATCTTCAGCGGTTGTTCCCGGAAAGTGTGATCTGGTTCTATCACCAAATCCTCATAATTCAGTCTGTGACTAGGATCCGGAACATACTGTCTCAGCTGGGAAACATGGAATACAGGGTGCACTCCTTCCAACGCAGGCGGCAACGCTAGCCGGTACGCCACCTCGCCTACTCTCTCCAGAATCTCGAATGGACCGATATATCGGGGACTCAGCTTCCCTTTTACCCCGAATCTTCTTACCCCGCGGGTAGGCGATACTCTCAACCAAACATGGGCTCCGACCTCAAACTCCAACGGTCTACGCCTCTTGTCTGCATAGGACTTCTGGCGACTCTGAGCAGCTAACATTCTCTCTCTGATTAAGGCCACTTTCCCGATCGTCTCCTCAATCATCTGTGGCCTCTCTCCTACTACATCCGAGGGATCATCCCAACATAGCGGTGTCCTACACTTCCGACCATATAAAGCCTCATACGGCGCCATCTGAATCGACGAATGCCAACTGTTATTATAGGCAAACTCCACCAAAGCCAAATGATCCGACCACTGACCTCCCCAGTCTAATACGCAGGATCTCAGCATATCCTCTAGCGTCTGAATCGTCCTCTCTGTCTGGCCATCTGACTGCGGATGGTAGGCAGTCGTGAACTGTAATCTCGTTCCCAATGCCTCATGCACTTGCTGCCAATATCTGGAAGTGAAACGCCCATCTCGGTCCGACACAATCGTCTTAGGCACTCCGTGCAGCCTAACTATCTGATTAATAAACACCTCCACTAACTTGCTCACTTGCCACGTTTCTCGGATAGGCAAAAAGCGAGCAGTCTTCGTCAATCTATCCACCACTACCCAAATGGCATCATGGCCTCTGCTGAGTCTCAAACCAGTGACAAAATCCATGGAGATGTCCTCCCATTTCCATTCTGGAATAGGAAGCGACTGAAGCATTCCTCCGGGTCTCTGATGCTCTATCTTCACCTGCTGGCAGACCTGGCATTTAGCAACGAATCTTGCTACATCCGGCTTCATGCCATCCCACCAATAAAATTGTCGCAAATCCTTGTACATCTTACTCGCCCCGGGGTGGATTGAGTAAGGTGTAGCATGAGCCTCCTGCAAAATCTTCTGCCTCAACTCTGCATCTCGAGGTACACAAATCCGACCGCGTAAACACAAAATACCATCTGCCCTCTCCGCAAAGTCGGGTGCCTCTCCACGGCTCAATCTCTGCCTCAAATCCTGAATCATCGGACAATCTTCTTGCTTCTGCCTTACTTCCTCAAGTAAAGACGGCCGACATTCTAGGGTTTTCAGACTACCCTGATGACGCTGAATCTGCACTTCAATTCCGTACCTCACCAGCTCCCTCTGTAACTCTGGTTGCGCCGTCAGATGAGCCAACATACTCTCCTGAGGCGTCTTTCTGCTAAGGGCATCAACGACCACATTCGCTTTCCCTGGGTGGTAAAGAATCTCAAGGTCGTAATCCTTCAGTAACTCAAGCCATCTCCTCTGTCGCATATTCAACTCCCTCTGAGTGAAGATGTACTTGAGGCTCTTGTGATCTGTCATCACTTTGCAGGTACTCCCATACAAGTAATGACGCCAAATCTTCAGAGCATGTACCACAGCTGCCAACTCCAAATCATGAGTAGGGTAATTCTGTTCGTTCGGCTTCAACTGTCTAGAAGCATAAGCAATCACTCTGTCCCTCTGCATCAGCACACAACCCAGGCCTATCTTGGAGGCGTCACTGTAAATCACAAAATCCTCATTCCCCTGAGGAAGATCTAATATAGGAGCCGAAGTTAACCTTCTCTTCAGCTCATCAAAACTCCGCTGGCAAGCTTCGTTCCATTCGAAACGAGTAGTCTTCTTAAGCAAGTTGGTAAGTGGTTGGGCTATCCGAGAAAACCCTTCCACAAATCTCCTGTAATACCCTGCCAATCCTAGAAAACTCCGCACCTCCTTCACATTCTTCGGAGGTTCCCATGCCTTTACAGCTTCAATCTTTGCAGGATCTACCATGACTCCCTGAGCTGATACGACATGCCCTAGAAAGGTAACTTCAGGCAACCAGAACTCACACTTGGACAGCTTAGCAAACAATCGATGCCGCCTCAATACTCCCAACACCAGCCTAAGATGCTCAGCGTGCTCCTCCTTACTCCGAGAGTAGATCAGAATGTCGTCAATGAATACTACTACGAATCTGTCCAAGTAGTCTATAAACACCCGGTTCATCAACTCCATAAATACAGCGGGTGCATTCGTCAGTCCGAACGGCATCACTACAAACTCATAATGTCCATACCTCGTTCGGAAAGCCGTCTTAGGTATATCTTCCTCCCGAATCCTCAGCTGGTGATAACCTGACCTCAAATCCACTTTGGAGAACACAGTAGCCCCCTGCAACTGATCCAACAAATCATCAATACGCGGCAGCGGATACTTGTTCTTGATGGTAACGCGGTTCAACCCCCGATAATCGATACACAGACGGAGAGAACCATCCTTCTTCTTCACAAACAGAACTGGAGCTCCCCAAGGCGACGCACTCGGTCGTACGTAACCCTTCTCCAACAGTTCCTCCAATTGTGTCTTCAGCTCCTGCATCTCCATCGGGGCCATGCGATATGGGGCTCTCGAAATCGGCCTCGTTCCCGGCTCCAACTCAATCCCAAAATCCACCTCTCTCCGAGGAGGTAATCCTGGGAGTTCGTCAGGAAAAACGTCCTCAAACTCGCACACTACAGGTATATCCTGAATGTGTGGTTCCGCCTTGTCCCCCTGAAGAACATAACACCAATATCCTACACATCCGTCGTTGAGCAACTTGGCGGCCTTCACCATACTAATCACCGATCCGGGCCCCTCCTGCTCTACCTCTTGACACACATGTCTGGTCCCATCATCTGCGGTCACTGTAACCGTACCTCTGTGTGTATCCAAAACTGCTCGGTAACGCATCATCCAGTCCATCCCCAGAATCACGTCATCATCTGGCGATAACTGCATTACTATAAAATCTGCATACCAATCTCTATTCCCTATCCTAATAGGGCACTGTAAAATCTCCTTATTTCCCCTTATTTTACTGCCGTCAGGCAGCCCCACAACAAAAGATACCCCCTCAGTGCAAGTCAATCCTAGTCTAGCCACACAAGCAGAAGACATAAAAGAATGGGTAGCACCCGTATCAAACAGTATGTGAACAGGTCTAGACTGAATCCAAATCGTACCTGTAGCAGTCGGCGCGTGTAGGGCATCGGCCCTCCTCATCTCAAACACTCGGGGCTGATTGCCCCCGGTGTTGCTAACTCTTGCGCCGCGTCCTCTGCCCTGACTCGGTGTCGGCTGAAACTGCTGAGGTTGGCGACGAGGCATCTGGTTCACCGTTCCCGGTGAAGATCCTTGTGACGGTGCCCCCACCGTACAATACTGTTGCAAATGGCCAGGCTTCCCACAACTGAAACAATTTCTGACCGGCTTCGGACACTGACTCCTCAAATGAGCAGTACTTCCACAGCTGAAGCACTCTCTCTGTCCCCCAATGGGCTGGCTCAGACGACGATGGTCCTGACGACCCTGTGGCTGAAACCCTGATCGTTGCGGCTGAGAAGAGCCGGGCCGACTGTCTCTCCTAGATTATGCCGGGGCAGACAACTTCTGCCTCTTGTTTCCCGTGGTATGCACCTCCAGCTGACTCTGTCGGGTCGTGGCCATAGCATAAGCCAAAGCAGACTGCTGAACGTCTCCCAATGTCGTAAGTCGGAGACCAGACACATAAGCACGTAGATGCGGTTGCAACCTTTTCAGAAAGGTCGCAATCTTCAACTCCTCAGTCGGGGCAGCATTTGGCACCGCTGCCAACTCCTGCTGAAACTTCAGAATAGTCTCCGATACTGTGATATTTTCGGGTCCAGCATCCCGAAAAGCAGCCTCTCGTGCCGCCCTCACCACCGGAGGACAATACCGATCTCGAATCTGCCTCTCAAACTCCTCGAAAGTAACCTCAGTCCGGTGGTCCCTACACAGCTCCCACCAGTCAAAAGCGCTCTCCTGTAGCAGACTCTGTACTAAAGACATCTTCCGCTCCTCCGGTGCCTTAATAGAATCCAATGCAGATTTTACTCTCCTCAGCCACTGCTCTACGTCAGAACCCTGAGCTCCAGCAAAGTTCGGTACTCCAGTCTTCCTAAACTCTGCGAGCCACTTATCAGGCTGAGGCTCACGATATTGTCTCCTCGGTTCGACCACCTGATCAGCTATCACTGGTCCTCCAGAAGCTGGCGCTGCTCCCAGCTGGGCAGCCAAAATAGAATCTGGTCCAGGTGCCCTCCTCTCAGCTCCTTGTTGCCCCGCAACTGCATTCAGATTCGGTGCAGCTCCCGCACCCATCAACGTCTGCAATAACTGCTGAATCGCAGCAGTCACCTCTGGGGCCAATCCTGCTGGCGGTACTCCTCCTCCCACCTGAGCCCCGTTTGCTGGGAGACCTCCTCCAGCGACAGAGGCACTGTCCTCTCGATGGACAGCAGCAGCCACATCCTGACTCTCAGCAACCTCCTCCTGATGGTTATCCTGTTGTACCTCTGGCTCAGCAGCTACAGGGGCCTCTCCTCTACCCCTGCCACGACCTCCTACTCGGCCTCTACCGCGGCCTCTTCCGCGGCCTCTTCCGTTAGCTGCAACAGCTCTAGCTCTGGTTGGTGGGGCCATCTATAATAGAAAGTCCCACAGTCAAAACTTAAACATTCTATTTTTCAACCTAATTCTTACTATTCTACGTGAGGTTCTTCGGCTGATGGGGCGGAGTCGCGACGTGTCACCTACCCCCCTATATGCAACATGTCTACCCCAGTAAAAACATTTGAAAACACCGGCCGGTTTTGGTTTTAAGTTGGACCTCGGGTACTCTTTGTTGGTCAGTTCCATGTGCCTTGTTGTCAACCTCGCTCTGATACCAATTTGTAACACCCCGACTTCCGACGAGGCGCTACTAAGAAATAGACCTTACAAGGTACTATTAATTAGGTTGACAACTACACTGTAGGATCTTACAACGCGGGCACGACGAGAAAACATAATAAAACATCCAACCTTTATTTAATAAAATTATTGAAAACGTAATCATGCATGAATCCCCGAAAATTATAAATATTCAAGAACGTCACAACGCCTACTGAAACTGGACTATCTGAACCAAAAAGATAATAACCGAAACAATATACCAACTCCGTCTAACAAATATTAAAATCAATATTCTAACTATTATAAATAAACTAGTATAAACCGATCCCACTATGACACGCGCTCTTTACCGCTCCGGCCCGCCATCTTGCCTAGGTTCCTGCACGGCTCCCTGGTTCATACCTGGAACTGAAAAATGTTCCCCGAAGGGTCAGCGTCTAATCTACCAAGCTAGAAAGAATACGGAAACTGTAGAACGCTTTGAAACCATTTATCTAAAGTCAGCATACAAATCCACAATCGCAATCATAACTCTAAAGGCCAATACCTAAATTAGTTATGTCAGTCACACAAGTCACATACGCATTTACAATCACAATCACACAGCAATGCAATTCTTCCTTTGTCCACAATCCGTCTTCCAAGGCGCTCATCACCGCGCCGAGTGCAGAGGCAGGCCCTCCCACTCCACTTCCCAATCTCCCTTCTAACTCCGGCTAAGCCTCCACTGGAGCACTTGCCAAAAACACACAGATAATACTTTTCGTTTTGAAGGGGCACGGTTTCCCTGTCACACGGGTCAAAGTAGCCAACTCTTCCTCCACGCCAGCTACGATGGGCCGTGTCGGAAGCGGTACCAACACAGAGAAAACGTTCCAAAAATATCCTTCCGATAAAATACGTTCAAAACCATTTTACGCACACAACAATTCAAGGAGTTCAAACAATTTAAAAGGTATTCGGGACTAGTTCCCAAAACCCGCCCTACAATAACGGTACGCAATCTAACAAGATAGAGAAGAACCGAGCAAGTCGAAAAACGACTTACCTCGAACTAGGGATCCTTTGAAGAAGACGGAAATAGGATCTCAAACGGAACGATTCCCTAAAGAATTATAAAGGAAAAGATTAATTAATTAATTAATTAGGAATACGAGCCGAACTAATTAACCCATTTAAAAAAGCTACTTTTAATCCCCCTTAAGCAATCAAATATTTATAACGATTTTTGCTAATTGCCCGACTAAGCTAGCTACTTAATTTATTAACATATTGTATATTAATTTCTAGCCCAACACATACCCAAATTTCTACTTGTACCGGTCCAAATTCCAACCCAAACTCCCAGCCCAAATTAATAAAGGAATTGCCACAAGCCCAATGTTGGGCTAAACCACATCCGGCCCACTCAATATTAAAATTTGGGCACATTTCAGCCCAATTGGACCAAGAAAGGCCCCGTTCGCCCTCCAGCCCGTCTCCTCTCCCAATTCTCTGATTGACCGGCCAAAGAGTTGACCCGCGTGGCCCCACCCTCTTCGTCTTCAACCTGCACGCGAGATCGACGCCATGGCCGCCCCTGTTCCCCCTGAAATTTCGGCCCGATTTCACCACGCCGAATTTCCACCCCTCCGTCTTCAAATGGAGCCACACCCGTCGACTCCTCCTTCGCCCTGTTCCACGCAGCTCCGGCCTCGCCCTCTGGTTTCGCCTTCGCCCCGATTCCCCAGGTTCGCACCCTTCTTCGCGCTCCGCCAACGCGATCATAAGGCTTCGAACCACCCGTCTCCGGCGAGTCTACCCTGGATCCCCGACCCAACAGCAACAAGGAAAACAGAGGAGGGAAATCAAAGGAGAACTCACCGGTGGCTCTCACGACGGTTGACGACGACAACAACTTCCGGCGATTGCCGGCGGTTTTTGCGGCCTCCCCAGCACGTTCGGACACGACGAGTTGGCGAGTCCCCGGAACGAAGTCGGAAGTTGATCTCCAACGGTGCACACCACCACGATGGGACGCAAGAGAAAAAAAACGAGGAATTGTTCTATTGAACGAGAAAAAGAACGATTGGGGAAGATCTCGGTTTATAAGTCGGACGATTGATAAAAGATAGATTAGGATAGATTAGGATTTAGATAGAGAGATATAGATATATTTTTATTTTTATTCCTATATTTTTAACTTGCTTAACGGATAATCTCAAGGATTAATAACTAATAATCCGACTTACGAGGTTACTTGTAAAACAAACTCGATTGCTTGCGTTCTAAGGAATTCGTTTTTCCGACCTATGTGACCTAAAATAATTACGGATATTACAATGGGGCTGTTCAAAGGAAGCATAAACATCTTATAGAAGTAGCTAGAGCTATATTCTATGAATCTCAAGTTCCACACAAATTTTGGGATTTCTGTATCTTAACAACTACTTTTATTATAAACAAAACACCTCTTTCCACTATACACAATCTCTCCTTATGAAGTAATTTTTCATAAGACACCTGACTATACCTTTCTTAAAAGTTTTGGTTGCCTAGCCTTTGTGTCTACTTTAAAGAGAGATAGAGACAAATTTTCTTCACGAGCAAGTCCTTGTGTTTTCCTAGGATATTTTTTGGTAAAAGAGCTTACACTGTCATGGACTTAAAAACACAAAAAGTCTTCCATTCTCGTGATGTGAATTTTCATGAACAACATTTTCCTTTTCATTACATAAAAAATCTTGACTCATCTCTTCCTTTACCTTCTCCACAAAATGTTGATTCAAAATATCAAGCTCACATTATTTCACCACAAATCACTCTTCCACAAAATCCTTTATCTGATCCTTTTAATGAGCCATCATCCACTTCTTCTTCACCTTCTTCTATAGAACCTTCTTCTTCCATTTCTCCTACTTTATCCTCTCCTCAAACAGAATCTCTTCTATCTCCTTCTAATCATTCCAATATTTTTCCTCGAAGATCCAACAAAAGTCATAATCCACCTTCTTAGTTGAGTGATTACATTTTCAATTTTACATTTTCGCCTGATTATTTTTCTTCATTACCTACAACCTTTATTGAGCCATCATCCTATAAAGAAGCCTCACAACATGATCATTAAATCCAAGCTATGAACAAAGAAATAGAGGCTTTACAAGAAAATGATACTTAGGATCTAGTTCCTTTACCTCATGGAAAAAAGGTTGTTGGATTGCGATGGCTTTATAAAGTCAAACTTAAATCAGATGTTTCTCTGGAAAAGTTTAAGGCTTGAATAGTTGCTAAGAGTTTTAATCAGAATGATGGTATTGATTATATGGAAACTTTTTCTCTTGTGATAAAAATGGCAACAATAAGAAGCATTATTTATATATCTTTTTCTAAGAAATGGGTTCTTCATCAATATGATGTTAACAATGCTTTTTTGCATGGTTCTATTGATGAGGAAGTCTATATAAAAGTTCCTGAAGGCATTGCAAATCCTAATCATCTAGTTTGCAAATTAAAAAGGTTCTTTTATGGGCTTAAATAAGCAAGTAGGCAATGGTTTCATAGGCCTACCACCTCTCTTCTCTCTCTGGGATACATTCAATCGAAGAATGATTATTCATTGTTCACTAAAACTAACAATGGTCATATTACTATTGTCTCCATTTATATTGATGATCTATTGATTATTGGTTCAGATGATACTGAAATTTCGTCTCTTAAGACATACCTTCACTCAGTTTCAGAATCAAGGATTTGGGATACTTGCATTATTTTCTTGCTCTGTAGGTTTCTTATCTAGATAATGGAATAGGTTTGACACAGAAGAAATTTGCTAGACACTTGTTGAAAGATGTTGATCTCAGCAAACTCTCTTCTACATGCACTTATTTGCCTTTGAATTGTAAACTTTTACCTCATGATGGAGAGCTTCTACATAATCCAACTACTTACAGAGCACTTATTGACAAGTTCAACTTCCTCACCAATACTCGACTTGATTTTGCTTATACAGTTCAAACACTTTTTCAGTTTATGCAACAACCATACACTTCACACATGACAACATTGATGCACACTTTGAGGTATGTTCAAGGCACTATCAATTGTGGCATCATTATAATCCAGTCTTGTCTGCTTATTCTGATTCAGATTGGAATTCTTGTGCCATTATTAGGAGATCTGTAACTAGTTATATTCTCATATTGGGTAAATCACGTATTAGTTGAAAGTCAAAGAAACAAGGGGTGGTCTCTAGAGGCTTTGTTGTGGCAGAATACCGTGCCATGGCACATGCTCTAGCTGAGACAGTTTGGTTGGTCGAATTATTAGGTGATTAGGCATCAATTCAGTCAAGTTAGTTGTGGTGCATTGTGATAACAATTCAGCTATTCAAATTGCAAGAAATCCAGTGCCAACGAGTGTAATAAACACAAAGAAGTTGATGTCCATTTCACTTAGAGATAAGTTCATGGAGGGACTTCTACAACTTTCTTATGTGCTTACAATTGAACAACTTGTAGATGTGTTAAATAAGATCATTTCGGTTCAACAACAACATTTGTTATCCAAGCTTGGCATGCTTTTGCCCACTAAGCTTGAGGCGGGCTGATGAGTGTTATTACTTAGTCACTTTGTCCTAGTCTATTACATTTTGTAAAGCTAATATTTGGATTGTTAAACCGGTTACATACTTGCATATAAATAGCTCTCCTTCTGTATCAGAAAGCCTTGACTGAAGATAATAAAAAACACATCTTCGGATCTTCCTCTAGTTCTCGTTTTTGCTCTGTTTTCCTCTTGTTGATTGTTAACACTAACATTATAATAATGCAGTATTCTACAAAAAAAAATAAAAAATTAATGCAGTAAAAATGGAAGATGGGTTTGAACTTTACAAGAGAAATTGTGTAGTTAAAAGGTCAACTATAAAATCCAATATGCTTTCAAATCACTTGACCCCATGCACGTTCCCCGTAATAGATAGCTAGACGACTTAGGGACATCAAGGGACCAACATGTTAGTCATCGAAGAACATACTAGTTAAGATTAATAGTCTTAATTCATATTCATCCTTTAGTTGTCCATATATTGGGTCATAAATGGATTTAAATAAATTGATCCACTTCTAGTGCTATGCAATTAAGTATATATGTATGGATCCATATTATTCATATAGGTACATGCATGATCGACATAGCTAGGTTAGGACATGATATTTGAACAATATATTTGACCCCACGTCTTATGCCGAAGATGTTCGGAAACAAGGAAGATGAAAAGTAATGTAAACATTTGGGGGTACATTTGAACATGCATGTACCTGAAATATTAATTTTGCAACATACCGCTGCACCCAAATATATATAAACCTATTATGTTCTAAAAAAAAAATATAAACCTATTAATTATGCAATGCCTATAATTTGGATCAGCTTAATGCAGAAGGTTAGACATTAATTAATCGATTATTCCATAATATATTCTTAGGACATATTATAAAAATACTAGATTTGGAAACTAAACTTTAGATTAGAAATAATAAACCTTATAAATAAAATCTAACATAATCCTAAAAAATTTATAACTAGGATTTAGGGCACATATAAGAATTTAGAAAGATTTTTGAATTTTTAATTTGGGATTTTTTTAAACTTTATTTCCGGGATTTAGCTATTATATTTTAGGATTTTATTTTCGAAATTAAATTTCTTATAATGTACTCCCTCCGTTTCAAAATAGTTGTTCATAGACAAAAGTGCACACATATTAAGAGGAAAAAATTCTTCCAAAAATACCTCTATAAAATGGTACTTTCTACTCCAAAAAGTTGCTTTGGGAAGAGTGTATGTTTAGTGTGATGTAATTATTAAGGGTATAAATGGAAAAAATTATTATATGAACAACTATTGTGAAACAAGAAAAATTGTCTTTATGGACATCTATTTTGAAACGGAGGGAGTACTATTATGTCACGCTATAAAAATATGATTATAGCTAACCAAATATTTCTAATTATAAAACCTTATCATGTGTCTTTAAACAGATCACAGAAAAATAGTTAATTAAATGTTGCAAGAGATTATTGATTTTTTATTGCATATAATAAGGACCTTATTTTAAAAAAAATCCTAAATATTTTAAAATTTATTATTATCATAGCTTTCAATTTAGAAATTAAAATTTTAATACAAATACTCTCAACATGTCTTAAGAACCTAAGTTACATATATAGGTAGGTCCGGTCATGTTCCCATGGAGTTTGTGAGAAACTCTATGGGTAAAGTTACTAAAACCCTATAGGAAATTGGTGAACCCGTCGGAAAAAAAGAAAAAAGAAAAAAATAATTACTTGATATGGAGAGAGAGAAATCAAATCTCAACCGTTCAATTTATATTTAATGGTCAAGATTTATTCAACTCTATCTATTGAGCTTTTTAACAACTCCACCGAAACTAATTCCAGGTAGGTCATAGTCATACCCACTAGAGACATCAACCAATTAATTCATTGCACAGTTTTTTAGAGCCCAATTGAAAATTAAAAATAATTAAATTGTACCCGATAGATACAGGAGAAGTTTCTTGATTATGCAATAAACTAATCTAAAATCCGCATCCAATCAACCAACCAAATTATACAGGCTATAATTTAGAGCACTATCAATTAAAACTGCCAATGCATTACATGAAGCTTCCCTGCAGTTTCCAGCGTTCAGATTATTGGAAGTTTAATTGAAAGCAATCATAATCCCGATATTCCGCGTTGCGCTTCTGCTCTTTCGAGATTTTGTCATGTGTTTTGATACTCATAAGTGGATTTTAGATGGATGTTCATTCATCGGATTTGGTTGATCGATTCCAATTAATTTAACCAGCTTCAGATCTTATTTACTCCCTCCGTTTCAAAATAGTTGTTCATAGACAAATTTGCACACATATTAAGGAAAACAAATATCTCCCAAAATTACCCCTATTAAATGGTACTATTACTCCTAAAAGTTGCTTTGGAAAAAGTGTATATAATTAAAGTGGTGTAATTATTAGGGGTATAAGTGGAAAAAATTTATATATGAACATCTATTGTGAAACAAGAAAAATAGTCTTTATGAACAACTATTGTAAAACGGAGGGAGTACTTGTTAGGTAATCCACAAGGCAAGCTTTTAAACTAAAAAATAAAAGCTATTAATACTTTAGAAATAGTGAAAATGTATAAAAATTCATGCCATTTGGAAAAATGACTTATAATAATATGAAATGTAACTTTGAACCAATAGCAATACGAACTTTAAAAATCACCGACAACAATACGAACTATAAGGATATTGACCAAAAATAATACGAACTATCATGATATTAACCTAAAACAATACGACAATTAGTTTTCGGTGAAACCTATTAAAGAATTATTGTAGCGTAAAATCCCTGATTTGTTATTACGTAAAAGAAGGTTTATATACAAACTAGATAGCCTACAAACTAGGAAAGAAATATTAATAATACATAATTACGGGATACTCGGGATATACAATATCCGCTAATAATACAATATCCTCTAATACTCCCCCTCAAGTTGGAGCATGGGGATCTCGAATGCCCAACTTGCCCAAAAGAAGATGAAACTGCTGACAACCAAGGGCTTTGGTGAGGATATCAGCTGGCTGAGAATGAGTGCGTATATGAGAGGTCTGAATTGCGCCAGCAAGAAGGAGATCTCGAATAAAATGACAGTCAATTTCAATGTGCTTAGTCCGATCGTGAAAAACCGGATTGACGGCGATATGAAGAGCAGCTTGACTGTCACAAAAACAAGCGCATAGGAGCTAAATGAGAGACACCTAGAGACCGAAGCAACGCCTTCAACCATAGGAGCTCACAACAAGCGCTTGCCATAGCACGATATTCAGCTTCAGCAGATGATCTGGAGACTGTGTGTTGTTTCTTAGTCTTCCAAGAAACCGGAGAAGATCCAAGCTGAACAAAGTACCCAGTAACCGAACGACGTGTAATAGGACATGTCGCATAATCAGAGTCGCAGTAGGTGGTAAGATCAAGAGTACCACTAGATGATAAAAATATTCCCTGTCCCGGATGACTCTTGAGATACCGAAGAACACGAACTGCAGCATCCCAATGATCAATAGTAGGCTCTTGCATGAAATGAGCAAGAGTATGTACAACAAAGCAAATCTCGGGACGTGTAAGAGTCAAATAAATCAATCGCCCAATCAAACGGCGATATCTGTCAGGAGCTTCAAACAGAGGAGCAGAAGAAAGAGCAAGCTTATGGTTTTGTTCCATGGGGAACTCACACGGCTTACTCCCAAGCATACCAGCTTCAGTCAGAATATCCAAGGTGTATTTCCGCTGAGATAGGAATAGTCCCTCAGCAGATTTGGCTATCTCAATCCCAAGAAAATACTTAAGAAGTCCCAGATCTTTCATATGAAAACAAGAACTCAATTGCCGTTTGAACTTGGCAATGGCAGCAGAATTATTCCCAACAATAATCAAATCATCAACATATACCAGAACATGAACACAAATCCCAGAGCGGTGATAAGAGAACAATGAGTAATCAGCACGAGATTGTGTAAAGCCTAACCTACGCAGTTCAGTGGTCAACTTAACAAACCATTTCCGGGGCGCTTGTCGAAGCCCATACAAGGAACGATTGAGCCTGCAGAACTTGCCAGAAGCACTAGCAAAACCAGGAGGAGGTCTCATATAAACCTCTTCATGCAAATCTCCATGCAGAAAAGCATTATGAACATCCATCTGATGCAATTCCCAATTCTGAATCGCAGCAACAGCAAGAAAAGTCCGAACTGAAACTATCTTGGCTACAGGAGCAAAAGTCTCCTTGTAGTCAATACCAGCCTTCTGATTATTACCCAGAACAACTAGTCTAGCTTTGTATCTCTCAACTGTACCATCAGATTTGTACTTAACTCGATAAACCCATTTGCAACCAATGGGCTTCTTGCCAGGAGGAAGATCAGAAAGCGTCCAAGTCCCATTACGCTTTAAAGCGTCAATTTCCGCTTGCATTGTGGCTTTCCACAAAGGATCAAAAGCAGCAGCAACAAAAGTAGTAGGCTCTGGAATAGACTGAACAACAACAATAAAAGCAGTATGTGCAGGAGAAAACCGTGAACAGTTAACATAATCAGCTATAGGATAGGATGTACCTGACAACCGTGATGGTTGAGATGAAGGAGACGATGAAGCTACACAATTGCGCACAGTGTTACAGATGCAGCCTCTTAACTTCACAGAAGGAGTCCGATCACAGGATGAACGACGAGGCATTTCTTGAACAGCGACAGGAGAGGATTGAACCCCACCTCCCCCATCAGTTGTCTGCGTTGGGGCTAATGTGGATCTCGGATCAGAGTTGACTTGAACAGAATCAGAGGAAGATTGAACCCCACTCCCCCTGATTGCTGTCTGCGTTGGGGCATTTGTGGAGTTTGGGTCAAGTTCTTGAACAGCGACAGGAGGAGATTGAACCCCACTCCCCCTGACGTCTGTCTGCGGATAGGAAATAGGGTCATGGATATCATCAAAAACAGATGGGTGTGGCTCTGCACTTGATTGTTCTAACGGAGTTAAAAGAGCTTGAAAAGGAAAATGTGTTTCATAAAATACAACATCAGCAGATACAAAATGCTCATTGGTCTCTAAATCATAAACTTTTCAATCTTTTTGACTTTTGGGATAACCCACAAAGATGCATTTCCTAGATCTAGGAGCAAAATTATCAGAATTCCGGGGAATAATGGATGCATAACATAGACAACCAAACACACGCAATCGACCATAAGACGGAGGCCGGCCATACAGAATTTCAAAAGGCGTTTTGTTTTGAAGAAGAGGAGTCGGAGTTCTGTGGATTAAATATGCAACCGTCAAAATGCAATCGCCCCATAAATTCAAAGGTAGATGAGCATGAAAACGAAGTGCTCGTGCTACATTTAAAATATGCCTGTGTTTTCGTTCGGCCCTACCATTTTGTTGAGGCGTCCCAACACAAGATGTTTGAAATTCAATACCATTTTGCTCAAAGAAAGAGCGCATGCAAGTAAATTCAGTTCCGTTATCGCTACGAAAACATTTAACTTGGTTTTGAAATTGACAGAGTGTCATCGCACAAAAATTTGAAATTAAAGATGCAACTTCACTTTTATTAACCATAAGATAAATCCAAACTCCTCTGGAAAAATCATCAACTAAAGTCAAAAAATAACGAGCACCAGTTGCAGTAGGAGTCCGGTAAGGACCCCCTACGTCACAATGAATAATATCAAAACAATTTAAGGAATGCGACTGACTAATAGGAAAACTAGATCTAGTTTGCTTAGCCCTATGACAACTGTCACATGGATCTAAGTGACCATTTATTTGAACATTAGGTAACTGCTGAAGTACAGAAAGGGAAGGGTGACCAACACGGAAATGCCAAAGGGCTGCAGAATCGGCCTCAATCCGTGAAGCAAGCGCTAGTGTAGGTGCCACACGCAGCCAGTAGACTCCATTTCGCTCCTCACCCGCTCCAATCAAGGTCATCGAAGTGCGATCCTGAACAATACACAGCTTATCAGTTACCGTCACAACACAATTCTGGTGTTTTAATAGTTGAGAACATGAAATCAAATTGCAAGTCAATTGAGGAACAAGCAAAACATCTCTCAAAATCAATCTATCACTGAAACGAACAATCCCGGCACGACAAGCCGTAGTAGACGATCCGTTTGGCAACACAATCGTCGATGTATCAACATTCTTCAAATCAGAAAGCAAAGACGGATCACCCGTCATGTGAAACGATGCACCGGTATCCAAAATCCAGTTAGAAAACATACCCGAATTGTTACCGGCATTACCAGAATTATTAAATTGTACCACCTGCATCAAATGCTGAAATTGGGCGTCGGAAAGCCCTGTCCCGACGCGATCCGAAGCGGAATAATTGCCATGAAACCCGGAGCTCGAACCAATCTGCGAAGACTGATCGCCGGTCTGCTGCTGTCCCGCGACCGCGGCTGCTATGCCGCGCCCGCGGCCACGTCCGCGCTGATTTTGTTGTCGCTCAGCCGCGCCTCCAGCAGTGCCTCCCGGAGCACGTTTTGCCCGGTGACAGCAGTCACGGGGAGTGGGGTTCAATCTTCCTATTGCCAATAGGAGTACTCCGTCCCACATCGGAAATATAGAAAGAACTAAGCCAGTATAAATACCCTTGGATTACTCCTCCTATTGCCAATTATTTTTAGGATGGAACCCCATTGGGCTTGTGTACTGGGCTTACGTATGCACGTGGCCCATGAAGTTTCACATGGTGGCCCATGGATTTTGACATGGTATCAGAGCGAGGTAACCGGCCACAAACCCAGTGTTGGTCTTCCAGCCGCCCGTTCCTGCGTTTCTTGTGGGTGGTTCACACCCAGGGTCGGTCTGGCTAAAAAAGAGATTGAGATGCCCACCACCCTTGTCTTGTCCAAGTGTCAACCGGGGAGGATATTCCCCCAGTTGCACTTGCGGGGGAGTATAGGAGTACTCCGTCCCACATCGGAAATATAGAAAGAACTAAGCCAGTATAAATACCCTTGGGTTACTCCTCCTATTGCCAATTGGTTTTAGGATGGAACCCCATTGGGCTTGTGTACTGGGCTTACGTATGCACGCTTACGTATGCACGTGGCCCATGAAGTTTCACATGGTGGCCCACGGATTTTGACACCTATGTTGTGGTACATGAAATTATGACATGATAACAAATTAATTGACACCTCATTTTTTCCCTAATTTACACGTGTCGGCTTTTCCTTCCCAACCATCCTCCTCTCTTAACTTCTCTTCATGTCATCTTCGTTAGCTCTATTCTCTCTCCCACCTCTTCTATATTGAAACTGAATTCTTTAAGAGTTGCAACATCGTGCACCACATCCGGCAACCTCGTCCCCCTCTCCATCCTCACCGCCTCCTAAGCGTAGCCTAACTTCATCCACTACCTCCCGCAACACGCCCTTACTTTCTGGTATGTTTCACCCATGGCTTCTAAAAAATGGATACTTGGTAATAGTTCATATTATTATTTGTTTAAAGTAGAGACTTGGTATTATTAGAAGTCATTTTTCAACTTCGTATTATTTTAGGTTAATATGGAAGTAGTTTGTATTACTGACGATGATTTTTAAAGTTCGTATTATTATTGGTTCAAAGCAGATACTTTGTATTATTAGAAGTGGAATGATTTTTAAAACCTAAATTAGTCAAAACACATCATTTGGCATCTATTTTGAACGAAACACAACTTTTCAAGTAGAACAAGGGCGCCAGAAAGGGACGTGTGGCGAGTGCTGCGAGTTGCTACGTGGCGAAGCGTGGGTCGTTAATTTGCACACCATTCAAAGTGGAATGGTTTTGACTCAATTTCTAAGCATTCGTATTTCGTGTGGTCACACATTTATCTAAACATCTGCATTTTTGTTACTATCATTCTCTGCTCTTGTGTTTTCGTAGTCGACCAATATTCTGCATCATACATGGTCACTAGTCTTATAACTTTTATAGAATTTTTCTTTGAGTATGAGGGACACCTTTCTATCACATAAAACACTTGAAGCGACCATCCTTTTTTGTCAACCCCTCTGAATCCGATGTCTAATATATCCTCATCGATGCTACCATCACTTTGCAAACACGAACCTAAATATCGAAACATTCCTTCCTCGAGATGGTATCTTCTTCCAACCACACTTCCCTAGTTGACCAAACCTCCTTTACAAACCTGCACTCCATGTACTATGTCTTGGTCCGACTCAACCTAAAGCCCTTAGAGTACTCTAGTTTTTCTCTCCATGATTCCAACTTTCTATAAGCCGCAATCCTTAATTCATCCACTAGCACGAAGTTCTTGCTACATAGTTTGATAATTTTGCTTTAATTGTTAGTTTAATTAGTGGTATTCGACTTAAAAATTAAGAGCTGATGTTAAAATTTTGTTGCTTATCACTGCTATTTTGCTCATAGCCTCAAAGATGGTCTTTGTTTACTTACTTCTAACATAGATTATACAACAAAGTTTTACTTATTATAAGTAATCCTATTTTGTGGTATAGAATGATTTAGAAGCTACAAAACGAATATAGTGGCTTACATGTAGTTAACTGAGAATGATTAATTTATGTCGTAACCCGACCAAAATTAGAATTGAGAATTGAGTAAGAAGATAGAAAGAGAAAGAGAAGAAAAGAGAAGAAGAAATTGTTTTGATTTTTTGTTATTCGATGGAAGTTTACAAGTTCAGGCCCAAACGATGTTAATAGGCCCAACAACACTCATTTACAATATTTCTCAATACTAGTTTATATTTTCTCACATTTTTTTAACAAGGGACCTATTTTTGGTAGTAAACCTCAAGTTCACGAACTAGCCGATAAAGTACATGAACCACATAATTTGGACTGTGCTGACTGGCTCGATCCAATGGAAGAAAGAAAGGTAATACTAGATTTTTTAACCATGTGAAAGACGGGCATCCCTCCATTTCCTCCCATTAAAGAGTACTCAAAATGGTTTGTTATCTTCAAGGTTATCAGGATCGAGATTCTATGTTGGATCGTTGAGGGTCTTTTGGATCGGATCGTTGAATCGTAAGATTCTACATTATAACTAAAATTATGCAAGAATAACCTAATAGACTATATATTTTGTTATGTATGAAGTAAGAAAATGATAAACATTATTAATTTGATTGTTAAAAATGTTGTAGGATGGACTAGTGAACTATTTTAATGGAAATGATACGTTAACCGCGAAATTATTAATAATATATAGTTAAAATTGTCATTTTATAGGATCGTTAGAATCGTTTGTAGGATCGTTAGAATCGTTCATAAGATCGTTAAAATCGTATGTAAAATCGGGATCGGATCGAGATTGCATTCTAAATTATTTAAGATCCTACTCCAATAAGATTCTACTTGGGATCATAGATCGTTTCGCGTGTTATGGATCGTAGGATCGCTAGAATCATAGAATCGGATCGAGATTCTGATAACATTAGTTATCTTAGGCTTCATTTTTAGCGTACTACAATCGCATTGCTTCTTGCCTTTTTGGATGTTGGTGTAACACAATAATATTTTATCCTAAGGGTTATTACTGCCAGCTAGTGAAAAATATATAACAACACGTTCCATCTGCCTCTATTTTGAAGCCTGCTTAAAAACCAAAAATCTGATTCAAAACATCTTGTTTGGCAACTATTTGGAATGAAACACAGCGTTCAAGCTAAAGAAGGGCGCTAGAAGGAGACATGTGGCGTGATTTTTGCATTGCCACGTGGTGAAGCGTGGGTCGTCAATTTGCACAACATCCAAAGTCTAATAAAAACCCATTTGTGGGTGAAATTGATTTAAGTTTATTGCGTTTTTCAGCCACAAAGAATAGAAATTGAATCAAATAAATATTTTTATTTTTTATCTACTCACAAACCGCCATGTTGAATATGTCTTGATAAAAAAAATGGTATAAACAAGAAATACAAGAAAATTATTTTTTATTTTTTGGTGTAATTAATTTCATGTATTTTACAAAATAATATATTTAGTATATTAGATGACATAAAATATGAGTTTTATTAATATTAGTCATAAAACAAATACATTATAAGGCATTATGCATGTAAATGAACTCATTTAAGGATTTGGACCATAAAATGTATTATATTACAACAACTTGAGGTTACATTCATTTGAAAATTAAACACATGCAAAGATATTCTTTGCTTAGGAAATAAAAAAACCTAATTTTAAAGTTGTTCTTCACTTTGAGTAACTGAAATACAAAAACTAACACACATGTGAAACTGCCCTTCATTTAGGAAATTTGAAAACTAAACGAACACACTCGTAAATCTATTCTTCACTTAGGTAAGTTAAAAACATAGCGCAAAGTTATTCATCATCACTAGAGAACAACTCTCTCATCAGGTTACCATCACACTATATTGCATTGGGTTTCGGGTGGGTAAAGCCATCAATCCACATAGACATGATACTTTTGAGCTCGAGTGGGCCTCATTCTAAGCTAGAGTAACTCATTCTAAATACGAGCATAGTATACTCGTTCTGAATATGAGCAAAGTAGACCTGTTCTGAATATGGGCATAGTAGACTCATTCTGAATACGAGCATACTCATCCAGCATCGCTTGTTGCTTTCGCAACTTCGGCTCTTGAGCTGCATGCTTTTGCATATGAAACTCAGCTTGAGTTGTCGTGATTGTGTTCACTTCTTTAAATGCAACATTTATCTCATCCCCCGAGCTTTGGACCATTTGCTTCCCCTTTTATTTTGCAACTTGCCTACCAATGGGGCGAACAAGAGAAATGTTATCTTCCATAACCACAACACTTTTCAGACCAGATGAACTAGAAGGAATGCCCAGATTGGAATTGAATGAGTAATAGTTATGTGATCGCTAGTCGACAAGAGGTTCGATCTAGTTCCGAACCATGGATCGTTGGCCTTTGCGATTAGGTCTTCTCCTCGATCTAACGATTGATTGGCGGAAGCAAACTGAATTGAACGTTGATGATGGCGGAAGTCTAACTAGAGGAAGGCTAGATCGACTTACGAGGACCAAGAAAGGATCAAAGTGAGCTTTGATCCTTGGGCTGACACTAGGGGGCTCGACAAAGAAGGGGTGGTTGGAGGGCTTAGAAGAATGTCTCCTAGGCCTAGGGGAGAGTTAGCTCAATCTAATGCTAGGCTGATTCAATTAAGACGTGCAAAACAAATGTTTGGTATGGCCTAATAAAGGTGGCGGCCAACTAGAAGTAAGACTATGACAACTCATAAGATCGGGCCAAGTATGCAAATGAAGCCCATATCTCAAGGAGCCCAAAAACCAACTATATTAACTTACTAAAAAAAGGAAAGGTTCAACTTAGGTCATACTATAAATAGAAAGTGTAACATAATCATAGGAAGTAGGGGCGTGGCGAGGCATGTCTCGTCGGGACCGGGTGCACCTAGGGCGTCGGCGTTGGCACGCTGGATCCAGGGTCAGGGTGCAGCACGATTACGCCCAAGGTGAAAAGTATCAATCCTCGGTCCTCAACGTCGGGTGCGCCTTGGCTGGCTGAGATGCGTCATACCAAAGAAGTTGTGGCCCGTCCTATGACCTTGGCGCGTGCACGCGTCAAGGGCCCTTCGGAACGCACTAAAATGCCCTCCTCCTCCTCATAGATGGTCATGGTCAGGATTGCATCACCCTCCCCCTTTGAGTGGGAAGCGTCCCCACTTCCTCGTCAAACTTAGGCTTAACATAGGGGGAGAGATCGGACACATTGAACATGCTATGAAAGTCATTTTAGGAGTCCGAGGGCTCTATGATATAGGCATTGTCGCCAACACGCTTTTGGACTCGGAAAGGCTCGTCACCTCACTGGTGCAACTTAGTTTTCCGTGCTGTTGGGAAACGATCCTTTCGTAGATGAAGCCAAACTAAATATCTAGGTTCGAAAATCAGCTTCCGACACCCACGGTTGTGTTGGGTGGCGTATTGCGCGGCTTGACGCTCTAGTTGGTCTCTCTTCTTTGCATGGAGGTGCTTGACTTGCTCGACGTGATGTGCAGCGTCCAAATGCTCCCTATCCTTGAGTGGTCTCGGGACCATGCCTAAAGTCATGATAGGATTAGACTCTAGACCACCTTGAACGGAGTCAAGAAATGAGCCGAGTAGGTTAGACTTGAGCATGGCTTGTAAAAATTAGCCCAAAGTCCTGTTGGTGACATCAGTCTGGCCATCCGTGTGGGGGTGATAAGAAGTAGAAAACAATCAGTTGTAACACCGCGAAGATTTATAAGGGATTGAGGTGCTCCCATGTCAACAAGAGCTCTTCCTTTTCTGGGTTCAAGTGAGGACAAAGAACTCAGAAGTTAAGCGTCCATGGGCGAGAGTAGTACCAGGATGGGTGACCTCATGGGAAGTCCTCGGGTTGGCATGGGGTAGCGCTTATTAGGCTTCGAGCCTTGCAATTGGTATCAGAGCCCACTCTAGGTTACGAGTGCACTTGGCCCGGAGGGCGGTGACTCGACCTAGAGGGCGGTTCTTGGGCCTTGACGAGGACGTCAAGTGCTTAAGTGGGGGAGATTGTAACACCGCGAAGATTTATAAGGGATTGAGGTGCTCCCATGTCAACAAGAGCTCTTCCTTTTCTGGGTTCAAGTGAGGACAAAGAACTTAGAAGTTAAGCATGCATGGGCGAGAGTAGTACCAGGATGGGTGACCTCCTGAGAAGTTCTCGGGTTGGCATGGGATAGCAATTCTAAGGTCTCGGGCTTTACAATTGTGTACCTAACATCACCCATAAATTCCTCCAAAAATGCCCCACGTACGTGGTATCTCGATCACTAACAATAGTGCGTGGAATACCATGCAATTTCACCATATTATCAAAGAACAAACAGGCCACCTCGGTAGTATTGTTTGTACTTTTACAAGCGATGAAGTGGGCCATTTTGGAGAAACGGTCCACAATTACAAAGACATTGTCATTACCACGCCTTGACTTAGGCAACCCCGTGATAAAATCCATGGAAAGATCTTTCCAAGGGGCTGCAAGGATAGGGAGAGGCATGTAAAGACCGTGTAGAGAAGACCTCGAGTTGGCCTTTTGGCAAGTCACACAAGACTTGCAATATTTTGTGACATGTTTGGAAATATGGGGCCAAAACAAATGCTCACATAATGTTGCAAGGGTCTTTTTTATTCCAAAATGTCCTCAACCATCGTGAACCTCATTGATTAATTGGTGCCTTATAGAAGAGGTCGGAATTCCAAGTGTTTCGGCCCTATATAAGTGATGTCATCTAGTTTTACTTGGTTTGCATATGCATTTAGGATTAGATTTCTCCTTTTCTAGCTTAGGTTTTGGTCTTTTTGTGTTAATTTTCGTATTATTCGTAGTATGGAGGTCTACACAAGTTTATTTTGCTTTTATAGGTCATTTGATGGTGTTTTGGAGTCAAATGGAGAGGAAGACATGAGGACAAGATCTTAGTGAAGTTTAAAGATCACAAATAATACTAAGGAATGAAGATTTGAGGATTCTAAGAGCTTTCAAGAGGTGTGGAGGAGCTATTACAAGTCAAAATGCAAGCTAAGGAGTGAAGGAAGAGGTTAGAAGGGCCATCACGAGTCGTGGTGGCCATCACGAGCCAAGACAAGGGCAAACAGAGCAAATATGTGCTCTCAGATGGGAGGTCACGGGCCTTGACCCCCGTCACGTGTCGTGACCAGGACGCTGCACGCGAGAATTTTGGGCTTTCTTGTTTCTTTTTGGGCCCGAGTTGGATTTATTTTTGGGATATCTTTTAGCATAAATTTTAGGGATTTTATAAGACTACAGGGAGCTTAAGATATATTATTATTATGCATTATTATTATTTCTAATTTCAAGTAGAGAGAAGAGACAATTTCTAGGTTTTGAGTTTTACGCTATTTGAAGTTGGGGATTTTTGCACTTTTGGATCTACCTTTGTTTCTTCAATTGAATCTATAGTAAGTTTCTCTTTCAATTATTGTTATTATTCTTATTCCATGTTTGAATTTATTGCTTTGATCATGAATTTAATTATGCTAGGCTAAACTCTATAGTTCTAGGGTTTGGTTGATCCCAACAATGTGAAGCGGATTAGATTCGGTATCTTTTGCTTGAATTGAGTTGGAAAACTAATATGATTTGATTCTAGAGGCTTAATCTAATAGGTTTAAACTTGTTATAGTCTTGTTTAGGTTGCGCATCGAAAGGTGGTAGTCTAAGTAAGCAAACAAAATAGAGAGAACGCATCGAGAGGTGGTTTTATCTATTTGGAAAAACTAGAATTGAACTTGGGAATTAGTTTCTCATGTGGTTAATTGTCATAGAACTTCTAGGTGTTTGAGTCAAGTTTGATGCATCACAAGAGTGGGGCAAGTTTGGTTTACCATCTAGATTTCTTAGTGCTTAAAGGGTTTCTATCGGTTTTGTTTCGCCACGAGAGTGAGTTCTTAATTTGATAGGAGTACATTAAGTTAAACTTTGAGAAAAGTTAATTTATGACATTAGGCAATAACCTTCATAACAAAATATCCAACTCAGTTTAGGTAGAAGTGAGATTCGAACTCCGTGGATCAAAGTTGTGGGGATTCCTTGCCTTGGAACTTTGCTTTCTCATATACTTTTCATTATCATAATTTACTTGTTTTACTTGCTTTTAATAGTTAGAATTACTCCACAATCATTATATTTGGCTTAGGAACTTGTTTCTAGAATTAGCTAAAGCAGAAATAATCCCCGTGATTCGATCCTGATCTACTACTACAATAGATCTCGTATTCTTGCGAGTGTGTGGGAAACCATCACATCAAGTTTTGGCGTCGTTACCGGGGATTATTTATAGTTTTAGTTGGTTCTAACGGACTAGTTCATCTAAGTCCCCTTTTGTTTTTTGATTTGTTTCTTTGTGTCTTTGGTTTTAGGTGGTTCCTTTAGTGTATGCGCAGAGGGAGAAGTTCTAGCACCCCACTACACGATCCCGATCCCGAGCCTGAACGATCTCTTCACGCTAGATTAAGGGAAACCCGAGAAGCTCAAAGACATACCATGGGTGATCGTGACGCAGCCATGGAAGCTCTACAACAGACGATTGTTGATATGACAGCCCGTTTGCAAGGCTTCACACAACGTGAGGCTGAGCGATTGGAAGCGGATCAGCAAGCTGAAGCTGAGAGGGCTCGACTTCCGCCACAACCCGCCACTCTTGGCGAGTACATGATGCCCGTCAATCGCGGCCCAATCTCTGGGGTCGTGTTTCCACAGGTTACAGCTCATCACTTTGAGTTGAAGTCTGGCTTGATCAACATGATTCAGGCAAATCAGTTTGGGGGTCTGCCTTATGAAAATCCCCACCAGCACATTGAAACCTTCTTGGAGCTGATGAATACAGTGCATATTCAGAATGTGCCTAAGGAAGCTATGCGCCTACTTGCTTTTCACTTTTCTCTTACAAGCAAGGCGAAGACGTGGTACCGGTCTCTTCCGGCGAACTCTATCACCACATGGGACGAGCTCTATGAGGCTTTTATTGCCAAATTCTTTCCGCCCAAAAAGACTGCTGAGATGAGAGCTCAAATAAGCTCATTTTCCATGGCTCCTGGTGAAACTTATTTTGAAGCATGGGAGAGATTCAAAGACTTTCTTATTCAATGCCCTCATCATGGGTTCACTAAGTATGTGCTTCTCCAAATCTTCTATAGTGCCATTGATGATGCTACAAGACTACATATTGATACATCTTCATCGGGCAATTTTATGGAGATGCCAATTGATGATGCTTGGGCTCTAATTGAGAAGACCGCCCTCCATGCTCAACGGTTTTCCAATGCTCGCTCTTCTTCTTCCTCTATTGCTAAGAAGAATATGGGATTATATGAGGTTGATTCTAGTGTTCACAAGGAGGCTCAAAATAGTGCTCTTATTCATGAGATTGCACAACTAAGGAAGCAAGTTGCTGAGATGAACATGTCAAAAGCAAGCCCAGCTGAACCGTCAACTCCAAAGGTTGTTTGTCAAATGTGTGGTGTTCCCAACCATACGGCTCTTACTTGTCAACTTTATATGGCCCAACCTGTGGAGGTTTCTACTGAAGAAGCTAGTTATGTTAAAGATGGCTATCGGGCTCCATATCAAAACCCGAAGAACGATCCTTATTCGCCCACCTACAATCCATGGTGGAGGAATCATCCAAATCTGAGGTATGGAAATAATGCTTCCTCAACATCTCAACCTCAATTTCAAAATCCAGCTGCATATCAAGCTCCCTATGGGGCTAGAGATGGCCCTCCTCCTGGCTATCAAGGCAATTTTTCGGGCTATCAAGCTAGGCCCCCTCCAACCCCACCTGTGGCTCCTAAGAAATCTCCTGAGTTGATTGCTATGGAGAATATGATGGCTGAAATGAAAGCACTTTCTAATAAGGTGCAAGCTCTTGAGCAAGCACAAAAGATGACGGAAACTCAAGTGGCTCAAAATGCCGCCAATGCTCCTAGACCTTTGGGTACTCTACCGGGCCACCCCGAAGAGAATCCGAAAGGCCAAATTTCAACGGTGTCCTTGAGGAATGGCAAGCAACTACATTAAAATGAAAAGGAGCCTATGAAAGCTAAGGAGACAACAAAACCGGATGGCCCGGTTGAAGAAGACGGGACGCCTTCAAATTCTGCCAAGGAGAAGGAGGTTCCATATGTGCCACCTCCTCCTTATGTTCCTCCACTCCCATTTCCCCAAAGGAAGAATCAAGCTTTGCTAGAGAAGAAGTAAGGGAATTTCCTTGAAGTATTGAAGAAATTGCATATCAACATACCATTCACTGATGCTTTAAAGGAGATGCCCTCTTATGTGAAGTTCTTGAAGGAGATCCTCTCCAACAAGAGGAAGCTTGATGAGTGCCATATGGTGTCCATGAACCGGGAGTGTAGTGCCTTGATTCAAAACAAGCTCCCACCAAAGCTCCAAGATCCAGGTAGTTTCTGTATACCTATTAATGTGGGTTCTTATTCTTATAATGCCTTATGTGATTTAGGAGCTAGTGTTAGTTTACTTCCACTATCTATTTGTGAAAAAATTGGCATGAAGGAATTAAGGCCTGTGAAAATGCATCTTTATATGGCGGATAGATCTATTGCTCACCCTGCAGGTATACTAGAGGATATTCACTGCTGGAAAACGCGTCTGTAGCCAGAAAATATTTAGCCATGAATATTGTCAAGGTTAATTTGGGTGGCAACGGCCACAAGTTTAGCCACAAATATTTACGTTTATGGTTATATTGCCATGAAAAATACACTTGCGGCTATATTTGAGGCTGAATCGCCGCGAAAAGAGCGCGCGGCTAAATTTGGTTGTAGAATATCTCGTGCTAAAGTTTAGGCCAAATTGACGCGAATATCTCGTGCGGTTAGATTCATTTCTAGTGTAGTAGCTAATTAGCCACGAAAAAGGATTCGTGTGTATATTCACGGAAAAATCTGGAGCTAAGTACCCACATAATATTTATGGCTAGTTTTGTGGTTATTTGTGTGGGTAATTTGAATCATTGACTTATAAATGTTCCTTCATTTCGTTAGAATTTTTAGAAATAACCACAAAACTAGCCACGAGTTCTTATTTTCGTGTCTAACTTAGTTTGTTTGGAAAAATCTGCGATAACAGTCACGAGATTAGCCGCGAGTTCTTCATTTCGTGAGAAATCTGCAGAAATAACCACGAGACTAATCATGAGTTCTTCATTTCGTGTCTAACTTTGTTTGTTTGGAAAAATTTGCAGAAATAGTCACGAGATTAGCCACGAGTTCTTCATTTCGTGAGAAATCTGCAGAAATAACCACGAGACTAGTCCGAGTTCTTCATTTCGTGTCTAACTTTGTTTGTTTGGAAAAATTTGCAGAAACAGTCACGAGATTAGCCACGAGTTCTTCATTTCGTGGTTAATCTCAAAAATAACCACAAGATTTCAACGAAGGAAGAGGAGAAGAGTTTGGATTGGGCTGCTCCTCCACATGGGCCGAGTAAGGTGATCCTAAAACGGGCCCATTTCTTTTGACTCCCAAGCCCATCAAATTTTCTATTACCTCACAAGCCCATTCCTAATTAAGTTTTATTATTTGTAAAATTATTTTCACTATAAATAATAATTATTTTTAAAATTTTAATAAATATTACCCATATATCTTTATAAAAAATATTTATTAAAATAAAATATCAATCATGCTTACCTAAGAAATTAATAATTTTTTAATAAATTATAAATGACTTCCTAGAATAATAATATTTATGAGAATAATATTATTATGCTTGTTTAAAACTAAATTATTCGAGAATAATAATTTAAAATAATTTCCTTTAGAAATCGTTCATTCTTATAAGAAATGTTTAAGACTAAATTATTTGAGAATAATAATTTAAAATAATTTCCTTTAGAAATCGTTTATTCTTATAAGAAATGTTTAAGACTAAATTATTCGAGAATAATAATTTAAAATAATTTCCTTTAGAAATCGTTCATTCTTATAAGAAATCGTTATATTCCTTTATAATCGTTCATTCTTATAAGAAATCGTTATATTAATTTAGAATCGTTCATTCTTATGAAAAATCGTTATATTCATTTAGAATCGTTCATTCTTATGAGAAATCGTTATATTCCTTTAGAATCGTTCATTCTTATGAGAAATCGTCATATTCCTTTAGAATCGTTCATTCTTATAAGAAAATGTTATATTCCTTTAGAATCGATCATTCTTATAAGAAATCATTATATTCATTTAGAACCGCTCATTCTTGTAAGAAATCGTTATAGTCCCTTAGAGTCGTTCATTCTTATAAGAAATCGTTATATTCCTTTAGAATCGTTCATTCTTATGAGAAATCGTTATATTCCTTTAGCATCGTTAATTCTTATAAGAAATCGTTATATATTCATTTAGAATCATTCATTCTTAGGATAAATCGTTATATTCATTTAGAATCGTTCATTATTATGAGAAATCGTTATAGTAATTATTTTAAAATTTCAATAAATATTACCTATATGCCTTTATAAAAAATATTTATTAAAATAAAATATCAATCATGCTCACCTAAGAAATTAATAATTTTTAATAAAGTATAAATGACTTCCTAGAATAATAATATTTATGAGAATAATATTATTATGCATGTTTAAGACTAAATTATTCGAGAATAATAATTTAAAATAATTTCCTTTAGAAATCGTTCATTCTTATAAGAAATCGTTATATTCATTTAGAATCGTTCATTCTTATGAGAAATCGTTATATTCCTTTAGAATCGTTCATTCTTATGAGAAATCGTTATATTCCTTTAGAATCGTTCATTCTTATAAGAAAATGTTATATTCCTTTAGAATCGATCATTCTTATAAGAAATCATTATATTCATTTAGAACCGTTCATTCTTGTAAGAAATCGTTATAGTCCTTTAGAGTCGTTCATTATTATAAGAAATCGTTATATTCCTTTCGAATCGATCATTCTTATAAGAAAACGTTATATTCCTTTAGAATCGATCATTCTTATAAGAAAGTGTTACATTCATTTAGAATCGATCGTTCTTATAAGAAAGCGTTATATTTCTTAGGGTTTAGGGTTTAAGGTTTAGGGTTTGGGATTAGGGTTTAGGGTTTAGGGTTTAGGGTTTAGAGTGTAGGGTTGATCATTCATATAAGAAAGCGTTATATTCCTTTAGAATTCTTATAAGAAAATGTTATATTCCTTTAGAATCGATCATTTTTATAAGAAAGCGCTACATTCATTTAGAATCGATCATTCTTATAAAAAAGCATTACATTCATTTAGAATCGATCTTTCTTATAAGAATCGTTATTTTTTTAGAATCATTCATTCTTATAAGAAATCGTTCATACTTATAAGAAAACGTTATATTACTTTAGAATCGCTCATTCTTATAAGAAATCGTTATATTCCTTTAGAATTGTTCTTTCTTATAAGAAATCATTATATTCCTTAAGAATCGTTCATTCTTATAAGAAATCGTTATATTACTTTAGAATCGCTCATTCTTATAAGAAATCGTTATTCCTTTAGAACCATTCATTTTGATAAGAAAACGTTATATTCCTTTAGAACCATTCATTCTTATAAGTAATCAATATATTTCTTTATAACCGTTCATTCTTATAAGAAATCATTATATTCGTTTTGAACCGTTAATTCTTATAAGAAATCGTTATATTCCTTTATAACTGTTCATTCTTATAAGAAATCAATATATTCCTTTAGAATCGTTCATTCTTATAAGAAAACTTTATATTCACTTATAATCGATCATTCTTATAAGAAATCATTACATTTATTTAGAATCGTTCATTCATATGCTTGATGCTTATAAGTACCCGCCAACGCCAGGGGTCTTAGGGGGCGGAGCCCCCTAGTAGGGGGTTCGGGGGGCAACGCCCCACGACGGTCAGCGAGTTGGGGGTCCAGGGGGCAACGCTCCCCTGGCGAGGTTGGGGGCAGCGCCCCCCCAAAAAAAGGTATACAATATTTTTTGTTTTTGGATTTATCATGATCCATTTGGAACTACGGTCTAAATTTTTTAAAAATGAATAGTTTAAGTGGTATATAATTTTTTTATAAAAATTATTTAATTTATCATCTAGAACATTTGGTTTAAGAGGGATAAAATGAGGGAATATTTAATATGGGCGGGTCGAAATATTTGGTTAAATAAAATTTGGGCGGGAATATTGGGTAAGAAAATATTTGGGCGGGAATCTTTAGTAAAAAAAATTTTAGGCGGGTTTAAATTTTATAAGGAGGGAATGCTAAATTTTTTAGAGGAAACAAGTAATTTTGGCCCAGTAAAAACCAAGCCCATTAACCCTTTTCACTATCTAACATGCGGATCTCTTGCCCTCTCAAATCCTAGGTTTTATACTCTTTTTGTGCGGCGCTTGTCTAACTTCATTCAACTGATAAATGCCTTTAGGAAGGAACTCGAGAGAGAGAATCGAGATGGAGCGACGGACTTGGGGAGAAAGAACTCGGATTCTTCACCACTAGTATATCTTCTCCGCCTCGTCAAACTCCACAAATTCGTCTCCAAATTGATCGGTTTGAGCTTCTGCTTCTCAACTGAATTTGTTTTCCTAATGTCTTTTTGTCAATCGATGTTCTTATTTCTAATTGAGATCCATACTTTCACTTGTTTTGTGTCACTAGCGCCTGGCTGAGAACGGCCGCCTAAAGAACCCTAGGATGGGGAGGACGCAGTCGAATGCTGCCAATGGATTGAAGAGCTTGAGATTCCTTGATGGAGCTGGCAAGGAAAGTGATTCATGGAAGTCGGTTGAGAAGCGCTTCAATATATGCACTCACCTTCATATAATGGCGATTTAAGCATATTTATAGAGGTCAAGGTATTATTGCAACTTTGTGTAACAATCTCACAATCAATAGAGTTTCTTTTTTGTCAAAATCGATTCACATTCATTCTCTTTATTCCGAAATCACTGTATAAGAGTTACAAATTGTGACTATCGATCATGGCCTCTAGAAGAGGACAATTAATTAAACAAAGTTCGACTTTTGAATGTGCTTTGGTTGTGAAAACTGCTTATGCTGAAGTTTTCATCAATTGTGCTATTGCTTATGCAAATGGCAAACAATCAGTTTCGAATTGTGGTCAATTAGCATTTTACTTGACATCTAGAATCCCAAATCTAGTTGTCAACATGTCAACATATGTTTTCATTGTTTGATTCTTTGAACCTGAGTTTTTGAAAATTTGGTCATGAGTTTTCATCATCCTATCTTGATGGGTTTCTTGCTTTATGGTTGTTTGCTATGTAATTAGAAATGCTAAACCTACATAGAGGAAAAGGTCCTGTATTGTCTTGTGAGTTGTGAGACATTGATGATTTTGGTTGCTTTCTACATCCACAAAGAGATGCAATGGTGAGATTTGCAAGGAACTTAACTACAAGAATTAATAAGACGGATTGTTGATGTACTTTTTATATGTTCAATTACTTCCTGTGTTAGGCCTTGAATCCTTATTTGGTCTTTATGAAGCTGATTGTAGTGTAGAATAATATTGTGGGTATGTGTTGTTTGACAATGTAATATTATATTTTACTTTGATGTTTCCAGGAATCATTTTTGTGAACTTATTATGTACACAATACGAAGTTAGAATGAACTAGATAATATCTATTACTTTCAACGTCTTTCTTTGTTTTTTCCCCTCCAATATGATGAACTAATAGCTCTATATTAGTCCAGAAGTGGTGCGTGCAAGCTTTCTTGGCAATGTTACAACCTCCATACTGATCTCCAGGACCTGTCACGTGTAGAAATGAGTGATTAAGGCTTAATTAAACAAAACTATCAACACAAATTTCATACCTTCAAAACCCTATTCCTTAATGCATTCTCCATGCAAGCCAAGGTATTATTGATCAACTTTTTGTATTACAAATTTGATGTGGAATGCGTTCTTAGTGCTTTCTTGTTGTATCTTTTGGTCTAATGGTATCTTGATTTTTTTTCCATTTCTCTCTCAATTGGGCAGGACAAGTCAGTTCATTATAAGCTTAAACAGATATCTGGAGTCTGTTAAGAACAGTTTTGACATGGGCATGAGATTTAAAATGAAATTTGAGGGAGAGGATACAACAGAAAGAAAGTGAGTGGAAAGATCAAATCATAATTTGATACAATTGGGCAGGACAAGTCAGTTCATTATAAGCTTAAACAGATATCTGGAGTCTGTTAAGAACAGTTTTGACATGGGCATGAGATTTAAAATGAAATTTGAGGGAGAGGATACAACAGAAAGAAAGTGAGTGGAAAGATCAAATCATAATTTGATTCTTATGATCCTTTACTTTATGATGTTGAACTTTGTTTTAAGCTTGTTTGCTGTGTTTGAAAAGGTTCACGGGTACAATTGTTGGTGTAGAAGATTTTTCACCTCCATGAAAGAATTCCAAATGGCGATCACTAAAGGTTTGAACTTCTCTATCCCAATGCATGCTTTAATGCATATATTATCACTTCATATATGTAGAACTCAAGATTTTGTGATGTTTTTCCTCTAAAGGTTCACTGGGACAAGCCTGCTTCTGTTGTGAGACCCAGAGAGAGTTTCTCCTTGGGAGATAGAGCCCTTTATTGCTTCTTCTAACCAATCAAACCCAGCTGATCTTGCATTGATCCGAATACAGTTTTTCAGGGATTCTTCTAAACAGATATCCGAATACAGTCTTTTGGCACCACTGATGTTGGTAAGTTAATTTACTTATGAAAACAATATCAGTAAAGTTAGCATCTTCTTCTTAGTAGCAAAAATGTTAGCTTTTTGTTGATCATAACTTATGAAAGCAATATCTTTGTTTGACTTGAGAGAGAGCTTCACCTTCAATAGGAGGCTGAAGTTAGCTTTCTCCTACTTGTGTCATTCAAACTCCTTGCATAGTTCTTTCCTATCTCCTACTTGGTTTTCTTGTTCTTTTTTGGTTCCCTGGGCTGCTGATGTTGTATGGGTTGGGGTTTTATGGGCAGATTCTTTTAAGATGTTTCATTGTACATTCGGGAATTGATGTTATATGGTCTGAATTTTTGGAATTGATGTTATATCAGCTTCTCATGATTTTGCATTTTTCATATCAGATTTTGTTGTTGTCTGATTTGAAGAATATAAGGCTAATATATGTTTGTTTGCTCTTCCAGGTTCTAGGAAATGCAAAGGGTGCTCTTGTTGTTGCTAGCTCAATTTTGCAGGAATAGATTTGTTAAATTAAGATTTGAGTTTAGGCATTGCTCCATTTGTTGTCATAGGAAATTATATTGGTTGGCTAGCATTAACATGTAGTAAGTTTTGGCTTTTGCTCCACTTGTTAGGATTTTTTTGGTTTATTTTGGGTTTTTATTAGCATTTGGATAGAATGTTGTTTGTTGTGGGATGTTTCAACAAAAGTATTATAAACTATGTAATTACATTAATATAATGATGCATATATGCAATATTACGGTATAATATTTTTTTATTTTTTTTTAAATGCGTAATTATTTAACCACAAAATTTGAAACAAAATAGATTCAATGCAAATTTCAAGGCTAAATGGCCACAAACTTTCCTACCAAATACATTCAGTGCAAATGTTAAGGCTAAATGGCCACGAATTTTCCCACTAAATATATTCATTGCAGATTTTAAGGCTAATGGCCACGAATTAGGGGTGATATTGAGTTAAAATTTGACTCGAATTTAGATACAAAATACATTTGTAGCTAAAATTTGATGGTGATGCACTCAAAACCAACCACGAAATTCAATTATGGCTAATGTGGTTGAACGTGACTTTCGTGGCCAATAGCCACACATTTAGCAATGAACTAGTTCGTGGCTATTATTCGCAGCTGTATAGCCACAAAACTAGAATTCTGTGGTTCTTTTTCAGAGTGATATTTAGCCTCGCGTGTTTTAGCTTCAGGGCACCTTTCGTAGGGCAATCCGTTGGGGATGTCGTGGCTAACGTGATTTCGTGGTTATTTTTGTGGCGGAAGTCGTGTCTATTTTCCTGGCTACAGACGCGTTTTCCAGCAGTGATTCCAATTCGTGTTGGAAAATTTTATGTGCATGTAGACTTTGTTGTGTTAGATATTAAGGCTGATTCTCCTATTCCTATTATACTTGGTAGGCCTTTCTTAGCCACTGCATGTACAATGATTAATGTGAAAGAAGGAATCCTCTCTTTCACCATTGGTGAAGAGAAGATTGAATTTAATTTTGCTAAATCTGTGAAATCACCTTCTTTTGATGATTATTGTGATAAGATTGATGTTGTGGATAGTGAAGCTCAAGAGCATTTGATGTCCATTGTTTCTAATGATCCATTGGAGCTTTGCTTAACCACTACCTGCCAAGGCAGAAATCTAGCCTGTGCCATTGCAGATTTAGAGGTGTCTCCTGAAGCACCTGAGCTTGGAAAAGTTGCTCCTGAAATTCCATTGGGCGAGCCTGACGTCCCAAAGCTTGAGTTAAAGCCACTTCCCTCCACCTTGAGGTATGCATTTCTAGGACCAAATTCTACTTATCTTGTGATTGTGAATTCTAAATTGAATGATGATGAAGTTGAAAAACTTTTGGTTTTTATTAGGAATCACAAAAAGGCTCTAGGATATTCTATTGATGATTTGAAAGGAATCTCTCCATCTTTATGCATGCATCGAATTTTTATGGAAGACAATCACAAACCTACCATAGAACACCAAAGAAGGCTCAATCCTAATATGAAAGAAGTAGTGAAAAAAGAAATTTTAAAATTGCTTGATGCTGGAATTATTTTTCCTATTTCTGATAGTAAATGGGTGAGCCCTGTCCATGTTGTGCCTAAGAAAGGTGGGTTAACGGTTGTCAAAAATGAAAATGATGAATTGATTCCTACTAGGACCGTCACTGGGTGGAGAATGTGTATTGATTACAGGAAGTTGAACTCTGCCACTAGAAAAGATCATTTTCCTCTTCCTTTTCTCGATCAAGTTCTTGAAAGACTAGCCAAGCATGCTTATTTTTGTTATTTAGATGGGTATAGTGGGTTTTGGCAAATTCCTATTCAACTCGAGGACCAAGAAAAGACTACTTTCACATGCCCTTATGGCACTTTTGCCTATAGGAGAATGCCTTTTGGTCTTTGTAATGCTCCTGCTACCTTCCAAAGATGCATGATGGCTATATTTTCCGATATGATTGAAGATATTATGGAAGTATTTATGGATGAATTTTCTGTCTATGGCACTACTTTTGAGGCTTATTTGATTAATCTGGCTAAAGTGTTGAAAAGATGTGAAGAGTCTAACCTTATGCTAAACTGGGAAAAATGTCACTTTATGGTTAATGAAGGAATTGTCCTAGGACATTTAGTTTCTAATAGACGAATAGAAGTGGATCGTGCTAAAATTGAACTCATTGAAAAGATTCCACCCCCTACTTCTATAAAAGGAATTAGAAGTTTTTTAGGACATGCTGGCTTTTATAGGAGATTTATTAAGGATTTCTCAAAAATTGCTAAGCCTTTGAATAACCTATTACTGAAGGATGTAGCCTTCCATTTTTCTCCCGAGTGTCTTGAGTCATTTAACAGGTTGAAAAAGGAGTTGGTGTCGGCCCCTATCAGGAAATCTCCAGACTGGGACCTCCCTTTTGAGGTCATGTGTGATTCTAGTGATTTTGCTGTTGGTGCTGTCCTTGGCCAAAGGAAAGACAAGAAGCTTCATGCCATCTATTACGCTAGCAAAACACTTGATGAGGCTCAAATGAATTACACTACCACTGAGAAAGAGTTGCTTGCTGTTGTGTTTTCCTTTGAGAAATTTCGGTCCTACTTGGTGGGTTCCAAGGTTATTGTCAATACCGATCATGCTTATGTCCGCTATTTGATGCAGAAAAAAGATGCTAAACTTCGTCTTATTCGGTGGATTTTGTTGCTCCAAGAGTTTGATTTGGAGATTAGGGATAAAAAGGGTGCTGAAAATTTGGTGGTTGACCACTTATCTAGGCTCCCTTTGGAGCAAATTGAGGAGAAGAAGTGTGAAATGCCAATTGATGATTCCTTCCCTGACGATCATTTATTTGCCATCACTTTGGTTCATGATATGGAAGAAGTGAGACGTCTTTCTGATGAAGATACTCCTTGGTATGCTGATTTTGTGAATTATCTTGTTTGTAGAGAGCTTCCACCAGGCCTCACATATCATCAAAAGAAGAAATTCCTACATGATGTGCGCCAATATTATTGGGATGAGCCCTTTCTTTTCAAACAGGGTAGTGATTTGATATTTAGAAGATGCATTCCTTATGCAGAAGTTGAGAGTGTGATCCAACATTGTCATTCTCTGCCCACTGGGGGTCATGCAAAAGCCTTCAAGACTACTGCAAAGATTCTTGAATCCGGTCTCTATTGGCCTATATGTTTAAAGATGTGCAGAAATTTGTTGTGTCTTGTGATGAGTGGCAACAAGCAGGGAATATTTCCTGGAAGAATGAGATGCCACTTAATGGTATTTTGGAGGTTGAGCTCTTTGATGTTTGGGGAATCGACTTCATGGGTCCATTTCCTAATTCTGGACCTTACAAATACATTCTTGTGGCAGTAGATTATGTCTCTAAGTGGGTGGAAGCCATTGCCACTCCCACTAATGATTCTAGAGTGGTAGCCAAGTTTATGAAGTCCACCATCTTCCCTAGATTTGGAGTTCCTCGTGTTCTTATTAGTGATGGAGGATCACATTTTATTGAGAGGAGCTTTGAGGCACTTTTGAAGAAGTATGGGGTAAATCACCGAATTGCTACTCCCTACCATCCTCAAACAAGTGGTCAGCTTGAGGTCTCTAACCGACAAATTAAGAGCATCCTGGAGAAAACTGTGTCCCGATCAAGGAAGGATTGGGCAATAAAGCTTGACGATGCTTTGTGGGCCTATAGAACTGCATACAAGACTCCCCTCGGTATTACTCCATACCGGCTTGTTTATGGGAAGTCTTGTCATTTACCGGTTGAGCTTGAGCATAAGGCGTTTTGGGCGATTAAGACGCTTAATTTTCAATTAGAAGCAGCCGGTGAAAAGAGGAAATTGCAACTCCAAGAGCTTGAGGAGTTAAGGCTTGAAGCTTATGAGAATGCCCGGATTTACAAGGAAAGAACTAAGAGGTGGCATGATAAGAAGATTCATCCTAAGGAGTTTAAAGAGGGTGATCAAGTTTTGCACTACAATTCCCGTTTGAAGCTTTTTCCCGGAAAACTGAAATCAAGATGGAGCGGGCCTTTTATTGTTAGGAAAATGCATTCATTTAGAGCAATTGATATTTGGAGCAAGGATAGTGGTGAATTCAAGGTGAATGGGCAACGCTTAAAGATCTATCAATCACCCGAGCAACTTGAGAAGTCGGTTTCCTTCGACCTGCTCATTCCACATGCTTAAGGTGGAACACGGTCAAGCTAATGACCTTAAAGAAGTGCTTCTCGGGAGGCAAGCCGAGCCTTTGTTTTGTTCTTTAGTTCAAAAAAAAAATGGTGAATGAGTCGCGTCAATAGAGCTCTCAGTTGAGATATCACGACCCGTGAAGTACATCACGGGTCGTGATCATAACATTGGCCACGAGCCAACGGCTCAGATAGCCGGTCACGACTCGTGACCTGGGTCACAGGTCGTGACCCTTGCGGTGATTTCCAATTTCGAATCTATCATATAAATTTTTTTTTAATAAATTCCCAAAAATTAATACAGCTTTCACGACTCCCTTAGCCTTCCCTTTCCATCTTCTCTCACGACCCCTCCCATCCTTGCTTTCTCTTTGCCGACCAATCTCCCCAGCCCACCACCAACCACGCCGGCCACAACACCTGCTGCGCACGCCGGGCACCACCTCATCCACCACCTGCTGCTCTTCCGCTCGACCTGGTGCTGTCACGAAGTGCGGCCATCCGCCCGTACCTGCTGCAGTACACCACACGACCCGACCCCTACTTCGACTATCCACCCTCTAAGTTCGAATTTGGTAACTTTCTACCCCTATTTACTCTTCTTTGTGTAATTCCTTCCTCAAATCTTGGTAGTCCCTTGATTTATTGCATTTAAAACCTAGGTTTTGCATGCTAGAAATTAATTTGGGGATTTTCTAGATCTAGGGTTTGTGATGAACGAATTTGATATGGGGTTCGAATTTTTGCCTATTATGTTCGAATTTGTGTGAATTTGTTGTTTGTTTTGGATAAAACTTGTGCTTGCTATGTTTTTTCTAGATCTAGGGTTTGAATTTCGAATTTAATTGGTTTTTTTATAGAAATTGTTCAATTAAATCCGAATTTGTGGGTGTTAATTGCTTGATTATGTGCTTCTAACTTGATTTTTATATTTGCTATGGTTTGCTAAGTACATTCTCTTGTAAAAGTTTCAAGTATGGGGTACCTTGGAGTTTGATGTGGTGAAAGTTTGAACTTGAAATTGTTGCTTGCTATTGACATTGATTGATATTGCTTAAGTTCTCTTCTAGTGTGGTTTCTCTTGAATTGGTGTCTTGTTGGATTGATTTTGACTAATATTTGAAGCTAACAACTCCTACCCTTGTTTGTTTATGTGCTATTATTTGTGGGTAGTGTGTCTTTGTTGTCAAATTTTTGTTGAAGTCTTCTTTAGGTACAATGTCAAGGTTTTTAAGGAAGCGTAAGGGTCCTTCAGGCTCTTCAATTTCTCCAAAGGATGATGTGCATCTAAGTAAAGAGAAAATGGTCTTGTTTAGCAAGCATATTGGGACACGTTTCTATGATGAAGCTTCCATGGTTCAACTTGGGGTACATGATGAAATTACTCGCCTTTTTCGTTGGATTGGTGCAGAGAGCCTTCTTAGTTTGCCTCTTGATTCTTATCCAGCGCTCACGTCTGAGTTATTGGCTACTTTTGAGGCTACCATCAATGTGCTTCCATTTACTATACAAACTTCCAATCTTAGAGGTGAAGTCAAATTTCAATTGGGCAATGTGGAGCATACTTTGCCTCTTGATGAGTTTAGTAGAATCTTAGGTTTTCCTGTTCGTATGAGCAAGCTCAATGTGAAGGAGGATGTGTTGCAAAAGTTTTGGTATGAGATCACCGATCGTCCTCACTTCTCCGGAAAAGAATGTGCTTCTATTGATATGATTCATCCTTGCTTCAAGATTGTCCAGCGCATCCTTGGAAACATTATCTATGGTCGGTCCGAGTGTTCTAAGATGCGGTATGGTGAGCTCCAACAGTTATGGGCCATGCTACATGGCACTGAATTTAATATTGGCTACGAGTTTGTTCAGAAATTGCAAGATCTTGTTAGGAAGCCTAAGGGTGAGATTCTGATTGGAGGCTTGATTACTCGTTTGGCTCTTCACTTTCAAGTTGATTTGGAGAAATATTCCAAGCTGGTTCCCTCTTTCTTGAACATTGCTCACCTCATCAATGTCAAGATAATCATTTTTGAAAACGATGCTTACCTCAATTATGTTCGGCCTATACATTCTCATAAGAAATTTTCTAGCCGACTTATCAGTACCTCTTCCCCTTCAAAGTGGTACAAAGAGTGGGTTGGATCCGATCTTCCCCCTCGGGTTCATGCTCCTGAAGGTAATGATGACAATGATGCTGAAGGTCAAGATTGTGATGTTGATGCTATGGAGACACATGATGAAGTTTTGATGCTTGAAGCTCCTCTTGAGGGCAATCCTCCTGCCGGTCACTTTGAGCATGGTGATTCTTCTGGTGCCCATGAGACTTCTACTGAGGATGATCTACATTCTTATGATGGCCGTTTTGATGCTTTGGAAAGAAAAATGGATCAATTGCAACTTTCTATTGATGATCTTCGGAACAACATTGTTGAGCAAGAACGGTTGAGGCAAGAATATGCACGTCAACAACAACACATTTATCAGATGCAGTACAACATGTACTATCATACCATGGGCGGTTTTTATGATCCTACTGCTCCTTTCCCTCCGCCCCCACCACCTCAGTAGGGTCTTCCATCTTTCAAGCTAGGAGTTGTCGGGTGAGTTTCGTTCTTCCTTTTCTTTAATTTCTATATTGGGGACAATATAGGGTTTAAGTATGGGGTAGGGCGTATTCACTTTAGATAGCTTTGATTGCATGTTTATTTTTCTTGCATGTTTATTTTGTTTGATAAAAAAAATGTAAAAAAAAGAGTTTTATGATGAGTTGATGAGTATCCTTGCTTGAAAAAAATTGACCACAATGATTGGATATTTGTCTATGATGCTAAGTTTTCAAATTTCTCTAAAATGCGTTGATTGTTCTTGGATGAATTGCCTAGTATGGAGTTATTGATAAGATTTTAGCTTGAATAGGTCCCTAGACAATAAGCCTTGTGAGAATTTTTGGCCTAATGGACTTCATAAATGTGTCCTCTTGCATTCTTTGTGTGTGTTCTTGCTTTGATTACTTAATCTCTAGAACTTGCGTTAAAACCTTTTTCAAGGCCACATATATGACTTTTGTTCATGACATGAATATGATTGAGGCATTTGTTTTGTTAGCCATAATCCCTTGACTACCTTTACATATAATTTCCTGTGTTTCAAGCCATGTTCTAGCCTTTTATAGCCTTATTTTTGAAGCTCCACAAAAGCAATCCGAGCCTATTTTTAGCCTTCTACCCATCCGGGAATTAGGAAATTTGTTTAAGTTTGTTTAGTGAGAGCCAAGCTTGAAGAAGTTGTATGTTTTGGTATTGGAGGTGATTGTTGGAAATAAAGCAAATTGTAAGTAAGAAAAAAAGAAAGAGAAAAGCAATGAAAGAAGGAAAAAAAAAGAGTTTGAATAAATAAAGTTGTTAATGGAGTGAAGTTTGGTTGTAAAAAGGTAATAAAAAAAAGAACGAAGAAAGTGAAGAAATCTTAAGCTTGGTGTGTTGTTCAATTTGGTTAGATTTCTCTTTCCCGGATTTAGCACCACAAGACCAAATAATTCCCTACCTTTTTCTCTTTCCTTGGCCCCATTACAACCTAATAAAAGACCTCTTGATTTATGTCATGTGCATTGTCCCAGGTGGTGGAGATTTAGGACTCTGATGCAAGCATATGGTAGATGGTTTTCAAAGTTAAGATTTGAGCGTTCTTGATTATCCCTAAACACATTGAGAGTGAGTGAAACACATTATCCTTGTGAGGTCTAGGGACTAAGAAGGGCATGTCTTGTTGATAATAATGAATATGCTATGATGGCACTTGTCTTTGATCTTTCAATTAGCATGATTATGAGGATTTGAACAAGTTGAGGCAAAATATCTTTTCTTGCACTTGTGGTTTAATTTTAAGTTTTGCTTGGGGACAAGCAAAGTCTAAGTATGGGGTATTTTGATGTCATCTAGTTTTACTTGGTTTGCATATGCATTTAGGATTAGATTTCTCCTTTTCTAGCTTAGGTTTTGGTCTTTTGTGTTAATTTTCGTATTATTCGTAGTATGGAGGTCTACACAAGTTTATTTTGCTTTTATAGGTCATTTGATGGTGTTTTGGAGTCATATGGAGAGGAAGACATGAGGACAAGATCTTAGTGAAGTTTAAAAATCACAACTAACACTAAGGAATGAAGATTTGAAGATTCTAAGAGCTTTCAAGAGGTGTGGAGGAGCTATTACAAGTCAAAATGCAAGCTAAGGAGTGAAGGAAGAGGTTAGAAGGGCCATCACGAGTCGTGGTGGCCATCATGAGCCAAGACAAGGGCAAACAGAGCAAATATGTGCTCTCAGATGGGAGATCACGGGTCGTAACCAGGACGCTACACGCGAGAATTTTGGGCTTTCTTGTTTCTTTTTGGGCCCGAGTTGGATTTATTTTTGGGATATCTTTTAGCATAAATTTTAGGGCTTTTATAAGACTAATGGGAGCTTAAGATATATTATTATTATGCATTATTATTATTTCTAATTTCAAGTAGAGAGAAGAGACAATTTCTAGGTTTTGAGTTTTACGCTATTTGAAGTTGGGGATTTTTGCACTTTTGGATCTACCTTTGTTTCTTCAATTGAATCTCTAGTAAGTTTCTCTTTCAATTATTGTTATTATTCTTATTCCATGTTTGAAGTTATTGCTTTGATCATGAATTTAATTATGCTAGGCTAAACTCTATAGTTCTAGGGTTTGGTTGATCCCAACAATGTGAAGCGGATTAGATTCAGTATCTTTTGCTTGAATTGAGTTGGAAAACTAATATGATTTGATTCTAGTGGCTTAATCTAATAGGTTTAAACTTGTTAGAGTCTTGTTTAGGTTGCTCATCGAAAGGTTGTAGTCTAAGTAAGCAAACAAAATAGAGAGAACGCATCGAGAGGTGATTTTATCTATTTGGAAAAACTAGAATTGAACTTGAGAATTAGTTTCTCACGTGGTTAATTGTCATAGAACTTCTAGGTGTTTGAGTCAAGTTTGATGCATCACGAGAGTGGGGCAAGTTTGGTTTACCATCTAGATTTCTAAGTGCTTAAAGGGTTTCTATCGGTTTTGTTTCGTCACGAGAGTGGGTTCTTAATTTGATAGAAGTACATTAAGTTAAACTTTGAGAAAACTTAATTTATGACATTAGGCAATAACCTTCATAACAAAATATCCAACTCAGTTTAGGTAGAAGTGAGATTCGAACTCCGTGGATCAAAGTTGTGGGGATTCCTTGCCTTGGAACTTTGCTTTCTCATATACTTTTCATTATCATAATTTACTTGTTTTACTTGCTTTTAATAGTTAGAATTACTCCACAATCATTATATTTGGCTTAGGAACTTGTTTCTAGAATTAGCTAAAGCAGAAATAATCCCCGTGATTTGATCCTGATCTACTACTACAATAGATCTCGTATTCTTGCGAGTGTGTGGGAAACCATCACATCAATAAGTACCCATCATCAATGAAATAGGAGTCAAACTCACGCCTAGCTAAACACTCCTCATATAAGCACTTAAAGAATGAATCAGTAAACTATAAGTCCTTTATAAGAGAAAAACCAAGGAGCTTAGTTTGAAGAGAGGTTAAGAGAACATACATGAAAGAAAGGGCGTCGACGAACACATTCTCTTTACCTTTCTTGTGATGCACGACATACGGGAATGTCACCAAGAACTTGACCCACCTAGCATACCGACGGTTGAGATGGGATTGGCTCTTTAAGTAGCTTAACGCCGCATGATCACTATGAATAATGAATTCCCGGGGCCACAAGTAGTGGGCCCAAGTCTTCAAGACTCGGATCAATGCGTAGAGCTCCTTGTTGTATGTGGGGTAGTTTAGCTGTGCATCGGCCAACTTCTCATTGAGGAAACAATGGGTCTCTTATCTTGGTGAAGAACGCTGCCTATACCAATGTTGGAGGCATTATACTCTACCTCAAAGGTCTTGGAGAAGTCCGCTAGCTGCAAGAGCGGAGCATTGCAAAGGGTATCCTTAAGAGTTTGGAAAGCCCTTTCATGTTTTCGCTTCCACTTGACCACGGTGCCCTTCTTAGTCAAGGCATGTAATGGCACCGCAATCAAGCTGAAATCTCAGATAAAGAGACAATAGAAACCGGGTAAGCGCAACAAAGAGCGGACATCAGTCGCCGTCCTAGGCTGAGGCCAATCAGTTATAGACTTCACCTCGTCCCTGTCAACTTGTAAACCATCCACAAAAACAACAAAGCCAAGAAAAATAGTGAAAGGGAAACAAAAAGAACACTTGGCAAGATTGCCAAAAAGTGTTTCGCAGCAAAGTCTCGCCAACACAAGCCTCAAATGTCTCACGTAGTCAGTCATACATTTAGAATAAATAAGAATATCATCAAACTAAACCACGAGGAACATACCAATGTAATCTCGGAAGACATGGTTCATGAGGCGCATGAATGTGCTCAGGTCGTTTGTGAGGCCGAAAGGCATCACCTACCACTCATAAAGACCAAACTTGGTCTTAAAAGCGGTCTTCCACTTGTCTCCCTCCTTCATGCGGATCTGATGGTACCCGCTCTTCATGTCGACCTTAGACAAGACAGTGGCACAGTGGAGTTCGTCCAACATATCATCGAGACGTGGTATCGGGTGTCGGTACTTGATGGTAATCTGGTTGATCGCCGGACAATGAACACACATGCGCCACGACCCGTCCTTTTTAGGGACCAGGATGACGCGCGCGACACATGGGCTCAGCGATTCACGGACATAACCTCCATCTAAGAGCTCTTTTCGTTATAGTTCCTTTGTCTCATCGGGACATACCTCATAGTTTGCCCGATTAGACAATGAGGTCCTAGTCACCAAATTAATCTGGTGCTTGATTCATTGGAACATCGGAAGGTCCGGGGAAGCTCATTTGGAAAAATATCCGCAAACTCCTCCAGCAATTCAGCAATCGCCGAGGGTATGGAATCCTCCTTGGTGCTAGGAGACTCAACACAAGTCGACGCCAACAAAAAACATAGGGCGCGGCCTTGAAGGTGCGCCGTCAAGTCCAAGGCGCGCACCAGCATAACCCATCGCTCGATGCCGCCTTGAAGAGGTACGCCGCCGGGATGCAGACATGGCCACAATGGATCGACGCTCTCGGGGCCCGAACTAGATTTAGGGGCGCCTTTCGGCCCCTTGGCATCTCCTTAATGGGCATTGTGTTTGCCCCTTGTGCACGGGAAAAATCCTCATTTTGCCTCTTGGTCGCCTTGGCCCTAGCTTCTTCCTCAATAACTTTTTTCCTATCTCGTTGAACCGGATCCTGCAATATCTCACCAGGCAACATAGGTAAAAGCTTCACGCGCTTCCCAAGGTAGTTAAATACATGAGCGTTCAAAAAGGCATCGCATTGGAGTCCTAACAAAATATGTGTGACGTCCATTGCAATGACATCACAAAGGATAGTGTTCGTATAAGGGCCAATTGAGAAAGTAATATGACATTGTCAAGTGATTTACGTACATTCTCTAGAAGTTATCCAATTAAGGTCGTAAATAACAGTGTGAGGTTTCGTCGGAAGCTTCAAATGGCTGACCACCCTTTTGTTGATCAAGTTAGTATAACTACCACGATCAATCAAGAAACTAAGGGTAGTTGTCCTAATGAGACATTGAGTATGAAACAAGTTCTCCCATTGATCCTGGAGATAATTCCCCATATGAATAAGGCGACACCTCAAAACCAGGGACAAAGGAGTCCCTGCGTCAACAGTCAATGGAGCACAATCATAGCCCTCCTCCGATGGCATCTCATAGGCATCCTCAACATGCTCGTGGACCAACTCTTCGTCGTCGAAGGACTCGTAACTAGAAATGGAGGAGGAGAAGAGCACCTGCCTCGCATTGGGGAAATTCCACATGTAATGTCCATGACCACCACACTTAAAGAACTCAAGGTCCTGAGCGCGCTCAGTGGTAGGTGGCGCTGCCTTAGGAGGTGGCGCACGCGAAGCCGAGCCTGATCCCAATGGTGCCAAAGCGCGGGGCGTGGTCTCTGAGTTAAAACCTATAGCTAGACCACTTGAACGCACATTAGAAGAAATGTATGGACGAGTGGCAAAAGAATCATACATGCGCTGGCTAGGTTGATAGGAATAAGACCGTTGACTCACTTGTTGGTTATAAATCCGCATAGTTGTGTGAGTCAATGTATTGAGATCCTTAGTGGGAAGGATCTCCAACTGGTTCCTTATTGGTGTGCTATGACTGCTAAGAAACTTGGTCCACAAGGTTGAGGGAGCCACGACTATATTCTCCTTTTAGTACATATCTTCAAGTTTAGAATAAAGCTTGAGAAGCGTCATACTATCTTGTCGAAGTTTAGTTTTGGCTAGCTTCATCCTATTATGGTAAGCAGCTGGTACATGTTTCTGAGTCATAACATATACCATTTGATCCCATATAGTAATCTCTCTCAAGCCACGCATCGCCTTATCGTCAACAAAGCGGTGCCACCAAGTCCATGCTACACCTCGGAAATGAATTGTTGCTACTTTAACGTGCTCATGGCGAGTTATATAACAATAATACAAAGTATGTGTTGTAGCTTGGACCCAAGCCTGAAAGAAAGTTGGGTCATAAAGGCCCTCAAAAGTGTCAATCTTGACTTTGACCTCGTGTTGGTTTGTCCAGGGCTGATCCCGAGCGTCACGAACGACATGGTGATCAAACTATCGATTTATTGGAAACATAGGCTGGGCTGGCCCAACCCGTGGATGTTGACCTTGTTGTTGGCCACGTAGTCGAATCGGGTGCTCAAAGCACCTGTTGACAACTTAGGTTGTCGCACGCTATTGGCGCGCTGGTATGCAAATTCATCATCCAAAGGGTCAGGTGGTGGAATCTTATCCCGAGGGATGTCATCCAATTCAGGAGGATCTCCTAAGGCCAAAAAATTATGTACGTTGATCATGGCCGAATCTTCGAATTCTTTGTTATCGAATTCTTCGAAGTCGTCATGACCAACCGACGTCTCCTCATGATAACGATCCGAATGATAATGCGACGTCCGCATATACGCATGGAATTGATCTAGGAACCTAGTATCCCTACGATAATCTTCATAACCCGAGACATGCTCGTGGTTTCTTTGGGCTCGATACCGAGCATTAGGGAGCACCCGAGCATCGTTGCTAGAGCGCCGGTAAAGGAGTAACCGAGGCAGGACGACGTCGATCATTCCTTGGGTCATTATGATCATTAAAGAGGGGGTTTTGGTAGTACATACCTAGATCATTGAACTCATGGTCCGTCTCGTAGCCATAACTGTTGCGGTCGCCGCTATGATTATGGGCGCCGACATTCGGCGCGGGAGCTTGGTGCAACTCAATGATGGATTCAATCTGTTGGAGTTGTGGCTTCTACGGTGGTGGCTCCATATGTCTTTTGTCCCTATTTTAATGACGGGCCCGCTACATTAGCCACGAGCTGATTGGTGCACGCGCGTCAAGGGCACTTGCAATGACACAGTTTGGAGCGTGGCATTTGGCTGAATCGTAAGGCCCAGAGATGTTGTAGATGGTTGGGCTAAGGAGTGTGCCGTGGGTGCCAAGGTAGGAGGCACCACGACTGGAATGCGCACCGTAGCAAGGGTCAAGACAAGCTTTTTAGCGAGAGGCGGATAAGGGTAAGTACAGCTCGAAATGATGAACTAACTTAACACTCAAGCAAGTATGATTATTAACCCAAAAGCATGCAATGACAATATGTGCAAGATCAAAGTAGAAGGGAAGAAAAACAAGGTGAGAGCTCTTCGAATCTCTCGGGGTGTTCTTTGAATCACCCTGGGGTTCTGGATTTTTTTGGACGAAAAACTAACTTCTTAGAATGATATTGTCTATCCGATGAGCATCACCCACACAAGACGGTTACTAACCGAAATATGATGATATGGCCGAAAATAAACAAACAAATCAAAGGGAAAGTAGGCAAGATATCTCGGATAAGGAAAGAGATAAAAAGAACCAAATGAACAAGATTAGGGCAAGTGTGCGGCGCACATAAAGGGATGGTGCCGAACAACAGAACAACAACAAGTCTCAGCATTGGGTTTATGAACCCTAACCGAGAGGCTCAACACCAAGCACACACAAGAATGATCTAGGTTACTAACCAAAGGCACAATTGAAATCAGAATCAAAAGCAAGCAATCGAAATTAAATAACAAAACCTACTCAAGACAAGTAAAGCAATCAATTACGTGTAGGGCATAGAACAACACAACAAATTTTTCTTTTGAGATTGATGTTCGAATGAAAGTGTTCATCCAAACTAGGGTTTTGGCTAGGGTAAAAATTCTGATTTTTTCCAGGTCTGTTTTTAAGACAACAAAGGGAAAACAATGGGAAAGCGTGAATTAGATCGAGGAAGAGCGACTTACAAGACCTTGCCTCTGATACCAGTTGATGTGATCTCTCCTCGACAAGAGGTTCGATCTAGTTTCGGACCTTGGATTGTTGGCCTTTCGATTAGGTCTCTCCTTGATCTAAAGATTGATTGGCAGAAGCAAACTGAATTGAACGTTGATGATGGCGGAAGTAGAACTAGAGGAAGGCTAGATTGACTTAGGAGAACCACAAATAGAGTTCGATCATAGGGCTGACACTAGGGGGCTCGGTGAAGAAGGGGGCGATTTGGAGGGTTTAGAAGAATGACGTCCTAGGCCTAGGGGAGGTTTAGTTCAATCTAATGCTAGGCTGATTCAATTAAGATGTGCAAAACAAATGTTCGGTTTGGCCTAATAAAGGTGGCAGCCAACTAGAAGCAAGACTAGGGCAACTCATAAGATCTAGCCAAGTATGCAAACAAAGCCCGCATCAAAAGAAGCCCAAAAACCAACCACAGTAACTTACTAAAAAGGAAAGGTGCAACATAGGTCATACTATAAATAGAAAGTGCAACATATTCATAGGAAGTAGGGGCGAGCTGAGGCATGTCTCGGGGGACCGAGCGAACCTAGGGCATTAGCGCTTGCACGCTAGATCCGAGGTCATGGCACAACACCGCTACGTCCAAGGTGACAAGCATCAAGCCTCGGGCCTCGACGTCGGGCGCACCTTGGTTGGATGAGACGCGACATAGTAGAGAAATCGTGGCACGTCTTATGGCCTTGGCGCATGCACACGTCAAGTTGTCCTTGGAACACACTCACATGGCCTCCTCCTCCTCATCGATGGTCATGGTCAGGATCACATCAAATGGTTGGCTTCATCAGGCCTGGAGCATTTAGACCCCCCTCCCCACGTTTGTAGTCAATATAGGGTTCCACTTGATCTCCTTCTCGAGTGCATGATATACATGCATGAACTTAAAGTCCATCTTCCAATCATTGCTGAAAAAGATCGGTGCCTAGTTTAGGACATCCTCCTCATTCCAATCACTAGCTCTTTGACAATTTGAGGATCGATGATAGGAGCCCACAAAGCTTTTGGACACTTTAGAGATGGTGGCCCACTGATTTTTACACACACTTACGACACTTGAAAGCCTGATAGGGGGATGCTATTATAGTCTATGTTGGTTGTGATAGGTAGGCACATGGCTTCCAATATTGCACTTTCTTTTGGTCAATGCTTGTAAATGAATAAGTTGATGTATTCACCCTTGCACTAGCTAGTAATAACTCTTGTTAGTGATTTTACATTGATTTGGACTGGATTCACCGCATTCAGGATTTTCTTCATCATGACGTGGGTGAGCATGATTTGTTTCTTCTTAAAAGTTTTTTTGTGTAGCAATGTTCACTTCTGGTGTAGCTTGGATTTCATCTAGCCTTTGGGCATATTGTTGTGGGTTGTATGGTAAAAATGCAGAATCACTTGTATAAGAACCATGTGTGTATGGAGAAGGGTATGCAACTCAAGGGGTATTCAAGGGAAGCTTTGGCTTTTCGTCATATAGATCTTAAAAGTGTTAACCAAAATTGAAGGGATGTTGATGGTTGTTGGGTAGATTTGGATCCATTTCGAATGTAAGACGAAATATTAATTTCAGGGAATCAAAGAGGAGATGGTTTTGAAGGTGCAAGTATCTCCTTCAAACCCAACATCTATATATAGGAGAAGGGTATACATAAGGACATCACTTTCCAATCTCCTTACATTAAAAACATGTTATGCTTGAGGCCATCAATTTTTCTCTGACCAACGCATATCTTTGTCTGAGCCAATTCAAAGCATGCTCTGCTCGAATCCATAAATTTCGAAATTGCCAAACATTTACTTTTAAGGAAAAAATTGCCAAACAAGAGGTAACTATGGATGACGCGAGTGCGGATGGGGAGCTGGTGGCTGATGGTGACCCTGCATGATTATCTTTTGTTGAAGTCTCAAAGATTCTGGCTGCTAGGCTGTCTTTAAAAATTTCTTATGTTTTATCTAGTGTGGTCATGGGATGATTACCTTTTTGCGTGTCGTCTTCTAGCCGTTTTGGATGTTTTGCTGGCGATGAGCCACAAATAATGTTCTTTTTGGTTTTGTGACACCGCCGCGGGGAGGGGGTTTTATTCTATGCTTATTGCTTGTCAAGCATGCGTATTTGTCTTTGTTGTTCCTTGTTTCCTTCTTGGATGTTGTCAGATGTCTTTAAAGATCAGCGGTTGTCAAATGTTTAGCCCTTGCAGAAGGATATTCGTTAGTTAGCAGTTGTGCATAGCTATGTCATCGATAGCAGGAAGGCTCGAGCTAGCATTACGGGACACTCAGGGAAAGAAAATAAAATAAGGCTCTGCCTACTCGAGTCTTACCTATCTTTGAGGCGCGCGTTTGATGAATTTTCTCCATATGTCTGCAGAGCCCCGAAGGTGGCAATTGACTATTTGGTGTTTGCGAGTTGCGCGGACATCTTTGAGATAGGTTCCCTTCCTTTTTGAAGTTGGTTCTGCCGATAGGTGTCGAGTAGCGTGCGTCCAGGAGATGCTTTCCCTGCATTACGAGAGTTGGTTTCTGGCGATAGATGCCGAATAGCGCGTGTCCAGGATCTTTGAGACCTATCTTTGAGACCTAGCCCTGTAATTATTTTGTTATGCCACTTTAGAACTTTAATTCTACTGGATGTACTTTCTTTTGTTTGCTTGCACGAATATTGCATATCATACCGCTTACTTTATTTGTTCGAGATTTACCTTTTTCTGGTGACTAATGCCAGGGCATCCTTCCCGTTGTTTTTGTTTATTTATTCTATAGAAATATGAACATGAGGTTCATTCAAAAATAACATGAGAACTTTTATTTAGATTACAAATGTGGCTTTTCGCTTAACATACCTTATTTCTTTACTTCAGCCGTTTCTAGCGTCTCTCTATAAATGGTATTTCTTGAGGTGGGTAACGTTCCAGCTATGTGGTATAGATTCACCATTCTGAGATTCCAACTTGTATGCCCCTTGAACCTTGACGCTGACTATCTTGTATGGTCCCTCCCAATCGGGACCGAGCTTCCTTGAATTCAGTTCTGCGAAGTTCTAGAATACATTCCGGAGGACCCATTCACCAATTTGGAAAACTCTTATTCAGACATTTTTGTTATATATAGTTCCACGCCACCTGCTGCTGGTGTCAAGCTAGGTGGAGTCGCGCTCTTTCTCTTAATTCTCTTGTGGTGTCCAAATCTGCTTCCAATTCAGTGGCGTTCTGGTCGGGATTCAACAATCCGTATCGAGCGGTAGGGTCGACTACTTACACCTATATGACCGCTTCACACCCGTAAACCAGGGAAAAAGGAGATTGTCCCGTGGCGATCTTCAGTGTGGTTTTCTCTGCCCATAGAACGTATGCTAACTCATCAGCCCACACCGCCCCTTATCTTGACCAAGCGCTTCTACATGTTGTTGATGATCCCTTTGTTACTAGATTCGGCTTGGCCGTTGGCTTGTGGAGAGCGAGGAGTGGAAGTCACAAGGTTGATGTTCCACATATGAGCTCTGACGGTATTGTCACATATGAGCTCTGACGGTATTTCGAAGCGACATATGATGTGCTTTTTGATGAAAGCGATGACTAGTTTGTCTTTTACTTCCTGGTATGCCTCAACTTCTATCCACTTGGAAAAAAGGTATGTGACTGCAAGAAGGAACACTCGTTGTCCGAATGAAGGAGACAAATTTCCTACAATGTCCATCCCCCACATCATGAAGGGCCAAGGAGTCAGCATCGGGTGTAAGGGTTCTGGTGGCCGGTGAAAGGTGGGAGCGTGCTTCTTGCAGTCTTCGCATTTTTGTAAGTATTGGATAGTATACTGGCGCATGGTCGACCAGTAGTATCCGAGGTTGAGCGCTTTGTTGGAAAAACTACGACCTCCAGAATGATTTCCGCATTCACCATCATGTAGCTCTTGGAGAACTTTCGGAACGTCGCTCATGGTTAGACAACGAAGCGACGTCCCCACGGCAGACCTTTTGTACAAGATCTCGCTTTTTGTGTAGAAACATGCTGCTCTGATTCTGAGTGCCTTGGCCTCTACTTTATCGGATGGTAGTTTTCCGTGCAGGAGCCACTATAGATAAGGTTGAGTCCAGCAGTTCTCTTCCGATTGTGGACTGTGGCAACTTGCTTCTAGACTCTTGTTGTTGGAAGTTTCCCCTTGGAGATAGATTTCTCCAGTTCCAGCAGGTTTTCGATGGAGGTTTGGTGTTCGTTTTGAGGAATCCAGATTTTTGATGATTGTGGGGGACATCACATGTACTAGTGGGATTGAAGGGAACTCTTCTGGATTCATGGCGGATGCCAAATTTGCCAACGCATCTACTTGCACATTTTCTGCTCTTGGTATTTACTTGATTGTGAATGTCTTCAACTTTTGTATTATTCGTCTGACCTTTTCTGTGTACGCGGCTATTTTGGCGTCTTTGGTAGCAAAGGTCCCGAAAATCTGGTTCACAATTAGTAGAGAGTAGCATTTTAGTTCTAGATCATTGACAACTAAATTCTGCGCCACATTCAGCCTTAGGATCAATGCCTCATATTTAGATTCGTTCTTGGTGGCCTCGAAAGCACATCGTATTGTTTGTGCTGTTCTCTCCCCCCGGGAGATTTCAACACAACGCCAATCCCTACACCCCGTCTGTTGGAAGCCTTATTTGTGTGTAGAGTCCAAGCTCCGGTAGCCTCAACGTTCGCTAAGAATACTTCTTGTTGTCGAGTGGCCTCTTCTAATGTTGGGCTGAAATCGACCGTGAAATATGCCAAAGCTTGGGACTTCATGGCTGTCCTTGGCTCGTAACTGATGTCAAAGCCACTGAGGTGGATTGCCCACTTAGCCCTTCTTCCGGTAATCTCAGGCTTTCTCAATACCGCTTTCAGCGGGTAATTAGTGCGGATGATGATGGCATGTGACTCAAAGTAGGGTCTCGGCTTAGTTGAAGCCATTACAAAGTGCAAGGACGAGTTTTTCCAGTGGAAAATACCTTGTCTCGGCGGTGACCGATGTAGTATACCGGTAGCTGGTCACCGTCTTCTTCCCGTGTCAAGACTCCGTTGATAGCTGTCTCAGTCACTGCTAAATATAGGGGCAGAGATTCTCCCTCTTCGGGTTTGGAAAGAAGCACAAGATTGGCGAAGTATTCTTTTATCTACATGAATGCTTCTTCATGTTTAGACGTCCACTTAAATGTCTTGTTCTTTCGCAACATGTCGTAGAATAGCCTGTATTTATCTAAGGATTTGGATATGAATCTATTCAACATCGTTATTCTGCATGTTAGCTTCTAGACGTCCTTAAGACACCTGGGGATCTTAGATTAGAAATTGCTCATACTTGGTCAAGACTTGCTTCAATCCCCCAATGTGTTACCATGAAGCCCTAGAAACGGCTTGACGTTACTCCGAAGGTGCATTTAGACGAGTTCAACTTCATGTTTAAGCTCCTGAGGATCCAGAAAGCTTCTTCCAAGTGCTTGATGTGGAGGTCACCTTGCTTTGATTTGACGAGCATGTTGTCAATGTACACTTCCATGGTCCGACCTATTTGTTGCTGAAACATGCGGTTTACTAGTCACTGGTAAGTAACCCTAGCATTCTTGAGATTGAAGGGCATCACTTGATAATAGTAAGTCCCCTGGCTCGTGATGAACGCCATATTCTCTTGATGTTCAGGATGCATTTGTTATGTTATGGAGCTTGATTCGGGGTTAGGCAGAAAAAGGAGACAAAGGCAGAGCGAGGAGGGAAACAGAAACAATGGCCCTCCTGGACGCAATCGTGGCCAGAAAGCGCATGTGGCAAGGAAACGCGCGGATGCGCTTTATGGTGGCAAGCCGCGCAATTCCGACAAAAGCCGAAAGCACGGGCTGGGTGTGTATTATGCGGCCGCGCTTTCTGGATCTTGCCCGCGCAATTGGGCATGTCCGCGAGAGTCTGGTTTCTTGCTTGGCAAGTTTGACGGGATCTTCTTTTCGATAGATTGTGTCATCTATTTTTTGTAGATAGGATTTTCCAATATTTGGGGATATTGGAATTTCTATCCTTACAATATTTTGGAATATCTTGTATCTATCTTTAAGCCTTGTATTCTCTATTTAAACCCAACTAGGATTATTGTAATTGGTGTGCTAAGAAAACCAGAAAGCAGAGAGGGAAAAAATTAGAGAGAGCTAGGGAGGTTAGGTTAGACTGATCAGATTAGTGAAGATCAGGGAGATCAGGTCTTGTATTCCTTGTAATCCTCAGATCTTGTGGAAAGTCCTTGGCTTGGTAGTGCCCCTAAAAGTAGTCATTCCGACAAATTGGGATAAATAATTTCTTGTGTGCTTCTTTGTAGGATCCTTAGTACGTCTAGGTCGCTGACCTCAACTAAGTCATTGACCTCTTAAGTAAATGCAGCGGAAATAAACTACAAGAAAGACTTACTTGCACACAATGATTTTTTATAGTGGAAACACTTGATCGATGAACTCTATCAATCAAGTGTGAAAACCACTCCCTTCCAAGTTCTCGCTTAGAAGGATTAAAAGTCGTAGTTTCTTTATTGATCTTTTGGATTGTTTATAAGAACACCCTGGATCTAGACCTACTTCCCAAGCACTCTAGAACTCGTTGTGAACCAAGTAACTACAACCCTCAATCCGTCTAACAAGCCTACGTCTCTCGAACTCTCGTTTTCTTTCTTTCTTAACACAAAAATGGAGTATGAGTTTGTGAGTATTCTAACCTAAAGCCTTAGCTTAAATACACACAAACTAGGTCAGATAAAAGAAAATAATATCTTCCAATTCGGTTATGGCAAGATATTATTTCTTTTATCCTTACAATATCCTCCTAAGCATAAGATAAGATTACAATACAATACGGCTTAGGGTTAAGGCAATAATCGGCTAACAATATAATCCACATGAGATCTTTCCTAAAACAAGATTATACTATCCAAACATCAAAGATCTCACGCGTCTTTAAGATCTCCTAGATTTGCCTTCAACACACGTCGACGACCTGACTGACGTTGGCAACTCTGTTCAAAGACTCGAGGTCGTTCACGTGGTAGACGTTTGGAACCATCAAAATCAAAGCTTCCAGCTTTTCTAACGTTCTTTCTTGTTCTTTTCTAATTTCTCTTGAGAGTTTGTGAGGTCGTTGTTCTTTGCAGTACGTCCGAAAATTCCCAACATTATTCAGATCTGGTTATATCCGCTAAAAGTGTCCATGAAAGTGAGCATTTCGTGGCCGGAGGAGGCATCGACCATGTCGTCTATGTGCGGTAGTGGGAATGAGTCCTTGGGACATGCTTTATTGAGGTCTGTTAAACTATACAGACCCTCCACTTGCCTTTTTTTCTTGCTCACCACCACAATGTTGGCCAACCACTCTTGATATTTCACCTCTCTGACTTTCCCATTCTTGAGGAACTATTGTACTTCTTCATCTACGATCGGATTTCGTTCTAGCGCAAACTTCTTCCGTTTTTGTTTTACTGGTGGATGGCGAGGATCCACGTTAAACCGGTGGGTGATGATCTCGGGACCAATCCCCACCATATCCTCGTGTGCCTACACAAAGCAATCACTATTTCTTTTTAAAAAACTCATCAAACTAACCTTTGTGTCCAGGCTAAGTTCTCGCCCCACATTCATCGTTCGATGTAGATCTGAAGCGTCGAGGGGTATCTCCTCGATCTTCTCTACCTCAGGGTCCAAGAATGGTATGGCCACCTTGGCCTCCTATGATTGCTATGCTGTGTGGGCAACAATTGCCTTGAGAGCAGACTTGTAATACTCTCTGGACAGTCGCTAATCGCCTTTGATCTCTTGGATCCCCCAAGGAGTGGGGAACTTGATTGTTTGATGATAAGAGGATGGGACTACCTTCATGTCGTGTATCCAAGCCCTCCCCATGATGATGTTGTAGCACGAGGGGAAATCCAAAACGGAGAACCTCACTTGTAGGATGACCCCTTTGGCGTACGTGGGAAAGGTAATCTCGCCTAGGGTGTGGGCGATTTCTCTACTGAAGCCCACGAGCGTTACTGACTTCTTGAGTATGTATTCCTCTTTCCAACCCATCTTCTTGAGAGCATCCAGTGTGAGCATATTGGTAGAGCTTCCGGTGTCTACAAGCATCCTCCTCATTAGCACATTTCTCACTGAGACTGAGATGACCTGCCCGTTGTGGTGCGCCCACAAGATTTTCCATTTCGGAATCGTCGAAGGTGATGGCATTTTCGGATTGGTTTTCTAGGTTGCGGATGTTCGCCACTGGCTGTCCGACGAGGCATTCTTGCGCGTGGTACTTGGCTTCCGAGTAGGACACTCTACATATCTTTGACCCGCCTGAAATCACATTAACAACTTAAGCGTATTCTGGTGACGGAGGTATGTCCATCGGACTTGCTACATTCTAAAATGTTGGAGCCCCTGCGTTAGGCGCGATCTCTGCCAGCCACCCTTTTGAATGGAGAAAAGCTAGTTCCTTCCAAAGGGTGTAACACTCATCGGTCTCATGACTGTACTCCCAATGGAAGTCACACCACCTCGTCATATCTCTCTTTGGGTTTGGATTTTCCGCCTTCTTAGGCCACCTAATTTTACTCCCGAATCTTTCGAGGCACCTTACTACCTCAGCGGGTGCCATATCTAGGTTGTACTCGTGGACCCTGGGATGTGGCGGGCTATCCTTTTTTCCTCCTGACTGCTTTACGCCAGGAGCCTTTGGGCAAGCCTTTGGATAGGGATCCTCTCGACGCTCCCATCGATGGTCGGGCGTATCCTTCAATTCCTTTCCACCCGATCGAAGACTAATGCGGTCGTTCGGGAGCCTCGTCTTCTTCTGGCCTAATGTATGACAAAGCCTTCACTTGGACATCTTCAAAGCTAAGGGAGGGATACTTGGTGAGCTCTCGGTAGAGCTCATATATTGTCTAGTATCAATCCCCTTCGAAAGGCTTCTATCGACGTCGGGATGTCGTAAAGTGGGATATCTACCTTCTCTCTGTTGAAACGGTTGAGTTATGCTCTCAAGGAATATCCTAGCCTTTGTGCTACCGTCTATCGGTCATTCCATTGCTTCATGAGCTTTCTGTTGTTGGAAAATTGGACTCGAAAGGCGTCCACTAGGCCTACAAAGGACTAGATGTTTCTGCGAGGTAGGTTAATGAACCATGTCAGAGCCACTCCAAACAGTGTCGTCCCGAATCCTTTGCAACTAACCGTTTTTTTGGAATCTCTCGGGACTGAGATTGTCATCATCTTTTGCTTGAAGATGGATACATGCTCGTAGGGATCTCCGGTCCTGCATATGTGGGGATCGTCAGGACGGTGAACTTCTTAGGGATGTCCACACTGGCGATCGAAGACGAAAATGGTGACTCGTCATATCCGTCTAGGGTTCTTTCTCAATAGGGTGTGGCACCCCAGGGATCTGAGCGATCTTCTCTTCTATCCCCTATAGACGCTCCCTCATGTATTTCTAGAACAACGATTCCTTGAAGGCATCTGGAGGAGTCGCCTGGTTTTTTTGACCGTCCACCGTACACGGGATGGTAGACATCATTCTTGTTGTCTCGTTCCCGGATGCCAGTGTAGCTGGCATTCCCGGGATGGTAGCGGGTGGTGTGACCATATCTATTGCTGAGGGTTGGCCACTGGCTCCTGAAGATGACGGGTTAGTTGCTCGTCCCATGTTGAGGAAAGCAATTACCTCTCGAACGGTACCAACGGACTACGGTCTAGCTTGACCGCTAAAGCGGGCTGTAGTTGATAACGTAGTCGAGCGTTCTCCTCCGTCAGTTGAGCAATACACTCGAGATGAGTTTCACTACGATCTCTCTAACAGACATGTCTTGTTGCAAAGTTGCGATTTTGGTAGCGAACTCCTCCAAGATGTTGTGGACGTACTCATAACAATAATTTTACCATATTCGGATTATAAATTTTCACAAAAGTTAATAGGTGATCGATTATTTACCACCTAATTAAATAGCCAAAAACAAGTGCTTAACAAAAAAAACAAAAAAAAAAGCTAATTTTTTACATCAATTTCACATGCCCTAGCTCCAAAAATTAACTTCTCATGAAAAGGGTAAATTCAAATTACCCCCAAAAAATTTCCCGTCGAGAAAAGGGAAACATAAAACAGAGAAGAAAACGTCCATCTTGATCTTGGGCAAGCGAAAAATTCCAATCTTCCTTTTCCTTAAAAACTTCACCACACAGCTTTCTCTTCGACGATCGTCTCCAACGCCGGCTTCTTTGACCGGCACATCGGTCGCCGGTAACTAAATCCCGGCAGTTGAACCTCCTCAACCATCTCCTCCGACTTCATCTCCGGCGCCACCGTAGCCTTTGATTTCTTCTTCGCCGCCAGGAAAAGCCCGCCCAAATCGACAGCTCCGATGACGGAGTTTAGCCTCTTCATCGGGAACAAAACGTAGACGCCGCCAATGCGGAGGTCGGCGTCCGCGGTGAGAGCTGAGAAGCGGCGGCCGACTTGTAGGGAGCGCGTGTCGGCCACGAAAAAGTTTGGCGTCTCGAGCATTAACTCGGCCACGCTTAACGGCTCCTTGAATGTACGGACTTCGCCACTTTGATAGACCACTTTCACTACCTTGTTGCCGGACATTGTACAAGATGCGTAGTTTCCCATGGCAAAATTAATCAACCAAATTAATATGCTTTGGTTAATGATTAGAAAAAAAAAATTTGATCGATCTTGGTGGTGGTGGAATTTGGTTTGATGTTGGCCTATATATACACATTAGATAGTAAATATAATTATATGGAAATACAAAAATTATAGATAATAAAGAAATGAAGTGGAATTTTGAGGAATCATTAAGGTGGGTTTGTCGTTTGTGGAGGGTTGGGTGGGGTTGATGAAGACGCGTTTAGATCATCAATAGTTCATGTCTTTTTGTAAGTGATAACTGTATGGAAAGTGACATTAAATTTGGAAAAAAAAAAGAATAATGAGGAGGAGGAAAATCTATGGTTCCTCGCCACCTAAGCATATATAATTGGTGGTTTAATTGTCTTGATTCATTGATTAGGTGTGGGTTGCGTCCTTGTTACTAGTGACTTGCTGAGAAATCCTAAATAATTTGATTGTCAATTGTCCTTTTCTAGTTTGGAATCGCCATCAAGTTGCGAATAGTACGTACTTGAGTTCACTCCTAATCTTAGGTTATCAGTTATCGATCACGGGGATAGTGCGAATAGTACGTACTTGAGTTCCCTCCTAATCTTACGTTATCAGTTATCGATCACGAGATAGTGTTAGTGTATTGGTAAGATCTAATTTACTGCGCTATTTTGATGAGAAAAGAATTAGGCTAGTGTTTTGGACAAGAATTTATCGGTGACTAATTCTTAATTTTCGAAGTAAAGTGGTTCTTTATCTAACCGATTAACACATTTAAAAACCAAAAGAGCAATGGATTCAAAAGAGTATCGATTGACAGATTGTACGTGTTTCAAGAACAATACTTGATCGGTTATCAGTTGCTCTCCGTTACACCAGTTCTACACACGTCCTATCTCTTACCCGTCATTTACCTTTTATCTCCCACCCCCTATTCCTTGAGGGTTAGCTCGCACGATCTCGCCGGTGGTTTCCCCCTACGTTCGCCTGTCCTTGATCCACATTCTCCCCGAATTGCCGATGGACGTCTGTGATAGTTATCGCGACGCATGGGCTATACGGATCTTTGGGCTTTTAACACTCATGGTGATGAGGTATTTTTCAGTTGTTTACCTATCAAAGAATCCTGAATAAACCAAACCGAATAGAATGTAAGCAAGGGTCGATCCCACAAAGACTCGTGTATAAGTGTTTTACATGCATGCCTAGTAACCAAGATATGGGGGTTTAAATACCCCAAGACCACTTTAAGATAAAAAAAACCCCAAAGCTACATTAAACTCGTTGAACATTAGATAACTTAAGTCCATCTCAAAACCCAATCAACCGGCCTAACTCATCCGCGGAGAAACTGATGACGCGGTCTTCTCCGGAGGTGCGCGGCCGCGCCATGTCTCATCGAGCCCGTGTCTTAGCTTGCTGAGCCAAACTTGTCTTCACTTTGTTCCTTTCATCCTTTGCTCTTGAGATCTTTACTTGCACCACTTCTTATCTCCATTCATGTTCTCCAATGCACCACTATAACCAGCTGGATCACGTCCCGCGGTTATTAGGTGATTGAGCGAGGCGGGACTCCCGCCTCGCTCAATCACCTAATAACCTGCAAAACCGAGCAAAACAAGCGCAACTACCCGAAAACCCTAGAACCTATAAACTAACCTAGAACTAAACTAAAAACCATGCAAAATAAACATAAATATGCATCCTAATCTATACCTAAATTGTAAGCTATCAATGGGCCTCCACGAAAGGGCTACCGAAGTTTGGGCCGAACAATAGCCCCAAAAGATTTAAATTTTCCGAACTGGGCATTTGAAATCTTTTTACTGTTCAGCTTCCGGGATTCTCGATTATTCCCGGGGACACGTGGGGCTCCAGGATTGAAGAGTAGTACTGCTCGAGAGAAGGCGTGAGGCAACGAATTGTCGCCATTATTTACTTTTGTCTGCGGCCTTTCATCATTTCACCATTTCTCTTTCTTCCCAAGGTAAAAACTCTCTCTTCCTTCTTCTCTTTCAAGCTTTTTTTTTTCCGGTCTCTCTAATGGTGTGAACAAGAGTTACGTTGGAGCATGCTTCAGGGAAAACAATTGGTATGTTCATGTACCTTTAGCAAGCTTCCTGATGTTAATCCATGTACTTAATTGCATTAAATTTATAAGATAACAAAATATTTGTTTGAATCAATTGTGATTTCAGTGAATACCCAAAGAGGGTTTTTATACATGAATGCTTAATGCTCAAGTGATCTTATCTATCTTGGGGCACAAGCCATAACATAAAATAATGAAAAGATATTTAAAAGATATTACATATGATTTATTTCCTAATACCCCCTCCCCCACAAGCTTAAGGAGGTGGAGCCACATGAAGCTTGGACCGTAATTGAAGAGAACGAGTTGTGCCAATAGCCTTAGTGAAAATATCAGCAGTCTGATCATGAGCACGAACATGACGAACAATAAGCGAGCCATCTTCAACCTGTACCCGAACAAAATAGTAGTCAATTTTGATGTGTTTGGAGCGTTGATGAAGAACCGGATTGGTAGACATATAAGTAGCGCTCAAATTATCACACAAAATGATGGGTGGTTGACGCAAAGGAGCTCGCAATTCCTATAAGAGCTGCTGAATCTAAATCAATTCAGTGGAAGTGAAAGCAATAGCCCGATATTCAACTTCAGTGCTAGATTTAGCAAGAACATGTTACTTTTTAGAAGACCAACTGATGAGATTACCACCATAATAAATGGCAAAACCATGCTGAGATCTATAGTCATCACCATTAGAAGCCCAACCAGCATCACAATAAGCGACCAAACGATGATCAACTGAAGGACGAAGTGTAAGGCCGACCGAAATGGACCCCTTTAAATAACGCAAAATGCGTTTAACTGCAGACCAGTGTGACTCAGTAGGAGAATGCATGTACTGACAAACTCTATTAACAGCATAAGAGATCTCGGGACGAGTAATAGTAGCATATTGCAAAGCACCAACAATATTGCGATAAAGGGAAGGATCAGCTAAAGGATCACCTGAACGCTGTAATCTAGACGCAGGCTCATCAGGCGATGAAATAGGCTTGGCATCACAAATTTTGCTACGTTCAAGAAGATCACGAATATACTTCGCCTGTGACATGAAAATATGGTCACGCCCCCTTGTAATTTCAAGGCCTAGAAAGTAGTGAAGAGGACCCAAATCTAGTAGAGCAAAGGCGGCATTGAGGAACTGAATAAATCTGTCAATCTCGGCAGAAAAGGAGCCAGTGATAAGAAGATCATCCACGTACACCAAAATATACAAAACGTTCGCACCATGTCGCCGAACAAATAGAGAAGTGTCGGAACGACAAGGCCGAAAACCATGAGTAACCAAGAATTGCCGAAGCTTAGTGAACCAAGCCCGAGGTGCCTGTTTTAAGCCATAGAGAGCTTTGCGGAGTAAATAGACATGATTAGGCCGAGTAGAATCAATAAAACCCGGAGGTTGATTCATATAAACCTGCTCAGTGAGATCACCATTAAGAAAGGCATTATTAATGTCAACTTGTCGAATCGGCCAAGAATTCGGTAAAGCCAGAGAAAGAACAATGCGAATAGTAGTAGGCTTAATAACAGGGTTGAATGTATCAAAGTAGTCAACTCCTTCATCCTGATTATAGCCTTTTTCTACTAAACGAGCTTTGTAGAGTTTAACTGAACCATCTGCCTTTCGTTTAACCCTATAGACCCACTTACAACCAACAATGTTAGTATTACAAGGACGAGGTACAATTGTCCAAGTCCAATTATGTAAAAGGGCATCATATTCATTTTGCATAGCATTTTGCCATTCAGGATGTTTGGAGGCTTGAATAAAGCTTTTGGGTTCATTATATAAATCAGGAGAGTCAAGCAAGGGATGTTTTGTGGAATTAAAAGACTTGGGTTTGAGATTGTTTGTTTTAGGACGGGTGCCCATTTGATGAGTGGTAGTGTCAACGGGGCGAAAATAAGATGGAATAGAAGAAGAAGATGGTATACCTGTGTTTGGAGAGGCAAGCTCACCATCTAAGGACCGCGAAGCAGGGCTTTCCACTTGCATAGGCGGGCTGTTTGAAGACGGCGGTGGTGAGGATTACGGCTGCATGGGAGTGAACGGTGACGTTGGTGATGGAGAAGGCATGTCGAGAAGTGGGCCGGACGTTGTGCATGGTGGCGGAGGTGCCGAAGACGCCGTGATTGGCCATGGTGAAGAGGCTAGTTGAAGAAGAGAGGTCGGCGATGGAGAAGATAATTCAGTAGGGCTGTCGGGTTTTTGCGCATGGATTGGATAGGGAAAAATGGATTCATCAAAGATGACATGACGTGCAATATACACCCAATTTGTCGGAACATTAAGACATAGAGAACCCTTGTGTTTAGAACTGTAACCAATAAAGACACATGGCTAAGACCAATACTCAAGTTTGTTTGACATCCAAAACTTTTGAGAAATTTATAGTCAGGTATTTTATTATACAGAACCTCAAAAGGAGATTTGAAGTTTAAAATTGGAGTTAAGGTTCTGTTATGTAAGTATACGGCTGTGTGAAAAGCATGTTCCCAAAAGGAGGAGGGTAATTTCGAATGGGATAACAAGGCCAAACCTTTCTCAACTATGGTACGATGACGACGTTCTGCCACCCTGTTTTGAGACTGTGTATGTGGACAAGAAACGCTATGAAGAATGCCTTGGGACTGTAAAAAAGTAGACACATTTCTGTATTCACCCCCCAATCAGATTGGAATTGCTTGATTTTTGTGGAGAATTGAGTCTTAACCATTTGTTTAAAGAGTTGAAAGGTTTGAAGCACCTGTGATTTTTGAGAGAGAAAATAGATCCAAACAAACTTGGTACAGTCATCAGCAAAAATTAAGAAATAAACATTGCCATTAAAAGAAGGAACAGGGGCAGGGCCCCAAACATCTGAATAAATCAACTCAAAGGGAACGACACTAGATAAATGACGATCAGATAGAGATAATCGACGACTTTTCCCTAACTGACATGACTCACAAATAGATTTAAGACTATTGGAAGAAACTGGTAAATTGAACCTAGACACTAAACGACGAAAAACTGACTCATGCGGGTGACCAAAGCGCTCATGCCAAATTTGAAGAGAAGTCTTTTCACCAAGGTAGGCTCGGGGAGAAGGAAGGGGTGGTGGCGTTGACTGTTGCAAGTGGTAAAGCCCATTTTCAACTATTCCTTTGAGGAGTGTTCGCCCCTGCTTGTCCTTCACAAAACAACAAGTTGGATAAAAAACCATGTAAGCATCATTGTCACGAGTTAATTGGGAAACGCTAAGCAAGTTTTTCTTTATGTGTGGAACAAGCAAAATATTATGCAATTGAATAGGTTTATGGTAAGAAGGAAGGATCCTACCATTATCGACTTGTAAAACGTCATTGCCAGTGTAATTAGAGTGCACAGAGAGATTATCGAAATCAGAGGTAACATGACTAGTAGACCCGGAATCAAAGCACCAGGGTAGAAGGGGAATTGCCAACATAATAATTTTGCCTTGGAGGGGGCGGCTGATAAGTGTTCGGCGGGGCATAAACTTGTTGTTGATTGTCGTAAAAACCCTGAGCTTGTTGTTAAGAATTGGAACGAGAGGAGCCGCCACGACCCCCGCGACCTCCACGACCCCCACGACCTCCACCCCTTGAATTGTAATTAGGGTTCATTGGTGGGAACTCGGAAAGATTAGCCCTCTGCCAACACTTGATTGCTTCATGATTTGGCCGAGCACAAATTTGACATGTTGGACGAGTAGGTGCCGTGGAATCCTGATTTGGTGTGCCGCGATTCGAGTTATTATTGGCGCGGTTGGAGCGCGATGCAACATTGGCCGAGAGGCCCGAATCAAGGGCGGGTTGAAGAGATGCAGTGATTCGTTCTTCTTCCTGTAATAACAGCCCTAACAATTCATCCGAAGAGATCGGATGTTTCTACATATTGAAAGACGTGAGAAAAGCCGAGTACGAAGAATCCAGACCATTAAGTATGCATTCAATAGAGTCAGCAACAGAAACAATGTAATCACATTCAGCAAGAGCGTTAGAAAATCCACGCTTCTTCTCAATATAATCAAGAATACTAAGGTTACCCTTTTGAAGATTCTACATCTATTGTTTGTGATGCATAGAGCGATGATACGTGATCGCCTCAGATTACTCCTCGTTGATCAAGTATTTAACCACACAGGATCCTGATCTTGCCTGTAGTTCGATTTCCAACCTGAATTGCCTTCAAAGTTAATAACTTAATGAACAAGAAACTCGAAATATGAATGAGAATGATGTGGAACGAATCTGATTTGAAGGGTTAAGATAATCAAAAGGATAGTTCAATTGAATTGGCTCCAACGCTAAATTCAATTGATAAACTAGTTGATCTTTAACAATCAAACTAGAACTAACAAGTTGATCAAATTGACAATCCAAATCTAAATTGAAAGAAAACGAATTGGTAATGATGATCATAGAGATTTAATGCTTTGAACAATAGTTTCTTTAATGGCCCATAAACTAGGTAAACCAATAGGGCTTTATCTAATTCAGGCTGAATTTTATTGAATGAATAACAAAGCTATTTAAAGGGAATACAAAAGAGTCTCCTTGGAGAACAAGTAACAAGGTGGCCATCCCTAGAGGGGTGTGATGGACGTTTTGCTTGTCTCACAAGATAACCTAATATATTCCTAAAACTCTTATCTAAGTTCCCTTACCATAAATAAATAAAATAAATAATTATCTGACTTATTTAGATAAGAAAAATAAAAAAACTAATCCTAAAACTCAAAAGATATAAATAATAATAAAGCAAGATATATTTCAGCCCTAACAAACTTCCTACGGCTGAAATTATCATAAAGATAAAGATAGAATGAAAATAAAAGATAAGATTCCCGTAAGACTTGAATAGCTCTCAGTAAATCGCATTTTTGGCCTCTTTACTCCTGAATTCTGGATTCCACGTAAACTAAAAGGTTGTAGATCTTTTAATTATCTATCCACCATAATTTGAACGGACTTGAGATCAATTTTTGAGCCCGAGTTATGACCATTTTATTGAGCATTGTTTTTAATTTGACGGGCTTCTTAACTTTCCGACTTTTATGACTTCATCCTCTTCCTTGGTGGCCTTGGACGCCATTGATGAACATAATCAAAGGACAATATGGAATCCATGAAAACTTTCTTGAACTTGAAAGCTTGGGACCTTAGTAAATGTCTTGGTGTTTGGCCTCCATTCGTCTTCAACGAATCATTCGCTTTGATTCTCCCTTGATTTGTATCATTCTCCCCCACTTGGCCTCGAATCGTCCTCGATTCGACGTTGTATGTAGATGCAACGGGAGATTCAGTAATTAAGCATTTGAAATCAGAAAGAGACGGACCCGTGGAAATATCTGAGCTAGGCATTGCAACAACTTGCATGACTGAATTTGATGCGGTGTCGATGACCAATTGCTCTTCATCAAGAGTAGGGTGCTCTTGATAGACTTCTTCTAAGATTATTGGTTCACCACACCAATCGGGAGCAATCACTATGTCAGGAAGCTTTGCAATATAGATGTCTTCATCTTGATCAAGCTTGTGCACTTCTTTTTGGACCGTTGAAAAGTCTTCCTTAGTGTGAGAGTAGCGCCTCTATGCGATCAAAGCGAGGATTGAGAGAAGCCAATAGAGGGTCATTGTAGTCACCGTGACTGAGTTTCGGTTGAATAGGCATCTTTGTACTTGACACACAAGGAATAAAGAACGAATCAAAAATTGAAGAGTAAGAGAAAGGAGATTTGAATGAATAGAACTTCCCAAGATGATAGTTCAATTGAAAGGCTCGAACGCTATTTCAATTGACAAACTAGTTGAGATCTTTAACAATCCAACTAGAACAATCAAATTGATGATTCTATAAACTCAAATCTGAAATTTGGAATGAAAACAAGGTGGATCGATCAATGCAATTAATCACACAAGAAATCTGAATTTTTAAGGGCTCGAGAGATAGACTAAACCAATTGGGATTAATCTCTCTCAAGCTGAATTTTATTGAATGAATAACAAAGCTATTTAAAGGGAATACAAAAGAGTCTCCTTGGAGAACAAGTAACAAGGTGGCCATCCCTAGAGGGGTATGATGGACCTTTTGCTTGTCTCACAAGATAACCTAATATATTCCTAAAACTCTTATCTAAGTTCCCTTACCATAAATAAATAAAATAAATAATTATCTGACTTATTTAGATAAGAAAACTAAAAAAACTAATCCTAAAACTCAAAAGATATAAATAATAATAAAGCAAGGTATATTTCAGCCCTAACAAACTTCATGTGGCCGAAATTATCATAAAGATAAAGATAGAATGAAAATAAAATATAAGATTCCCGTAAGACTTGAATAGCTCTCAGTAAATCGCATTTTTGGCCTCTTTACTCTTGGATTCTAGATTCCACGTAAACTACAAAGTTGTAGACCTTTTAATTATCTATCCATCACAATTTTAACGGACTTGAGATCAATTTTCTAGCCCGAGTTATGACCATTTTACTGAGCACTATTTTTAATTTGACGGGCTTCTTAACTTTCCGACTTTTATGACTTCATCCTCTTCCTTGGTGGCCTTGGACGCCATTGATGAACATAATCAAAGGACAATATGAAATCCATGAAAACCTTCTTGAACTCGAATGCTCGGGACCTTAGTAAAGGTCTTGGTGTTTGGCCTCCATTTGTCTTCAACGAATCATTCGCTTTGATTCTCCCTTGATTTGTATCAAGCGAGCCCTAGTCTGAGCAAAAAAACATACGCTCAAGAATTTTCCAGGCCTCATGTGTTGTTTTAGCCCTAGCAACTTGAGCCAATAAAGGAGTTGAAAGCATAGAACGGATCCAAAGAAGAATGAACCTGTCTTTTTGAGTCTAAGTAGCGAAGGCCGGATTGTCGATTGGTGGTGCATCCGATCCAGAGACAACTAGCAGAGTGCGTGGCGATGCACTATTAGATTGAAGAAAACCCTCAACAGAATAAGCCTTGAGAGAGGACTTTATTGTATGGCGCCATAAAGTGTAGTGTTGGCGATTGAGTTTGATATTTAGAGTCGGAAAATTGAGAGTAAAGTTCGCCTGTGTACCGGCGACAACAAGGAGAAGATTGCTCTTGGCAGCCTGCTCAGTGTGGGGAACAACCGTCGGCGTGACATTGCCGTCTTGGTTGCCATCTTGATTGCCGTCAGTCATGGCCGAAAAACTAGGGTTATGGAAGCGGAATTTGTTAGGATCGTAAAAAGTCTAATACCATATAAGCTAACAGAATATGTGTGAATCAATTGTGATTTCATTGAATACCCAAAGAGAGTTTTATTTCCTAATAAAATAATGAAAAGATATTTAAAAGATATTACATATGATTTATTTCCTAATAAAATTCGTTAACATGTACCTACTAGCTAGCTAGCTAGCTTCCTCATGTTAATTCGTGAGTTGATTGCATTAATAAGTTCATTAGGATGCATGTGCAGCGCACTGTGCACCCGGGCACCGTACGTACGTAGCTCATATAATTTGATCCATCAACTTACAGGCTGCCAATTTTGTCATGGCTGTCGCAACTTAATTATCTTGCACCTTCCATGCAATTTCTTAAATGTACCTGGGTTTTAACGTACACCAGCGACTAACGTACACCTTCCATGAAAATAAGAAAATAAGCACGTGTAAAATACAGGGACGGATTTAGAGGGCGGGGGGCGGCCGCCTACACATCGGTCCGGAAGAGCGATTAGTATTACTTAAGGAGTGCGGGCGATAAAAAATTTTTTATTTCGCCCTCATAGACGGCCCGAGGCGGGGGCGGAGGTGGGAAAGTGAAGAAGTACTAGAGGAGAAGAGAGGGGGCGGAACTGAAGAAAAACTGAAGGCTTCAATGGAGAAGTATTGCTGTATTGAAATGTCGAAAGGTAGAAGACAATCTAAAATTTTAGTTTCTCGTCAATTATTTTAAAATAAAAATAGGCCCATTTGAAAATTTTGGGCTATTTGATTTGGGTAGGCCCATTTGACATTTTGGCCTAAACTTGAAATTAGGCTTGTTCTTTTAGGTTTTCTTTGACTTACTGCAGTGCTCTTGTGCTCGACAATTGTAGTTGTCAAATGAGTTGAAAAAAGCATGAAAAATAAATTCCTTACTTAAAAAACATGGTTGAACATAAATTCCACTCATACCATGCATAATGCTATAGACTAAATTCCGAACCCTAGACATGGTTGAACATAAATTCCATCCATACCATGCATAATGATATATATCAAATTTCGGACCCTAGTGTAGCAAAGTTTGTTGTGTTTTAAAAGTTTATTGTAAATTATTTATTGTAGAATCGTTAACTTCCTCTGACTTTCATTGATCTCAAAAGATTACATTAAATAGAGTCTTAGACTTGGGCTCTAAGACATACAAAAGATATGTACCTAAAATACAAAAGATATAATATTACCCTAAGATTTTATCCTAAGATAACATTATTCTAATACAATATTTATCCTAATACTCCCCCTCAAGTTGGAGCATGTAAATTATGAATGCCCAACTTGGCCAATAAATAGAGAAATTGCTGCTTGCCTAGCGCTTTAGTAAACAAATCTGCAACTTGGTCATGAGATCGAACAAAAGATGTAACAATATAGCCAGACTGAATTAAATCACGCACAAAATGACAATCAATCTCGATATGTTTTGTGCGTTCATGAAACACCGGATTTGCAGCAATGTGAAGTGTTGCTTGACTGTCACAAACAAGTCACATAGGAGATGAATGTAAATGGCCGAGATCTCGGAGAAAGGCTTTAGCCCAAAATAACTCACAAGCAGTGTAAGCCATAGAACGATATTCTGCTTCAGTAGAAGAACGGGAGACAGTAGGTTGTTTCTTGGTTTTCCATGAAACAGGGGAATTACCAAGAGAGACAAAATAGCCAGTAAGACAGCGACGTGTAATAGGACATGCCGCCCAATCAGAATCACAATAAGCTGTCAACTGAAGCGAACTAGTTCGAGAAAGAATCAGACCTTGCCCGGGGTGCCCTTTTATGTAATGTAGAAGACGCAAAGCAGCATGCCAATGATCCTATTTCGGGTTTTGCATAAACTGAGATAGAATATGCACTGAATATCTTAATTCCGGCCGAGTAATGGTTAAGTAGATAAGCCTACCAATAAGTCGATGGTAACGGTCCAGGTGAGAAAACTCAGGCCTAGAAATCGTACCAAGATCGTGGTTCTGCGGCATGGGAAAGGCCACCGGTTTGGCGCCTAACAAGCCAGCTTCAGCCAAAATTTCCAAGGCATATTTCCGCTGAGATAAATAAATACCATCCTTGCCATGTGCCACCTCGATGCCTAAAAAATATTTTAGAGCACCAAGGTCTTTCATATGAAAACAAGAGCTCAGATAACGCTTTAAGCGAGCAATTTCAGACTGATTATCACCGACAATGATTAAATCATCGACGTAAACTAGAATATGAAGAGTAGTATGACGTCGAATATATGAGAATAAGGAATAATCAACATAAGATTGCTTGAAACCATATTGTAAAAGAGCGGAAACAAGTTTGGGAAACCAGTTTCGAGGAGCTTGACGGAGCCCATAGAGTGATTTTTGTAACCGACAAACATGACCCGAGGGAGCAAGAAAGCCTGGGGGAGGTTTCATATATACCTCTTCATCAAGATCGCCATGCAAGAAGGTGGTATGAACATCCATTTGATGGAGAGACTAACCACAAATAGCGGCAACAGATAGAAAAATCCGAACAGATGTCATCTTACCCACAGGTGAAAAGGTTTCATTAAAATCAATACCTTCAATCTGTTTGTTTCCAAGCACAACCAACCGGGCCTTATATCTCTCAATAGAACCATCGGATTTGTACTTAATATGAAAATCCCATTTGCACCCGATAGGTTTCTTGTCAGCAGGCATTGGTTCAAGACGCCAAGTACCATTTTTCTCCAGGGATGTGAGCTCCTCAGACATTGCCGCTCACCACTCGGGATGACGGACAACCTCGGAAAAAGAGTGCGGCTCAACAGACCTAGTAATCGTGGCAAAAAACTGCATGTGTGAAGGAGAAAAATTAGTACAACCAACAAAATTCTCAATGGGATAAGGCATACCTGAGGAAGGTGTCGGAGTAGGTGACGAAGAAGCCAAGGGGGGTCTTTGCAGCGGGTTGTGTTACAAACGAAATCACGAAGTCTCGTGTTAGGAACACGAGCCTTTGTACTACGAGGAGCAGTATGCGGTGTCAACGGAACCACAGGTCGCTCGGGGGCGTGAACAACTGTTGAATCTGGGGCGGGAATAATGCTCCCCCTATCGTGAGGCAGCTCGTCAAATGTGGCCGGATGAGGACGAGTCCGATGAGAATGGAAATCTATTCTCATTAAAAACGACATCTCGTGATTCAAAGAAGGATGTTGCATCAAGATCAAACAATCGACATGCCTTTTTCCGATAAGAATAGCCCATAAAAACACATCGTCGACTACGAGATTCAAATTTGTCATGCGGTTTAGGCAATTTGGATGCATAACAAAGACACCCAAAAATGCGAATATGATCATAAGACGGCGCCTTGCCAAACAACATCTCAAATGGGATCTTAAATGAGAGTACCTTAGAAGGAGTTCAATTTATCAAATACGCAACCGTTAAGACACATTCTCCCCAAAAAGAAACCGGTAATGAAGCTTGAAAGCGGAGAGCCCGAGCTACATTAAGAAGATGGCGATGTTTCCGTTCAACACGACCATTTTACTGTGGTGTGGCCACACATGATGTCTCAAAAATCGTCCCTTGAGCTGCAAAAAACGACTTCAAAGGAAGAAATTTGGTCCCATTATCCGTTCTAAAACGTTGAACACGCTTCTTAAACTGCGTTTGAGCATATGCAAAGAAATTTTGAACCAAACGATTTACTTCGAATATATGTGTCATCAAATAAACCCATACACAACGGAATAGTCATCAACCAAGGTAAGAAAATAAACAACTCCACAAGTAGAGGGAACACTGTATGGCCCCCAAACATCATCATGAATTAAGGCAAACAGATCAGCAACTTTATTAGAACTTAACGGAAAAACATCACGAATTTGTTTAGACTGAAGACAAATGGAACGTGGTTCAACAGAAGCATATTTAATAGAATCAACACAAGATAACTTTAAAATAGACGAATAGGTAGGGTCTCCCAAACGTCTATGCAGTAACAATGGCGAGACTGAAGCGGAGGCAGAAAGAGCAACCCGTCGACCTGTGCAAAGCCAGTAGACCCCCTTCCTTGCTTCGCCTACTCCAATCACCGTCCTCGAATTCCAGTCCTGAAGCACACATAGCTTATCAGTAAGAGTGACAATCAAATTTGAGAAGTAATCAAAGTGCTAGAGAAATTAGATTGTAGTGAAATTTGGGAACATAGAGAACATTATCAATTTTCAAAGAACCAAAATTAATAGAGCCAGCCTGAGTAGCCACAGATTGAGAATTATCAGATAAAATAATAATAGAAGGAGAGACTTCATGTAGATTTGAAAGAAATTCCTTGCTGCCAATCATGTGATAGGAGGCACCCGAGTCGAGTATCCACTCGTCTGATGGCTTACCCATCAACTGACTTGGATCAGAAGCACACAATTTTTCATACATCTGCGTCATGTTAGCCCATTCTGTATCAGACAGGGCGCTGTAAGCGTGTGCCTGTCCCGAGTTGTAAACATCGGCGGAAGCATGGGCTGTTGAACAAAAGGAGAGCCACCAACAGCAGCGGCATTAGCAAGTCCAACGCTGGAGGTGGAGGAGCGATTCTGGCCAGCATATATTTATCCTAATATTTATATAACGATTTATTTATTGATAGGGTAAGTATTAGGGTCATTACAAGTACTACTTGGGCTCGCCTAGAGCATCCATTAGGTGGGATTCGAAATGGTGACCTCTCACCTGACTACTTGGGCTCGCCTAGAGCATCAACTAGGTGGGATTCGAAACGATGACCTCGGGGTATACTGCCCCAAAGTCTTAACCACCGAACGAAATACCCGAAGGTATTTATCTAACGATTTATGGATCATCTTAAAGCATGTAAAGTTCATAGAAAAACACACTACATTTATGCTTGATGTACAAAATCCGCCCCCCTTCCAGTGAATCCTGGATCCACCCCTGGTAAAATACATACCTCATGCGTACGCATGAGCCTATCCACCTAGTATAGTATATACATATATACACGTACACCAATTTTTGGTACTGTTCATTAATTTATTGCCACCATATGTACATACAGTTGTTGGCAAATTTAACCCCAGTAATTAATTCCAAGATAATACATTAAATTGTTTTTAGGGATCTAAACAGACCCTAAAACACCAAGTTTTAAACTAGGTAGATGCCTGATCTTCCCCACGTTTTGCGCCTCTGGCACAGTGGGGTTGATCTTGTCATGTGTTGTGTTGCGTATACAACATTTTTTTTTATCTAAAAGAGGGCACAACCCTAATTTATTTAGGCCAAATTGTTTTGAACTCCAAAATGGGAGAACATGATTATGTTGGTGTAAGGTTATATGATTATGCACGACAAAACTACATTATATTAGTAACATTTTTATCAATCTTTATATCTAAATCGATCTGTACTTAAATCAATGCCCTTAAAAAATGGAAGGAATTTAAAATTCACCTAGGTTATAAAAGTTTTTGGATATATTGGTGTAAGGTTATATGGGTTGGTCGATGTCATTATAGGTATATCAATTTCCACTATGATAACATAAGATATTATGACCCTTATCTCTTCTTTATCCTAGCTCCCATATATATCTTGTATGTGTTTCCTTTAATATGGTTTTAGGATAAGTATTCTTTCCTACCGTTGGGCCTTAGGCGCCTCACGGATTCTTTCCTTTGTATAGGCTCTAGTCTAGGCTTAATTAGTGGAGAATCCCATGTATATATTTGTTGTTCTTTCAATAACAGAAGCAAGGCAAATTGATGCCTATCACATTGAGATCCAACGTGTTTTATGGTATCAGAGCCACAAATCATTCTTTCTTGTCTTTCAAATTAATTCAGCCTTTTTTCTTCTCAAATCAACAATGACTAATCCAGATGATGCTAATGTAAAGAAACTCTTTCTCCTTATGATCTCAATTCCAATGATACTCCGGGTAACATAATTACCCAAGTCTAGTTGAAAGGGGAGAATTACAATGAGTGGGCTCGAGCCATTCGAACGTCTCTCTGAGCCCGACGCAAATGGGGATTCATTGATGGGACCCTTCAAAAACCTGTCAATGGATCCGCATTAATGGACGAATGGTGGACCGTTCACTCCATGATGATGTCATGGATCCTCAACACAATAGAGGCAAGCCTCCGATCGACAATCTCCTACAAAGAGAATGCTAAGGATTTATGGGACGATATAAAGGATCGTTTTTCGGTCATAAATGGCCCGAGGATTCATCAACCTAAAAGTGAACTTGCAGGCACAAAGTAGCGCAGGATGTCGATTTTGAACTACTATGGAAAGTTGAAGTGTTTGTGGGAAGATCTGGGTCAATATGATCCAACCCCTACATGTACTTGTGGAAAGTGAACTTGTCAAGTGAATGTCCGTCTTTAAAAGCAATAGGAAGCGGCCCATGTTCATCAATTTTTGATGGGCTTGGATGACGATATCTACGGCACCATGTGATCCACCTTGCTTGCCATTGATCCTCTGCCACCACTGAATAATGTGTACTCCACCATTGTGCAAGAAGAACGAGTCCGCACTATTAATCGACACTAGTACAAAAACTGCCTTTTACATCGGGCGTTAATGGCTTTATACACCGGTTAATAACCGGTGTACAGGTTAGTGGTGTAAAAAATACAACTGGTGTAAAATAGATTTATATACACCGGATAGAAACCGGTGTAAAAAATATATAAACAATGGTGTAAAAGATCATCTCGCGCATGCTATTACGGGATTTATACATTTGATAGGAACCGGTGTAAACGTAGTAAAAAACGGTGTAATAAATTCAGTTTGGGCGCGCACTTAAGAAGCTTATACATCAGGTTGAAACCGGTGTCTAAAATAGTTAATTTTTTTTGAAAATAATCTTCTGATTTTTTGTGACCTTATTGACCTGTAGAAGTAGAATCTGTGCAAAGCTGGTTGAGAAAAACCATCACCAACAGAAGAGCTGAACTAATAACTTATTCAACAATAAACCATCACCAACATGCAGATTTGTGATAACTTCTTAACCAACAAAAAAACTGGTTGTATTTATTGAGCCCATACACTTGCAAATTAATGCATAAGACCCTTAAACAATGCAACCAACCAACACAACTTTAAGAGCAACCCTTAAGATAGATGGTTTGCAAAACAACATCAAGAACAAGCATTTTAAAATAATAATCAGTAAATTAGATCTGAAATAGAATAAGAGTTGGCTAGTTTGCACAACAGGACATGAGCAGATGTTACCAAATGTATTTATATCCATCTAAAAAAATGTACCAACAATTGCAAATATAGAAATGTTACTAAAAGTATTTATATCTAGCTAGCTTGTCCAGTGAAACTAAAATGACATCAGACCTTTAATTAATGAATAGCCTTCAAGTTGTTTGCCATATGTCCATCCCTCATCTATGTCTCCGATGATTTGCTGTCACATAAAACATGCATTAATTTACTTGCTAAAAACACAAAATTCAAAGACTTGCCAAATAGATAAATAAATGATTACATGAGCAAAAGCAAATAAATACCTGGTGACAATCTTAATGAAGTATTGGAACCACTCCACACGAATCTGATCAAGTTCCTTTGAAGAGTATGAGCATTGTCGTTTATCATAATACTAGAAAAACAAGCATGATATGCATGTCAATAGTACGTTGTAGGAAATATAATTAAATATGTAGCAATTTTGTTTCAAGAAAAGTTAGACATAATACTTCTTCTGGTATTGAATTTGTGTTTCGAATGGCAATTATCTCCCACATATATCGTAACACGTAATATCCACAATCCACGGTGTTGGGTTGGCGTGGACCCTACAACAATGTCATAAAATTTTGAAGTATGTAGAGTACAAAATTAGAGCACAACTTTACATGAATATGATGCAAAAACACCCTACATTGAATAAACATATAAAAAAACACCCTACATTGAACAAACATGGATGTTGCTCTACAGCCATTGCAAGCCCATATTTCAAATAAGAAGGATTATATGACCCTGTGACTAATGAACACGAACAATAAGTTGTTTTTATACCTGATATACAAGGCTTAAATTATCACAAATTATATTTCTAATATATATTTAATCCTATTGCATCATCAAATTGAACCGCACACACCTACTTAACTATTTTGGGAGAAAAGCACCCATCATGAAGAAAACATAGCAAAATAAGGTAGTGAATGGATGATTAATTGATTTTAACATTTCTAATGCAGTAGAGTTCCCAAAAATTAGTCAGCTATGCACATACCTAGTTGAAATCAAATCTCCATTGTGTACCAATTTTGAAAAATATTATTTCATTCCAGTACCTAATTGCCCAATTATATTCAGAAATTGATGATGTTTGGCATTTAACAGATGTGTTCAGCAGGAGTAGAACTATAATCTATAGGTAAAACATCAGATGTGTTCATTCATAAATAGTATATGGTACCTTAACTGTGATCCATCGTGTATATTGACGAGGTTTATTTTGCCCCCTTTGAGCCCAAAACACTCGCAAGCTCCTAGTCAAAAAAAAAATTAGACTTTAACAAATTCAATGCACAAAGTATGGAAATTACAATCATACTTCAAACTTACGTCTCAATCAATCCTTTTGCTACTAAATCAACCTCCCCATTTAAAGGATCAAGATAATAGACGGTATCATCTTTGACATTGATCGCCATTAAAACCCAATGACCCCTGCACATTTTTTTAGTATAACTTGCTTCTATATATATAGATCATAACTTTTATATAGTAAAATACAAAATATTAGTTTACCCTGTGTTGTAAGGAGCAAAAAACATCTTCATTTCAATGTCACCCTTGAGTGTGTTGACAACATATCTTTGTCGATCAGACATCAATGCATTACATCCTCTTGGAGAGATACTCGTCGGACAAAAAAATCCATACATATGATCAACTTTATGGCAATCAGTGTCCCACAAAAACCTAAAACACAACAAGAATTTATGACAAATTTAATAGCTATAGTTAAATCTATATTCATCTAATATCTGGAACTGACTTCTCCTCTTATATCTTTCTTTTCCTTGTTCCAGAAGGGTACTACTGAATAGCATAAGATTTCATGCATACAAAGTATACCAATAAAACGTTTGAAATGTACTTTGAACGTGACATGGGCTGGTGTATTATTCCTTAATCCTTAGTGGGTTTTACAGCAAGAAACATGTGTTGGTCTCCTTCGATGACAAGGTATATTATTGAAGTCCAAAATATATAAAAATTGGATATAGTGAACTAACCTTATATAAAGCGATATGTGATTTGATTCTATTTCTTCTTTGTTCAACCATTGTGCAATGTTCAGCTTATTGAGTACAAGTGTACGCTCAGATCCCATAATCGCCTCAGGTAGCTTGATCTCATGCATCACGGTCTCACTCATGGCCAAGTAGTAATAGTAAAAACTCTTCAATCTGGCAGAGTATGGGTTGGCCTTATCCTTTTCCGATGAGTATTGTACGGTAGATTTCTTCATTTCAAACTTGGTCTTGTTTGTCATGTGTTGTGCTGCATTTTTATGGGAGTTTGACACCAATTTCTGTGATTTGAGTTCCTGCTTTGTCATTTAAAAACAGTAATGAAATAAATTTAATAAATACGTTATAATACATGTATACTAACATATGACAATATATTTACTTAGAAATATCAGTAACTAGTAATTATATACCAGATTCTTTAAAACAAATTCAGCCGGCCATGCAACAAAGCCACCCAAAGCCTCAAAGACAGTACGAGCTTCATCGGTAGGCTGTGGAAGCGCTGCTGAACTCACTACAGGTGTAAGAACTTGAACTTTGACATATCCAGGCTTCAATGTGCGGTTGTGTAATGTAATGCCCGAAGTGGTGCGACAAACCTTTCCTTTTGCCACTTCCTAGACCTTGTTCGGCCAATACAAAGAACATGGAATATAGTCCTGCATTTAATATAAAATTCCCTCAAAATTGTGAAAATCTGTATATATCTAAATTTATCAAAACAACATTATTATTTATATCAACATCAGTAATGAATTACCTCTTCTAAAGAGTCTAATGGGATACTTGGTGCAATACTAGGGTCAACAGCATCGAGCTCAACACTAGAGCTATCTTGACGTCCAATATTGGAACTAGCCTTAGGTGCAACCTTATCGGGAACCTTATGTCCCATACCACCTACATCATTTCCATTATTCCCACCAACCTCTCGAGCTTGGTCCACTTTGAATGGAAACTCAGGAATGTTAGTATCTAACATGTTTGTGGTCTTACCATGAAGCACTGTCTCAAGATATTTTTTTATGTCCTGCATATGTGCTTCATATTTTTCATTATATTTTGCCTCTATCTTTTACTCCATTTGTCTCAAGGCTTCTTTAATAGTAGCTTCTCCACTAGTTGTTATACCCCGCGAGGTATGACCAAAATATTCGGACATTGTGATATCTCCACCTACCCCTCTAACACGTCCTGGGTGTTCTTCTTTTTCCAAGGACATTGCCAAAAGATCTCGTCTACCAAATGGATCAAATTCCTCTACAGAATCTTGATTTGTTAAAATATCCTCCTAATAAAATAAGATAAAGTAGTAAGCATAACCAACTTTTCAAGTGTATAATTAATGTACTCACCATGTACTGTATGATTTTGCAAATAAGTAACTAATGTATACTTACCATTTTATCTACTACTTCTTGCACATTTTGATCAAATTTTCCATCCTTTTTTGAATGAGCATCCTTCCATACCTCTGCTCGAGTTACTTTGGAGCAATTTTTCTTTGCTTTCTAAAGTAAATTCATAACCATGAGTACCGAACACTAAATTAAGAAGCATACCATAATTTATGTAAAATACATGCATATATTGTTACCAATTTTTCAGCTATTAGAGCATAACCATTACGAGACCCTCTATATGTGGATTTTTTGTTGCACGACAGTTGCCGATGCGCATCACTTTTTTCCTATTAAACATATAAAAAAAACATGCTTAAATTATAATTAAAACAAGTGAAGGTTTTCAAAAGAACTATAATATGTAAATGATATTAAAACCCACCTTAAAGTCGCTGGATTGTCTAACACTAATAAATTCAGTCCATTGATCCTGAGTAATGTATTGTTCATAAATTTCTGGACGTGCAGTAACTATTTGACCATTTTTATCAAAAACACGAAATCGGTTTAAGTCCGTCTTAAACCCATGCCATAGCTTGCCAGCAATCTTCAACAACCAATGCTTTCTTGCCGTTGGTACAATAAAAGCAGTCTACAAAAAACAGCATATATAAAAATAACTTATTAACTTAAATTATGTTGATATTTAATTAATATAAGCTACCTTGACTTTAAAATGAGAAAAACTTACTAGAACTTCATCCCAAACCATATCCTTCAGCCCATTTGGAACCTGATGCCAATCAGAAAATGTGATTGACACCAAGCGCTCAACAACTGTGCCAATATAGCTTTTAAACATGTGTGTATGTTTTCCAATGACTTGGCCTATATCATTCCACTCAAGCTCAAATTTCCGACCACTTGAAATAGCTTTAGTAACCACTTTCATCATGGAAGCTCCTCTTCTTCCTTGAGCACCTTTTTTTGATTTTTTGGAAGTCATCTGAAACAATAAAAGACATTTAAAATAAACACAAGAGCCATCTGAATTCTTTACATATGAGATTAACAATAAAAGACAAAAGAGCTCAATTTATAGAGGGAGGAGGGGGATTTCAGGAGGATACAGAATGCAGACAATATTTGCAGGGGAAGGACTAGTACTACTAGTGCAAATGATAGCACAAGCAGCTCACTGATCTGAGCTATAATTCTGAACAAGAGGCAAGTTTCAGAATTCTGATCAACTAAAAATGTAATATTTTTCATCTAAATATGCTAACCAGGTTTTCTACCTGTCTTGGAGAGTAACCCCCAACCAAAACCTAAATAAGTACCAACTACTGCTGAAACAGCCAATATACAAAAACCAATTCTGCAACCCTAGGATTTACCTTACAAAGCTGAGCGGATTTAGTTTCATTTTCTATTGAACTTCCTCTCTAGCTCTGGCTTTGAAACCAATTCTGCAATCCTAGGATTCTGTAGCTACTTAGCAACCTATTAGACTAACTGTTTTACTCCGTAATTCCCATAATCATACCACCTTTCTTGCTGCAAGGTGAGCTCAAGGATAAAAGTGAGTTCTGATGATGCAGTTGCACATGATACACTACAGGAGTATGAAGTGATAAATCAAATCCTATATATGCAGGACAAAGAGGCAACTAGGTAACAGCCTTTACTCAAAAACTTTTACCTTTTTTACTCTTGCAAAGAAGCTTTCTCAATGGTTAAACTGGGATTGATCTACTTGTGCAGGTCTGTGGCTTCTGGTGAACCTATTGATCTTGTAATACGAGTAAACAGTTTTACTAAGACCACAAAAGTTTTCTGATGCAAATCATAACCAATAATGTTAGACGCCACAAAAGAGTCTGTAGCATTTTCTTTCATGTTTATCTCACCTTTTTTCTTTAAGTCTTACATCTTGATATCATGTGTGATTTTATTCAGGTATTTAATTTTCAAATCTATTCAAGGGATACTTGATAATATGTTGGACCTTGTCCTCTAACTCTCTTCACCAGCAATCACTAGAGGAGAAAATTCTCAATAAAATTTGAGATAGCTAGGATTTCTCTTTTCCACTATAAGTTTAAGAGAGAGAAAAAATGGGTCATTAAATGAAGGAGTAAAAGTTAATATAAAAGTAAGTAAAAATGTAAAACAGTAATGCTTCTGAGTGGAGCTAGACAGAGGATACTAATGCTAATATGATACATTTTTTGGAAGTCATCTTCACATATGAGATTAACATAGTTGTATCTACTTTACATTACAAATTAGTTTCTAATCAGCTGGTGCAATTTCATAAAATAAACACAAGAGCCATCTGAATTCTTTTTAAAATAAAAGACATTTTAAAAAATTAATTGCATTCATGAATAATATGTAAAGTTCTATAATATAGAAATCATAAAAAAGATCCTTGCTTAAAAAATCTACCTAGAAACAATTTATAATGTTCAAATTTCCTAAAATGAAAAAAAAAATACAAGATGAACAACCTAGTACAATAGTAGAAAGAGACATCTATGCAAAACACTCATCCATGTACTCAGTTTTGTTTGTGTTTGCGTTTTTTACTCGACTGTGATTGACCAGATTTGCCGCCTAGAGTTTCTTCATCAAGCCATATTCCCTCATTGTGATCATCTCTTATGTAAACAATGTCTTCATTTTCATCTTCAACTTGAGGTGTAACTAAATTTGAATTAGGACCTTCATCACATATGTCTTCAATGTCATCAAAGAAACTTCTATTTGGTGCTGATATGACAATAGACCACCTTGAATCAATGGGATCAGTAACATAAAATATTTGTTTTGCTTGTGTTGCCAAAATAAATGGATCATTTGTATGACCCATTCTATTAAGATCTACTCTAATAAATCCCAAGTCATCAACCTCAACTCCATTATTATTTTCAGCACATTTACAGTAAAACACTGGAATTTGTATTTTATCTGTGTAGATTAGCACCCATATGCTCTCAATCACACCATAATATGACATAGTAGCAAGAACAGGATTTTTGTCTTTTGCGCTCGAGACATGCATTGCCTGAGCCACTAATGTGACACCACTATTCTGATGGGCACTTTTATCATCATGATCTTTGGTGTAAAAAGTACAATTGTCCACTTCCATTCCTGTGTAGCTCATCACTTGATATTTGGGCCCTTGAGATAGCCATTTCAAGTCATCTGAAACAGCTTCTCCAGAATTGACTTGCTCAAGTATTAATGTTTTGAACCAGTCAATGAATGTTCTGTTGTGTTCATTTGCAAGCCACTGCTCATTCCTAGCATGCCTTGGATGACAACTTCTCACATAATCCATGTGCAACGTCACATATGGTTGCACACTATCAGTGTTGTGAAGTATGTACAAGTGCGCTGTTCTCCATAGGGAATCACTAATATTTAATGTTTCAGCTCCTGATGTTCCCCTCCACTCCTCTTCCCTTAAATGAGATTTCTTTGGGAGACCAATAAAATCCACACCAGGTAAGTAATAATCGCAAAGATTAACTACTTCTTCCATTGAGTAACTTTCAACAATACAACCTTCTGGACGATTTGGATTCTTCACATAACCTTTTAGGATTTTCATACACCGCTCAATTGGGTACATCCATCTTACATTAACTGGCCCACAAAGCTGAACTTCTCGAACCAAATGCACAGGTAAGTGAACCATAATGTCAAAGAATGCTGGTGGGAAGTACATCTCCAATTGGCAAACCGTCTCAACAATTTCTTTTTGTAAATTTGACAATTCTTTAGGGTCAACAACTTTACTACATAATTTCCTAAAAAAGAGATAGAGTCTAGTGATAGCATACCGCACATGCTTTGGCAATATGGCACGTATAGCAACCGGTAAAAATTGTTGTAAAAGAATGTGACAATCGTGAGATTTTAGACCCACCAATTTTGAGTCTTTCAATGACACCAGACTACTAATATTGGAAGAATACCCTTCTGGAACTTTGATGCCTTGAAGAAATCTACAGAAGTCATCTTTCTCGTTCTTTGATAAGTTATAACACGCGGGTGGCAAATAAGTACGTGTTGCTGTCTTTTTTGGTGCCAATTCTGTTCTAATTTTCATATGATCATAATCCTCTCTAGCTGTTAAGCCATCTTTTGTCTTTCCTGGCATATTGAGCAGTGTTCCAATTAGACTATCACATATATTTTTCTCAATATGCATCACGTCTAGACAATGTCTAACAGGGAGATCTTTCCAATAAGGAAGCTCAAAAAATATGGACCTCTTTTTGAAACCATCTTCGGAGACTTCAGGGGGACATTTTTTTCCATTGCTCTGCTTTAGGTCTTTCACCAAATCAAATACTTGATGACCAGTTAAAGGCATTGGTGCCTTTCCATCTTCAACAGACCCATCAAAAGCTTTGCACAACCTCCGATAACGATGCTCTGAAGACAAAAATTTACGATGTTTCATGTACACAATCTTATTACTCTTTTTCAAACTCACAGAACAAGTACTTTTGCCACAAATAGGGCACGCTTTATACCCTTTCACAGTACATCCAGCCAGATTTCCATAAGCTGGAAAATCATTGATGGTGCAAAATAACATGGCTCGAAGACAAAAAGATTCTTTACGATTTGCATCATAAGCCTCTATACCATCTTCCCACAAGAGCTTTAAGTCATCGATAAGTGGTGTCAAGTAGACATCAATATCATTCCCTGGTGCTTTTGGGCCCGAAATCAATAATGATAACATCATATATTTACGTTTCATGCACAACCATGGCGGAAGATTATAAATAATCAAAAATACCGGCCACGTACTATGAACACTACTAAGAGTACCAAACGGGCACATACCATCGGTCGAAAGAGCAAGGCGCAAGTTTCTATCACCATGTCCAAAATCAGGATATAAAGCATCTATTGTTTTCCATTGCGGAGAATCAGCCGGATGTCGAAGTTTACCGTCATCTATTCTTTCCTTTGAATGCCACACCAATTCCTTGGCATCTTCAACATTTTTAAACAAGCGTCGAAATCTTGGTATTATAGGAAAATACCACAACACTTTCGATGGTACTCCTTTCTTTTTATACCGCAGTGCACCACATAATGGATTTGGGCAATTCTGCAACGATTCATATTCGTTTCGATACAAAATGCAGTCATTAGGACATGCATGTATCCTTTCATAATCCATTCCCAATGAGCGCATTATCTTTTTGGCTTCATATGTACGATTAGGAAGACAATTGGGCTCCGGGAGCATTTCCTTTAAAAGTTCAAGTAGAGCATTAAAACTTTTATCCGTCCATCCATTGCTAGCTTTTAAATTATAAAGCTTGAGAGTAGCGGATAATCTTGTAAAATTTATGCAGTTTGTATATAAGGGCTTTTGAGCATCATCCATCAGGTTTGCATATGCATCATCGCCATCTCTGAAATCATCTTCAACATCATGAAGCAAATCATCAATTCGGTCGCCTTCAAATGTATCAAGAGCCTCGAATTCATGTGTATCACAACTAGGCATTGGACTGGGAGCTTTTTCTCCATGCCATATCCATCGTGTATAGTCTTGATTAATGCCGTTAACAACAAGATGATCCCTAATTTCTTCCATACTAATCCGCTTCACATAGGAACAATTAACACATGGACAAACTATTCTCATTGGATCAACACCATGTTCAAGGGCAAAATTGATGAATTCCTCGACCCCGTCAGCATATTTTTGAGACAAACGACTTTCTCGCATCCATTCTCGATCCATCATACTACGAATGCTCAAACGAGTTTAACAAACCTATACCTATAACATGTGTAAAAAGACTAGTTGAATTTGGTTATGATTTCTTTTAACATTGTTAGCAGATTAAGATTAAGATTTGAAATCCTACTAAAATTAGGACATTTTAACAACATTATAGGATTATATATATATGTGATCTCACTTCATTTAGACAATATTAAAGGATTGTACCTATATATACGGAAGCTTCTATATTATATTCAAATTGGGGCTTCACACCCACACTGTTATTGGTAACTTTTACTCACAATGGTTCAACTTTATTAAAGACTATAATAAGCTAAAGTTCTAAGCTTTATGTATAAAGGAGATATAGTTAACAGTCTATATTTCATAAAAGTTTATTAAACCATCACTATATATATGAAAAAATAAGATATTGAGCACACAAATGGATCCAGGTAGCAGCATTGAGTTTAACTACACATTGAATTCGCAATACACCAATCTCTTTATATCTACTACACATTCATAATGGCTCAATGGCTTTAAGTTTAACTAGTAGCACATGCTTCATTGGAAAACAAAAAAAAAATGTTAAAATGCAGCAAGGGATCAAAATAGGAGCAAAGCATATGTGATTTTATATCTTCTATACAAAACTTTCCTCTTTTTGTTGTAGTTTAAGTTGAATTGAGATGTGCATGGGAAAGATTAAAACACAGATTATGGAGACTTTCATTTTTTCTTCTATGAAAATTTCTAAGAACAAGATGAGACTGATGAACTTATTTACATCAGGTTTCAAGAATAATGTTTTGGAGACAGAAAACATGCACATTGAACTGAATAGAGTGATTCTTTTTCCTTTCTTTTCTGGTTAAAATAGACAGAAAATAATGTTAGGATGTAGCTCAATGATGATAAAGAGTTCAAGCAACTAATCAGACCTAGCGGGAAAAGAGCTTTGTTTTGGTTTTGGTCTTGAATTTGGATATTACATTCAATCAGAAACATGTTTAGACTGCATTTCCACAAAAAATCTGATAGCATTGTAGGCTTGTGGGCAGTTCTAAAAAGGTTCTCTATCTTTGGTTTATCATTTATGTAATATTTTCCCTTAGTTGACTGAAGTATATGCTTCAATTAATATGAGCTAGTGCCCTACAAACTTCAAAGCTAATCTTGTTACATTTGATTTTGTTCATATGTTCTGTTCATTAGTCTATCTAATCAAGGCTTTTTTTATCCCACAACATATGTAAATTTAAATCTGAATGGAAACTTGGATATGTAGTCTGAACATGTTTCTTGATACAGTAAAAAAGGCTTTCAATCAAAACTCTAAACCATCCAGAGATACTATTCTAGTTGACAATCACCAAGTTTTTCCAGCTTTTAATTTACACTTTTTTTAGCCTATATTTGTTCTTTCTTTCCCCATAAAAAGGCGGAATCTTCTGACTAGCTACCTCCCTATTTGACTACATATATGTTCACAAGAGCCCTGTCTCAATTCTTGACTGGTTTTTGAATTGAAAGACCTCAGATTCTGGCCAGCTACCTCCCTATCTCACTACTGTTCATACTACCCCTGCTACAGAACCTCCTTTTGGCCTTAAAAAGTTTTTTCAAATGCAAGCCACAATTCTAGAGTGTTTTCAAAATTTAAATACACTAATAAATGTACCTTACTAGTTACTAGCTTTTGTGCAAAATATCAGTGTCTTTGCTTTGAATTTGAGCATCATTAAATGACCAATCCACACTAATATAGGATAATGTAATCTTGAGGTTAGGAAATTATATAAATAGAATAAGGAACCCTGTATAAGTCCAAGCAAAATTGATTTGCTAATGCATCACAGGATGTCAATCTATACTGCCAAATCATATATCTGCTGGTCTTCTACTCTGCTGGTTTTTTTGTCTACACGTTTTGATGATGTTATATCCTATTTGTTGATGTTATAGCCAGTTTGTTGCTCAACCACTCAAGCCAACAGATCTACACCAGGGCAACCCACACCAACTAGGAATCAAATACTATGACCTAATCGATATGCAAATTTTGTTTATTGTACAGCAAGCCAACAAAGCCATCAATTTATCTAGACCATATTCATGTATACCGCTACCCACTACCACCAAGCACCATCATTCATTGTTTTCATCTGATCAAATTATAAAACATGGGGGAAAAGAACACAATTTATCGAATTCAATCCTTTAACCCCACAATCCCAACAAAGCCATCAATCACAGCAGATGCAAGCATTTAACAATTGTTCGTTTTTCAACTAAAACCAACTTCTTCTATCCTTTAAGTTAATAAAAAAAAATCAAGCAAGCACAAATCAATATCAATTGACTAACCGGTTTGGTGGTTCCGATGCCGAAGAACTTGTGGAGATCGAGCTTAACGAGGACCTGAGTGACCAGCTTCTATGTTCAACTTCTTGTCTCTTCTACTTCTCCCTAATCATAATTAGTTCACACCATCACAATATAAGAAAAAAATTCGAGAAGAAATCAAGAATTTGATAATAATCAATATCATCTATGGGCATACCAATCAGACAAGAGAGGATGCAACTGCAAATCGATCTGATAACGATGTCTATAGAGATAGATTAAGTACGCGGAAAAAATTTCAGTAATCCTACAAATCGAGCGCGCGTAGGGCTTTATGCAAAGAGAGCGAGATTGAGTAGACAAAAGAGAGGGATTTTAGAAGATTAATTTGGCTTAGGGTTAGCGATATTGATAGAATTTCAGTAATCCCGCTAGTATAATTTGGAATTCGGCAAAATTTTGCCCTCCAAATTAAAATACCCGCGCTCGTTTATTTTTTTTGTATTAAGGATTTAAGGGGGCTAAAGCCCTACGGGCGCTCGTTTATCTTTGGTAATTAATGATGATTATTTTTTTCATAAAATAAAAGGAGGTTTATACACCGGTTATTGAGAGACCATGTATATAATATGCCGGTTAAAAACTGCAAATTAAAGAAAACCGGTGTATAATGTCTCTAGTACATCTTTTACATTATATGACACACGCCCGGTGTATATTAAGTGATGTAAATTAGGCTTTTTGTACTAGTGCGATCAGCGGAGGAGAAGATTGATCAAATGGGATTAAACGCAGGGGTAAGATCTCGATCAAACTCTAGAGGTCATTATGAAAATCCAGATCGGTTGACGGTTTGCACTCACTACAAGATACAAGGCCATGCCGCAACTGGCTGCTTTAAGTTGATTGGCTACCCCGAATGGTGGGGAGACAAAACTAGAGATGAGATCAAAGGAAAGGCGGACGCGGACAGGCCTGGACATCCAAAGCAGGATCAAGCAGTGGGCATGGTGATCGTCGGTCAACAAGGGCCAATGCGGTTCAAAATGCGCAGCAAGCAAGTGGAAGCGGGATCAACCAAGAAGCCGAAGCCCGAACTGTTCCGGGTCTAAGTGGTGATCAAATTCAAACTTATTAATTTGCTTAACTCTCAAAAAATGGGGTCCAACGAACACATGAGTGGTAAGAATTTTGAAACGATGTGGATTATTGATTCTGGTGCAACTAACCACATGACAGGTATTCGAGAGCGCTTTATCTCTCTTCGTAACATTGCTGGAATTAACATCGGATTACCCGATGGTGATCATGTTATGGCCTCGATGGAGGGCGTTGTAAAACTTGATTAATGTCTTATTTTGAATCATGTTCTTTACGTACCTAAATTGAGATGTGAACTAATTTCTCTTACTCAATTGATGGATGAAAATAATTGTCGCGTACAACTTACTCCAAATTTGTGTATTATTCAACACCGAACTACGAAGACGCTGAATGGAGCGGGTAGACGAAGAGGAGGCCTTTACTACTTCTTACTAGTGGGTCAAGCTAAGGCATTGCAAGTAGGAGTGCATGATTCAAGCTTGTTGCACAAACGCCTTGGACACCCATCATGGGAAGTGCATATGTTATTTTCTAAAATGTTTGGTAATCCGACTCTTGAACGTTTGAATAAGGCATGTGATATATGCCAACGTGCTAAACATATTCGTAGTACTTTTTCTTTAAGCGACAATATTGCAAGCAGTATATTTGATTTAGTGCATTGTGATCTTTGGGGGCCTTATAAGGAACCCTCGTCTTGTGGTGCACATTATTTCTTAACCATTGTTGATGATTTTTCACGTGCGGTTCGGATTTATTTGTTAGTTGATAAGAAGGAGGTGATGAGAATGTTGCTTCAATTTTTTTTGTACGTTGAACGCAAATTTGGCATAAAAATAAAAACGTGTATGCGCTCTTATTTTCTTGAAAATGGTATAGTTTTCCAAACTTCTTGTGCATGCATACCTCAACAAAATGGACGAGTCGAACGCAAACATCGTCATATACTTAATGTGGCCCGATCCCTTTGGTTTCAAGGTCACCTTCCCATTAAATTTAGGGGTACGTGAATGTGTCCTCACATCCGGGTATCTCATAAATCGGACTCCCTCACGAGTTTTTCATGGTAAAACTCCTTTTGAAATGCTTTATAACACTGCCGCTCGCTATGACCATTTACGTGTGTTTGGAGCTCTTTGCTATGCACACAATAAACAACGAGGTGGGGATAAATTCTCCGAACGAAGTAGACGATGTGTCTTTGTTGGGTATCCTTCGGGTAAGAAAGCTTGGAGATTATATGACATTCATACTAATACTTTTCTTATTTCCAAGGATGTTGTTTTTTTTGAAGAGGAATTTCCTTTTGCCAAGAACATACCTTCTATACTTGAATTTGGGTACCAATTTCCCACTCAAATTGATGTTGTTACATAGCAGATTTCGTCATTTCCAGAGGCCCAAATTAATGTGCCTAGTGAGCAGCCCATAATAGAACAGCCCACTAACGATTATCCCATAATGGAACAGCCAGAAATTGTTGCTCCTCCAGCCCAAAACAAACAACTTGAGGTTGCACTCACACCACCTGCAGCACGTAGCCAATGCCACTGAAAATTACCAAGCAAGCTTCAGGATTATGTCATAAACACAACTGTTCAGACATCTACAATGAACCATGAATCAGGTACACCTTACCCTTTACACGATTATATTTCTACTAACTGGTTTTCGTCGCCCCATTGCAACTTTCTTGCAGTCGTCTCGAATACAGTGGAACCCTCAAGTTTTGGTCAGGCCGTGAAAGATCATAGATGGCGAGAGGCCATGAAACTCGAAACCAAGGCTCTCGAAGATAATCAAACCTGGACACTAACACCGTTGCCAAAAGGGAAACGTGCTTTAGTTGTAAACGGATATATAAAATCAAGTACAACTCTGACGGATCCATCGAACGATTTAAAGCTCGCCTAGTAATTCTAGGCAACCATCAAATTGAAGGCGTTGACTATTCCGAGACGTTCTCTCCCGTTGCTAAAATGGTCACGGTCCGAACTTTCTTGGCCGTTGCCACCATCAAAAAATGGAAATTGCATCAAATGGATGTGCACAATGTCTTCCTTCATGGGGATCTCAATGATGATGTGTACGTGAAACCTCCACCGCGTTTTCGCACTCAAAATCCGAATTTGGTATGCACACTCTACAAGTCTCTCTATGGACTTAAATAAGCCCAACAATGTTGGTTTGCCAAATTATCCGCCGCTTCGAGATGGTATGGTTTCCAACAATCCTACTCGGATTACTCTTTATTTATGTTTAATCACAATTTCATTACCATTAATGTAATATTTATGTTGACGATCTAATCATCTCTGGAAACGATGGATCGGGTTTGTGGGGCAAGTGGCATATTCCACGTCTGGATTGGCAGGTTGGTTTGTAATTGGATATTTGGTTATATTTTGAAACGGAAATTCGTTCTCTAAGAAACGAACATGGCGGGACACGTAGACTCGACTTGTAGTAGGATCAAAACATTGGAAAGCACTTTGAGTCAAAGTATATCCGAGGAAAACACATGAAATTGAACGAGATTGCAACTTGTGTGAATTATAAGGTTTAATCCAAGGAAAACAAAGACAACCAAAGCTTTTTAATTTGGAATAATCAAAGGTTTGATTAAGGATTTTAAAATATGGGGTCTCATTACTCATTGCTCGAGAAGGAAGACGATTTATGAGATGGACAACATGTCGAAAGGCATATGGCCAAAACGTGTTTGGTATGCCAGAGTGATTTAACAAAGCTAAACCGGTTTCAACTATATGTCTGTGTTTTTGTTCAGAGATTCCGTTATGCTCAGGTGTGTGTAGAGGAGATGTGAAATGAGAAATTCCAATTTTTGGCAAAAAAGGTCTTAAACCTACATATTGTCCTCCATTATCTGTATAAAGAATTTTTATGCGTTGCTTAAAGAAATTTCAACCAGGAGACGGAACTCAGGAAATACATTTTTGACATCAGACTTATTTTTCAAAGTAAATAACCAAGTATATCTCGTGAAATGATCGAAAAACACAACATAATATCGAAATCCTTCATTAGATAAAATAGGCGAAGACCATACATCAGAATAGATTATTTCAAGAGGATGAGTTGAAACAATAGTAGATTGACTAAATGGGAACTTGTAGCTCTTATTAGTTTGACATGAAATACAACTCGACTGCTTGTACGAGTGCTTTGACAAATTAAAATTTCTAGCTAAAAAATCAAAGACTTCTGATGACGGATGCCCAAGTTTGTGATGCAAAAGAGCTGAAGTTTGAAGATGAGCCGAGTGGGGCGTAGGAGAGCAATGAGGCCATACGTAAACAACATTAATGCAAGGTCCTTTAAGAATTGTTTCCAATGTTGTTAGGTCCTTCACATGAAAACAATCAGCCAAAAACAAAACACCGAGATTAGTTTGTTTAGTGTACTTGGAAACGGAAAGAATGTTTTTGGAAATTTTAGGAACATGAAGAACTTGATACAACTTAAAATTATGTTTTGAAGTTTGTAAAGAAAGACAACCTTGGTTCAAAATTTACAATCCAGATCCATTTCCCACTATGAGTTGATCGGGTCCAGTGTATGGGTGATGCATTGAGAGGTTGGAGAGGTCTTGAGTAATGTGGTGAGACGCCCCACTATCGAAGAGCCATTGGTTAGGGATGATATTGTGGACGGCCATATTGGCTTGTGGCATATTTGGGGTGACAAAAAACTGATTGGATGAAGGTAACGGAAGGTTGGGGTACTCGGCCTTGAGTTTTTGGCAATGAGACATCACATGTCCTTGGCCTTGACACCATTGACATATTCCTTTAAAGGGTTTGGGTTGATAAGGCACCGAGTTGTTTTGTGAAGTGGATGAATTGGAAGAAGCAAGTTGGTTTGTTGGCCAATTTTGTGGGTTTGAAGAGGTTTGTGTCGAATGACTGGATTGATGCCAATGAGACTGAGAAGTAGAGGACTTACCTTTGTTTTTCCCGGACTTAGATTGGGCAGTAAGAGCAGTCACCGAGCTTTCTGGTTTGGATGGTTGCTTCAATCGAAGTTCATGGATTATGAGTTTCTCATGAAGCTCTTCGAAAGAAATAGGAGTATCACGCGTGTTGACACTATTGACAATAGATTTGTAAGACTCATCAAGACCTTTAAGAATATGATCTGTGAAGTCATCCTTGTTAAGAGTACAGTCCAAGGAGGCAAGTAGATCAGCCGATTCACGCATGGATTGCATGTACTCGACAATGGATCGAGTCCCTTTTTCAGCATGGTTGATTTTGTACTTGATTTGTTTAATGTGACCGCATGAGGCAGTCGCATATGTTTGTTTGAGGATCTCCCATACCTCTTTTGTGGTTGTTGCTCGGGTCACTAAAGAGAGAACCGATTGGGATAAGGTTCCTAACACCGCACCATAGAGGAGCCGATCTTGTTGTTTCCATGTTTGATGAGCGGGATTCGGAAGAGGTCGAGAGACATTGGCGGGATTTGGTATAGTTGCTGATGGAAGAACATGTGATCCATCAACAATCCGGAAGAGATCATAACCTTCCAAAGTGGCTTGAATTTGGGTCTTCCATCCAACATAATTTTTGGGGGTAAGCTTTACGATGCTTGGAAGTTGAACGACAATAAACGGTTCTGAAGGGATGAGAGGGTTAGGAAGAACAGTGGATGAATCTGCCATGATAATGAACGAGGAAAAAAACGATGGAGCAGGCCTAGGAAGTTTTGGGGTGATACCATATGGAGAGATATTTTGTGTAATTGATTGTGTGATTTTATCGAAGTAGAATGTAGAATATATATACAAGGAGAGTAACCATAATAAGCATGAAACCACATGACAAGATCAGTCGCACTACGCCAGAACTACATTATATTAGTAACATTTTTATCAATCTTTATATCTAAATCGATCTGTACTTAAATCAATGCCCTTAAAAAATGGAAGGAATTTAAAATTCACCTAGGTTATAAAAGTTTTTGGATATATTGGTGTAAGGTTATATGGGATGGTCGATGTCATTATAGGTATATCAATTTCCACTATGATAACATAAGATATTATGACCCTTATCTCTTCTTTATCCTAGCTGCCATATGTGTTTCCTTTAATATGGTTTTAGGATAAGTATCCTTTCCTACCGTTGGGCCCTAGGCGCCTCACAGATTCTTGCCTTTGTATAGGTTGTAGTCTAGGCTTAATTGGTGGAGAATCCCTTGTATATATTTGCTATTCTTTCAATAACAGAAGCAAGGCAAATTGATGCCTATCACATTGAGATCCAACGTGTTTTATGGTATCAGAGCCACAAAGCATTCTTTCTTGTCTTCCAAATTAATTCAACCTTTTTTCTTCTCAAATCAACAGTGACTAATCCAGATGATGCTAATGCAAAGAAAACTCCTTCTCCCTATGATCTCAATTCCAATGATACTCCGGGTAACATAATTACCCAAGTCTAGTTGAAAGGGGAGAATTACAATGAGTGGGCTCGAGCCATTCGAACGTCTCTCTAAGCCCGACGCAAATAGGGATCATCGATGGAACCCTGCAAAAACCTGTCAATGGATCCACATTAATGGACGAATGGTGGACCGTGCACTCCATGATGATGTCATGGATCCTCAACACAATAGAGGCAAGCCTTTGATCGACAATCTCCTACAAAGAGAATGCTAAGGATTTATGGGACGATATAAAGGATCGTTTTTCGGTCATAATGGCCCAAGGATTCATCAACTTAAAAGTGAACTTGCAGGCACAAAGCTGCGCGGGATGCTAATTTTGAAGTACTATGGAAAGTTGAAGTGTTTGGTGCAAGATTTTTGACTTGGTTCCTTGACAACAAATAAATTTATAATCAAGACCTCGTTGTTTATAGTGAAGTCAGGTTCGTCCACATGGAGAAAATCAGTGCTAAGTTTTGTTACTTGTTACGCAAGTAATCAATTAAATCTAGGGAATTTAGCAAGAGAAAGAGGAATTCTAAGGCAAAGGTATCACCACAACAATAATCATGCAATACTAACGCTATGAAACACAAAGATCCTGCTTTTATCACATAAAGGTGTCAACTTTCGTCAACCTAAGCAAGTAAATCAACTAACTTTCGTTCAAGCAACAAAATTACTATCTAATATCTTCTACTTCAACTAGGATAGATCCGCTTTCGCTTCAAAACCCTAAATTGACTATTCTGATTCAAGGTTTCCGCTTTCGCTTCAACTATGAATGAGAAATTCCTATCAACTTGCGTTTCAAGGATTAAGAACAAGAGAATAGATTCATGCAATAAAAATAATCAAATCATGATCACAAACAAGTATGCACAACCATTGTTGGGTTTAACCCCAACCTTAGAGAGGAAGACTACTCACTATTCATAATAAAGAACAACTGAATTAAATAAAAGAGAAAGCTTACAACTTTGAATCCAAATAAAACTTGTCTTCCAAGTTTCTCCACAATCCCCGTCTCTCCTCCGCTCGTACGCCCCTCTCTAACTTCTCTCTTTTCCCCTTACTTGCCCTCCAAGGCAATTGATTGTGTAGAGAAAAACAAAGGGTAGACAAGAGTATTTATAGAGAAACTAATCTATCTAAGAAGCTATCTCTAAAGAAATAAATCTTCTAATAAGATATATTCCTTCTATCTATCTAATAACATAAAAGGAAACAAGATAAAAGCCTTTTAATTGCGCCGACTCGGTCTTCGCTACGACCCGGGGTGCCTCGGTACCGATCTGTGCACCTCGGTACCGAGCCTGTTCAACACTAAAAACAGCCCATAGTAAAACTTGCGTAGAAGGCTCGTTACAACTCCGTTTGACTCGATTCTTTTTCCTATGTCTTTGTAACGAATTTCTCTATCTCTTTCCAAGCTCAAACTTGATCTTCAATGTCTTTATCAACTTCATTACTTGAGCTTTTCCTTAAGTGCTTCTCTTCGGTTTTGCTTTTTTTCCTCAAAAGTGCTCCAAATACCTTTTAAAAACCTATAAAACACCACCAAAGCTTATGTAGACTACATATCTTAAGATAATACGAAGACCTACACAAACGACTCAAAACTAAAAACAAAACTAAAAGAAAAAGAATCAAACACACTAAAAACCCACCCTAAAACATGACTAAAAAGGCGGACATCAAAATACCCCATACTTAGACTTGCTTGTCCTCAAGCAATCAACAAGACATCAACCAAAACCATCACCACATATATCAAGTCAATGCCCTTGTCAAAAAGCAACATCATAAGCACAAGCAGAAATGAATAGACAAGTGAATCTTAACATCATCACACATATATGAGCAACCTCAAGAAAAAGCAACCAAGAAATCCAACCTCTCAAGGATAATGTGTTTCACTCAAATCTCAAGTGTTTGGGCTTAGAATAACAACTCTCAACTCAATCCAATATACAAAAATCAACATAGTCATTGTTACTTATATCACCAAACTCTCAACCTGAGATGTCAAAACATATAAAAATCATCAAGAGAACTTAGGCTCAATGAAAAACTTCATAGAAGCATCCATTCAGCCGGGTTGAAATAGGGCTTGGTAAAGACAATTAGGCGTGGAAAATTTTGGATATGTGGTGCTAACAATAACCGGGAATATAGACTCCTAAAAACTCACACATAATTCCAAAACACTCAAAAAAGAACAAACCAAAACTCTCTCAACATTATGCACACTCTCTTTCTTAACCCTTTTAATCCCAACTAATCTTGCTTAAAACAAACAAAAATGAAAATTTTGGCTCATGCACATTTTTCACTGTTCAACACTTTTTTATTTTCTTTCTTTTTCTTCTTCCCTTCTCATCTTCATTTTTTTCTGCTGGGAAGTTCGGTACCGACCCTACTGGGGCCGGTAACGAGTTATGCTCATTATATCAAACTCTTTTTCCACTTGTTTTGTAAGTGCATTCAGGGAAACAAACTCCTTTTACATACCAAACTGCAAGATCTTTCTTTTCCCAACCCATATTACCCCACACTTGAACCAAACAATCTCACTCAACAAAATCATAACAACCAACACTAAGTCCTAATCCCTGGATAGGGTCAAGCTTTATCGGCTAGGGAATAATTTTGTGGAGCTACAAATAAAAAGCTTAAAGGCTCAAATTGGCTTCAAAAAGAGGATAATAATAAGGTAGGTAAAGATTAATAGGGCTTAAGAAAAATAAGTTCTCCATCATATGATCTTACATGCAATGAACTAATATCTCATATAGGTCTCAAGTAATAGATAGCCATATCAATGACAAGAGATAATATGCATAAGGAGAGTAAATCACACAAGAAAAGAAGAGGGATTTTTGATGTTCTCCCTATAAGGCCAAAAATAACTCACAAGGTAGCAATTTTTGTTGGATTAAAGTCACTTCTACCTAAGATCATATGTGCTCAATCTCATCACATGCTAAATATCCACATAAAAATAAATTTTCAACATGATTCAGGCAAAGCTATCCAAACATACTATGGGAATTACATGATCAAGCAAGTTAAAGCATATCATAGGACATCTAAGTGGAATATTATCAATCCTAAAAACACAAACAAAAGACTCAAAACTGACACAACTGAGTTTCCTTTTCCCATACCCCATACTTAAACGAAACAGTGTCCTCACTGTTTAAAGCAAAGACATAAAAATAAAGAGGAAAAAGAAAAAGGAACTCACAAAATAAAACTGAAGCTGTTTGAAACCATTGATCACTTGAGGAGTTGAATTTGTTCTCGGTTCTGTAGAGGTCGGTACCGACCTTGTGAGGTCGGTAACAAACTGTTTGTACACCGATTTTCTTATACCGAGTATGTTGCTTCACTGTTAAGGACTTCGTCTTCTTCTTGTAGTAATTGAGTCACTTTAGAAAAACTTCTATCCCTACTATACTAAGCTAACCTAAAAACAAGTCAAAAGAAAGCTAGCAAAAAGAACTAAGAAAGCAAGAACGAAAAGCAGAAATAAAAAGCGGGTTGCCTCACGTAAGCCCTATGTTTAACGTCGTTAGCCCGACGAACTTAACTTGGCGGATCAGGGCGGTTTCCATCCAGCTATATCGGGATCAAGAGAAACGCCATACTTAGATTTAAAAACATCATAGCTTCTTTCCAAAATATTGGGCCCTCGATCATCAATAAGAATGCTCGGTAATCCTAAACCAGGGTTAGTAAAATCCGAAAACCAAGGAGGTTTCAACTCCTTCATAGTACTAACAGTAGGATCTAGTATAGAACAAGGATAGGAAAAAGGATCATGACCAGAATCAATCAAACCAGAATAAGAAGACTTACCTTGATCGAGCAGAAAAGGGCTCGTTACTGAGGCTATGTGGGTCGTTAACGACCCTGCCAGATCTAGAAGTGGCTCGATGTTGTGCCTGGAGCCACCTCCCACCTCGTTTTCCTTCAGATAAGGGTCGTTACCGACCCATGGGGGGTCGTTAGGCTCCTTGGTAGATGCGTCTCCATTGAATTTGTTCGTTTCTGTACTCAGAGAGGGGTCGTTACCGAGCCATGGTGGGTCGGTAGGCTCCTCAGTACTACAACTAGCCACTTTGCTTACTAGCGAATTGAAATGAAATTCAACCTTCTCTTCTCCAATATCAAACGTGAGAAGTCCTTTTCTGACATATAGACGTGCCCCTGCGGTAGCTAAGAGTGGTCTTCCAAGAATGATTGGCACCACAGGGTCATCAGGCATATCTAGAACAATGAAGTCGTTGGGAACAAAAAAATTTCCAACTTGGATAAAGACATCGTCAACGACTCCAATTGCTTTTATAGAAGATCCGTCTGCCATGTAGAGATTCATATCAACAGGCTCCAGTGGTCCCATGTTAGCCTTGGTCCAGATAGATAATGGTAATAAACTAGCATTGTCACCTATATCACATATAGCTTTAAAACGGTGAGTCCCAATACCAATTGAAATTGCAAACTTACCTGGATCACCGAATTTTTCAGGGAGCTTTATGGAATGAACCTCTTTTGACATCTCTAATATAGATCTTTTCCTACTCAAAATCTCTTTCAAAAATTTAGCGTAGGCAGGCATTTCATTTAGGGCATCAATAAATGGAATTGAAATATTTAACCCTTGAAGAATCCTAACAAACCGTCTAAACTTTCCTTCCGTGGCATCATTAGACTTTTTAATCGGGAAAGGAAGATTTTTTGACGGACTCGGGATAGAGAGAGACCCGGATCGAGGCCCTACCGAATCGACAAGAGGGTCAATTAGTGTAGATGAGGGGTCGGTATCGAGACTGGGACTAAGAGAGGGGCTCGGTGTAGAGAACTTACCTGCGTTGGGATCGGTAACGAGCTTGGGAGCATCGGTACCAAGTGGTTCAGGCTCGGTAACGACCCTCTTCGGCACGTTGTCGACCTAGGCCGAGGCGTCTTCTTCAGCACCGGGGTCCTTTTCCTTGGCTTTGGAACGATCTGGCAGCGTCTTCCCGCTCCTGAGGTGTACGACCGCTATCTGTCCTCTAGGGTTCTCGTCGAGGCGGCCCGAGAGTTGCCCTTGCGGCCTCGGAATCTGTGCAGCTAGGTTCCCTAGTTGTGAGTCAACACTCTTCTTCGATATATCGAACTCTTCCCATCTTTTCATCTGATTATTGAGGTTGGCTTGGACTCCATTGATTTCATTCTTTACTCCATTAATCCCTTCACAAAGTCCTTGCACCCAAGATGGTGGCTCTTGATAGCCTGGAGGTTGATACGGTGCGGGCCGTCTATCCGAACGGGGGGGGGGGGTCTGCATAATTTTGATTTTGATTTTGATTTCCCCAAGCCAAAAAATAGTTTGGCCTGTCGAAATTATTAGGCGGGTCCTGTATTGTACTCTCATATAGTTCATCTCAGCATATGTCGCAGCGGCTCTAACCTGCTCGATGTTAGTGCAAGCAGAAGTACTATGGGCAGAAGAGCCACACTCTTGACAAGGTTGAGAGGTTTTCCGAAAACTTACATGTTTCTTTAGAAGGTTGATTTCATCCTGTAGAAATTGATTTTTGACATCAGGATCAACTTCGTTTTTATTAGGCATGTAGAGACGCTTTTGTGGCTGGGGTGGCTGTTGTGTCCCATACATGGCATCGTAGTTAGACAACTTGTCCAACAGTTCCCATGCAGCAGTGGGAACCATCTCAATAAATCCGCAAGCAGTGTGCGTGTGGATGCGGTTCTTCGTTTCTGCATTAATCCCTTGGAAGAAGATTTCTTGGAGCACATATAGTGGTTGCCCATGAGTGGGGCACTATCTGAGCATCTCCTTGAATCTCTCCCACGTCTCAACAAAGGTCTCGTTAGGCAGCTGGTGATAGGAGGTGATGCGTTTTCTCAGCTCTGTTGTCTTGGCAGGAGGGAAGAACTTTGTCAAAAATTGATCATACAAAGCCTTCCAAGTCCTGATAGACTTAGGAGGTAAGCTCTCCAACCAGCTCAGGGCCTTTCCTGTAAGAGACCACCTGAAAGCTTTTAACAGAACATATTCTAGTTAGACACCTTCAGCAGCAATAGTGTCACATAAATCAAGAAAGTTTTTAATATGCTCCATAGGGCACTCAGTAGGTTTCCTTTCAAACTGAGCCCGTTTGATTAAGGATATAAATTGAGACTTAATCTCAAAAGTCTTCTCTATCTCCGGAAGCACGATTGCAGACTCTGGCACCCTCAGTTCTGGATGCATATACTGTTTAGCGTTCCTTGGATAGGCATTCAACTACTCCTGTAGACAAGCATTGTCCGCTCGTTCACGCTCAACATTTACTCTTTCACGTTCAGCAACATCGGCGTCTGGATCAGCTTGTAACGCCTCCATCTGCTTCTAGAGAGCGGCCATCTGTTGTGCCATCTCTTTCGGTGTCATGGCCATGGATTTACGTTCTCTTAATCGTTGGTGGAAGGATCACTCGGGTTCAGAGTCTACTACTAGATTAGAGACAACTCGGCCTCCTTCAGCTGGCATACACTGAAAGCAAAAACAAAAACAAAAACAAAAACGAAATCAAAAGCAAAACGGGTTCTCGGAGGAGGGTCGGTACCGAAGCCCAGGGGGTCGGTATCGAGCTTGCAGCGATCCTGTAAAAAAATACTAACAAGAAAGAGACTAACTACATGTCGACAGGGTCGGTACCGACCTGGATAGGGTCGTTACCGACTCGGCTGAGTCCCGAAAAACGTAAAAAGAACAAAACTTGGTACTATTGAAATCTCCCCGGCAACGGCGCCAATTTGTTGATAAGCCTTGACAACAAATAAATTTATAATCAAGACCCCGCTGTGTATAGCGAAGTCAGGTTCGTCCACAGGGAGAAAGTCAGTGCTAAGTTTTGTTACTTGTTACGCAAGTAATCAATTAAATCTAGGGAATTTAGCAAGAGAAAGAGGAATTCTAAGGTAAAGGTATCACCACAACAATAATCATGCAATGCTAACGCTATGAAACACAAAGATCATGCTTTTATCACATAAAGGTGTCAACTTTCGTCAACCTAAGCAAGTAAATCAACTAACTTTCGTTCAATCAACAAACTTACTATCTAATCTCTTCTACTTCAACTAGGAAAGATCCGCTTTCGCTTCAAAACCCTAAATTGACTATTCTGATTCAAGGTTTCCGCTTTCGCTTCAACTATGAATGAGAAATTCCTATCAACTTTCGTTTCAATGATTAAGAACAAGAGATAAGATTCATGCAATAAAAACAATCGAATCATGATCACAAAAAAGCATGCACTACCATTGTTGGGTTTAATCCCAACCTTAGAGAGGAAGACTACTCACTATTCGTAATAAAGAACAACAGAATTAAATAAAAGATAAAAGTTTATAACTTTGAATCCAAACAAAACTTGTCTTCCAAGTTTCTCCACAATCCCCGTCTCTCCTCCGCTCGTACGCCCCTCTCTAACTTCTCTCTTTTCCCCTTACTTCCCCTCCAAGGCAATTGATTGCGTAGAGAAAAACAAAGGGTAGACAAGATTATTTATAGAGAAACTAATCTATCTAAGAAGCTATCTCTAAGGAAATAAATCTTCTAATAAGATATATTCCTTCTATCTATCTAATAACATAAAAGGAAACAAGATAAAAGCCTTTTAATTGCGTCGACTCGGTCTTCGCTACGACATGGGGTGCCTCGGTACCGATCTGTGCACCTCGGTACCGATCCTGTTCAGCACTAAAAACAGCCCATAGTAAAACTTGCGTAGAAAGCTCGTTACAACTCCGTTTGACTCGATTCTTTTTCCTATGTCTTTGTAATGAATTTCTGTATCTCTTTCCAAGCTCAAACTTGATCTTCAAAGTCTTTATGAATTTCATTCCTTGAGCTTTTCCTTAAGTGCTTCTCTTCGGTTTCGCTTTTTTCCTCAAAAGTGCTCCAAATAGCTTCTAAAAACGTGTAAAACACCACCAAAGCTTATGTACTCTCCATATCTTAAGATAATACGAAAACCTACAGAAATGACTCAAAACTAAACACAAAACTAAAAGAAAAAGACTCAAACACACTAAAAACACACCCTAAAACATGACTAAAAAGGCGGACATCAAAGATCTGGGTCAATATGATCCAACCCCTACATGTACTTGTGGAAAATGCACTTGTCAAGTGAATTTCCGTCTTGAAAAGCAACATGAAGCGGCCCATGCTCATCAATTTTTGATGGGTTTGGATGACGATATCTACGGCACCGTGTGATCCACCTTGCTTGCCATTGATCTTCTGCCACCACTGAACAATGTGTACTCCACCATTGTGCAAGAAGAACGAGTCTGCACTATTAATCGATCAACAGAGGAGAAGATTGATCAAATGGGATTAAACGCAGGGGTAAGATCTCGATCAAACTCTAGAGCTCATTATGAAATCCAAATTGGTTGACGGTTTGCACTCACTGCAAGATACAAGGCCATGCCGTAACTGGTTGCTTTAAGTTGATTGGCTACCCCGAATGGTGGGGACACACACCTAGAGATGAGATCAAAGGAAAAGTCGGACGCGGACATGCCTCGACAACCAAAGCCGAATCAAGCAGTGGGTGTGGTGATCGTGGGTCAGCAAGGGCCAATGCGGTTCAAAATGCGCAATAAGCAAGTGGAAGCGGGATCAACTTAGAAGCTAAAGCCCGAACCGTTCTGGGTCTAACTGGTGATCAAATTCAAACTCTTATTGCTTTTCTTAACTCTCAAAAAATGCGGTCCAACGAACACATGAGTGGTAAGAATTTCGAAACGATGTGGATTATTGATTCTGGTGCAACTAACCACATGACAGGTATTCGAGAGCGCTTTAGCTCTCTTCGTAACATTGCTGGAATTAACATCGGATTACCCGATGGTGATCATGTTATGGCCTCGATGGAGGGCGTTGTAAAACTTGATTAATGTCTTATTTTGAATCATGTTCTTTACGTACCTAAATTGAGATGTGAACTAATTTCTCTTACTCAATTGATGGATTAAAATAATTGTCGCATACAACTTACTCCAAATTTGTGTATTATTCAGCACCGAACTACGAAGACGCTGATTGGAGCGGGTAGACGAAGAGGAGGTCTTTACTACTTCTTACCAGTTGGTCAAGCTAAGGCATTGCAAGTAGGAGTCCATGATTTAAGCTTGTTGCACAAATGCCTTGGACACCCATCATGGGAAGTTCGTAAGTTATTTTCTAAAATGTTTGGTAATCCGACTCTTGAACGTTTGAATAAGGCATGTGATATATGCCAACGTGCTAAACATATTCGTAATACTTTTTCTTTAAGCGACAATATTGCAAACAGTATATTTGATTTAGTGCATTGTGATCTTTGGGGGCCTTATAAGGAACCCTCGTCTTGTGGTGCACATTATTTCTTAACCGTTGCTGATGATTTTTCGCGTGCGGTTTGGAATCATTTGTTAGTTGATAAGAAGGAGGTGATGAGAACGTTGCATCAATTTTTTTTGTACGTTGAACGCCAATTTGGCACAAAAATAAAAACGTTTCGAAGTGACAATGGAAAGGACTTTACATGTATGCGCTCTTATTTTCTTGAAAATGGTATAGTTTTCCAAACTTCTTGTGCAGGCACTCCTCAACAAAACGGACGAGTCGAACGCAAACATCGACATATACTTAATGTGGCCCGATCCCTTCGGTTTCAAGGTCACCTTCCCATTAAATATTGGGGTGAATGTGTCCTCACAGTCGGGTATCTCATAAATCAGACTCCCTCAAGAGTTCTTCATGGTAAAACTCCTTTTGAAATGCTTTATAAAACTGCCCCTCGCTATGACCATTTACGTGTGTTTGGAGCTCTTTGCTATGCACACAATAAACAACGAGGTGGGGATACATTGTCCGAACGAAGTAGACGATGTGTCTTTGTTGGGTATCCTTCAGCTAAGAAAACTTGGAGATTATATGACATTCATACTAATACTTTTCTTATTTCCAGGGATGTTGTTTTTTTTGAAGAGGAATTTCCTTTTTCCAAGAACATACCTTCTGTACTTGAATTTGGGTACCAATTTCCCACTCAAATTGATGATGATACACAGCAGATTTCGTCATTTCCAAAGGCCCAAATAAACGTGCCTAGTGAGCAGCCGTTAATTGAACAGCCCACTAACGATCATCCCATAATGGAACAGCCAGAAATTGTTGCTCATCCAGCCCAAAACAAACAACTTGAGGTTGCACTCGCACCACCTGCAGCACGTAGGCAACGTCACCGAAAATTACCAAGCAAGCTTCAGGATTATGTCATAAACACAACTGTTCAGACATCTACAATCAACCATGAATAAGGTACACCTTACCCTTTACACGATTATATTTCTACTAATCGGTTTTCATCGCGCCATTGCAACTTTCTTGCAGCCATCTCGAATATAGTTGAACCCTTAAGTTTTGGCCAGGCCGTGAAAGGTCATAGATGGCGAGAGGCTGTGAAACTCGAAACCAAGGCTCTCGAAGATAATTAAAGCTGGACATTAACATCGTTGCCAACGGGAAACATGCTTTAGGTTGTAAATGGATATATAAAATCAAGTACAACTCTGATGGATCCATCGAACGATTTAAAGCTCGCCTAGTAATTCTAGGCAACCTTCAAATTGAAGGCATCGACTATTCCGAGACGTTCGCTCCCATTGCTAAAATGGTCACGGTCCGAACTTTCTTGGCTGTTGCCGCCATCAAAAAATGGGAATTGCATCAAATGGATGTGCACAATGTCTTCCTTCATGGAGATCTCAATGATGATGTGTACATGAAACCTCCACCGGGTTTTCACCCTCAAAATCCGAATTTGGTATGCAAACTTTGCAAGTCTCTCTACGGACTTAAACAAGCCCCACAGTGTTGGTTTGCCAAATTATCCGCCGCTTTGAGATGGTATGGCTTCCAACAATCCTACTCGGATCACTCTTTATTTATGTTTAATCACAATTCCATTACCATTAATGTACTGATTTATGTTGACGATCTAATCATCTCTGGAAACGATGGCACTGCGGTGACCAAATTTAAATCCTATCTTATTGATTGCTTCAAAATGAAGGATTTGGGGACTCTAAAGTATTTTCTTGGCGTTGAGGTAGCTCGATCTCCCGAAGGCATATATCTTTGTCAACAGAAATACACCCTCGACATCATCAAGGAAGTCGGACTCTTAGGCGCCAAACCGGTCGGCTTTCCCATGGACTCTCACCACAAGTTGGCGATGTCTTCATCACCGCTTCTCACTGATCCCAAACCTTATCGAAGACTTGTTGGACGCCTCATTTATTTGTGCTTCACTCGACCGGACCTTGCATATTCGGTACACATCTTTTCACAATTCCTACAAACTCCTCGATTACGTTGGACCATTGGAATGCCGCCCTCCGAGTTGTTCGCTACCTCAAAAGCCACCCGGGCCAAGGTATCTTACTCAATGCAACCGTTGATCTCCAACTTCAAGGCTGGTGTGATTCTGACTGGGCCAGCTGCCCTATCTCCCGACGGTCTCTCTCTGGTTGGATAGTATTTCTTGGCTCCTCTCCGATCTCTTGGAAGACCAAAAAGCAAAATACGGTGTCCCGATCCTCCGCCTCCGCCGAATACGATCAATGGAAAAAATCCGGTGTTTCATGAGCGTACTAAACATATCGAAGTCGAATAGTCGATTGCCACTTTGTTCTTGATGAGATTCTCAAACGCACTCTTCTCCCATCATATGTTCCTACGCACACACAATTGGCCGACATCTTTACCAAAGCTTTGGGTCATGCTCCTTTCCATCGTTTACTTGGCAATTTGGGCATCAAAGACTTGCATGCTCCAACTTGAGGGAGGATGATAACATAGTTATAGATCTTATGAAACTTTAGGTCTTAATAAAACAAAAAACAACTGCCTATAAGACTTTTCAATCTTTTTTTACGCTTTCAATTTATACATACATACATGCTTTGGTCGCAAACAGTAACAAGTGGCTTAAAACATATACATTTACCTGAAATTTATTAATTCTTTTACATAGCCGGCCATTAGATAATCCCTCTAACGGCAGCCAAAAGAGGCATACACAATGCATCAGTATGTTAAAGTAAAAAAAAAACGGAAATTCCACATGGTAACCCCGAGGTATGACATTATTCATGAGATGTACTAAAGTTTGACATAATTTATGTGGTAACCTTGAGGTATGGCCAAAATTCGCAAAATAACCTTGTGGTTCAAACTAAATTTGTCACATAACCAAAAAGTTAAAATTAACATTAGTTATTAATTTTAACTTTCTTTGATAAGAATTAAAAAACTAAAAAAGCTAAAAATTGTGAGAAAAATTAAAAAAATTAATTAGAAAATTAAAAAAGATACATTATTTATTTTTTAAAATTTAAAAATTTAAAAATAAAAAAATTTCAAATTTAAAAAATTTAAAATTTTGCAGATTTTGAAAAAAAAATGAAAATTTAAAAAAAAAAACAAAAAAAAAACGAAAAACACAAATAACTAAAATATATACATTAAAAAGATAAAAATATTATAAATTAAAAACTTGACAACGCAAAAAAAATAAGAATTTCGTAAAATTTAATCTTATTCATTATTATAATATGAAATGTTGTAGATAATAATTTTATTTAATTTTATCCAAAATTTATTTTTATTTTATATATTAATTAATTATAAAAATTTAAAAATACTTCACGTATTTTATTTAAAAAATTATTAATTACCATTTACTCTTTTAGTCATTGCATGATCAAAAAAATTCGAAATTATTTTTTTTATTATTTTTTTTCTCATCAAATAATTAATGTTAGCATTAAAATTTTAAATTATTCAAAGAATCAAAATTTGTATTGTCTACAAATTTTTATTATTTTTATTTAAAAATATTTATGCAAAAACATTATTAACGAAAAAATTGACTACAATTAATGAAAATTTAAAGTTTGAATTAGTAATATTTTGAAGATTTTCTTTCTAAAAGTATATTATTTGATCCTTATTTATTAAATAATAAATAATTAAATTATATGATAATTGTTTTTAAAAAACATCTTAACTTTGATAAATGGGAATTTTTTATATTTTAATACTCCCTCCGATTCAAATTAAATGACGTTTAAGCTATTGATATTTGATCCTATTTAAATTTCGTTCACTTCTTCATATGAAAATTTATTGCATAGATATTTTCAATTCTTTTCTCTCATTGGTTATTTGTCTCCTGATTTATTGCTCTCTTTGGAAATCTTTCCCCTCTTGCACATACATAATTGCCATCCAAATGCCTATTGGCCAATTAATGAATATTTTACCTTGGCATACGTAAAGAAAAGTGAGTTTGATGGGTCATTAAGTATTTCTTAATAGTAGAGCTTTTTGCTAAAACGACATTTTTTTTGGATCGGAGGGAGTAGCTTTTTAGTTGATTAATTTATAAGATAAAAGTATAGTAATAAATGTTGGATGAAATTAAATAAAATAATTAGTTGATATTAAGGTTTTGAATAAGATTATATTTTAAGATCGTTAAAAAATCAATTTTTTGTAAATAAAATGAATGATTAAAGTTAATTTTAACCTTTTTGTGCATTTGATGAATTTCGTACAAATCTAAAGGTTATTATGAAAATTTTATATGAACCTTAGGGTTACCGTGTGAATTATGTCAAACTTTAGTACACCTCATGAATAACGTCAAACCTTAAGGTTACCACACGAAATTTCCGAAAAAAAAAAGAGAAAAAAAGGAGAAAGATCAGCCTTTCACCATTTCACCCCAACCTTTATAAGCCTTTACTTCCCAACTCCAGCTGAGCCTAATCAAAGAAGGAAATAGTGAGATTCCCCTCAAAAAAGTATTTTTCAAGACATCAAAATAAGATTTTTTATCAAGAAAATCCATTTTCATATGCTCGGGTGGAGTTGGTTCTCAACTCTATGTATAGAGTTGGATAGATCTTGACCCTTGATGACAATCAATGGTTTAAAGTAATTCACCTTCATATAAATCTAAAAGGAAATTGATTATAGGACTATTTGAAGAAAAAACTAAATAATCTCATTTTCACTCTCCTTCTTTTTTTTTCTCTAGGTAATTAATGAGAAATTTTACATGGAAAAAAAGATATTAAAATATAAAATCAGTATTGGTATTGCTAACCGATTTTTGAGCAAAATCAATTTTCGTTTTTTTATTTCTAAAATAAAATTCTTACTGTATTTATTAATTACTATTATGTAACCAACAACTTTTCTTATCAATCGGGAAAAATAGGGATTAATTAACCACATCACTAAATCAGACCTTGAAAAAAGAGAAAAAAAGAAGTAATTAAACCATCAAGATTTATGCTGAATTATAATTTAGAAGCAGCAAAGGCAATTGAAATTATTCTTTTGATTTTCAATGTTACAAAGCGCCAACTAATTAATTGGTTTGTTTATTTGTCCCTTAAACAATCACATATTCATAATATTTACGATGTTGATGAATGTTGAGTTATGTTTGTGCTATTTGTGTCATAAAAACCTTTGAATTCTAGAAACCTTTGAATGTTTTGGTTAGAATATGGTGGAAAAGGAGCCTAGAAAGCTTTGAAGTCTGCACAAGAACTCCATGATTCTATGAAGGTTGAAAGAGATCGACTAAAAACACGAATGAAGGAAGGATGAGATTATTCACCTTGGGATTTTTGTTAAATATTGTTTTAATAATTACATAGAGATAAATTAGGCAGGAGAGAGAAGAATGAGATTTTTAGTAGCTATAATTAGAGTCAAGTTCTGGTGTTATATAATCTTATAATGTAAAATGAGAACAAACATGAGCCATTGGATTGGAAAATTGGACGGCGGAGATTAAGGCTCCGTTCGGTAAATAGGTACTTATCGGTGTTGATGCTGATGCTGATGTTGATGTTGATACTTATGGTTGTTGATGTTGATCGTGTGTGCTGATATGGGATACTGATATGAGTTGTTTATTTTCCAAATAATCCGGAATGTGTTCGGTAAACTGAATTGCTGATATTTTAAGCAAGAGGTGTACAATTACCAAAAATGGCTTAATAAAGGGTAAAAAAAAAAAAAATTTAATTTAATGGGGAAATCAAGTGGGTCCCGCTTACTTATATTTTGGTAGAAAAGTTAGCTTATTTGACATAAGGTTGGGGGCGCTGATTATTTTTTCAGCAGATAAGTATCGGATATAAGTAACTTATTTCAAATAAGCAAATTTTGTCGAACACATAAAACGAAGTTTATTTTGTCCATATACGTAACCGCGTACTTATAAGTATCCAGATAAGCGTTGCCGAACGGAGCCTAAGCTATATTGGGTTGGGAAAAAATATTATAATCTAATGCGGTGGCATATATTGTAATTTTGCTAACTTTTTAATTCATGGACAAAAATGCCCCACAAAAGCTGATATGCACAAATTCAGTCTCCTCCTTCTCCAAATTTGGGCGATCTGGGAGACCCGACCTTGCGTTCTTCTTCGTCTCAAGGTAAACCTCGCCTTGCCTCCTCTTCCTCGCCTTGCCCGTCGATCTTCTTTCCCTCCTCTTCCTCGATCTCCATCTCTGTCTTCTACTGATCTTGTTCTCCTTTCTGAGATTGAAACCCTCCGACGAACACACTACAAAACCCATCGGCCGCCTCATCTCGCCTTGTCTCTGCCTCGCCAATCGGTAGATGTCGCCGGTCGCAGTAATTGGTAAGCTCGCCCCTCCTCCTCTTGTCCTTCTTTTATATCTCCACCTTTCTCTCTTGAGACCTCAATCTCGTGCTAGGGTTCAGTCGCCTAGATCGGCTCTCGTGCTAGGGTTCTGACGATGTCTCGTACGAGCTCGGAAGACACTGTCGCCGCTGAAGGTATCTCTCCTACGAGCTCCTCTTCCGGTTAGGGTTCTAGCAATGTATGTAATTGATTGAACTTGATTGATGTGCTGAACGAACTTGATTTTCATTCCATGTGAACTGGATTTGTGCTGAATGAGCTTATTTTAAGTTGTTTATGGCTGCTACTTTGTGTTGATGTGGATTAGAATTTGCTATTGAAACTATGGGAGTATCGGCCAAGGCCTCTTTACCAACGACCCTTAGTGTTTCATATTGCAGCTAAATTTTTGGGGATTGTTTTGTTTGAGCTTTGAAATTAGCTTTGTTTGTTGGTAGAGTGTATGTGTGAGGGTTTTGTCAATTTTCCTTGTGGTTTGTTTTCATTGTTGCTGGATGATTTAATGAATGAATCGTTGGTGTTGCAATGTCGTCCACCCTAATGTGTGGATTTAATGGTTTGAAAATTATGAATTGAAAATTACGACGGGTCTTATAACTAAATCTTCCAGACTCGTAACTGTATTAGCCACTGCAATTTAAACCACTAATACATGACTAAGTCTGGATTTTTCTAGTGTTCAAAATTGTTAATTTTTTCACCAACACTTGAATTGCTTACAAGGTTCATTAATAGCAAATCCCTTGTTTCATTAATTAGTTAATTTTTGACAAACTTCTTTAAATTTCAATTCTGTTTGGATGCCATGCTGGTGTTAGGACGTATTAATGGTATTGGATTAGTATAGTTCACGCTATTGCTTAATAAGGTTCATGCTATGGTATAATACAGTTCATGCTATTGAATAATAAGTGGTCAAAAGAGCACCTGATGTTGGTATTATTGTGTTTGTTCAGGTACACAAAAAGGAAAATAAAATGAAGAAGAAGTCCAAGAGAGAGAAATTTGAAGCAAGAATGCTCAACACAAAGGTTAATGAAGTAGTTTTTTGCAAGTTCATAGTATTTATCATTCATCTTGATGTGTGGTTCATAAAACATGTCGTAGTGGTTCATGTTTGTAAATGATATGGTTCATTTTTCAATATTGCTATGTTTCATGTACAAATATAGGCCAAAACGCTCACTCGTTTTATTCTTTTGTATATAATGTACTTGATGTGCTTATTAGTTTATGGTTCATGTTATTATGCTATTATTAGGCTCATAATTTTTGCCAATAAGGCTCATAAGATTTAGTAAACAAATACTTCTAATGTGTGTTGTATTTTGAAGTTTCTTATTACAGTTCATGCTCTTATTTTGGTAGGTTCATAAAAATTCACACTTAGGTTCATGAAAATTCATTTAACATTACCTTTATATTATTTTGTTATATTTTGTATTTTTACGAATGTATAAACTTGTAAATTATTCTGTTTTATGTATATGACATCTACAACATCGAAAGGCTTGAAAAGAAAGAAACAAGTTAGCTCCACACGTCAAAGTTCGCGAGGAAAGAAAATGCTAAAGCTTTCAACTCCACTAACCGGTAGCTTGGAGTTTGAAGGATGTGAAAGTGAAGAAGAAGTAGATGAAGATTCTGAAGAATACAGATTGTGAGGATGCAGATTATGAGAAGACAATCAGTGAAACTTGCTATTTCTATTATTATTTTTATATTTAAAAGCATAGGTTCCTTGCATTTTAAATGCTTGGTTCATGCTTGTTTAAGAATAAGTTAATACTATTGTGTAGTATATACTCCACGCATGCCAATGTATTAAAAAAGCTTGAATGAGGCATTCAAAGTTTGGTTCATGCAATGTAAGGCTCTGGTTCATGCTACTAAAGAGTATGGTTCATAGTACATTTTAATTTAGTTCATGCGTTTTTAAGTGTACATGTTATTTCAGCTTATACTTGTAGCTTGATTAAATACTAACTATGATATTAAATTACATGTATTTGATAGGTTTATCGTAATTGTTCTAGCATATGTACATCCAAAAAAGTTTGAATAAGTCATTCAAAGTTCGGTTCATGCAATTATATAACACAATAAAATTGTCTAATCTATACAAATCATGGTTTACATAACATATAATTTTAAATATCACCGCTCTTTTGGTTCATTTTTTGTAAACTTAGGTTCATAATAGTTGGGCTTGCATCGGTCCTCAAGATACTTTTTCTGATCAACAAGTTCATCATCCGCCCTGAAAGAATCAAGGTCAGGAATTAGTAGCAGCAAAGTTATTTAACATAAGCTTGCCATTCTAAATCAGCCACCAAGGCTATTAAGATGCATTGATCACGAACACAATCAATACACAAGTGGACTTCATTGTCGTGCTCTACATCGCTAATGACCAACTGACCATGCCGTGCAGGAAAAGAAAGAATTTATACAAGCATACAGTGTTGTACTCACATGGATACAAATTTGATGTCAAACCGTTTGTCAAAGCCCGAGATAGAATTGTTGCTTGTATTATGGAGATGAGCATTACTCAGGTTCAAGAATTAGAAAACTTAAGTGTAAGAAATAAAACTTCAACAGATGAGTTCAATCTGATAGCATAATGGTACATTCAAGCATTTCTTATTGGGTCAATGTTTCACATCTTCTGTCTCTATCACTAATAGACAATTAGGACAATTGCTTTCAACAAGAAATACATATAGCAAAGTAGCAAACAGATACATTATCTATCTTAAATTCCTTGCTTTAAACCGAATCCTGTCAATTCTTATCATTTATGACTTCCACTCATCTAAAGCTTACACAGAGAACAACTGTGTTCTCTGACTTCAATCTCAAACCTCTACCATTTCAAGCTCCTACGGACTACAGTACAGTGCACCACCCTCAAATCCAAACTTGGAGCTACCTTCATATTATCTAACTTGTATAAATGATGCAACTACACACTACAACCAACCCATAAATCATTGAAAATAGCATTCCACAACTTCCCTACCACGCTATTGAAGAAAAAGAGAAAACGAAGATGAATATTGAAAATTTCAAATGAAAGATAGATTTCAGAAACAATTCGTTTTCCTCAAGTTTTGTTTCTTCTTTAAATTCCTTAATTAGGCAAAATCAGGAGATCAACAACATTATCCTCATAACACTCTAGGTCGTAACTGAGACATGGAAGAAGCCATAAAAAATTTAATCAATAACAAATTCACAATCAAATATCATCATAGACTGAAAGATCAATCAGAAAAGACAGCAGGATTAAATATAAACATGTATAATGGTGCACAGTTCAGATTTGGATTGAACAATCGGAGATTTAAGATGAAACAAACCGTTTTGTTCCAATCGGAAGCTCGATTTTTCAATAAATGTTACAATTTCAAAAGGAAGCGAAAGCGATTTTGTCGAATTCTAGAGCAATCGTACCTGCAACAGATTTTCTACAGTTGGTTGATGGCTATGGTCGACTCTGAACGTTTGATCTAGCTTCCAACCTTCCAATGAGATCCCAATCGTAAGAAGAAGGGAAGAAGGAGGGTTCTCTTTTGAGGACAAATGACGAATTACCCCTCTGGTTAAAAAACCCCATAAATAAAACGCCCATCTACACCATTGATTCCTAAAATCCAACGCCCCACATTTGTTCTCATTTCTCACTATAATGTATGTTCTCATTTGATCCCCAATCATATAATTAATAGGTTTCCTTTTTAATAAAAGATGTAGATTAATTTGAACCATTGATTCTTATTGAGGGCTAAGATTCATCTAACTCTATACATAGAGTTGAGAACCAACTCTACTGGCAAAAAATGGTAATTAAAAAAGGTTACCAAATTCACCTCCTTTTTGGTTTAAAAGATCAGGTAGTGACAAGGTTATCAGGATCGGGATTCTAGGTTGGATCGTTGAGGGTTTTTTGGATCGGATCATAAGATCGGATCGCTGAATCGTAACATCCTACATTATAACTCCAATAAGATCCTACATGGGATTGTGGATCGTTTCGTGTGTTATGGATCGTAGGATCGCTAAAATTGTAGAATCGGATCGGGATTCTAATAACATTGCCTAGAGAGACTTCCATCGTAACTCTCGCCAAAAAGATCACCTGACCCACATGGGCTCTTCAATGATCGTCTCCAACACCGGCTTCTTGGATCAGCTCTTTAACCGCCCGTGACCCAACTCCAGCAAGCAAAGATCCTCCAGCTTCAACTTTTCAGGCGCCACCTTTGACTTTGACTTGCTCTTCGCTGCCACGTAAAGCCCGCCCATATCGGCAGCGCCGATAACGGAGTTGAGCTTCTTCATTGGGAACAGAACGTACACATTGCCAATTAAGAGGTCCTCGTCGGCGTTGAGGGCAGAGAAGCGGCGGCCGATCTCGAGTGAGCGAGCGTTGTCCACATGAAAGAGGCATCTCAAGCATGAGCTCGACGGCGTTGACCGGCTCCTTGAAAATGCGGATTGCGCCTCGCGGAAAGACCACTCTTACCGCCTTGCCACCAGGAGCTCCGGCCAATGCACAAGACGCATAGTTTCCCATTGTATGGTTTTAAATTGATTAAAATGGAGTGTTTTTTTGTGGTGTTTGGGGAAGTTTGGTTTTCGCGTGTTTTTACAGTGGTGTTGTATGATTATTGAAGTCAACTTGGAATAATTTTCTTGTTTTTGGAAAATAAAGAAATTTATACGGTCGGGATCTTGGAAGAATCATATGCCAGTTATTGAAGCATGTGCTCATAGCTCAACGGTTGAGCCTCTTGCCCATTTGCAAGAGGTCTCAAGTTCGAGCATTCAGGGCGTGCGTCGGTTTGCCCTTCTTTCTTAGAATTGGTTAGTAAATGAGTTTTCACCCGTTTACGGGTGCTCTAAGCTAGTCCAAGTAGTACTTGGCTCTCCTAAATCTTACGAAATCAAGTTATTGTACAGTGGAGTTGACATTTGAAATTGAAAGAAACAACAAACCACCACTTAATATATTTTTTTTTCACATTTGTTATACTTGAAAATTGAGATAACCGTTCTCTTTAATAAGAACTCATGTTCTCTTGTCCATAATTATATATATATATATATATATATATATATATATATATAGGGGAGGGTTCCGGTGAGGACTACCCTTATGGTGAGGATTGTGCTTAAAATGCGGACTAATAAGGACTATTGATTGTGGAGAATAAACGGACGAGATTTTATTTAATATCACGCGCGAATTTGAAAAATCCTGACATTTAGGGGCAAAAACATAAAATTAAGGGGCTAGTCTGCTACTCCTACTGTAACACGCAAAAGAAGGGGCAAACGACGATACAATTCTCCATCGTCTTCGGTTCCGTCTCTCCCTGTCTCTCTCTGGTTCGCCTCTCCATCGATTCCCCTCTGGTTCGTCCGTCTTCAATCGAACGTCTCGAAGTACAGAAACTTCTTCCGGCCACTAGTTCGTCTCACCTCTCCGATCACTGGTTCGTCTCTCTCTCTCTCTCTCTCTCTCTCTCTCACATCACTAGTTCCGACAACTGCGGAGTTTGGATTTTAACCCTAATTCATGGCTTGTGCAATTTCTATTTGATGAATGTGTCATGATTGCCTGCCATGGTTTGGAGTTTGGATTTTAACCCTACTTCATGTCCTTTTTGTGATGAACATATTGTAACAGGCTGTTATATTTCTTTTGATTGGGTCTGAATATGGCCACCTCTTGACCCTCTGGAGGCTTTGTGTAATCGGTAGGAGACGAGTTTGTATGTTAGTTTTATGATGGTAAATTTGGATATTTCGAATAAGTCTGGTGATTTTTCTTCTTCTTGTGATTGCACGATTTTTTGCAAGTTTCAGTGTCCCAAAACTATACTCTTCATATGCTGCACAAATAGATGTAATAGGTAAAAAACACATCAGTTTGCTGCTAAAAAACACATCCATTGATGGCGTTGGGTCTTTTTCATACATGGCCCATTCATTCCTATATGTTGTTTAGGAAATGGAGTTCTTTTGGGGTTATAGAGTTCTTTTTCATACCTGGGTTTGGTGTTCAGTTGTTGTTGAGAGTACCTGAAAGCTAATGCTTGGTTATGGAGTTCTTTATTCTAAATCTTTTAATCTCTATTGCTTTATTTGAACAGGAATCCGATAAGATAATGCTTCCAAAGAAGAAGGCTCATGTTGATGAAGGTAACTATTTCAGATTTATTGTATACTTGAATAGTTCAGAAAATATCTTAAAATGTTCAATATGTTGTTCTAATAGTTCAAATTTTAAACAGATCCACATGAAATCCCTCTTAAAAGTTTGCTTCTCAACAAGAGAAAGAGAGTTGTTGAAGAAATAGACAAGGGGAGACGCAACATCAAAAAAGCAGAGACTTGTAATGAAGCTGAGGAAGTAACCGAAGATGAGAAAGAATCTAGTTCATATGGTGATGAAGATGATAAAGCTAATGAAGATGATACGGTTGATGATGATGATAAGGCTAATGAAGATGATACAGCTGATGAAAATGGTACAGATGATGAAGATGATACAGCTGAAAAAGATGATAAAGTTGATGAAGCTGATACATCTGATGAAGATGGTACAGATGATGAAGAGGACACCACCTTTCATGCGGATGATGAAAGCAACTCTGTTGATCTTGGTGATGATACCGATGATTTTGATGACGAGGAAGAAATACACAAGCCTTCAAGAAGAAATGCAAAATGTCGAGGAGCTAATGTTAAAAAGGAAAAGAAATCCAAAACTATTCAAAGAGTTCTTACTAAAGAAGTTGCAACCAAGAGAGGCAAAAAAAAAAATGAAGTATTAGAATCAAGATCAACCCCAAGAGTGTTTGTTAAAATGTTGGAACAACTAGAGGAGCCACAAAAACAGAGTATAAGAGAACTTGGTTTTGGAAGTTTGCTTGACCTAAAAATCAAAGCTCTTCCACATTTCCTTGCATGTTGGCTTGTTCAGAAGTTTGATGCTGAGAAAGTTTGTTTGAAGATGTCAAATGGAGAGAACATCTACATTGAAGAAGAAGATGTACACATTGCCCTTGGTATTCCACTTGGAGGTGAGGAAATAGAAACTAAGGACATGGTTGAGAATGTTGACTTGATAGATGAATGGAAAGAGGTGTTCAAGAACAATCCTTTAAAAAATCCTACAAAGTACTTCAAGATCTCCCCAAGTGATGTAGCAGATCGAATGCTTGAAGAAACTGACGGTGGGCCATTCTTCAAAAGATGCTTCATAACTCTCTTCATATCATTGTTGGTTGAAAGCAATCCAAATGGAAGTGCAAATGATTCATACATGAGCCTTTTGGAGGATGTAGACAACATCAAGAACCTTAATTGGTGTGGGCTTGTACTTGACTGCCTAGTTGAAGCAAAGAAGGCGTGGGATGATAAGAAGAGGTCCTCGTTCAAAGGTTCATCACTTTTCCTCACGGTTAGTTGTTTAATGCACTTTATGTCTTTGGGTTGATTATAACTTAATAGAAAGTTGAGTTGGTACATGATAGTTTGAGCTTAAGTGGCTATCTTTATAACATTGGTTCAATTTATTTAAGCTGCAAGTTTAATATTTCATATGAGTAGTTCATTTTATTTGCATGTATGTTTGTATCATCCATTATACTTCGTTGATTCATTTTTCTATGTTAAAAGTTCAGTTTTTCATATGAGTAGTTCGATTTGTGGACATGTATATTTTGTCTTGAATTTTCCTTCTTGATTAGGAATGACATGAACTAATCAAAGAACTTATGTCTTCTTCACCAGCTTTTCTACGTAGATTGTTGGTAGGGTTTCTTGACAACAAATAAATTTATAAGTCAAGACCCCGCTGAGTATAGCAGAGTCAGGATCGTTCCATAGGAAGCAAGGTTGTTCGTTTATCAACTACTAAAAGGCAAACAAAATCAAGCAAAAACACTCACAAGCAGCCTCGTTAACGACGTTGTCAGGGTCGTTAACGAACCACCGTACACAAAAAGACTCAACTAACGACCTAAATAAAATTCGGTACCGAGCCAAGTAACTCAGCAACGAAATTCACTTAAAAATAATTCAAATAAAAACAAAGATCTAGGACTAGGGACACCACAACATAGCCAAGCATATAAACTCGTAAGAAGAATGGATCATGCCTTTAAATAGATAGAGTCATCAACTTTCGTTGACTATCAAGTAAATTAACCTACTTTCGCATCCTAATTTACTTAATTGTTTGTTTTGGATTTAAAGCTTGAAACTTTCGTATTCAAACAATATCAACCTTCAAGTTACTAACTTTCTCTTTCAATCAAGTCAAAAACTCAAATTACCTCAACTTTCATCTCGGTATAAACACAACAAACAATCTTGACAATAGATAAAAGGCATTCAACACACAATCTCACTTATCAAACATGCTCAACTATGCCGGGCTTAACCCCGATCCTAGAAAAGAAAACTACTCACTAATCATAACTACGAAACAACAAATCATTGAAAATAAATTACTACTTAAATTAATAACAAAATATTGTCTTACAAAAAAATCAGAAGAAACCGAAAATATGCAAATACCGAACCGAAATACTCGATCTACGAACTCGGTAACGTTCGTTCACCGACCTCCGACTCCGACTCCGATCCTCTCCTTGGCTCTCTCGGCTCTTCCTCTTCTCTCTATGTTGATCTCCCTCTATAAAAATTCTCCTTCTAAGCTAAACAAAGGGGCTATTTATACTAAAAAGGGCTAAAAAACTAATAAGGCTAGAAGATAAAAACTTTCCTAAAAAGATAGAAATAAAACTCTAAAAGATATAAATAAAATCTAAAAAGATAACAAGACCTAAAATACATAATATAATAACCCTAAAAATTATAAAAAGATATTCCACCGACACGGAAATAATTTCCCGCACAGGATCGGTGAGTTACAAAGTCAACCCTCGAAATTTCTATCACGTGGCCTCGTTAACGAGCCCTCACAGCCTCGTTAACGAGCCTGGGCTTGGTTTCTTCCACACTTCATCTCGTAAAACCTGGACTCTGACTTCTTCAAACTTGTATTCCTCCGTCTTTCACTGTAGCGCTCCAAATTCAGCTCCATATAGCACTTTTCCTTGCTAAAACCTACAAAATACACAAAATAGAGTAGCTTCCATACTTTCTATGAAAATATGCAAAACTATCCAAAAACACACAAAACTAATCCTAAACTTATCAAAACTAAACCTAATAAACAAAGAAAACCTACTAAAAACCATACTAAAAATGGGAACATCAAAATACCCCATACTTAGACTTGCTTGTCCTCAAGCAATCACTAAACAATAACCAAAACCAAACAAACAAACTTATCAAGATATAGCCATCCTCTAAAAACAACAACATCTACATATGAGAAAATATAGCAAAGGGTATTTAACGTCATCACACATATATGCACCAAATAGACATAAGAAAATACAATCCAACCTCACAAGGGATATAATGTGTTTCACTCAACTCTCAAGTGTTTGGGCTTATAAATTCAATCTCTCAACTCATCTTATATACAAAAACTCATAGAAATTGGAACTTATATCACCAATACTCTCCACCCAAGATTTGTCAATACAAGCAAAAATCATCAAGAGCAACTTAGGGGGCTCAATGAAAAACTTCATAGAAGCTTCCATTCGGCCGGGTTGTAATGGGGCTTGGTAAAGACAATAAGGCGTGGAAATATTTGGTCATGTGGTGCTAATAATATCCGGGAATCAAAGACTCCTAAAAACTCACACATAACTTCAAAAACTCTCAAAAGATAACCAAACTCTCTCTTCTTTATGCACACTCATTCTCACTCACCCAATCATATCCTAGAAAGTCTCATAAGAACTAAAAGAATCTCTGACATTATCTATAAACACATATGCACTTCAAACTTCCTTCTTCTCTTCTCCACTTTATATTCATCTAACTTCTTTTCTTCTTTCCGCTGCCTCGTTAACGAGCCCACTTCAGGGTCATTAACGAACTTCATCGTGTATTCTTCCATTATCTCTTACTCCTTATCTCCAACAAATAACTTCATTTATGCACCCTTTTGCTTTATCAAGAGATCTTTCTTATTACAAGTAAAACAAGAGACTTCCAATCTACCCTTCCCAATAATCCCTCAATCATAGCAAACATTATATGTCACCTTGTTTTTACACTCAACAAATATACCTCTCCAATCTAAGTCCTAATACCCGGATAGGGTCAAGCTTATCTCGGCTAGGGAAAATTTTGTGGGGCTAAAAATAAAGGCTTTAGGCTAGAATTGGTTGTCAAAAGAAGGATTATGTAAAGGTAGATAAGGAATAATAGGGCTTATAAATAAGTTCTCCATCATATGATTCTCACAAGTAATGAACTATAAATCCCATACGGGTCTCAAGAAATAGATAACCATCGCAATTCCAAGAGATAATATGTATATAGAGAGTAAATCACACAAGAAAAGAAGAGGGGTTTATTGATGTTCTCCCTATAAGGCCAAAATTAACTCACAAGGTAACAATTTTTGTTGGATTGTATCACTTATGCTATAAAGTATATGTGCTCAATTTTATCAAGTGCTATCTTTTTCTAAAAACAATTTCAAGTTAAGAATCCGGCTATACTATTAAAGACATGCTTGCAAGGAATTATATGATTAAGCTAGCAATTACTATCATAGAACCTAAGGAAGGGATATCTATCAATTCTAAAACTTTTTTTTTTATTTTTCAAATTTTCCGATTTATTTGTATTTTTATTTTTTAGAGAATAAAGAACTACTCAAAACATATAAACACATAAGACAACAAGTTTTCTATTTTCTCCCACCCCATACTTAAAATTACAGTGTCCCCATTGTAAGAAAAATAAGAAGAAGAAAAAGAAATAGAAAAGAAAACAAATAAAGATAAAAATAAGAAAAAGAAAAACATAAAAACTTACAAAGTCTCAAAAGTGGAAAACAAGGAAAAATTGCATCTTCAGGCTGAATCACTGGTTTGGTGGAGGAAAGTAATGCTCAAAGTTCCCCATGAAACGTACATCGTTCTCCAACGCTCAACATCCTCTGTCTCTCTCTGACGATGCCTCTCATCCTCCATTGACATGCGAGCAGAATAGACAGACTCCCATCTGTCCATCCTCCTATGAATATGGTCCTGTTGGAGGTGAAGTTGCTGCATCTGAGCAGAAAGATCCTCGGACCATGGCAGTGGCATACTCGATCCTGCGTACTTGGGCTGAGGAGGTGGTGGATAATGAAGCTGGAAATGATCTTGGTACAGCACCGGGTTGTATGGCATGAGTCCAAAGGAATGAGGATCGGTAGGAGCTGGTGGTGGGTCGACAGAAGCTCTCGGCGCCTCGTTAACGAAGCTGGGTGCCTCGTTAGGAATGTAGGGAGGAGGTTGGAAATGGTCGTTAACGAGCCTGGTGGGCTCGTCAACGAGGACGTTGGTGCCCAAAACTTCCGTGTCGATGTCTTCATCCTCGAGGTTAAGCTCCTCAGTACCTCCCTCGGTATCGGCTTCTTCAGTGTCATCGCCAATTACCTCGGTATCCTCATCTTCATCTTCATCCATGCCCTCTTCTTCATCTCGCTCAAATCTTGTCTCACACGGCCGAAGTGATAGCTCATCCTCCGGCTCGGGCTCTAACAGGTAAACATGCCCCGTCCACGCCTCGTACCAATTTGGTACGTAGAGTAGCTCTAACTTGTCGAGGGTGGGTCTAATGAAGCGGTCTTGAACTTTTACTTTGAATCCTCCCTCGGCTTGAATGAAAATATCGGAGCTATACCAATAGTTCTTGTTGAGGAGTTGAGCGTGGGCCGGTGTGTAGCGAGTGAGGTCAATGCCGAGGTTTTTAGCCAAAAGGCTAACCAAGTTGCCACACCAAACTTCCTTGGACTTGGTTGATTTCTCGACATAGTAGAGCCATTCGTACCCCAAATTCAAGGGACCGGGCTCCTCGAAAAGGATGGTGCGGAGACAAGCAACTTCCGTCCTCGTTGGCCTGTTCAACTCTCTCTTTGGCCAAAACATAGCGGCTAGGACTCGGAGAATGATCCTGAAGATGGGGTTAATGATGCTTGCCCCAGATAATGCCGCTGTGGAGGATTGTTCTTCCCCCGTGATGTAGCTCCATGTCCTAGTCACCCTGTAGTCTTTCAAGCTGTAGTCTCTAGACGAATTTGGAAGCTCTAGGATTGCGTTGAACTCTGCCATGGTGAACTCACGGCTCACATTACCGAGCCGAAACCGGATTCGTCCCGCCGAAGTCTTCGACGGGAAGCTAGTCTCTAGAGTGGCCAAAAACTCGGATGTGAGGGCCGGATAGTGTGGTAAATTCTCCTTCTTCAGGAGATGGGATGCACCAAGGATAAGGAAGGCCTCCTTGACGTCCGTGTAGATCCCCGTGTTTATAGCACTGGACTTCGAGAACCATTGGGTGTTGTGGTCCTTCTCTAGAATGGCACGGTATCGATGTACTTGGCCTTGAGTACTCAAAATCACGTTGTCCATACGAGGTGGAGATGGGGACCTCTGGTTCCTTCTCTTCTTCTGAGCTCGGGTAGCGGGTCTGCTTGAACTTGCCATGAGATCTACAAAATAATCAAAAACTTTTCCAAGATAAGATCTATTCAAAATAGATAGGCAAGAGACCCCATACTTGGTCTCGAAATACCCTCGGAATTATTCGTTAACTACCCAATTGGGTCGTTTACGAATCTGGAATGGATTGATCTTTGAGATTAAGCAGGGTCGTTAACGAGCCTGGGTGGGTCGTTAACGATCTGCCGAGAACCAAATTGCAGAATTCCGAGTTTACTCTACTATAAAATCAAGCCAAAAATCAAACATGCAATCCTTTATACTCCTCACTAGCCACTAAATCAGATATACGCACCCCATACTTGCTCAATTACCCATCCCGAACATGCTAAATTTACCCGAAATTTTGACATGCAAAGTTTGTAGCTTGATATTAGAACAAGAAAAATTCATGATTTTCTCAATCAACTTCTCATAATGAAACATCTAACATGAATATCCCTCTCTAGATCTAGAATTACGAAGCAAAATCAAACTTTCATGGGCAAAAATCCAATCATGAACATCGATCCTTTATATGAACTCAATTCTAGACATGAAATTTCTACCCTAAAAACCATAAATCATGCAATTTCGAGTTAGGGTTTAGAAAACATACCGAAGAACCGAGAAATTTGAAGAACAAGGGGTCGGAAATTGGGTGAGTAACGAGCTCGGTGAGGATTATCGAAAGCTTCGGATCTTCGACGGTGGAGGGAAGGGTTTCCGGCTTCGGTAACGACGGTTGCTCGGTGGTGGTTGATGAGGGATTCCGATCGGTGGGAGGGGGTCTTCAAGATTTTTTTGGTTGAGTTTTTGAGAAGGTTGGATTTGGTGGATTTTTGGAAGGGGTAAGAGGGTTATATAGGAGAGGGAAGGGATAGGAAGGGGTAGAGGGGAGCGGCGGCTAGGGTAGTGAAAAAGATAGACTAGGTTAAAAAAAACTTACCTGCCCGTTTTGCCGAATCGGGTCCTCCGAACCGGGTCGTTAATGACCCTGAATGGGTCGTTAACGAGCCACCGTAGCCTCTTGAAGTGATTTTTGATCCCTTCTCCTGCATCTTGTTAGCTCAAAATTTAATCCTAATTTCTATCCTAAAAACTACTAAAAAGAACTCAAAAGAAAGCTAAGAAAAAGAGTCTAAAAAGAGATTAAAAAAATCTAATTCTATACTGAAAAGCGGGTTGCCTCCCGTAAACGCTATTTTTAACGTCGTCTGCCCGACGTGCTCCTTTGACTCAAGGTGGCTCCCGTGTAGCTATGTTGGGGTCTTGAGGTACCCTATAATTAGCTTTGCAGTTTCTGTGTGCTTGAGTTGCTAAATTAGGTCCCTTTTCTTCTATCAGTATGCCCGGTATTCCTACATGATGGTTAGTGAAATCCGAAAACCAAGGTGGTTTGGATTCCTCTATAGTGCATATGATGGGGCATGGTGTAGGAACAAAAGATATGGAATGACCATCTTTAGCAGATTCATAGTTAGAGTACTTACCTTGGTTGTATTCGTGCATGTGGGACTCGGTGATTGGCCAGTGACGCTCGGTAGGGACGGCTGAATCGAGTTCTGGTTGAGTCAACTCGATTTGTGCGACTGCAATTGGGTCGTTGGCATTCTGACCCAAGTTGAATTCTACCCGTTCCTCTCCAATATCAAAAGTAAGGAGTCCTTTCCGCACATCAACTCTTGCACCTGTTGTAGCTAAAAATGGTCTGCCAAGAATTATGGGGACATGAGGGTCTTCAGGCATATCGAGGACGATGAAATCATTCGGTATAAAGAATTTCCTGATTTGAATAGGATAGTCGTCCACGACTCCTGTGGCCTTGACACATGATCCATCTGCCATGTACAGATTCATATCTACCGGCTCTAGTGGTCCCATATTAGCTTTAGACCAGATTGAGAGAGGAACTAAGCTAGCACTGGCGCCCAGATCACATAAAGCCTTGAACTTGTGGTTGCCTATGCCGATTGTTATTGCAAATCTCCCTGGGTCTCCTAGTTTTTCTGGTAGAGATATTGATCTGACTTCATCCTGCAGCTCTGTAATGGATCTTTTCCTGCTAAGAATATCCTTCAAAAACTTTGTGTAAGCCAGCATTTCGCTTAGGGCCTCAGCGAATGGGATGGAAATATTAATGCCCTGAAGAATCTTTATGAAACGCTTGAACTTACTCTTAGTAGAGTCCATAGATTTCTTAGTCGGAAATGGAAGAGATTTCACCATTCTCGGAACCAAGTTAGGCTCGAGAGGTGAGAGTATCGGGTCGACACTGGGGTCGTTTGGTATGCTCGGCGGGTCGTTACCGACCCTGGAGTTGAGAGGAAGGCTCGGTTTAGAAAACTTACCTGGGGTAGGGTCGTCAAGAACCCTCGGAGCCTCGTCACCTTGGTATATGGGCTCGTTATTTGCCCTCGCTGGCTCGTTAACGAGCTGTTTGGTGACGTCCTCTTCCTTCTTGTCCTCAGCTTGAACTCGTTCCGGCAATGTCTTCCCGCTCCTAAGGTGTACCGCTGCTATTTGTCCCCTACGGTTCTCCTCAAGGCGGCTCGGGAGTTGCCCTTGTGGTCTCGAAATTTGGGCAGCGAGGTTCCCTAGTTGGGAATCAACACTCTTCTTCCATATATCGAACTCTCCCCATCTTTTATTTTGTTGGTTCAGGTTGGCCTGAACTTCGTTAACCTTGTTGGTCACTCCGTTAATGCCTTCCTGTAATCCTTGAACCTATGATGGTGGCTCCTGATGGCCTGGAGAACGATAAGGTGCAAGTCGTCTATCTAGTGGAGGCATTGCATAGTTTGGATTGGTATTCTGATTGCCCCATGCCTGATAGTTGTTTGACCTGTCGTGATAGCTAGGCTGGCTCCTGTATGGTCCTCTCATATAATTCATCTCAGCTATTGTCTCAGCGGCTCTAACCTGCTCTATGTTAGTGCAAGCAGAAGTACTATGTGCAGAAGAACCACATTCTTGACATGATTGAGAGGATTTCAGAAAACTTACCTGCTTCTTCAGACGGTTGACCTCATCTTGCAAGAATTGATTTTTAACATCCGGGTCAACTTCGTCTCGGTTAGGCATGTAGAGACGTTTCTGAGGTTGTGGAGTCTTCTGGGTTCCATACATGGCATCATAATTGGACAGCTTATCCAGCAATTCCCATGCAGCTGTAGGGTTCATCTCTATGACACCGCACACTGTATGCGTGTTGATGCGGTTCTTGGTCTCTGCATTGATACCCTGGAAAAAGATTTCTTGCAAAACATATAAAGGTTGCCCATGAGTGGGGCATTGTCTAAGCATCTCTTTGAATCTTTCCCATGTTTCAACGAATGTTTCATTAGGCAGCTGGTGATAGGAGGTGATGCGTTTCCTCAACTCCATCGTCTTAGCAGGAGGGAAAAACTTTGTAAGAAATTGATCGTACAAAGCTTTCCAAGTCCTGATAGACTTAGAAGGTAGGCTCTCTAACCAGCTCAGGGCCTTTCCAGCAAGAGACCATCTGAAAGCTTTTAACAGAACATATTCAAGTGAGACACCTTCAGCAGCTATGGTGTCACATAAATCAAGAAAGTTTCTAATATGCTCCATAGGGCACTCAGTAGGTTTCCCTTCAAACTGAGCCCGTTTAATCAAGGATATGAATTGAGACTTGATCTCAAAGGGTTTCTCTATCGCGGGAAGCACGATTGGAGATTCTGGCACCCTCAGTTCTAGATGCATGTACTGTTTGGCATTCCTCGGATAGGCATCAAGCTCCTCTTGTAGACGAGTATTAGCAGCTCGGTGACGCTCAGCCTCAGCAGCAGCGCCTTCTTTTTCAGTTTTTAACGCCTCCATCTGATTTCGGAGGTCTTCCATTTGAAGATCCATCTCTTCCGGTGTGGCCATGGCTCAGTTTTCTCGGAGTCTACGGTGCAGGGAACGTTCGGGTTCTGAGTAATAACCAGTGTTGTCAAACTCGAGCCTTCGTCGTCCTACCGGCATACGCTGAGAAAACAGACAAAGAAAACAAAAATTAAAAACAAAAACGGGGTCGGGCTATTCCCGAACCCAAAGATAAACTAACAAACACGTTGCTCCCGGCAACGGCGCCAATTTGTTGATAGGGTTTCTTGACAACAAATAAATTTATAAGTCAAGACCCCGCTGAGTATAGCAGAGTCAGGATCGTTCCACAGGAAGCAAGGTTGTTCGTTTATCAACTACTAAAAGGCAAACAAAATCAAGCAAAAACACTCACAAGCAGCCTCGTTAACGACGTTATCAGGGTCGTTAACGAACCACCGTACACAAAAAGACTCAACTAACGACCTAAATAAAATTCGGTACCGAGCCAAGTAACTCAGCAACGAAATTCACTTAAAAATAATTCAAATAAAAACAAAGATCTAGGACTAGGGACACCACAACATAGCCAAGCATATAAACTCGTAAGAAGAATGGATCATGCCTTTAAATAGATAGAGTCATCAACTTTCGTTGACTATCAAGTAAATTAAGCTACTTTCGCATCCTAATTCACTTAATTGTTTGTTTTGGATCTAAAGCTTGAAACTTTCGTATTCAAACAATATCAACCTTCAAGTTACTAACTTTCTCTTTCAATCAAGTCAAAAACTCAAATTACCTCAACTTTCATCTCGGTATAAACACAACAAACAATCTTGACAATAGATAAAAGGCATTCAACACACAATCTCACTTATCAAACATGCTCAACTATGCCGGGCTTAACCCCGATCCTAGAAAAGAAGACTACTCAATAATCATAACTACGAAACAAGAAATCATTGAAAATAAATTACTACTTAAATTAATAACAAAATATTGTCTTACAAAAAAATCAGAAGAAACCGAAAATATGCAAATACCGAACCGAAATACTCGATCTACGAACTCGGTAACGTTCGTTCACCGACCTCCGACTCCGACTCCGATCCTCTCCTTGGCTCTCTCGGCTCTTCCTCTTCTCTCTATGTTGATCTCCCTCTATAAAAATTCTCCTTCTAAGCTAAACAAAGGGGCTATTTATACTAAAAAGGGCTAAAAAACTAATAAGGCTAGAAGATAAAAACTTTCCTAAAAAGATAGAAATAAAACTCTAAAAGATATAAATAAAATCTAAAAAGATAACAAGACCTAAAATACATAATATAATAACCCTAAAAATTATAAAAAGATATTCCACCGACACGGAAATAATTTCCCGCACAGGATCGGTGAGTTACAAAGTCAACCCTCGAAATTTCTATCACGTGGCCTCGTTAACGAGCCCTCACAGCCTCGTTAACGAGCCTGGGCTTGGTTTCTTCCACACTTCATCTCGTAAAACCTGGACTCTGACTTCTTCAAACTTGTATTCCTCCGTCTTTCACTGTAGCGCTCCAAATTCAGCTCCATATAGCACTTTTCCTTGCTAAAACCTACAAAATACACAAAATAGAGTAGCTTCCATACTTTCTATGAAAATATGCAAAACTATCCAAAAACACACAAAACTAATCCTAAACTTATCAAAACTAAACCTAATAAACAAAGAAAACCTACTAAAAACCATACTAAAAATGCGAACATCATAGATAGAGTTCAATATGGAAGAGGCCATAAAGAGCGAAAGATTCCGATTTTCCTAGATTGGACTCAAGATTCCTTAAAGAAAAGACAAAATGAAGATATGCGAACCGGTGGCTTTGGGAGTGGACGTGTTAGGCAACAACAAAAAATACAACCACAACAGAATATCAACCTCCTACAAGAGGCACCACCACCACTGCCATTGCTAAGCGATTCGGAAGGACTACCACACGTAGTTCGCCTACAGGTATGCAATAATTGTATGATATTACTTATTTAACTAATTCTTGATATTAATATAGATATATACATTTGTTTCCCTTCCTAAAGAGTTGGGCTCAGAAATTCACAATCACTATGGAAGAACTTGCCTCAAGCATTATCAAGCTTTCTAGTATGGCAAAGGACACACCAAAAGAATTCATGAGTGACCCTACAATGAAGTCTATGCATGATACTGCAATCAAACTAATGGGTCTTGCAACACAAAATGAGGAAGAGCAAGGCAATGTAACTCCCAACGAGCTTGAGAGCAATTGGTCTCAATCACAAAACTCGTTTTGGAATTGCCCAGAGTTGCAACAATGTCTTAAGAAGATTGAATTGGCATTTACCTCCAAGGAAGAGCTTAAAAAGAGGAATTTTGAAATACCATCATTTGAACTAGGTGTGAACTTCTCACAAGATCTTCGAGTAGCAAGTTTTGAGAATGTCACTGATATAGCAAACCAGTATATACCATTTGATGAACTTGCACCACATGGAGATGTCACCACCAAGGTAAGTATAATGTCAAATTATTATTGATTACAAATGAGAATAGTTAACTAACATATATATCATGTAGGCAAGTGAAAAGGAGAAAGCCATTGTCAAAGTAGCACAGAAGAATGATGTAAACATGGTTGTGTTTCATTATTTTGAACTAGTTCATATTTCTTAGATAAGAGTTCAAGTTTATATTTCATTAAGTTCATTATATCAAATATTACAGGAAAGAGGGAAACAAAAGGTGGTTGATACAGAACCGAGCCAAAAGGAAGGTAGTACCTGTGTCTTAAGACCACGGGCAACAGTTTTAATCGAACCGGTCAAAACTTCCATTGCACAAGATGTAAGCAAATAACAAGTGCAATTTATTTCAACGTCCATATTTTTCCATCAAATACTAAGTGAATTTTTTTTCATTCATAAAATTAATGATGCAGGTAAAAGGGAAAAACAAAGTGGAACCCCATGAGAAAACTAGCAAGCTTGTCATTTGGAAGAGACGTGGAATGCTTAAAATTGGAACCGAGAAACCAACTTTGGAGAATGATCCAGATTCTACTACCATGGAGAATGATGACCAAAAAAAGGTTAGAGTTGAATTCTATTTGAACAAATTCATTTTAAACGATTTCTATAAAAAAAATTAAATATTATTATTTTTCCATTTTGAGTCTTATATTTAATTGTACTTAATGTACACAACATATAGGCACATAACCTCAGAACAAGGATACTACCCAAAAGGGAGTTGATGCTACCTGACTCAAAGAAGAGCCCATTTTACTTTCGGGAAGTAAATCCTCTTAAAGCGTTAACAAAAGAACAAAAACAAGTTATCAATTTTGCATTAGACGGTACATCTAGTGAAGAGTAAGTTATATATACATATATTAAATGCAATATGTAGCAATATGGAAAATCCATGTAAGATAATTTTTTTACTAATAGGACAATTTTAAATGTTTGTTTTGGTAGAACTCCGTTGTTCTCGTTCAGGGATTTGAAATTGCTAAGATCAGACATCCGAACGCTAGAGCCAACAATGTTCGTCAACATCAAAATCCTTGATGCATAGACGTTGCTACTGAATGAGAAGGAGAAGCTTAGAGCTCCCGACTCTCCACACAGATTCTTTGCTACTGCAAGCACATGTGTAAGCCTTATAAATCTAGTATTTATAGTTATGATTTTATGCAGTATTATCTAATAAGGTTTATGACAATATCTAGGAGTTCAGCGTTATTCATCCTAAGCATCGTTATTTTGAAGAGAATTACGAATTGTTTGAGGAGAAAATGGATCAAGCTCTCAAATTTCCATCACCTACAGATGTGAATGATGTTGACATGGTACGTTTAAATTATGGGATTAATATAAATTCTTGTTTTGAATGATGTGAATGATGTGAATGATTGTTTTGATGTATAACAGATGTTATTTCCAATTTTGGATTCGGAGCGTTACTATGTCATAAGCTTCAATTTGAAGACGAATGAGATCTATATCATTGATCATGCTCCGAAAGTCAGATTGGGGGAGGACTACGAGATGCAATATGATGATATCCCTAAAGATCTGGTAAAAATTCCGACCCTTGTTATAATATCTTATTTTGGTGGTTCATTTTTTCATAGAAATAGTTCTATTTGCAATATGGTGAGACCCCTAAATATGTGGTAAATATTCCAGAACCTTGTTTTTGCATCTCAACATGTTGGTTCATTTTTTTACATGCCAAGTTCAATTTTCCATATAAGTAGTTCATTTTGTAATTTGTTTCTACAATACATGCAGAAAGCTTCGGTTGTACATTTCCTTTTAGCGAAAAAGGTTTCTAAGGGATCGCATGTGAAAAACTTTGATCCAAAGTGGCGCCGATAGCGTGGACGAATCCAAAAAATCATGTTGACTCTGGGGTGTATGCTATGAGGCATCTTGAGACGTACATGGGAAAGGAAAATTGGACGAGTGGCTTCAAGGAATCAAGCAACAAGAACATCATAGCATTCAGAGGACATTAAACATGTGAGATACTCTCGTCTCCGTTGAATGATCTGTAGAATGTTCCTGAGGAAGATGCTTAGTAGTGAATCCAAGTTATGATGTGCATTTTTATAAGATTTGGTAGTACTAATCATTGTATGACAGCGGGATTGAAAACCCTTTGCATGCTTTGGGATGTAAAATTGTCGTAGGTTTTAATATGTTTTGGTTGACATGGCAGTATTAAAAACCTTATGCATGCATTTTGGTCTCTAATGAAAACTATGAATCTTAGAAGTTTGAATGTAATTGGTTGACACTTGGTTTAGCTATTTGATTTGTGTTTTCTTCCATCTCAACACTTGTTTAGATTTAGGACATGCTAGTATGCTTGATTTTGGAGATTCATGGAAAAGTTTATGAGGTATTAATATCACGCGTGATATATTGTATTTTTCAAGTGATTGCTTGGTTCATGGACTAGTGTATGAGATTTCTCATTCATTGCCTTGCAGTTGCAAACTTGCAGTCCATATACATGGATCATTAAAAAATGGTACTCAAATCAACATGTCCATAAATTGTTGTCTATAGTTATAGAGCACACCAATCAACAGGTCACTAAAATAGGTGTGAATACATCAAAAAAAATATAGCATGAGTCCTAATGAAATAGGGAATCACATATGAAATGAAGAAAAAAATGAAGTTCAATTTTCCTGTAAACGGAGTTCAATATTTGTACGAAGTTTGTTCAATTCTATTTAGACTTCTTCTTCTTTTGCTGCATCTTCTCACAATTCCTACTATCATGATCAGCGTATTGTGTACACCTGTTACACTTCCTTTTAGGACGCTCCCTTTTCTCAATTGCATTCTCTTTACCACCCTTGATGCGCTTTCCGCTACCTTTGTTCTTTGCTTGTTCCGGTGGCAACACATTAACTTGTCTTGGTGCCCTAATTTGATATCCGCTTTTTAGGTAGGTTTTTAGTGTCCAGTTATATTATATTTGGTTAGTTTTTAGGGTAGAGTTATAGGTTTTTGAGTCTTTTTGCCATAGTTTTCGTATTTTCTTGAGATTCGGAAACTACGCATTTTTTGTGTCTTTTTGTAGGAGTTTTGGAGCTTGAAAGAAGAGTTTGGAGCATTGCAAGAGAAGATGGAGATTAAGCGCTCAAGTAAAGTTATTGAAGATCAAGTTTGAGCTTGGAAAGAGATAGAGAAATTCATTACAAGAACATAGGAAAAAGAATCAAGTCAAACGGAGTTGTAACGAATCTTCTACGCAAGTTTTACTCAAGGTTGTCCGAACAAGCCCTCAGGAACGACCCTATGAGGGTCGTGCACGATCCTATCAAGGTCGTGCTAGACCCAATCAAATATCAAAACCTCAGGACCGTCCCTTGGAGGGTCGTGCACGACCCACTTTGGGTCGTGCAAGGCGCCGACTTTCTCCTTATTCTGAGATCTTTTGTGATATATTCTATCTTTTATTTTAGGAAGTGTTTGATCTTGTTTCCTAGGCTAATTAGGACTCCTTTTCCTCTATAAAAGGAGGCAAAACTCTTTGTTTTAGGGGGGGATTGGAATTGAATTTTAGTGTGTTTGTTTGGTAGAAGACTTGGAAGACAAGTTGGAGAAAATTGTAAGACTTCTTTCTAGTTTATTTGCAATTTTCGGTTTTATTAATCAATCACGTTTGCGTTTTATCTCACCATGAGTGAGTAGTCTTTTTAGATTCTAGGGTTGGGTGAAAACCCAACACAATCATGTATGTCTAAACTTGAATTCATGACTTGAATGCTTGAAAGATCATATCTATCTATCTTGTGCTTAAATCCTTTGCGAAAGTTGAGGCAATATCTTGCAATTAACCTAAAAGCGAAAGTGTAAAGTTGATTGCTTGATTAGATCTAATAGGATTATTTGCGACAGTTGATATTCCTAGGTTGAAAGATAGATAGAAAGTTGTTTAATTTGCGACAGTTGATTGAATAACTTGAATTGTTTGCGACAGTTGACTTTTCTATAATCTAGATTGCCTGATAGTTGTGAATTCTCGTTTAAAGGATGTGTGATTGTTGTTGTGGTAGCCCTAGCCCTAGGATTGATTTTTTATATTTGATTTAACTCATTGAATTGCATCGATCTCAGCCCCACCAAGGTCGTGCTCGAGCCTAGCCCCTTTGTTTGGTTCGTGTTTGTCTGTGCCCCTTCGTGTTTATTTGCTTTTCTTAGTTTATCAACTAATCTTTGGCCCTATTCTCATTCCCGTGGACGAACCTGACTCTGCTATACTCAGCGGGGTCTTGAATATAAATTTATTTGTTCAAGAAACCCTTCAACAAATTTCGTGTTTCGCTTTGATCAATTTCGTGTTTATCAGTTAGCTTAGCCCCCACATTCTCGATCGTTCGTTTGTGATTGTCGTTGGTCGAAATCTGACCAAAACACTTCCTTATTTATTATTTTTCTTATTAAATTATAATTTTTATTATCGCTTTAATGGAAGAATCTATATTAGTCTAAAGATAGAATTTTCGCGTGGATTGGAGCAAGATACCGCTTACATGGGTGATAAGCAGTGTTCTAAAAATCGGCCCGGGCGCCCACCAAGCGTCCCGATTATGGCCTGTGCGGGCATTTAGGCGGGTTAAGGGTGTTGGGCGGGTGATGGGCGGGTTAGGATTATTTCTTTTACTGTTCGTTTTATTGAAAATTTGCAAGGAGCCCGAGCTTGCCCTCGACACAATCACACAATGGCTGCTCCTCTCTCTCTCTCTATGTCTCTCTCTCTCTCTCTCTCTCTCTCTCTCTCTCTCACTCTTGTCGATCGGCTCTGGAGATTCACCCTCACCGACAGCGACGACTTCATCAGTTCAGCCACGCCCACGAAGTCACAAACCATCGCTCTGCTCGCTGATCTCTCTCAATCGACTCAGTTCAGTCCACGAGGCCATGACCCACGGTCGCTTGCATCGGCTTGTTTGACCCACAAACCACGGTCGCTCATGGCGCGACTGCTCCGACGGACCAACGACGACACTACTGTCTCCAAGTCCGAGCCCCAACTTCCAACAGGCAACATGTCCGTTAATGAATCAAATATCCCCAATATTTTGTTTTGATTTTAATTTCAATTTTTTTGATTTGTTTTTATTTGAAACCCTATGAATATAATTGCATCAACGAGCAATTGAACCCAACTAAGGAAATTTGTGTGTGAAATTAAAATATAATTGCTTGTTGAGTTTAGACCCACAATTTTTGATTTGTTTTGTTTTCAATTTTTAGTTTGTGTGTGTCAGTGTGTGATATTGTGAGTGATTTGAGTGCATGCTCTGCAACGCCAGCAAGCATCTGATGATTGCAAATTTGCAATACATGTGTAACTATTAGGATAGAATTATCTTAGGATGATTTATTCCTTTTATGTATTTTATATGTAATTATCTTTTGTATATCCTTCGAGCCCAAGCTAGGGAATTCATATATATTGTAAACTTCTTGTCAATGAGAAATCAGAGGAGATTCTCCAAAATTACTTGCGTATCTGATTTCTACATGGCGTCGGGTTCATTCACATCGTAGTCATGTCGACCCTTCTTCTTCTTCTTCGGCGTAGGGTTCTTAAATTTCTTCTTTTTTTGGCTTGATGATGCCGCCACTCCGCCGAGTGATAGTCCTCGTCAAAATGAACGTCATGGACCACCTTTACATCGTCTTCATTCCTGGTTGGTTGGCTTTCCTTCATGGGCTCTAAGCGTTGGATTCCATGTTGGGAAGAAGATTCAACCATCTGCACCTTGCCCTTGTCCTGCGTCATAGCCCTCAAAATCGAAGCGCCTTGCGGTTGCATGCTCGGATTCGGGGGCTGAGTATAGACCAGCATCATGGCCTTTTGTTGGGCCATGAATTCAGCAAACATGAAATCCATTTGGCTAAAGCACGCCTCAAGAGTAGCGCCACCAACCGACAGCGTGACCCCGGGCATAGTGACGTCGGGTGTCGGTAATAGCGGCGGTTGAAGTGTCGGTGGCGTAGCATTGCCACCCTGATTTTGTTGTTGGTTTCCGGTTTCGATTGACTCTATCTTGCTCCAGTCACCTATCAAAACCATAGACATAGACGAGTAACAAGTCCAGCGAAATCAAAATCAAATAAGAAGCCGAGACCGAGTATGCAATAAGAGAAGAGAGAGAGAGAGAGAGAGAGAGAGAGAGAGAGAGAGGCGTGACCTTTGGCTACTAGCCTTGGCTCACAAGAGAGAGAGAAGGAAAGATGCAAGTAAGATCTCGGCCTTAGAGGGAATGGCGATATTATGGAAATCAAATAAGAGCAACTAAAAGATATGCAAATCAATTAGAAAGAATATGGAGTGATATGAGATAATAGGAGAGATATGGTGGCCAATTGCGATCTTATCAAATATGGGAAAACTTGCCTTATTTTGGCTTTTGTATCCCCACCAAATGTTTTTTTAAATAAAGTCGATCTGTTTTTTTTATTAAATTCGGCAACAACTAACAACTTACCAAATCTTGTGGATTTTATCCTCCAAGAAAGGTAACAAACAAAATTGTGGAAGATCTCGGACGATCCAAACAAGCCAATGAATTTTATTCTCTTGACTTTTAGATCGAGCAAACGGAAATGGATCTCACCCTCTTTCCAACCACAATAACACGAAGAACACTCAAATAATATGCTCGACTAAACACGAAATCGGAAATGAAAATTGGACAAGTTTCGAATCTAGGATGCAAGACTCGATATACTTGAGCAATAACAACCAATAAATGCAAAGTCGAGTGGGTTTTGGTATTTTTTTCTGTATTTTCTGAATTTTTCGAATGGAAAAATGATGAACTAGATTGATGAAGGTAGATATGGAGGAAGCTAATGAAAATTATGGTGGGAAAGAAAAAAATGTGTGCAAACAAAGAGATAAATGTGTACAAGTGAGACTTACGTAGTCCGGAGGCTCTGATGCCAGTTGATGTGAACCCGTTACCGGATTTCACCCTAAGGATCTTTGTCTTGAACTTTTAGTGTGTCTCACGAATCTAGTAACCGATAGTTGAGGTGATTAAGCCTCGAATCAAGAGAGAAATTGTAGAGTGTAGAGATGAGAACTCGAATCCAAGGGAGAACTCGAGAGAGGAAGAGAGTGTTTGGGAGATTATCACGCCTAACAATGATGAGTGTGGAATCAATCCGACAACGCTTCGTTATTCATTCAATCAAGCGTGGGAAATACAATAGAGGAGGCTCCTTTATATAGAGAAGCTCCTTGAAAACCCTAGAGATGCGTGGGGAGACTAGGGTGGCGCATGCAAGCGGCCCAACGTCAGCCCAAGCCCAAAACTACTAGTCTAAAACAAGCAACATCTTATTTAAAAGGTTCATATAAAGGAAAGGTACTAAATAAAGCAATAAAAGATAGTGGTCATGGTGGCCTAGTCGTGAGTGTCGCTGCAAGGCCGTGATAAGGGCTGACGCGTGCAAAGTGTGTCGCGGCACACGGAGTGGCGCAGTACAGCCTTGGCACTCATGTGGTGACGTCGGGGTAGCCCGGTGTGGACATGGCAGCAGTGTGGCCTGAGGCGTCCGAGGTGAGGTCCTCGACGCCGAGTGACGGTGATGACACGGTGTAGATGGCGATAAGGTACGCAAAGACTAGCTTGGCTGTGGGCGCGCCCTGGCTAGCAAGCGTGCACGCAATGATGGAAGTCGTGGGATGAGCGATGGTACGGGTCTTGGCTCGCGTGATGGGTCTGTCGGAGCATACAGACATAGAATCCTCCTCTTGGCTAGCCGTCGTGCTCGGGGTCACATCAGACATCTTCTCATCTAGACGACTTGCAGGATGTTTTCAACATCTTCGAGCATCCCGAATAAGGCTCAACACAGCAAAACACACATTCGCGGTTGGTTCGGGTAAATTCTTGGGACACTTCGTTAATTATCGAGGAATCGAAGCAAGTCTCGATCAAATTCAAGCCCTCGATGCCATTATGAGCCAAAGGACCATTAAGGAGGTGCAAAGGTTGCTAGCAACGACTGCAACACTCAATCGATTCATTATTCGGTCTTCGGATAAGTGTCAATCGTTCTTCAAAGCATTAAAGAAGGGTCGATCGTTCGAATAGGTCCATGATTGCGAGGTGAAATCACTTCCAATCTTGACTATTCCTGACAAATGTGACACCTTGAATCCCTATCTAGCCATGTCCCCTCGTGCGGTCAGCGCCGTATCGATTAAAGAGCAAAGTGGAAATGAAAGACCGGTCTAATACACCTGCAAGACATTTCTCGACGCTGAGACAAGGTACTCGTGTATGGAGCAATTGCTTCTAGCCCTAGTCATCACATCTCGCAAGCTCAACCATTACTTTCAAGAGCATCAAGTTCAAGTCGTTAGGACCTATCCTATCGAAGCGCTCCTCGCAAGCTCGGATCTCGTGGCAAGGGTCGCGAAGTGGGCAATGTAGTTACGACAATACAACATCGAGTATATTCCTCGGACCGCTATAAAGGGGCAAGTGTTGGCGGATTTCGTAGTCGAGTTCTCTTACGTATCGAATGAAGCGGCGAGCACATCAAGTGAATTCATGGTTGTAGGAGATCTTAAAAATCGTAAAATTCCACTGCCAAAAAAACCCGCGATCGTGGATAGCCTCCAAAAAGGGGTCGTTTCCCTGTTTCATAGTGCCGCGGTCGCGGTCTACCATCGAAATGTAACAAATCAGGAGGGGGTCCTTGAAAACGTTGGCACGAGTAACAATCAAGAATCCAGAGCTGATATTGTGCTTACTTCACCTACTGGTGAGGTGCTTCAACTCTCCATCCACCTTGACTTCGACACCACCACCAACGACCTCTTAGAAATAAAACCAAACTAATTCTCTGATACATTGACTTGTCGCTTAAAACCTCAACTCAATAGCCCTCTCCCACGGCCTCATTGTATGACTAAGAAGTTTGATACCCTTATAGTTGTTGCACTGCTACACATCTTCCTTGTTGTTGTTTAGTGGGATAAATTTATCGAGCCTCTGTTTGTCCGGCATCTTATCCGTGTTGAAAATGACATCAAAGAACGTCGCCAACCACTCTAGGCCTCTCACCCCATGCATTTCCTAACTTCTACTAGGATTTCATCCGACCCTAATGCTCTTCTACTACTCATTTTAAGTACCAGTTCCTTTATCTCTTCCTTGGAGAACCATCTGTAGAAGAAGAAGGGGTTTTCTTTCTTGCTTTCCCGACCCATCGACCCGTGTTGACTCTTTGTCCTCTCATAACCCACGTTTAGGAGACCACGAAAGTACTTTTCCCACTGTTGTCTAATCAACATATCCTCCACTAAAACATGTTCATTCCCGTCTCTAATACATTTTACTTTGTCTATATCCAAAGTCTTCCTTTCCCTTGCCCGAGCCAGCATCTAAAGAACTCATTCCCCATCGGTTTCATCCAGCGCCTTCTACAAACTCTCGAAGGATTTCTCTTTAGTAGCCGCCACTTCTCTTTTGGTTTCCTTCTTTGCTACCTTGTACTCTACCAACTTCGCTTCCCAGTCTGGCTCTAAACTACGTAACGACGTTTTATAGGCTATCTGTTTCTCCTTAACCTTCTCCTGAACCTTGCCTTTCCACCAAGATTCGGAGCTTCTATTGCCCGAATTTCATCTCAACATAAAAAGCACTGCACATGCCACTCTATGAATATACTCTACCATCAAGCCCCACATCTCATTTGTGTCGCTCCTCTCTTTCCATGCTCTTTTTGCATCTTCTTTCTCAAATATCCTCTCTTACAAGCTTTGTCCATTAGATTCTGATAGGCGCCACAACCTGATCCTTGTTTGTGATACCGTGTTTTTCTTCCTCTTTTTACAACATTATAGAGTTGATTTGTGTCCTTCCCATTCCACTCTTAAAAGTGATTAGTTTCTCTTCCCTATTTCAAAATCACGAGTTGACAACCAAACAATCAAAAGCTATTGCAAAATCTAACAATGCTTGGCCACCTTCGTTTCTATCTCCAATCTTCAACCTCCATGTACCACCTCAAACCCATCTCTGGCCTTCCCGACATGCCTATTGAAGTCCCCACCGATCAACAATTGCTCTGTCCACATCACGCTCCTTGTCAAGCCATCCAAGTCGTCCCAAAATCGTCTCCTCTCTTTGAAACTCAGCCCTCCATGTGGAGCATATGCACTAATAACATTCAGGATCTTCTCCCCTAAGACGATCTTTAACATCATTAGGGAGATCGGTCGTTCGTTCTACCTACACCACCTGATTCCTCAACTTCCTATCAACTAAGAAACCAACCCTATTCCTACCACTAGAAGCCCCTAAGTACCACAACTTCCAACTATTGATATCCCGAGCCTCCTTCCCTTCTACTTCTTCTCCTAAATATAAGCGTTCTATACTCTGTAATGTTGTAAAACCTTGATCAATTCAAAGGATTTCTCGGCTAGCGTATCCATATTCCAAGACCCTATCCTCAAACTAGTAGATTTACTATACGAACAACACTCCTTGTTGGTCCAACCATCTTTTATCCAAAGATATCTAGAACAAACGGTTTCACCTTCAAAACTCACACGACACACATGGAAACACAAACCAGCAGCAGAAAATCCAAACACACAAAACTATAGAAAGCAGAACCATAAAAAGCAGAAAACAAAGGAACAATAAGGGTAAGGAGAAAACAATGGATAAAGCCAACCATAACCTAAATCTAATGCAAGATTGGAAAAGGAAAAATGATACCCGGAGAAAGGGTAGAGACTACCACAAGAGGACAACATGAGGGGAAACAAAAGCTAAACAAAGGTATAAGGGGGTGAGGTTTTCGTGCCTCTCAAGCTTAGAGGGGACAAAGGAGCCAATCAGACTTTTTGAAGGATTGCCGATGGGGTCTGAGCACCAGTGTGCGCGCCTTCCGGAAGTGGGGGACTAGTTTGGGAATGTGTTCAAGTAGACAGGTCGACACCTAGGTAGGAGTCCGACCATCGGAGCTTTGGGAGCTCGAGAAAGTGATGTCGTTGGCAAAAGTGCAGTTGCCATATCTACAAGGGGTGGCCGCATGATCTCCGAGGCGAGAAATCCCCCAAGCTTAAACCTTACTTGTCCTTAAGTAAGAAATTAAATCCAACACCCCACCAGATAAGAAAGTAATGCATCCATTTTGACAATATCCTAGACGAGAATTATAGAAGCAAAGAATGACAACCAAAATCACAGCCTGTATTTGTAACATCAAAGAGATAAAGCCAACATATCCATTCTAAACCTCACATAGGACACTTGTGTTTTCGCTCTCCCTCGAGTGTTTGAATATGACGTGTTTCGCTCAAGTCTCATCTTTTAAAAGCTTAGCTACCATAAGGTTGCATAAGCGTTCTAAATCTCCACCGCAAGGGACTTTGTATACAAACAATAATCATGAGGACTTTTATAAGGTTGTAGTGAGGCTAGAGTAAAAACAATTTTGGCAGGGATAAATATTTGGCCAAGTGGTGTTAATTCGGGAAATAAGAAGTATTCCTAAACAACAAAACCATAAACCAAGCTTTATGCACTTCTTTCCCAAACTTCTGCTCTTTTTTTTTCCTTTCTCACCTTCCTTTTTCTTTTCTTTTTGAACTTATTACAACCATCTTATTGCAACACATTGCTCATCTAAAGATTTTTCTTTTTCCTTTTTCTTATTAGCTTTCTTTCCTGATTTTTATCATTGCAATCTTTACTTCACATCAAACTCCATCCACACTTTTAACAATTACAAATAACCCTTTTTGAGTCCCCCAAGCTTGGCACAAGTTGATAGCTTGCATATAGGTATAGCTTAGGATGCATAATTATGTTGTTTTGCATGTGTTTTAGCTTAGTTTAGTGTAGTTCTTAGGTTTTTAGGTTTTCTAGGAAATTCGGATTTTGCGCATGTTTTGTTCGATTTTGCAGATCTTTAGGTAAACAAGCATGGATGGGACGAAGTTTAGTGGACTATGGTGGAGTTTGATGAGGCTTAGAGTGATACAATTGAACATTGGAAGAATCAAGGCCCAAGAGCTAGTGTGAGAAGAACGCTTAAACCCGGGTCATGCATTGGGGTCTTGTTTTGACACCTCTATCTTGCAATGCTTAGTTTGGGAGCTACTGTGGTCGGATGAAGCTGAATTTGGTATCAGTGGAAAGCTAACTCGAAGAGCTACAATTCATATTTTTACTCCGATCCAAATTCCAACTAAAAGGGGGTTAAAACATCCTCTGAAGTGTCGTTTGAATGCTGAACCGAGGCTGAGCTCGGGCAAGAAGGCCATAGCGCGACCGCGCTCTCACTGGACCAAACCGCGCTCCGGCGCGTTGATGCGACCCTGATTGGGCTTCCGCGGGATTTTTGGGCCGACTTTAGTTTATGTTTTTGGATATTTTTAGAGATACTATAAATACTTTCCTTAGGTTTTATTTTAGGTTTATGCTATCTATTGTTCTAGTTTTTATGCTATTGAAGAATTTGGAGATTTGTGGGAGACAAAACCCTAGATTTGCAATTGAAGAGAATTTTGACTTTTGTAAGTTTTATTTTTCTTTAATGTCGATTTCTAGCTAAATTTTCTCATGTCCAACTAGTTAGTTGAAGTTGTATGCATGATTGTTTGTGAGATTTTAATTATTTCTATTTGCCTTCACTAGATTGAATCTCTCCGTGCTTAATTGATTAAATTCGCTTAGGATTAGTATAGATTGGCCACCTATTCTACTTCTAGGTTGAATTACAACTAGAATAATTAAATAGACGGTGGAATTTGGTTATTCATGGATGAATCCTTTGATTAAACTTATAGACGGTGGAATAAGGTTAATCAAAGGCGGAGAATTTAATCACAAGACTTCATGAATGGACGGTGGAATTCATGATTATTGTTTCTATTGAATGCTTTGAACTTAATTGCATGATCAACTTGACATAGAAGGTTTTCTAGGTTAATTGGTTAAAAGGTTGTTAAAGACGGTGTATATTAACAACCACCTTAAGCTTGAATTCATAAATTCACAATAGATTAGTCAAGGGAAATTGAAATAAGGATAATCGAGGATAAAAACTCATGTATGCAATGGATACGAAACTAGTTGGACGCTTTTCTCCATATTTGAATCTTAAATCACTTTACTTGCTTTGTTTTAATTAGTTTTAATTACTTAGATTTTTAGTTTACAATCATAAAATCTCCCCCTTAACTTAGTAACATTATTTAAATCCGAATAATCTGAGTCTCTGTGGGTTCGACCCTTACTTCCACTTTGCTAAGGTTAGGAAGTTAGGAATTTTCTTTGACAGTGTTTTTATAGCGACGTAAAAGTGCTCGTCAAATTTGGCGCCGTCCCCGGGGATCCGTTAGTTAATGATTAAGTGGATTGTATTCTTAACGCTGACATGAAGGAAGTTGTAGCTAAGTTGAACGCTCACTATGAGCGACCACCCTTGCTACCGGGCTTTAAGCCCCAGCTACTAACAATGCCAGGCAAGAAGCTTGTTTCTTTTGCTTTGCAGGGCCCTAAATTGGAGATCAATCAATCACCGAGCCAATCTAAATCCGTGTTTCTAGATGATGGAGCCACTCATTCAGTGCAGAAAGTGAATGGACAGCGTTTGAAGTCGTACTTTGAAGAATTTAGCAATGTTATTCTTGAAGGGACGGTTTTGAACGAGCCAAACACATGAGTGGTAATGCGTCAAGCTAATGACGTTAAACAAGCGCTTCTTGGGAGGCAACCCAAGCTTTTAATTTAGTTTTTCTTTGTTTTCGATTTGTTTTTGTTTTGTTTTGGTTCGTTTTTGTTCTTTGTTTTAGGTAAAGTCGAGAACACAGGTACACGCGGTTCGAGGAAGCTAAGACGCCCTCGTGCTCATATCCCGAATTTCTAGATCCTACATATCCATACCCGGGATACCCACCACCACCAACGCCACCTGAGGAGTAGATTCTGGAGTATGTTGAGCTCTTGTGATGAGGTTAGTTTTCTTTTTCTCTTATCTTTTCTTTTACTTTGGGGACAAAGTAAAGTTTAAGCATGGGGGAAGGGGATTATTTATTTTGTCATGAGTGCTTGATTATAGTTAGATCATGTAGTTGCATTTGCATGTTTATATTTTTGCTTGCATTGATTAAAATTCTTGAAAAAAATCAAAAAAATTGAAAAAAAATCAAAAAATTTGAAAAAAATACAAAAATATTGCATTTAGGTTCTTATTTCCCCATTGTTTGTTTCCTCTTGTGTTTCTATGCTAAGTATAAGTCCTAACCCATGATTTGCATGATATGCTGAAGTTGATATGATATGAGCATGATCATTAATTGATTACCCTGATTATAGGATGGAGCATGTATTTAGCTTGAGTATTTGATTCATTCTGAAGTTCTAGACAACAAATTGCCTTGTGAGATTTTTGGCCTTTCATGATTATTTGTTCTCTACATTCTTGAGTGTATCACCATGATTATCTAGCTCTAGAACTTGTGTTATGACTCTTTCTCAAGACTGCTTTATATGATTAAATACATGACATTAAAATGATTGAGGCAATGTTTCTTATAAGCCTATTATTTCCCTTCCTACCTTACAAGATCCATGTTCTTGATACCCCATTTCTTTTGAGCTTTAAGCCTATTTTTATTAGCTTCACAAAATTTTCCTAGCCTAATAAGCTTGACCCATAATCCGGGATTTAGGACTTTAGGTTATGTTTGTTTTGTGTGGGTTATATATGAGTATGGGGGAATTAGAAGAAAAGGAGGAAAGGAGGAAATAAAACTCTTGTGTGTAAAGTGAAAAAAAATGAAGATGAAAAGAAAAAGTTGAATACAAGTATTAGTAATCTTCATAAGTGTAAAAGAAAGAGTTAAAGAAGAGGCAAGAAGAAAAAAAAAAGTGAAGAAAGAAACAAAGTGTTTAATTGTGGTTATGGAGTTGGAAAAGATGAGATGAAAACTGTGTTGAAGTTTGGGTTTAGAATTAGTTCTTTATCCCGGATTTAGCACCACAAGCCAAAAAAATGATCCCTTCCAAATTTCTCTTTACATTGGCCCCATTACAACCCTTAAAAAGACCTCTTGATTTTTGTTATGTGTTTGATCCCCAACGGTGGAGATTTAGAACTCTGATGCAAGCTTATGGTAGTCTAGTTTTCATGGCTGATTTTGAGTGAAACACATACCTTTAAGCACTTGAGAGTAAGAGTGCAAACACATTTACCTTGGTGAGGTCTAGAATGAATGAATGGTCTTTGCTCTTTGCTTGTGATAATACATTCTAGGAAGTCTTGGTCGGGTTTTGATTTTATGTGAAATGTTTGTTGATTTGAGATGGAAGTATGATTGCATTTCTATGGCGTGATTTGGATTTATGTCTTGCTTGAGGACAAGCAAGGGTTAAGCATGGGGGAATTTGATAGCTTGCATATAGGTATAGCTTAGGATGCATAATTATGTTGTTTTGCATGTGTTTTAGCTTAGTTTAGTGTAGTTCTTAGGTTTTTAGGTTTTCTAGGAAATTCGGATTTTGCGCTTGTTTTGTTCGGTTTTGCAGATCTTTAGGTAAACAAGCATGGATGGGACGAAGTTTAGTGGACTATGGTGGAGTTTGATGAGGCTTAGAGTGATACAATTGAACATTGGAAGAACCAAGGCCCAAGAGCTAGTGTGAGAAGAACGCTTAAACTCGGGTCATGCATTGAAGTCTTGTTTTGACACCTCTATCTTGCAATGCATAGTTTGGGAGCTACAGTGGTCGGATGAAGCTGAATTTGGTATCACTGGAAAGCTAACTCAAAGAGCTACAATTCATATTTTTACTCCGAGTCCAAATTCCAACTAAAAGGGGGTCAAAACATCCTCTGAAGTGTCGTTTGAATGCTGAACCAAGGCTGAGCTCGGGCAAGAAGGCCATAGCGCGACCGCGCTCTCACTGGACCAAACCGCGCTCCGGCACGTTGATGCGACGCTGATTGGGCTTCCGCGGGATTTTTTGGGCCGACTTTAGTTTATGTTTTTGGATATTTTTAGAGATACTATAAATACTTTCCTTAGGTTTTATTTTAGGTTTATGCTATCTATTGTTCTAGTTTTTATGTTATTCAAGAATTTGGAGATTTGTGGGAGACAAAACCCTAGATTTGCAATTGAAGAGAATTTTGACTTTTGTAAGTTTTATTTTTCTTTAATGTCGATTTCTAGCTAAATTTTCTCATGTCCAACTAGTTAGTTGAAATTGTATGTATGATTGTTTGTGAGATTTTAATTATTTCTATTTGCCTTAACTAGATTGAATCTCTCCGTGCTTAATTGATTAAATTCGCTTAGGATTAGTATAGATTGGCCACCTATTCTACTTCTAGGTTGAATTACAACTAGAATAATTAAATAGACGGTGGAATTTGGTTATTCATGGATGAATCCTTTGATTAAACTTATAGACGGTGGAATAAGGTTAATCAAAGGCGGAGAATTTAATCACAAGACTTCATGAATGGACGGTGGAATTCATGATTATTGTTTCTATTGAATGCTTTGAACTTAATTGCATGATCAACTTGACATAGAAGGTTTTCTAGGTTAATTGGTTAAAAGTTTGTTAAAGACGATGTATATTAGCAACCACCTTAAGCTTGATTTCATAAGTTCACAAAAGATTAGTCAAGGGAAATTGAAATAAGGATAATCGAGGAACAAAACTCATGTATGCAATGGATACGAAACTAGTTGGACGCTTTTCTCCATATTTGAATCTTAAATCACTTTACTTGCTTTATTTTAATTAGTTTTAATTACTTAGTTTTTTAGTTTACAATCATAAAATCTCCCCCTTAACTTAATAACATTATTTAAATCCGAATAATCTGAGTCTCTGTGGGTTCGACCCTTACTTCCACTTTTCTAAGGTTAGGAAGTTAGGAATTTTCTTTGACAGTGTTTTTATAGTGACGTAAAAGTGCTCGTCACAAGCTCACACTTAAAAAATCCACTAAATTTCCTATTGCTCGGATGAGTAAATGGCTAAACATTAGGCTCAGAATTATTTTGTGGAGCTTACAAAAAAATATAGGCAATAAAGGCTAACATGGGCTATCAACAAGAGGATCGTGTATATGTGTGGATAGGAAATAATAGGCTTATAGAAACAATGCCTCAATCACTTTAAAGTTGCATACTAAAGTCATAAAAGCGGTCTTCAAAAAGAGTCTAATGCATGTTCTAGAGGAAGCAATCAAAAGTGAGAATCACACATGAAAAGAGAGGACTCTTAATAGCAAATAGTCCTAGAAAGGTCAAGAATCTCACATGGCTTTTTGTTTAGAACTTCAATGCCAACTCAAATCTCAAAGAACATACATGCTCATTCAATTATCAAACGAGTTCATAAACATAGCTAGACATCACCAAATTTCAGACATTTCAAGCAAGTCTAGGGGATATTCCATTCATGAATTTTGAAGGACAAGGGGCTTGTTGCTTTAGGGAAAATTAATAATTCATATAATGCAAAATTTTTCTTTTTTCATATTCTTTTTCTTATTTTCTTTAACTAAAAATGCAAACTAAAACATGAGACTAAACATGCAACTATATGTAATGCAAACACGGAAAATGTTTCCCTTCCCCCAAGCTTAAAATATACATTCTCCCCAATGTAGAAAGTAAAAGTGAGAAAAGTGAAACACTCACAAGATATCTAGTACTATGGAGGAGGTGGAGGTCCAGGTGACCACCTTGGAAACTGGAAATTCTAAAGAGTCTTCTCGATAGCTACTAGATTCGACTCCACAGAGTCAAACCGGGCGTTCACATTGTTGAATCCGGCATCCATGGAGGTGCGCAACCCACTAACCTGCTCTTTCTGACTCTCCAACTCTTTGTAGATGTCATAGATGGATGGAGGTTGTGGAGCATATGGATAAATAGGAGTGTCGGGGAAATCGAAGTAACCATAAAGAGGCGAATCAACTACACCTCTTGAGGAACCCCCAAACTCAAATTGTGGCAGAGAACCCACATTACCACCAACATTCTCCTCTTCATCATCTTCGTCCTCTTCATCATCTTGACTTCCATGTTCAAAACTATTTGAACAAAACTATTTGAATGGGCATTGATATTTTGAACTTCTTTTAAATCTTTTTATTGTACACTCAAGAATTGAAATCCTTTATAATAGATTAAAGTGCTACTCATGTAAATAAAAGGTCTTCCTTTTCAAGGTTCTAGTGAGGACATAAAACTCTGAAATTAATCATTCAAGCACGAGAGTAGTAGTAGAATGGGTTAAGATGGAGTGGAAAAACAAAAAAATATTGAAGTGGGATAGCGCTTCTAAGGCCTCGGGCATTGTAACACCTTATATTTGAAATCCTTTATGAAGTAATGAAGTTCTACCCTTGTCAACAAGAATTTTTCCCTTACGTGGTTCGAGTGAGGAAAACTCTAAAGTTAAGCGTGCATAGGTGAGAGCACTATCGGGAGAGGTGAATTCATGTGAAGTTTGGCTTGTGTTGGCATGAATGAACAACAACATATTAGTCAATGAAAAAAATCTGTTAAACAAAGAACAAATGATATATAATATGCTCAATGAATAGATGCATGCAGCACCGTTGAACAATATTAAAATCATTAATGAACAAGGACAAGAAGAGACTCTAACCATGTGGTTTCATTCACATAAAAAATCATGTTTAAATACATGAACAAACAGGTTTACGAATATGAACAACTTCATTTACATACGTGAACAATCTCATTTATATACAAGAACTAAATTTAGGTACATGCATGTGAATGAACAACTATGTTCATGTAGATGAAATATAACGTACGTTTTAAATCAATGAACAATTAATATTTGGAGGTGGAGGCAAAGTTGGAGTTGGGATTGATGGTGAAGGCGGAGGCGCAGAGATGAAGGTGTCCCACATTCTAATAGACTTGTCAATCGTCCGATTCAATTTGGTTCGGTCATTTCAGGTTCGGGTTGAGTGTGAGTTCGATTCAATCGCGTTATCGGTCAAATCGGGTCGGGTTATCATAGGTTATTGTGCGGATTTAGATTCACCAACGCGGGTCAATAACGCCATATTCCAAATGCCATTTGCACTATTAAATTATTTTTAAAATTTTAAATAAAAATATAAATATGTGAAAAAATATATAATTATTCTAAAATGAAAATTGTATTTATATTTTAATTTTAATCAAAATTTACATTTATATGCCAGTCGAGTTGGGTGCCAAATTAGTTGGGTTTGAGTTGTATATTCTCGGGCCACAATCGAGTTCGGGTCAAAATTAAATTTTGATTTGGTCAGATCGAATTTAAAAACAGATTAGTTAAATCGATTTTCCAGGTTGGACCAACTTTTAACAACTCATTACATGATCCTAACTCTACACTTACCAACAACGTTTGCCTATATTATTTCGGTTTTTCTATCCTATGCCCTAAGGGCATAGGTTAAGAATTCTAATATGGGAAACTAAAACCCTAATAGGAAACTAATAAACCCTATGGAAAAAATAATTAAATCTTAATAAATACAATAACAAGATAAATTACCATTTTTAGTCTCTTAACCTATGCCCTAAGGGCATAGGTTAGAAAAATCGATATTATTTTTATAGCGCGGCCGGTAGTAAAGCTTCGTCTCTAATTATACACATTTAAAATTCGGTTCGGCTAATGTGTGCGCATGGGAACATAATAAAAGTGTTAATTTGAGAAATTATTTCAAAACTATTCCCTAAATTGTAATTAATGAACCCTTTTAAAAAAATCAAAATTAATAAACAATATCTAGATTTACCAAGATTAGGTAAATTTATCGTAGTCCGCTGTTGTTGGAAACTACTAGTACTAGTTAATAACTAGGTAAATACTCTAAAGATCACACATAGGATAGCTTTGAAGGTTGTTTTTCCCTCTCAAGCTAATTAAAAATTCAAAAGTCAACCTAGCCTACCCTATTTTTTGTACAATAAAGCTTGTGTTACATACATTAATGAGCAGGCTATAAAGTCCATTCGAATTCAAATTTTAATTAAACAAACTAGCACTCCCTTCCTTGTGTAATAGTAGTACTTCATTTCATCTGATCAGAATTTACTGTTTTTTTTTTGATAAAAACACTCCAAACTATATTAAAGAGAAGCTAAATCATCCGAAAGTACATTACAAAACTCAAGCGGGGAATGAAAATTACATAACTGAATAAAAGGAGATGCCGCTAGCCACTGACTAAGCCAATGAGCAGCTCGATTTGCACTCCGACGCACAAACACCCAATCACATAGCTCAAACTCATAGCTAAGCTCGACAATTTTCACCACCAGATCACCCAAAATCGTTCTCGGGATCGCTCCATTCTTGCATTTTTTAATCAACGATTGACAGTCTGATTCCACCTTAATTCGATCGAGACTACAAGAACGAGCCAGTTGTAATCCCCACAAGATTGCCTCACCTTCTGCAACTTCAATTTCTGTACGTTGTTGAATTCTCCGAGCACCAGCAAAAACCACCTCTCCATTCATATCTCTACCAACAACTCCAATACCACAATCAGCATGTTTAATTGAGGCATCACAGTTTATAGTCACCCAGCCTTCAGCAGGCTTTTTCCAGACTTCTGCCCCTGATCTGCAGACTTTATAATCAAGCTTCAGCGTTGCCTTATTGTACTCTTCAACACAACGCAGACTCGCCTCCAAATTCTGATCAGCTTCCATCAAGGCTCCTTCAAAAATCCGTTTGTTCCGAGCCTTCCAAATCTCCCACATCAATGCCATCCACAGCCTTTGATCTGTTGCTGCACATTCAGATTTAACCCTCTCCGCCCAATCCAACAATGCAGCTGCACCACGTCCCAAGCTAAAAAATGCTGGAAAATTTTTCCAGATGACCCGCGCCCCTTGACAGTCCCGTAAGCAGTGTATTGCACTCTCAGGGACACCACACAACTCACAACGATTATCATTGATCATCTTTCTCATGTATAACATCATTTTGCAAGGAATAATCTCCCTACAGGCCCTCCACATAAATTCTCATGCACGTGGCAAAATATCAGCTTTCCAAATCCACGCCCACAACCGTTGCAGCTCAGTATTGTCAGACCCCTATCCAGCTTGTAATCTGATCTTACTCCTCTCCATACATAAGTGATAAGCACTCTTTACTGTGAAGTTACCATCTTTTGAATAAAACCAAATCAGTTGATCTTGGTTGTCACCCGACAGAAGATGGATTGATAAAATCAGCTCTGCATCATCATCAATAAACCACCTCCTCACCTCTTCCTCAATCCAAACTCCTCTATTCTAATCAATAAGATCAGCCACTCTCAAATTCAAATCACCTCCCTTAAAATTGCCAAGTGGTCTAAATGAGATTGGATTTGGAATCCATCTCTCAGACCAAGCATTCAGATTCGTTCCGTTACCAATTTTCCAAATCGATCCATCCTCAATCACAGCTTTGGCATTGAAAATACTTCTCCAAGTATAACTAGGCATGTACCCAAGTGAAGACTCCATAAAAGAAGAGTTAGGAAAGTACCTAGCTTTCAGCAACTTTGCAACAAGAGAGTCCGGTTCAGTGATTAACCGCCACCCCTGCCTCGCCAGCAAAGCCATGTTGAACTCCTCTAGTCGTCTTACACCGAGCCCACCCTTGTTCTTTGGTTGGCACAATCTATCCCAGCTCATCCAATGCACTCCTTTTTTGAGCCCCACAAGAAGTCACCCATGAGTTGCTGAATTTCATGGCATAAACCAACCGGAATCTGAAAACATGCCATTGTATAAGTCGGAATGGACTGCAAAACATATTTAACTAAAACCTCCTTCCCGGCTCTAGAGAGCGAGTGAGCTTTCCACCCCTTGATCTTGTTCGAAACCTTCTCCTTGACTTGTTGAAAAATCACCTTCTTTGCTCTTCCTACCATCGTAGGCAAACCCAAATATCTCTCGTGTTTTTCAACTTCTTGGATATCAAGAATGCCTTGAATCACACACCTCAACCCCACACTTACATTGCTACTTAAAGATAGTTCCGACATTGCGAAATTTACTTGTTGTCTGGACACTGATCCATACTCATGGAGAATCTTCACAATTTCATGCGCTTGTTGACAAGTAGCATTAGCAAAGAGGATACTATCATCCGCAAAAAACAAGTGTGAAATCCTAGGTGCAGTTCTTGCAATCCTAATTCCTTGGATCCGACCCTCCATTTCACTCTTCCTGATTAAAGCAGAAAGACCCTCAGCACAAATTAAGAACAAATATGGAGACAACGGATCACCTTGACGAAGTCCACGGGAAGGAAAGAACTCATGTGATGGTACACCGTCAATCAAAATAGAAAATGAAATGTTGCGTACACATCTCATGATCAAAGCCACCCATTGAGCATCGAAACCAAGATTCAGCATACAGTGCTCCAAGAAATCCTATTCCGCCCGATCATACGCCTTAGCCATGTCGAGTTTGAGAGCCATATGACTTGTTTTCCCCGTCTTCTTATTCTTCATATAATGAAACACCTCAAATGCCGCGATAGCATTATCTGTAATAAGCCGACCAGGTACAAAAGCACTCTGACAGTGTGAAATAACCTTGTTGAGCACCAGTTTCAACCTATTAGCCAACACTTTTGAAATGATTTTATGCAATACATTACATAAGCTAATAGGCCGAAGATCTTTCATATGATAAGGATCAGTAATTTTAGGAATTAAGGAGATAAAAGTGTGATTTAATTTGTCAGTAAAACCCCACCATGAAGAATATCAAGGATAAAACTAGTCACTTCAGCCCCGATAATATGCCAGTGTTTTTGAAAAAACAAAGCTGACATACCATCAGGGCATGGTGATTTCGTTGGATGCATTGAGAATAGGGAAGAATATACCTCATCACCGGTGAAAGGACGTGTGAGCTCAGAGTTATCCTCCCCCGACAATAAAGACGAGATTCCTTGAGGAGCCAACAAAGAGTGTGTGTTCAATTCGGTTTTAAACAGCCCTTCAAAGTAATTCACTGCCACCCTCATCATATTACCTCTCATTCTCCACTCCAAACCATCATCATCTACCAATCTCTTTAATTTATTCCTCTTTCATCTACCATTCGCCTTACTATGAAAGAAAGCTGAATTTCTATCACCCCACCTAAGATTATTCTCCTTCGCCTGTTGAAACCATAACAATTCCTCTTTCTCCATCAACTCAGCTTCCTCCCTTTCCAGTTGTCGACGCCTCAACACTAAATTCCCACCAAAACCATTTTTATTCAAGCTTCTCAATTCGTCTCTCACCTTTTGCAGCTTGAACAAAATATTCCCAAATTCCCTCTTATTCCAATCCACGAACTCCTCCAAACATCTCTCTACTTTCCGAACAACCCCTCTTTCATTGTTTGACATACTAGGGTTCCGCTACATTTTCAACAACAGCCCGACATCCTTCATTTTGAATCCACATGGCTTCGAACCGCCTTGGCCTCTTTACCCTCCCTAGATCAATCTCAATCTCCTCCCTCCTATGAAAATATTCCAATGCAATCGGCACATGATCAGAACCTTGTCTCTCAAGGTGCCGAATTTTTGCACCGGAAATTCTAGCAACCATTTTTCATTTGCATATCCATAATCCAACCTCTCATGAACAAAATCATCTCCAACCCTTCCATTGTCCCAAGTAAACCTCCACCCCGAAAAACTAATCTCCTCTAATCCACTCTCATCCAAAATCTCCCTAAATTTAACCATACTCCCCCAATCAAGAGCATTACCACCCTCCTTATCATCTACATGTAACACCTGATTAAAATCTCCCAAACACACCCATCCTTCGCATGCTTCCTCCAACAACTTTCTAATCAATTCCCACGTAAAATATTTTTCTTCTTTTTTCGGCCATCCATATATTCCTGTAAACCTCCATGCATCTTCCTTCTCTAGGCACACATTCACATCGATATGGTGAACCGTATAGGATCTCAGCGTTACAGTTACCCCTTTCTCCCACAACAGACACAGCCCACCCGATCTAGCAACACAATCATCCGCAAAACACCCATCATAACCAAGCTTGTCCCTAACATCTTCCATTTTCCTCTGATCACTCTTCGTTTCCATTAAAAACACCACCCTCGGGGTCTCCCTTCTCACTAGATTAGTGAGTCTTCCAATTGCCCGGGCCGTCCCCAGTCTCCGGCAATTGTAGCTTATTATATTCATAATGCCCGGCAAGAGAGACTTCTCGTCTCTCCCACGGATCTGAATTTCTTTTTATCTGTGCCAACTTTCGATCCTTCCTCTGAGTCCACCTCCATGTCAACTGATCCACCTTCTCCCAAATTTGCTTTTGCAACACATTTCACACTTTGGCTTTTAACACCACCATCACGTGCCCTTTGCTTCCATTTTCCCGCCCCACTCTTTATTACTCCTTCACCACCCTCACTCTTATCTTCAATTACTATTGCCCCAACCTGATTCCCATCCTTCACTGTTTTCCCCTTTATATAGCTCATAACCTCTTCCCTATCCACCTCACCAGATTTTCCTTCCCCACCCCCATTTTTATTAACATCTTCCTGCCCCACACAAATAGCCTTCAATTTCTGTTGAGTTTCTTCCACAACTTTCTCCAAATTTTTGTCTCCTTCCCCGCATCCTAGCTTTTCCACAACACTATTACTACTCTCTTCTTGCACCGGATTTTTAGTAGCATTAACTCCCTATATTTCTTTCCCCTGATCATTCTCATCCGTCAATAATTCCAACAGAGACTTACGTGCTTTAACCCCACTTGTGCTCCGACCACTTCTTTCTTCAACCTTTTCTTCCAAACCTCCTCAGCAAGCTTCGTTCCTGTTCTCTTTCGTATTCGCTCCTGGCCTGGTGAAGTTTCAAAGGGGATGCCCGCAACCAATCTCCGTACTCACCCTGCAACTCCTTTGAATCCCCATCTTCACAGTCGAGCTCGACATGACCCAATTTGCGACATGAATAACAGAAGTTGGGTAGCCGCTAATATTTGATTTCGACCCACATTTTCTTGCCCATAATTTTCATCATTATACCCCTCCGAAGTGGCCGAGTGATGTCAATCATTACCCTAATCCGAATGAACTTGGCACACACAAGAAAATCCTCCTCCGAGCATTCTTCAAGCCCTCCAAATACTTTTCCCACAGTCTCAACCGTCTCCACAGTCATGGCCTCCAAAGGCAGATCATACACACGGATCCAAAAGGGAACCCTAGTTATGACAATTTTTTATGGTTGTTCCACTCCCGGCTCTTTCAGCGCCACCAGGGATCGGTCGAAAGCACATGGGCCATCTCTCATCACCCTCTCCCTTTCAGCCTTGTCACCAAACTTGAATAGAAACAAGTTCGGACGTAACTCTCAAAAAATAAACCCCTCCTTCAACTTCCATGCACCTTTCATGGTGGTTTTCAATGCATATGCATTAAAAGGTCTGTTGGACAACACAGATCCTACCAACATCATCGATCCTTTCAACTGATCCCCATGATCATCTCCAACTGCCACCTCGACAGTTTCACATTCTTCTTTAGTAAGATGAAAATTGCGCTTCTCTTTCTCATCACCCATACTGAAACCCTAACTGTTGCCAACCTCGTCGAACACACACACTTGCTGGTGAACCCCTCACGTTGACGGCGGGAAGACCCTGTCTCCCACGGCTAGACACCGAAGAGAGGAAGCGATCGGAAAATCGCCAGACGGCAAATGCCCTAATCGCTCTCTTTTCCTAGGGTTGCGTTGATCAGAATTTACTGTTGTTTTAATGCTTGGCATAAATTTTAAAATAACCAGATAATTAAATCTCGTGTATTACACGGTTTAAAAATTTTTTTGATTTAAATATGGGTCAAATTTTTTATTCTAAGTATTTTAATCCACAAACAAAAACAGAATGAAAAACTTAGGGCATTTGGTTCAACGGTTAAGCCTTGGGGTAGTACCCCGAGGTCACCGTTTCGAACCTCACGGGCGGCGATTTGCCCATTTTCTAGAAATGGTTAGTAACTAGTTCTCATCTCTAGTGCATGCTCTAGATGAGCCCAAGTAGTACTTGTGGCGACCCTAATCCTTACCATATCAAAAAAAAACAGAATGAAAAAAATAAAATTGTAAATTATTGTCATACATATTTGAGTACGATTATAAACAAATTTTATTATTGAACTATAAATGGTTTATTTTAGTTTTTTTATTGTTATTGGTGCATGCTTTAAACTATTAACTAATAAAATTTAATGACTAACGTTTATCAAATAAAAGCGCAATTTTGGTAATATAAAATCCTATAGTACATTTTACCATTTTCAAATTATTAATATATTTTATTTTTGTTTATGATGTGCGATTTGTAATTAAAAGTTATAATCCGTATTATATATTTTATTTTATAATATAATTTGAAAACATTTTTATTGTAAGGCCCGAGGCCTTAGAAGCGCTCTTATACCATTTGTAAGGCCCGAGACCTTAGAAGCGCTATCCCATGCCAACTTGAGGACTTCCCAGGAGGTCACCCATCCTGAAACTACTCTCGCCCTTGCACGCTTAACTTCTGAGTTCTTTGTCCTCACTTGAACTCATAAAAGGAAGAGCTCTTGTTGACATAGGTAGCACTTCAATTCCTTATAAATCTTTGGGGTGTTATAATCTCCCCCACTTAAACACTTGACGTCCTCGTCAAGGCCCATGCACCGCCCTCTGGGTCGAGTGACCGTCCACCGGACCAAGTCAACTCGTAACCCGGAGTCGGCTCTGATACCATTTGTAAGGCCCAAGGCCTAAGAAGCGTTATTTCATGTCAACTTAAGGACTTCCCAAGAGGTCACCCATCCTAGTACTACTCTCGCCCATGCACGCTTAACTTTTGAGTTCTTTGTCCTCACTCGAACCCAGAAAAGGAAGAACTCTTGTTGATATGGGTAACACCTCAATTCCTTATAAATTATCGGGATGTTACATTTATTTAGATCTTCTGAATTTTAAGAGTACTTTTATTTTGATATTCATAACATATGGATTGAATAGGAGTTTAAGTTATATGTTATATTAACTTAATTATATGTTGTATATATTACTTAAATAGTACCATATTTCCTTCTTTAACAAATAGAATGTAAGTAATATAGTAAATTTTTTATGTAACTTTTTCAATAAAGATGTCTTTACATCTTCTCTTTTGAATAGAAACATTTTTTGAAAAGAAATTTGTACATTAGTTTTATCTTTTCATTTTCAATTAATATGACCATTTATGTGACAAAGAGAACTTTATTATATACTAGAGTGATAACCCGTCTGTTGGACGAGATATAATTTATATCTCATTTTTGCTATTTTATTAACGGTTTTTCTATCCTATGCCCTTAGGGCATAGGTTAAGAGAACTAATTTTGGGAACTAAAATCCTAATAGGAAACTAATAAACCCTATTGAAAAAATAATTAAATCTAAATAAATATAATTTTCAAATATATTACTATTTTTAGTCTCCTCTTAGAAAAAACGTTTTATTAAATGTTCAGACATTTAGAAATTATAATATATAATTAATCATAATAAATAAGTCCATTATGAAATGTCATAACTGAATGTATAAATAAACAAAAAAAAATATTAACACACACACACATATATATATGTGTATAAATTATTTGATCATGTAATCAGTACATACTATTTAAGATATATGAATTTCTTTTCCGTCCTTATTTGACAGCGCAAACATTATTTTCACTTTATATACTTAATCTATTATAGACTTTTATGTTCATTTTTTGTAACTATTTTTTCATATTTAGATTAATGTGATTCTCATACATACAAAATTGTGAATATATAATCGACAATAGTTTTGTATCTCTCATTTGCTTTCTAAACATAAGTAATGTTCATTATGTTATATTATTTAATTTAAAATAAGAAAATTTAAGGTACTTAAAAAAAGATGAATAGCCAGTTGTAATTAATTTTTTTTAAAAAGCTTGTATATTCTATTGTAATTTAATATTGGTAAAAATTATTATATAAGAATGGAGTATTTATTAAACATAGAGGAACAATTTTTATAGTTCTTAAGATATTAACCAAATTCAAAATATTAAAGTTTTTCTCAAACTTATCCCCATTTTAATATCCCCATTTTTTAGACAAAAAAAATAAAAAATATTGGTCAAATAAAACAAATTTCAATGACATTGTGCACACAAGGAGTATTATAGGAAAAATATTGGAGTACGAAAGATTTTTACTTTTATAGAATTTATATGACATTAATTTTTTTTTTCATTTGAGGTTTAAAAAACTTGGGCATCTCATAGATGAAGCTTGGAAATGTAAATTGTTCAAATTAGTTTCTTTATTCATTTTTTTGATAGGGAGATAATTTGATTCTTTTTTCATTAATGTAAGAGATAAAATTGGAATGTTTTGTACAGAGTATGTAAAAAGACATATATTTCTAACATTATATGAAATTTCTAAGAGTAGTATCAAAAGGTCTCCGGTTCAATTATCATAGGCAGTGCTGTTACCAAAAATACATGAAATTTCTAAAAGGGAATCTATAAATAATTTTTTGATCGAGGGTACTGCCCATAAGAGTCAAAATAAAGACATCATAGTACTTCCATGAAATCTGTAAATGAATAGAGATAATAAGAATTAAAAGATTTTTTTGGATCAACAAAATTCAAGTAGATCCTACTACCATGAGAATATGAGATACTCCCTCCGTTCAGAAATACATGATGTTTTAGCTTGATTTTCTTATTCGATAATACTTGATATTTTACATAATTTACCATATTTTTTCCAATATTACCCTCATTGATTAAAAAGAATAATAAAAATAGAAAATAGACTAGGAAAGATCTTCAAAAGATTTATGGGTATTTAAATCAAATCACATACTTTCTTAATTTTAGAGACAAATTAAACATCATGTATTTTTTAACGGAGGGAGTAATAGATTAAGATCACTTGTTACATAATATTTTTATTCATATTTTTTTCTGGATAATGGATTTCAACTTAAATATTTACCATTTTGATTCAAAAATCAATTCGAAAAATCAAATCTACTAAATTAAAAAAAGGATGAATTAAGTAAATAGCAAAAAAAATACCTAATTAGGTGGATATTTAGGAGAGTGTAAAAATTAGCTAAATAGCAAAACCCCCCATCACCCACCCCCCACCTCACTCCCACCGAGTTGACTCGGTTGTTGACCGGGTTGACACGCCCGTTGACCGGGTTGACTCGGTCGTTGACCGATCGTTGACCGGCCGTTGACCGGCGTTGACCGACTGTTGACCGGCGTTGACCATCATCACAATCATCACTGTCATCACATTCATAACTGTCATCACAATTTTTTTCACCGTCATCACAATTTATTTCACCGTCATCACAATTTTCTGATGACAAGAAGTGTAATAAAAGGTAAAAAGTGTCATCAAAATGTCTTAATGACACTTTGATGACAAAAAGTATCATCAAAAGCATTCAACCACATAAAAACAATCGTCATCACTGTCATCAAAGGCATTCAACCATATAAAAAAAACTATCATCACACGGTTCGAATCATCATCAACTGTCATCACTTGTCATCGTTACTTGATGACGGTTTGATTGTCATCAACTATCATCTCTACTTGATGACGGTTCGAGTAATTTGTCATCAAAAGGGACTTGATGACAAACAAATGTCATCACTTAAGAGTCATCAAATATGTGTCATCACTATCATCACTGTCATCACTACTTGATGACGGTTTGATTGTCATCAACTATCATCATAAATGTCATCTCTACTTGATGACGGTTCGATTCTCATCAATCGTCATCGCTATTTGATGACGGTTCGATTGTCATCAATTATCATCACTACTTGATGACAGTTCGATTAATTTGCCATCAAAAGGGCCTTGATGACAATGGTCTTGAAGACAAACAACCGTCATCAAGTGTCATCACTCAAAGGTTGTTCGTTTTTATCATCATCACAAAAAATAGTTGTCATCAAATCTCATCACCATATAAAATAAGTCGTCATCACCTCATAAAAAACAATTGTCATCACAAATAAAAAAAACAAAGTTGTCATAAAATATTTATCATCACGTTTAATTTTTTAGTGTCATCAAATATCATCACGTTTAATTTTTTAGTGTCATCACATATAACTTTTAGTATCATTATTCAAAGTGTCATCAAATATGTGTCATCACGTACGATTTTTTCATAAACTGTCATCACTACTTGATAATGGTTTGATGTCATGAACTATCATCACAAATGTCATCTCTACTTGATGACGGTTCGATTGTCATCAATCGTCATCGCTATTTGATGACAATTTGATTGATTTGTTTGTCATCAAAAGGGCTTTGATGACAAACAAGTGTCATCAAAGGACCTTGATGACATTGATTTTTTGTCATCAAAAGGATCTTGATGACAAACAAAAGTCATCAAGTGTCATCACTTAAAGTTTGTTCGTTTTTTTTATCATCATCACAAAAAATAGTTATAATCAAATGTCATCATCATGTAAAAATAGTTGTCATCACCACATAAAAAACAACTGTCATCACTAAAAAAACAAGTTGTCATAAGAAATCATCACTTGTCATCAATAAAAATAGTGTTATCAAAGAACATTAATAAACCTATGTGGGATTTGAACCCACATCATTATTTTTTAAGAAAAATGCTCTACCATTTGAGCTAATAGGCTAAATATAATCAATTTTTTTTTCCATTGTCATCACAATTTTTTTCCACTGTCATTAAATGTCATCTTTACTTGGAGAGTGAGCTAGTCATTCCCAATAAGGTAGGAAGCTATATACATGCTCTTATTGTATTACTTGGAGAGTGAGCTAGTCTTTGAGGGAAAGTATGTAAGCAGATGAATGAGTATCTTGCTTCGATTAGGTCTTTGATGCCTCCTTCTTATGTTCAAAGGGTATGTCCTAATTGTTCTTTGTTCTCACTTTTTTCCCCCTAATTAGCTTTCATAAGTATATTTATACCTAGATCCGTATAGTTTTTCTTAATTAAATGTCTCAAGTTTACATCGAACAAAATACTTCGATATTTCCTTCGGACCTTCCTATGTTCATAGATCGAGTGTATGTCCTAATTTTCCCTTTTTCTACTTAGCTTTCAATGTATATGTCTTGTTTGTTTTTTTTGTGCTAAATGTATATGTCTTGTTTTTTTTTTGTGCTAAATGTATATGTCTTGTTAAACTTCGATCTATACTATTTTCCTTAATCGGACGTCTTGAGTTTAGATCGAACAAAATAGTTTATAGTCTCTGAAAAACAAACAAACACTTTTCCCCCTCAATTAGCATGATATAATGTACACCATAACTCATGAGGTTTTTTCATTTCTCTGAATATTACATACATTATTGTGCTATATATATATATATATATCAAATATGCTCAAACTTGACACTCGATCACTAATTAGTTATACAATATAATTCCATTTTTATTGAGTGATTAAATTGGATGTTCATATAATATAAATAGGGTGATCAAGCATCAATAATTGGGGGAGCCATCAACTACGTGAAGGAGCTAGAGCAACTATTGCAATCCCTAGAAGCTCAAAAGCTCATGTCATCTTCCAAATTGCAACAACAACAACAACACCAAGAACTAGTTGAGGAGCAAGAAGAACTTTACAATCACTATAATGCTCACCCCTTGCAAGAACACGGCGCTGAAATCATCATCGAGTCCTCGTCAGCATCGCAGGCCCCATTCTCTGACTTCTTAAGCTTCCCACAGTACTCAACGAGCCGTGGAGATGAAGCTGGCTCGGCGGAGGAGATCGAGGTGAACATGGCAGATAGCCATGCAAACGTCAAGATTCTGATATTGAGCTAGCCATTATAGGTTGAGTGTAAAAACGCTGCCCTGAAACACCAAAATAAGTTACCCATCAGCTTGTAAACACCAAAAAACCATAAGAACAAATCTATCATGAGTTGCTTGAATGGAAACAAGGCACACCAGTAGTTTATATACCTTGGGTATTCTTGTTCAGCTGTAAATGTGAATTTTCTTCCCTTGGAATTTATAGTAGTCCCTTACACTTGAATTGACTCATTAACAGTAAAACTCATTCAAATTGAAATTTGATGGAGGTGGATGATATTGACCTTAGAAAGATATTGAGTAGGAACAGAAGGCCATGCTTCCAGAAACCTTTCCACATTACTCAAAGGTATGGAGATTCGCTCACAAGCCGTCGAAGCAGGGAAGAAGTTGTCATCAAAATTACAGCTTTGAGCTTGTCCTGTGCATTATCAAATTCCTGAATCAATACCCTAGTTGTTGCTTAAGCTGCAACTGTCATCAAAAAGGTTAAATTGCATCTAAAAAATGTTCATCAAAAACGTTGATCTCAAAATGCAGCAGCCACCAAAAACGCAAATCTAAACACTATAGAAAGTAGGATAGCAATACTAATACCCTCAAAATGCAGGATTAATTATTTGAACTTTCAATGATGCTAATCAGAAGTGAATGGGGCCAAGAACAAAAGGAAGAACAAGAAGAAGAATCAAGGAGGGGGGGGGGGGGGGGGGTGAGAAAACCTAAATCACAGGTTGTCGATTTGAAGGATTTAGGAGTACGGTTTTTGAAGTCTCAATCATAGCCTGGTGAGTAGAATGATTCAAAATCAGTCGTAGAAACTCCCAATTTTACTCGAACAAACAGAACATTTTCAAAGGGGGAAAAGAATCAAATAGAAACATTCTTCTACAAGGGAGCACTAGTTCGCACATATCGGCGCTGTTCAATTTGAGTTTTTATCTCCTTGATTTTCCAAATTTTGTTTCAAGGCCAAATCCTCTTCAAGACTACAACCAGGAATTTACAATCAAACACAGAAGCAACGACAAGACGCCAACAAAATCTAGATACATAGAGGCAAGTACAACAAAAACGAAGAAATTAGGTCAAAAAAGAGAGATCGAGAGAGCATACGAGATCTTCAGCCAGGAACCCTAGCAATGGTTGCGATGGTTAACTTCTTCATCTCGAGCGAGCTCAAATCGTCCAGCATCCGGACGAGAACAGAAGAATTGTGATGAAGACGAACAACGGTGGGGAGCTCCGACGGAGAGGAGGCCGAGCTTCGCGATCGTTTCTGTCGCGCGAGAGAGAATAGTTGGAGGAGGAGAAAGGAAGGAACGAGAAACGTCGGGTAAGAGAAAAAAATGGAGCGAGAAAAAAAATAAATAGGGCTTTTATACTTGACAAAAACCAAAAATACTTGACTTTGGATACATGCACCTAATTAGGGTAGAATTTTTTGCGTTTAGACTAAATTTGTTCTTAAAAAAATTGTAGAGATCGCGAAACTGTAAATTTGTGTAGTTGAAAGGTATTAGTCCTTTCTTAGAATCAATGTATCCTAGACTTATCGTACTTCGACCTCCCCATATAAATCTATATAACTCTTTCAATTCGATATATCCATAGCTATTAACTTCTATAACAGCAAAGCAATAAAAACTTGCACAAATCTGAAAAAACAATAACACCACCATGGCCTTCCTCCTTACACTATGCTACCTTGCAATCTTCCACTTAGCACTAATCCTCATCTTCACCCTCCCATTCTCTCCCTTCAGCAACAAGAATGGTATCCCTCGGAACTGGCCGATCATTGGCATGGTCCCGGCCCTGTTAGCCAACTTCAAAAACTTATTGGATTGGGGCACCGTGATTGCCAACGAGACTGGCCAGACAACATTCTGGATCAAGGGTCCATGGCTCTCCAACTTGAACCTTTTGATCACCATGGACCCTTCCAATGTCCAATACACATCGAGCACTCGGTTCTCAAACTTTCCTAGGGGGCCGAAGTCGCGGGAGAGCTTTGATGTGTTTGGGGACGGCTACTTTAACTTGGACGCTAAGGAATAGGTGGCCCATAGGAAGATCCATAAGTCTTTCTTCAGCCACAAGCAATTCAATGAGTCCTCAACTGGGTTGGCATTCGACAAGGTGGAGAAAGGGATTGTGGTGGCTCTTGATCACGTTGCCTCTGGCGGCAACCTAGGATGTGGTGGCATTAATGGAGTAGTTGACTTGCAGGATTTGTTCTCGAGGTACACCTATGATGTGAGTCATAGGTTGATTGTTGGCTATGATCCTATGAGCCTTTCTCTTAATTGGCCTCAAGTAAAACTAACAAAGGTATACAAATATTAAATTTTGATGTTCTTTTGAGGAAATATAAAGCACGTGTTGGGTTGAGCGCACACATGTGTGGATAAGCGCACGGGGTTCCATCCTAAAACCAATTGGCGATAGAAGTAGTCCAAGGGTATATATATTGGGCAAGTTATATTAGAATTCTCAATGTGAGATAACATTCTTTCACACGCCCCCTCAAGTGCAACTGCCTCGCCCCACAATATGCCAGTTGCAACTTTTGACGTCATGCCTTAAGACCGAGTAGCCCATCAATAGACCAGGAGTCCGAACCGAGACCGAATAAGCTCTGATACCATGTTAAATTCCGGTGGGCCACTACAACATGGGGGATCCACACGTTCATTCATGCGCATATGCGCGTTAGGCCCAACACATAAACCGGTGGGATTCTATACTAAAACCAATTGACAATAGGAGGAGTAACCCAAGTGCTTATAAAGTAGACATTTATCTTTCAATTTTTAGACTTCAACATCTTTAATTCCTCACATTCTTTACTTATATAGCACACGTTTAACTTGAAAGGTTTGAAATTAGCTAGTTTTTTTTTTACCATAGACGAACGAATTCATCGATTGATAAACAAAACCCAGCTATATAGCTAGATTGATCGAGTACCTTTGTACAACTAATTAGTAATTTCATACCCTCAAAATTGATAAAAACTACAAATTTCAATTTTCTTCATGTATTATATGGATCCTGATTTGGATGCTTGTATATAACCCATATATGTATGGTAGATATTATATGCATGATATATCAATTTGTGATATACAGGCCATGAATATTGCCATGCAATGTGTATGAATGCGTCATTTCCTTCCCGAGCCAATTTGGAAGCTTCAAAGGCAGCTAGGAGTTGGACATGAGAAGGCCCTCAAGAAAGCCAAAGACTTCCTAAACAAATTCTCGACCAAGATCATGGCGACTAAGCATGATGAATTCAACTTACGGGGCTCAAACAATCCAGGCGACCAAAAGTTTAACGACATGCTAACGACATACTTAATGGACGGTGAGCACTACCGCTCGGGAGATGGTGATGAGGTCCTCAAGGGTAGTCTCCTTAGCCTCATGTTAGCAGGCAAAGACACCACCTCGGCAGCCTTGACTTGGTTCTTTTGGAACATATCCCAACATCCATCCATTGAGGCCAAGATCCGAGCTGAGGTTGCGAGTGCTATCCCAGAGAACGACAGAGAGAAGCCACATTCGTTTACCCCAGAGGAAATATCCAAACTCGTCTACCTACACGCATGTATATGTGAAACCCTAAGGTTGTATCCTCCCATTCCATTCCAAACACGGGCCCCACGTGACTGGGACACGCTTCCTAGTGGCCATGAAGTGGTCCCTAACTCGACCATGATCATCATCCCTCTTTATGTCATGGCGAGGATGAAGAGTGTTTGGGGGAAAGATTGCGCCGAATTTAAGCCTGAGAGGTGGATTGGGGAGGATGGAGGATTGAAACATGAACCATCACATAAGTTTTTTACTTTCAACTCGGGTCCTCGAATTTGCCTAGGGAGAGAGGTGGCTCTGACCCAGATGAAGGCAACCATTGCGACCATCTTACACAACTACAATGTCCAAGTCGTCAAGGAACAAAACGTGGTCCCGATCTACTCTGTGGTTCTTCAGACGAAGTACGGACTGCAAGCCAAAGTTAGCAAGAGGTGGGTTTAAAGATACAATATCAATAAGGCATAAACTACTACTTCACAATCTGAATGTTCATTGCTTGATTAAAACTTAAAAGTGTTTGCAATATTATACTGATTAATGTGTACTTTTTCTTTGGTAGAAACTGATTAATGTGTACTAAACATATACTCTATCTAATCTATTTCATTTACATTTTAAACATTACATTTTGATTAGATTTAAGTGTCGATCATTGGGGTGTTTTTACTTATTTTCTTCTATTTAATGCCTTCAATTATCAATTCTTTGTCATTATTAAATATTGAAACACTTTCAAAAATGGTATTTACGCCCCTAATTTAAATTTAACAAATCCTTACAACTTGTAAAATCCTCATCAAAAGTTAAATAAATGCATTCAATTATGATTTAGCCATGGGTCACAATAATGAGCCAATTTTACATTTAAGCTAAATAAGCTTGATTAATTGAACCAGTTAGTTTAATCCATGTATTTTAAAAAGCACAATATATAAACCCACCTATTAACATTAAAACCTACCTATTATAAATTCCATACATTAGACCCAACTATTGAATGCAAAATTGAAGTACACAACTGTTGAAATTCTTACACACCTCGACACCTCATTTAAAAAAAAAAGAGTAATACATAAAAACCTTATTGATATTCAATAAATTGGAAACAATTGTTGAAGGCAAATTTTTATTACACAACTGTTAGGACTTGGGATCCTCACACATCAAAACTAAAGCATAAATACTCATTGATTTTAAAAATTACACAACTATTGTGATTCTAACTCATTAAAATCAAAACAGAAATACTCAATTGATTTTAAAAAAAATAATAATAATTAATTGGTTCAATCACAATAGTTGTTCGTTCATTTATCATTGTTCGTTCATTTGATATGACAAGTACCTCCGAAATCAAGTTCATCAAATACACATGAGCACGAGGAAACATATTGTTCTCTTGATCAATTGTGTAAAGGTGTTGAAAATGCAATAAAAGTTATGATTTGTTGGACGTGGAATGCAACAAAAGCATTCGGAAAAAATCTAAGCAAAATTGTTCTACCCGCGTGATGTAGGGAGGTTTTTGGCACGCATAGAAGAAGTTTTTGACCGTCGGTAATCGTATTCTCGAAAAACGTGATTTTGACCGTCCAATGTCTGATTGGGTCGTGCCATACCTTTCTAGATAGAGAATTCGCTAATAAGCAAGACTCACGCTTTGTCCTGAGCTCTGACACTTTTTGGATATTTAAAAATATTGCAGGGCTTAAATTAGGGTTTAAAGTATTTTCGAAATTTTTCGTAATTTCTAGAATTCATATCTTCTAGAATTTTTATCTTTTATCTTTATCTTTAATAACTTTCTCTATTGTTGAAAGGTAATTTTTATAAATTTTAATAATTTATGAAAATTAAATATTGAAATTGTTTGGAAATTACTATTGTGATTTGTCAAAAAAAAATTGATACAAAATTGGGCCTTAAAATTTGGTATCAACATGGCCGTGATTAAACAAGTCCCAAATGCTATCAAATGAATCTAATTTACACACACAAAAAAAAATGATCAAAAAATGTTAAAAAAATATAGGCTGAACGACCGAAAACCACCCTTATAATATGCCATATTGTTCTAAACCACCCTTTTAATATCAATTTACCGAAAACCACCCTAATAAGGGCTTCCGTTAATAAATGACCACCCGTCCCCAACTCCCGTCAAAAAATCCGTCAGTGTTGTATGCACATGCCCCATTATTAATTTTTAATGTGAAATAAAAGTACAAAAAAAGGAAATGGACCAAAAAAATGAATCTCAACTTCAAACCCTAAAATTCGAGTTCAAAGAAAATGAATCTCTAGATCAAACCCAAAAATTCGACGATTGGTGCGCTTAACCCTAAGCAAAGGTGAAATTTGGGAACGGAGGGAGTTGACGTTGAACCAGTAGCAACCCAAACTGCACAAAGGCAAGCCAAATCTGGATTGGGGAAAAGTGAGCCCGTGATTTTGGTGCTCGAAGTTCAAGATCAGAATTCATTAATGTTGTCCCCGGCAAGGTCACCGGTGGCAATGAAGTCATTCGAGTTCAAAGAAAGGGTTAAATCGTGTTGGAATTTTGCTTGGTAGACGTCGAGGCTGTCACTTGGGTTTAGTGAACCACCCTAAACGTTTTAGTGGCTAATTGATTCAAATCTCCATAGTATTGAGAAATTTAATGCTCGAATCTTTTTGCATACGGATTGAATTTTGAGTTTTTTGAGATTAATTCATATTTTGTGGTGGGTTTTGGCAACTGATTTTGTCTTGTATGTGTGATTGGGTATTGGTGTTCGTGGTATTTGTTGAATGGCGGTGGTCAAGGTTGTTTCTTGGCGGCGAGCATGGCTGATAAGTGGTGTAGGAGATGGAATAGGAAGACAGGAGAAGTTGCAGGTAGAAGACGCAGAAAGAGGATTGAGGAAGAAAATGATAGATCTCTTTTTTGTGCAATAATTAGTTTTAATTTATTAGATATATTTATACTAATATAATATAATGAAAAATAAAGGGTGGATTAGTAATTTCATACTTTAGATGGATTTTTTTGACGGGAGTTGGGGACGGGTGGTCATTTGTTAACGGAAGCCCTTATGAGGGTGGTTTTCGGTAAATTGATATTAAAGGGGTGGTTTAGAGCAATATGGCTTTTATAAGGGTGGTTTTCGGTCGTTTGGCCAAAAATATATGGTGGAATTGGCTTACACGCACAAGTTATCAGCTTAAAAAGAGGTGTGCTCAGCGGCCCGTCACTTTTTGTTCAGCGGCCCGGTTTTTTATTTAGTTATTTACAGTTCTTTCCCTTTTATTTGTAGTATCTATATTTCATTCCCGTTATTCTTAGATAATTACAAAAATAATTAGTAAATTTTAAAAAAATTAAAAACTATCTAAATTTAAAAATATTAGTTTAAATCAAGTATCTATTATCTGAGTTTGTCTTAGTATCTCATAAATTAATATAGGTCTTGTAATTTGGTATCAGAGCCATACTAAACCCTATTGTCGACGACAAATTATCAAGTTGACAAGATGGAAATTTATGATAAATGTCCTAATCGAGAATCTTCACATATTAAACATCTAAAATTTGGCGAAAAACATTATGAAGCTATATTAAACACCATTGTCGACGATATCGCAGAATTAAAAAGTTGTACTTTTAGATTAAGTGAGAAAATCCAAAAAATTAGAGAAGAGCTTACTTTAGTCCAAAAAATCCACTTAGAAGAAAACCAAAAAATTGCTATTGCACTTACTAACGAAATTAGACACCAAGGTGCTATTACTAAAACAATAGTAGGTAAAAGACCGACTTTGTTTCCACATAAGTATCAATTTCAAAATCAAAACTCATCAAAAACATTCTCTGTCCCCAACTTAAAAATTGAAAAGAAAATCGAACCTGAAGATGAAGAATCATGAAATAGAGAATAACTATAAGTTACTAAAAAATATCATAGAAGAATCAGGTATAACGAGTAGCGAAGAATCTGAATATGGTACTGAAGAAGAAGAAATGTATCGACAAATGGGATTAATAAAATTAAAAGATATGGAAATAATACCCATTAACGAAGTCAAAAGAAGAGTAGATAAAACTGTCGGTAAAAAGGTATTAGATTTTAATGAAGTTGAGGAAGAGATAACACCTATAATGTTAGAAGAGACAAATGAGGCAAACAGATCCTACTATAAAAAATATGAAGAAGGATCATGTACCTATCAAAGGCCCAATATTAAACCTAAAGTGTTTTTAGAAAAAACGGCTAGATTTGGAGTAAGGATTATGCCAAACTAATCTTCAAACGCTCTTCGACAAACTCCCAAAACCTATTAATGAAGAAATTAGTGATGGATACCATGAATGGAAAAATAGGTATAATTCTAGATATACTCTGGGTAATAGAACGAAATTTATAAAAAGATGGATAGAAAAAAAATGTCGAGAAGTAAAAGGAACACAACAAATGAAGAGACAATTTCTACCTTGCTGGGATTTACCAAATGAATGGAGGTGTGATAGAAGAGATAATCAAAGAAGAAAGAATTATAGAAAGAAAAGCTTCAACAAACAAAGAGGAGAGAAATATCATAAGAAATATTATAAGAAACCGTTTATTAAGAAAAGAAGGTTTTTCAGGAAAGCCTCTTACTGCCCTGAGAATAAAAACAATTGCAAGTGTTGGGCATGTGGAGAAACTGGACATTATGCTAATGAATGCAAAAATAGGAAGAATAATAAGTTAGCAGAAGCACTAGGAAGTATGGATTACATTGAAATATCCGAGGATGAAGCAATTGAATTAGCTTTAAGCAACAACAAAGGAGTTGTTGAAGTAGTTGAGGAAGAAGAAGGTGAGGAGTCGGATTATGAGGAAGTCAATGAGATGATGCAAGGAGAGGGAATAGATTCTCCAGATTTCACCGAAGAAGCCTTCGACTCGGGAGGAGAAATGACCACTCTAGCTCAACTCCAAGAAGCAGAATCATCCATAGATGAAGAACAAATAGAAAGCATGCGAAAATCAGGAGTAGAATTCCCGGTTATCGCTAAAGAACAATTCTTCAAGAGATATTTCTTCCCAACATTCTCTAAATTCGTGTGCGAAGAAATGCTAGGAGATATAGTAATAAAAAATAACGAAAATCAAGCTACTGAAATCAACCTAATTAATTGGAAAAATATTCAAAAACACAACAAGCATAAAAAGTACAAATATATTTATGTGTGTGGAATCCAAATATTTATCACTCCTCTACAAGATTTTGGTAAAAATGTGCACTGCATTAACTTTGTTTGTGACACTAGGCACAAGAAATTTAGTGACCAAACTATTAGTGGAGTAGTGTGTAACTTGAGTCAAGGACCAGTGTCTTGGATATGTAGACCAAACTATTATGTTAGCTTAGAAGACCAATTTGCATCTAAGTTTTTATCGTTAAAACTGTTAATTGAAGGGATTAATATGCATAATGGAACTTGTCCTCTACAGTTAAAGTGGAAGGTAGTTTATAAGTTAGAAAATACCACCAATCCTCCACTTAGAACCCAAATGGTAGAAGCTGATAAATATGAGATTAGTGGACCAGTACAATTAGCAGTACTCGTTAAGGTAAAGCCGGAGCAAATTAATTTAAAAACAATTTGGGTAAATGCCTTTGAAAACCCTTCAACCATTAAGCATGAAAAGGTTTTAACAATTGATGAGGAAGGAAAAATCCATACAAATTCACAACCTCCAGCAAGTTTAATAAGAAACAAGAGTCTTTCTAGAAGTCAAAGTTCTAGGTTCAATCCTAGTCTTAATCTTGCTCAGAGGAACCAGTTATCCCCTTCAATTAGAAGTGTTAAAGAAGAGAGTCCATTCCGAGTAGATGATGATATTGCTAGTCTTCTAGCAGCATTAAATAGGAAGTTAGAACTTAACAGCCTTGGAAGAACACTTCATGAACTAGCTAAACATAGTATAGATCTAGAATCAACATCAATTTCTAGTTCTAGTTCTATCGCTAGCTCAAACCCCTCATTTCTTCCAGCAGCACCAGGAGAAGCATCTACTTCTAGAGCTGATAAAAGGCTAATAGGATTTAAAACAAAAACTATTAGTGAACCTGTCTACGAAGGAGACGAAGAATCTAATATGCAGATAGAAACATTCATAAGAGTCAATAACCCAAATAACATCTACATCCCTATAACTATTTGCATTAAAGGATTTAAGGATTTAATGATTACCCATGTATAATTCCTATATTATGGGCTACTGAACAAACATCTCATGACATGATATTAGGAAATAATTTCCAAAGGTTATATTCTCCAAAGTTTAGATAAAATAATATTTACTGTTAATGGAGAATTAGCTTGGGTAAGAAAAAATGAAAGAAGCCTATACGCATCAAAAGATTGAATTTACGCGCACTAAGAGTGGTGATTGAGGAGCATATTATTCCTACACAAAGAGAATTTGCACTAGTAATAGACGAGATAAATATAAAAAAACAAATTATTAGTCAACAAAAGGATTTGTGTAAGGAGTTATATTCTGAAGATCCTTTAAAGTTTTGGGATAAAGATAAGTCATTTGCTAAGATAGAATTAATAGATCCTAAGACTGTTATTAGAGTAAAACAGATGGTCTACACCTTTAAAGACCAACAAGGATTTAAGGAGAAAATTGATGATTTACTAAAAAGGGTTTAATTAGAGAAAGTAAAAGCCCACATTCTAGTCCAGCATTTATGGTTAGAAATCATGCTGAAGAAAAGAGAGGAAAAGCTAGGATGGTTATTAATTATAAGAAATTAAATGATAATACTGTCTTTGATGGATATTATATCCCTAATAAAACAGTTCTATTCAATAGAATACAAGGAGCTACATGGTTCTCAAAATGGATTGTAAAAGTGGATATTGGCAAATTAAGATGGAAGAAGACAGTATACCATTAACATCTTTTAGTGCACAACAAGGCCATTATGAATGGATAGTTATGCCATTTGGTCTAAAAAATGCACCACAAATATTTCAAAGGAGAATGGATAAAATCTTTACAAACCTTAAACATTGTTGTCTAGTCTACATTGATGATATTTTAATTTTTTCCAAGACATTAGAACAACATATGCACGACCTTAGGGTTATAACTCAAGAATGTGTTAATCATGACATCATCTTAGGATAGAAAAAATGTATATATGATGTGCCAGAGATTGAATTTCTTGGGTTGAAGATTAAATGTGGACAAATAGTATTACAAGATGATACCCTAGAAAAGGTAGAAAAATTTCCTAATAAAATAGAGGATAAGAAGCAATTAGAATGATTTTTAGGATGTCTTACTTATGCCTCTGATTTTATAAAGAACTTAGCTAAATTAAGAAAGCCCTTACAAATCAAGTTGAAAAAAGAAGAGGTTTGGAACTCGAGTAATCAGGATATAAAGGTAGTCCAAGAACTTAAAAAAATGATGTATGAATTTGCCAGTATTAACTCTACCTAATGAGGATGATGAACTTGTTCTTTAAACTGATGCTAGTAATTATCATTGGGGTGTTGTTTTGAAATTAAAGAAAGATAACAAGCTTTGCAGGTACATCAATGGAAGTTTCAACAAAGCCGAATGTAATTACACTGTAATGGAGAAGGAGATTCTTCCTATCTTAAAAGGAACTAATAAATTCATAATTTTTCTTGCTCCAAAACCCTTTACAATGAGAACTGATTGTAAAGGAATATTAGGATTTATCCATAATAATTTGGATAATATGAAAGCGCAAGGGAGGCTCCTGCGTTGGCAATTAGCCCTTAACCAATTTTCTTTTAATATTGAACATGTGCAAGGATCTAAGAACTCATTAGCAGACAGCTTGACACGAGAACTTGCAGTTGAGAAGAATGGTGAATAGAGTACCACCTCCACGACCAATTTTAAGAATGTATCACGACTATGGATTCGAGAATGTCTCTCCAGAAGAAATGGAAGAAATAGTCCACGGATCCTTGTCTCTGCGTCCATCAAACGCAGAGAGGCGGGATCTTGAGGAGAAAGAAAAGTACCACAAGGGATTGGTGTCACCTCCCAGTCAATTTAAAATTTCAATAATGGAAGAAGTCAGTAAGAGTAGGTGTCGTTATGGACATCAATTGGTGAACCATTTGATGACCTTACGAGTGTTAGAATCGGAAATAACCAATAAAATAATTCAACTCCCTTGGGAGCTCCAAGAAAAGCTGAAGGGTTATTGGAAGTATAAAGAGTTTCCACAATGGTATTCTTACGTGATGAGCAGAGATAGATGTCCATACTATGATATTTGGGAAGAATGGGGAACTCTAGTTCTCTTTCGTGATAATTCTAGAATTGGAGGAATAAACCTTCTTGCTAATCCTTCTGAAGATATAGGAATATTAAAGGCATGGGATTATGGAATTTGCATCGGCATATATGAAAATTTTCCTTATGAATGGAGTCCAATCAGAAAGCATTTCACCAAGTTTCAGAATTATGTGTTCAACAGAGTCAAGCAATCTGGGATAAACGATAAGCTAATTTGTTTTGTGCATGGAGCCAACATGGAGACAGAAGGTGAAAAATCAAGAGCACCTCACTACTTGATTAGGTTTGTTATAAACCAGTTTTCTGCAGATCCAATAACAATAAGGCAACCAGTCCTAAAAAATGCTACTGAAGCCAAAGCTATGGGACTTTTCTACATCTATGAATACATCAAGCAGTATCAAAAAACCAACATGCTGATATTCAAAGTAGGATTCACCACTGTTATAATTCCGAAAGAGCTACAACCATATTTTTCGGAAGCAATAGAGTCATCTGATTCAATCCAGGATTACTTATCAGCAATAGAATTTGGGAGATATTTATCGCCCAAAGGTCAAGACTTTATATGTGATAAGCTGATGGATTGGGATCCAGAATATTCAGAAAATTTGATGAAGCAATTAGAGATCGACTTTGATGAAGAGGTTGCTGCAGGTTGGGAGGATAATGTTGGAGAAGAAGACATGTACAACATCGAATATTACATGGATTATTAACCATCAAAGACCACATCATGATGCCAAGCCACGTGGACCACCAAAAGGAATCTCTTTAGTGTGTTGTCTTTTTATTACTGTTCAGTGTGCTTTTTCTTTTCAGAGTGATGGCACTGTTTGTCGTGTGAGTGGATTCCCTGAGACTTTGTAGGTAGTAAATTGTAAAGAGCATTGATAGAGCATCCAATGCTCTCCAAGGCTCTATAAATAGGACCCATGTAAGCTGAAGGAGGGGCACAAAAAAAATCAGAAAACAAAGTCTGAATCTAGAGAAAGAGAAAGAAAAAGCTTTGAACTTGAAAGTGAAGCGGTGTTCCCTCACTCTAAGAGTTCAAATCCTTCTATGGATTTTTCTAGTTTGAGTGTTTAAGTGTTTTCCGTGTGTTTGTGTGCTTGTAATCCTTTCAAATTCAATAAAAGTTTGTTTTTAAGTAAGGGAAAGCTACTTAATCGAAAGCTATGTCTTGAATAAACCTCTTTCTTGACTACAAATCCTCCATCCACTAAAATTGAGAGATTTTAAGTTACAGACTACGGTCTGAGGTAGGAAACGAAACAGATCTGTGTTGTGCTTGAGCTAAGGGAGTCTTGGTTGAGGATTAACAACCCCTATAAATCCGAAAGCTACAGGAACACCGGAGGTCCAGCGATACTACGCTCAGGTAACGGTCAAACCTCTTTAATTTATAATTTTCTTTAATTACGGAGCACGGTGGGCTTGTGTTCATAGAAAATAGTTTATTCGTGCTATAGTTAGTAGATTATGTTAGTTAGTACCATTTGAAGTCATAAAATTTATAAACCGTTTTAGTTTGGATATATTTGTAAAAGTTTAAAACTTTTGGACAGATCTGGTAATTTAACCTAAATTGAGTGCAAAATTGAAATAACTTTTAAATAGTGCTTTTGTGTCAGCGGGGCGCTGAGAAGGAGCCGCTTAGAAAAGAAAGTTTCAAATGGACAACGTGTGGTTGACCAACTAAATCCCACTCATTCTTTCTTTTTCTTTAACTAAGCAGTTAATTAAGTAACCTCCTCCATTTCCACAATAAAAGGCCCATGATGCATCAGATGTGGACTTCTTCTTCTCTCATTCAGATCATCTCCTTCTCTTTGGTTCTCTTGCACATCAAACAAATAGGAGAGCAAAATCAAAGAAACAGCGGGCAAAAAAAACGAGAGGAAGAGAAAATTGAAGAAGGTAGTGTCCAGTTTTAGTCTTCCTCCATCTTTTCCTTCTCAAAGTATCCATGGTTGATAATCCTAATTCTGCCCTTGAGAATCTAATTAGAGACTCATGTGGCTTGAATTTGGTGTCATTTCATGAAACGTCTTTGGGAGTCCCTTTGATAAAATTGGAACTAATTAGTTCGTAAATTTCGGAAATTAGTCAATTTCCCTCTTGAGTAGTCACTCAGGATTTCAACAAAAAATTCACACATTTACGTAGTTACGTACTTGTGTGCAACTCTTTTTGAAGGGGTATAATTGGAACTAGTTATTCCTAAAATTCTCTTAGAGCAGTCACTCAAGATTTTAACAAAAAGAATTCCTACATGTGCGTAGTTACGTGTTGTAGGTTCAACAAATTAGTAGTCTTAATTAAGACTCAAGAGATTAATTAATCTCACAAGAAATGTTCAAAACAAGGAAATCTCTGCCCAAATTTACTCCGGCTTCTTTGATCTCCCTTCCTGTGTTTACCCTTTTTTTCAGACAATGCCCATTTCTTCTTTTCTTTCGGTTCATATCTGGTAACAAACCAAATCTTTTTTTTCCCTCAATACGGCTACCAAAAGCATGGTGATTTGCTGAGAAATCAGATCTATTGTGTAAAAAAAAAATGTGTAGTGCCATGAGTTTTTGCTAGGAGCAAGAGGAGATATTTATAAAAGAAAAGTTAAATAGATTGGAGGCTAGTGATGTGACTTTTCATGGAGATTGAAAAATTGCAAGTAATCCATGTGAATATCACGTATTTGCCTAATTTCATAAGTACCAAAAAAATGGTCGAATACATACATAGACCCTTGAACTTGAAACTTTTGTTCGCTTAGACCCCTTTATTAAAAAACATAATATTAGACACCTATACTATAAAGATTTTGTTCAACGAGACACTCCTCGTTTTCGTAAAATTGACGCGCACTGATTCGCCCCAAATGCTGCCACATAAGCGCCACATAATCCAATCCCATTAAAATTTTGCCACATAAGCGCCACATAATATGCTTTAACATAATTAAAATTTAACAAAATTATGCCATTTTTCTTCTCCATCGTAGAAGATGATCTAATTTATTTTTAAAAACTTTTATTAAAAAAATACTAGCAAATCACCATTTCGTTGCAGTAACTCCCCAAAAAAACCAAACCCTTCCAACAAACCAGAGCCGTCACAACCGCCTCCCTCGGCCGCCCCATCTCCGCAAACGATTAGGCAACCTCGCCGAAGGTGGCTCCGAAGCTGAACTACAAGTAGGCAGTCACAAGGCCAACCATAGAAAGAACGCCGCCGATGAGAAATTGGCTCTCGGCGCCCTCAGCACGGCGGAGGCGGTGGTCGGATCCGGCGGTCGGGCCCATGAGTGCTCGATCTGTCACAAGACCTTCCCCACCGAACAAGGCCTCGGCGGCCACAAGCGTTGCAAAATCCAGATCTAGATCTGGATTTTAAGCAAAATCCAGCAAAATCAGCTAATTGGGCTAATTGGAGGTCTCGTTTCCAAAAATCCAAAACCCTAGTTGCTTACTCCTCCAGCCTCCGCCATCGATCTAGACTGGTTCCTTCCTAGGACTGTTCATCAGGAAGAAAAGAAGAATTCTAAAATAATTAATCTTTTAACAAAAGAATTAGAATGAAGTGCTTGTTAATTATTTCAATAATCTTTTAACAAATCAAATGGATAGGGGATTAATATTTTAACAAATCAATCAAATAATAGTAATAGTAAGAAAAATAAAGATAAGAGGGGAAAAAAGAAAAAATTTAATCCATTATTCTATTATTTTATATGATTTTTTAATTAAAATCCATGTCATCAATTTTTTGCAAGATAACTCGCCTAACACTCGAGTAAGGAGCACTCGCGGTGCCACATCAGCGAAAAAGGGTTTAATGGAACAAAAGTATCAAATTGAGGTGTCTAAAAATAGATTTGTTTTAGTTTAGGGGTCTGAGTGAACAAAAGTTCCAAGTTCGAGGGTCCATGTATTCGGCAAAAAAAAATTAACTCAAGCATTCAACTTGAACACATGGGCTTCTAAATGAAATTCTACAAATGGAGAAAAAATTGAAGCCATGCATGTGTTAGTTGTAGGCTCGAGCTTTCCTAAAAAGTGGACAAGATATACTATTATTGGAGTTGGTTCATATTTAAGAATTATGCTGAAGAGGAACGATCTTTTAGGGAGAAACAGAGGAAATAGTATGGTGCGTTAGATCTGTAATATTAGATGGTCAGGATTAAAAATAAATAGGTACTAAATAGGTTATATGGGTGAGAAGCACCAGATAATCTCCTCGCATAATTTTAGGGATTTGATTTGCACCCCTCTCTCCATATACTTCATTCCTTCTAAATCTGAATAACGGTCTAAATTAAATCCTCCCTTCCTCTTTGGTTCTCCACCTTCCGCCATTGATAAAGCTCTTGTTATAAAGCCGAATCTGCACCTAATCATCACGCCATGGGAGGCGAAGAAGGCAGGGTACACTAGTGTCGGCATCACCTTGCTTCTATTGTATTTTGTATTAAAAAAAGCCCTAATTCAATGGAAAGAGGTATGTAGTTTTTTGTGCTATTAATCGTTATCATACATTGTAGTTCTTCATGTGTTTTTGAATGATTTATGATGTGCTTTTTGATTGATTCTTTCCAATGATTAACAAAATTATTCTTGGAGGTTTTTTTATAGACGGAATAAGTGATAAATATGATTAGAATATTATGCTTGAATGATTTGAATATTATGTTAATTATACTGATAATGTTAGTTGGATTTAGAATAATCAAACAATCTCGTATGAATATTCGTGTTAGTTGAATTGAATAATAAATGATGTATGCTCTAATAATTTGAACAAACGCCTATTAAACGTTGAATATTTTGTCTCATTGTTTTGAACTTGTTCAATTGACTTTTGTAATGTTAGTTTGATAAGTCATAAACCATGAATATTAATGAATGATGATTTGAAAAAGTACTAATTCAATATTGAATTAATACAATCAATTTTTAGTTTACAGTTTACAAATATATTCAAACGAGATTATTAGTTTTTTCTTATGGTTCTTTCGATATTAATTAATTTAAACAAGTTCATGGTAAACCTTAAATATTTTCACTGATTGTTTTGAACATGTTCAAATGACTTTTATAAAAGTTGTCATGTAATTGATAAAACTTGAATGCGACTCAATATTGAGTTGAAAAAGTAATCAACTAAACATGAAATAATACAATGATTGTTTTGAATAGATGTGATATTCTTGGTTGAATTGAAAAATAATAAATTTATACTCTAATTAGTTTGAAAAAGCACATGGTAAATCTTGACTAATTTGACTGGTTGTTTTGAACATGTAGACTTTTTATTTATACAGACGTGTTTTGATATCATAAATCCGTGGAATGATTTGTTATTCAAATATACGTGATTTATTATTCATGTATGCATTTTTTGTTATTCGTATATATGCGACTTGTTATTCATTTACGCATTTTTTTTGTTATTCATATATGTGTGATTTGTAATTCATACACGCATGTGGCTTGTTATTCGTATATGCGTGTTTTGTTATCCACATATGCGGTTCTATAATGGAGTAATTCAAGAATGATGAAAAAATGTGATCGGTAAAGTTTGAAGACAGAGACAAAGACTTATTTTTTATATTAGTGTACATTGAAATAGATAGATATACTTATTCAAATTCATTGGAGTATATATTCGAGATATAACACACTTTAATTTATGTTATTCAATGTATTACATTTATATATTCAATGTCATATACGATCCGCATTTTTTCATATTCATTTTTATTTTAATATGTAATTATTCAACTAATAATCAATCAATATTCATGGTAAAATGAGTACTTATTCAACACTATAAATATATAAACAATCATCTTCTATTGTTCAAACCTGTATATATTATTATTCGAACGATCATATATTCATATTCAAATCAGAATATAAAAATTACGTTTGAGTTAAAAAAAAGCGCCCATTATGACAATATTCTACAAGATTTTGCAAGATATGGCAGTTTTTTATTCCACAATCTCTTAAAATATCTCCCCCCTTATTTAAAAAATCTTGGCTTATCCCCCCTAATTTCCCCCATATATTGCTTAATGTACACTCTCATTTATAGCCATTTATTCCCTTAATTTGACGCCTCACATGAATTTCCCCGTTTCTCCTTAAAACTCGTTTCTCCTAAGCGTCCCCCATATTTAATATTGGTCAAAAGAAAAGAAAAATTCAAATCTGTGAGCACGTATGTAATTATACCTCCACACAGTCCACACCTCTCTCTGCCAACAAATGGAATAGATGAGAGATCAAGGTTTAAATGCTTAAAAGTGCTTTTTTTGAAACACAACTAAAACTGATTGGGACAATTTAATCAAAGGCAATTAAAAATCAGTACGAAACCGCTTGCATCAAGCCCTGATGATTGCCTTAATTATAAAACTAGTTGAATTCCCGTGATACTCACGGGGTGATTTTACTAAAGATTATACAATAATTTGATATTAATATAAATTTTAAAATACTTGTATATAATATCATAATAAAATTACGTAATTTTTAAAAAAAAACTTTAAGATCGTGCCACATTTTTTAATTGAATATATTTGAAAATTATTTCCATTATTTGTTGAGATCTTGCCCCATATTTAGATTAAATTTTTTTAAATATTACTTTCACTTGAATAGAATATTTTAAATACTTTTTTTATTTTTTGTTAAGATATTAATATGCGTAAGATAATAATTTTTTATAAATTATTTATTAAGGCTATGTATTTGAGTTCTTATCTTTTACATTGTAATGAATATAATGATATTTTTAAATATGGAGAACATTTATATAAATATTGGTATAGAATAGAAGATAACATAGAGAAAAAATTATAATGTTATAACTTACAGACAATTACAGTAGGATATCTAGCAAGGATAATATAACTTATTAAAATATTTATTAAATTAATGTTACTTTATTAAAATTTAGGTAGATATATCAATGTATGCTAAAATATATCATATATTCTATAAATACTTTATTATATTGCAAAATATCAACATATAGATAAACAAATTATATACTTGGAGTGCAAGATTTGTTAAAAGATAAAAAAAAATTATTATGTATAAAATTAATATAAAAATATTAGCATATAGATTAAATTTTGTTAAAAAATATGCATAAAATTAATATGGAAAGTATTAACATAAAGATAGATCAAGTTATTATAATATAAAAAATTGGACATATAGAAAGAATAATACAAATTATTATTAAAAGTTGGACATTATTTTATTCAAGTAATGCCACGTGGCGCAATTTTTTCAACAGACATGGCTTCCGCTTTATAATGTATTAGAGTAGATTGACCCACTACAAATATTTTCAATCACAAAAATGACTAATATAAAAATTAGGCTTTTTAATGCACAAAGCTTAGTCTATTTGTCATAATTAAAGTTGGGTCAACAAATCAAATCCACTCAAAAGTGTTTTTTTTTATCAGAACTACGTAAGGACTTACCGCCTATAAAAGGCTACGTGGGTAACTCGATATAAAATTTAATCGAGTACAGCCGCCAAATCCAAATTAAATCATTAAAGTGATCGATAAGACTTAAAAAGTCAAGCTCAAAGCGTAATTAGTTAATTATGCATGTATAACCCATATTCTCAAAATTAGTTTGTGACTAATATAAAGTTATGATCATTTAAAACACAAAGCTTGGTCTAAAAATCTCATTAGTCCTAATTAATTTGGGTTATGAAATTAAAAATACTTCTTTAAGAACTATGTACGATTTGATCCTTTTTAAAAGAGTACGTAGGAAACTCGACAAAAGGCAAATCAAATGTCCATCGAGTTCAATCACAACCCCAAAGCAAACTAAAATTTCCAAATCCAAAAATGCACTAAAAAAGTTGTGCACGTCAAATGCAAAGGACTAGACCACCCTTCCTAGAAGGTGGGTTTAGTGTCTTTTGCGTCATGCAAATGATAGTTGGAGTGTTCTAGGCAACCCTTCCTAGAAGGTGGGTCTATTCTCGTTCCTCTGATGCATGAAAAATTACACACACAAAATCCAACACAAAAACCAAAACACACTGAACTATGTAAGGCTTGATTCTCTTTAAAGAGATACGTAGGCAACCCGTCAAAACATGGGTGCAACCCAAATCCTAAAACAAACCAAATTCTTTGTATTTGTATGGCTTTTAATCAAAAGGGTAAAAAGAAAGGGTCGAACTCAATTTTAAAATCAAATAAAATATGTTTTGCGAATATTTTCACATTTTTGTTCAACATCTATATATAGGATCATATGTAAGCTCCAAGAACTTATCTTATCATTATTATTTTCAATACATAGTTTTTCTCTTTCAATTTGGTGGATTCCCAATTTTCTTATGTTTAGGGTTTCTTGTTCTTTAATACATAGTTTCCTACTACATCAATGGGTAACAGAGCATGTTTCTCCTATTTTGTTTCTATTTTGAAGCATCATGGGAGAACCAGTTATAAGGGCATACCTAGAACGGATTATACCGGTCTTTACCATGTCCCTTAATAGTATAACGAACCAGATGGTTGAGTTGACGACGCAGATGAATAATTTGCTTGCCAATAACAATGCCAACAATACAATAACCCGCAGTTGGGTAGTAGCTCAAAGTGGGTTCAACACCCACTAGGTGGGGGAGATCATGATGAAGGAGATTCGACTTTAGAGATCGAATGAGGTCCTTAAAGAGGATTCGGCTGAATAGGGCGATCAACAGAAACATCAGGACTATCGGATTAAGGCAGATAACCCTTTATTAATGGAAGATTAGGAGTCGAGGAGTTCTTAGATTGGCAGATTGAAGTTGATAGATTTTTCGATATCATAGAGGTTTCGGAGAGCAAACAAGTTAAGATGGTCGCGATTCGTCTAAAGAGCACGATTGCGTTTGGTGGGACAGACTCGTTGGTCTCAAGAAGAGGCAGAGGTGATCACCAATCAAAACTTGGAGGCATATGAAATAGTTGATGATGGAGAGTTTCTTGCGAGATGATTATGAACAAATTCTATATAAAATATATATAGAGTGTGTCCAGGGCAAAAGGAGCATCTCAGAATACACCATTTAATTTCTAATATTAAGTGAGCGAAATGAACTAGAAGAAACAAAGGGTTAGAAAGTGGCTCGCTTCATCAGTGTCTTGAAGGGTTCCTTATAGGAGAATATGGATTTGTAAGCTGTTTGGACTACAACTGAAGCTTCAAGTCTGGCACTAAAAGTGGAATTGATGGAGAAGTACCCTAGAAATTTCTCAACTTTACGCAAATATTCGCAACAGAATACCTATGAAAACAGTGGTAGTACAGAGAATTTGGTTTCCAAGATAAGGAGAAAGATGGCTTCTTAGATGTTGAGTTTGCTGAGGAGGAGTCTAAAGACAAAGTGAACATTGTACTCCAACGAATCATACTTTCGTCTAATGTAGAGGGGAAAGGAAGAATTTGTTTAAAACACTCTATTATGTCACATGAAAAGTTTGTAACTTGATAGTAGATAATGGTAGTACAGAGAATTTGTTTTCCCAGAAATCGGTCGACTACTCTTATTTTTGTTATTGCCATGGAATATTTAGCTCGAACTTTGCAGTATGAAGCATTGCAAAATAATAGGCATCTTGGTATCCAATTGGTTAAAATTAATAGTACTTGTCTTCCTTTTCTTTTCTTTGCAGATGACACTTTGATTTTTGCAGATGCTACACTTGATAATATTTATTACATTCAAGATCTACTTGATAAGTTTTCCAAAATTTTAGGTCTCTCTATTAATGTCCATAAAAGTACTTTTCAATTTTATGCAAATATTGATCGAACAAAGGCTTTAACCCTAGCTAGTGTTATTAATATCCAAATTACTACAACAATGGAAAAATACCTAGGTATTCCTATTTTGAAAGGATGGGTTCAAAATAATATATTCTCTGACTATATATCTTCTCTTAAAAAACAACTGTCGCACTAGAAGACTAACATTATTTCTCAATTCAAGCTGGTAGGGTGGTTCTAATTCAGTCCTATTTGCTTGCTCAGGTTAATTACCTTATGCAGAGCTTCCTCTTGCCTTAAGGGGTTTGTGAGAAAATTTACAAACTTAATCGAAAATTTTTCTGGAATAAATACAACCATATTTACCATCCTCTTATTAGCTAGTAGAAGATTTGTTGTCCTAAAAAAGATGGTGGATTGGGGATTCGAACGGCTGAAAATACAAATATTGCACTTCAAATGAAATTAATTTGGAAAATTCAAACAGAACCGTCTAACTTCTGGGTTCACAATATAAAAGATAAATATTTAGGTTCTATCTCCTTACTTCACTACAAAAAAAATCTCTTTTGTCTTGGTAGTTCGGTCGTTTACTTATATTAGACATCTTTATGCTACTGGTATTCGATGGATTGTTGAAAATGGTCAAAACATAAATTTGTGGTCTGACATTTGGATTGAAAATTTTAACCTTATGTCATATTACAACAGTGAAAATATCTTTCCAAGAGTGTCGAATTTTATTTATGATAATTATTTGTGGAATACAAATGCTCTTTTCCTTATTTTGCCTCAACATGTTATTGACCTCATTTTGCAAATTAGAATTCTTGTTTCGTTTATGGAAGACCACCTTGTTTAGCTTCCTTCGGGTGATGGGTGCTTTTCGGTAAAATCAGCTAGTTCTTTACATCTCTCTCCTATGGAATCGTCGGTTGGTCTTGGTTGGATCTGGAAGAAAAATAACCCCAAAAAATAAAAACTTTCCTTTGGAAATCTTGCATAGATTCTTTAACAACAATTGACCGCCTAAATAGATATTTCAATCGGGTGCCTAGTTGGTACTCCTTTGCCAAATGGAAAATCAAACTTTAAACCATTTATTCTTTCATTTCCCTTTTACCATAAAAATGATATCAAGTTTGGAATTAAGTTAAATACATGTTTTCAATTTATGACCTCGGGTGATTTCAGTGGTAATCTCATCTCCACTTTAAATTTGAATGCTAATTCTGATATCTTTGCTTTCTTTGGTGGTACATTTGGTTCATAGGAAAGCATTGATTTGTAATTCTTCAAGGGTTTCTTCTAACCTACTACATGTAGATCGACATTGCGCTCTCTCATCACCTTCAATGGATTTCTGCCAATCTGATTGATCCTCGAAGGTTGTTTGCGCGTAAGGGACATTCTGGGGCTTCTCGAATTAAACCACCTCTTAACTAGGTAAAACTAAATTTTGATGTTTCTAAACAACTAAATTTTTCTTCTCCTTCTTTTGTGAGCTTTATTGCTCGCGATTATAACAACACAATTTTAAGCTTCGATAGGAAAAAACTTCCTTCCATGAGTATTTTAAAAGCGGAAGCGTTGGCCCTTTTGTTTGGTATTCAGTTTTTTGTTTCTTCTAATGTCTCTAATGTTATTATTGAGGGTGATATTCTTACTATTATTAATTCTATTAAACGAGTTTGGAAAGTTCTTTTGGAAATTGAAACGATAATTCATGACATTAACTCTTTATTGTCTAATATTCCACATTTCTTGATTTACCAATGGTTCAGGGAAAGTAATAATGCAACAGATTTTCTCGCAAAAAGACACATCTCGATTCCTTTACTCTAGGAAGTTATTCCGAGACTTCAAGAAGATCGCTAAATGTTTCTTTTTTAATTACAATTCCAACTAGGCCTGAATATTAATCAGCATTCTATAATTCTTAATTTTCTAAAATCATCCTCAGAGATGATTTAGATTGATCTTATAATTTAGCATGTATCATGTATTCATGGGTATCATGCACATGGGTGTACAAGATTTATTAAATGAAATAGGAAACCAAATGACGTAGTTAATGCAATTGGGGAGGGGGCGCATTTTTGTGGTGTAGCGTAAATCTTTTAAATCCGCCTACCTATAATATCTACAAAGATCGAGATACATGTACTATTTAAATATTTAATAAATGTCAATTGTCGATCACTATTTTTTCCCATACATTATCGATATATCCGTCGAGAATCCGTACAGATTTTGTCTAGTGAGCGTAAGACTGGGCAAAATTCGATCCGGATTGAATTTTTGGACCGAATTGGGGTGTATTGAACCAGTTCTCGGTCCACATAAAATTAAAAGTTGGTCCCCGATTTGATCCGGTCCAAATCTGGTCCGGTCACGGTCTGAATCGGCTATTTATTAGTAGTAAAAAAATTTAATTGGAGTTTGTTTCAAATGAAACGAACTCTTATCGTGAGACGAATGCACTTTTCGTAGTTCAGAGTGCACTTTTTCGGATTTGCACTTTTCGTACTTTGCAATGCACTTTTTATACTTTTTTTGTCGTTCACTTTTTCTGATTGCACTTTTTGTATTTTGCAATGCACTTTTTTATGAAAAGTGCATTATGAACTAGGAAAAGTTCATTCGATACACGTCATGATAAGAGTTTGTTTCATTTGAACCAAACTCATAAAAAATATGTATATTTATATTATAAAATTAATGTTAAAAATACAAATTTAATTTTTATATGCTATAATATATATATTTTTATAAAAATTAATGTTTTTTATAAATAAATATTTTTTTTAAAATAATATATTTTATTGATAAAAGAATATCTTGGTCCAGTTTTTTTGGAATTCGGTCCCGGTCCGGTCTTGGGCTGATATCCACCCCTAAGTGAGCGTACTCGTATATCTACTTTTGTTTTTTAGATATACATTGTGTGTATAATTTGCGGTAATTAATGGTTTACAGGGAAAGCAGGAAGGGGTGGCTGATCTTATGTCTAAGGAGAACGAGTTTCTCCATAAATAGGATAAGCTCTGCTTGGAGAAGCACACAACGCAATTGAGACCTTTACTGACTTATGCATTAGAGGTGGATTAAGAGGTTAGATCTTCTTTGTCCATTGTTTTGCAAGTTAGAATCAAGGTCTTACGGAGGTAGAAGGTTCAGACGTTGAGTATCCGATGATGTTTTGCACTAATAATCGACACCGTTTGTGGGAACGTATACGAATGTTCATGAATTTCTCAAGGAAATTCGGATTTTAGCCATGAAAACGTTCTGTGAAGAGGAATCTAGAACTCATAGTGTGGAAGAAACCACCAAAAGATCGGGTGCGACCGTCGATCGGCTAGGGAGCCGCAGACCGAAAAACGGTTGGTTGGGGCAGTTATCCCTTGCGGCGAACGAAGACGACATTGCACAGGGACCATTGTCTGGAAGATGAACCAAGGCGAGAGTGGTGGTGGCTGGCGATGCACAAGGAAGCATAGGGTACTGCGATCGGGATGGCTGTGTTGGGACTTCTACTACAATAGAACCCGAATGTGATGAGGAAATTATAGCGACCCTACAAACAACCCTGAAAAATTCGGAACAAGCAAGGGCTAATCGAACTCGAATATGGACTTAGGTTTGAAGAAGCGCTTAAGGAGATTGATCGTCTTAAGTATGTAGCGAAAAAAGGATCATGAAAAGCGCCCCAAGAATGGAACTGAAAGAATTAATAATGGGCGTCGACTAACTACTGCCATAGTGATTGGAGACGAATACCGCGAACCAGAATCCTTTGATTCAAGCAGTAGGGCAAATCAGAAAGAAATGTATCTGGATTAGGATAGTGATCACAATGCACCAAGAGGGTGTAAGAACCATCATGATGTGAATAGGAGGGATGCGAGAACTGCTTGATACGAAGAGCCGACCTGAAAAAAGCCTAATAGACCCACGCCAGTTGGGTTGACGGCACTAGCATATGGTAAGGGGGTCGGGACGACCATGGGCCCGCATCCGAGAGTATGAAGGGATCGGTCAGAGATGGGCGGCAAAGTAGTGACTAATGCAGAGATAGTGAAACCCGAGACACAAGAAAGAAGAACTAGACTATTGAAAGGACTAAGAAGAGGGCTCTTGAAGTTACTAAATGGGCAGGGCGAGTTCCTACAAACAATATAGGAACAAGATGAGCAAAAACTGGCGCAATTGACTTCTACACCTTTCCATAGAAGGGTCCGGGAAGCAAAGCCTTCTGCAAAATTCTCTGCGCTATCCTTTGACTTATACGACGGTCATTTGGATCCTATCAACATATCTTTGCGTTCTTTCATAAGATGGCTTTATGGGTGTCTAATGACGTAATCATGTGCAAAATTTTCCCTGGAAGCCTTGGAAAAGCCGCCATAAAGTGGTTTCAAACTTTGAACTCCAACTCCATACGAACGTGCAGTCATTTGGATAAGGAATTTGTCAAGCATTACAATGAAAATAGCAGAGACTCGGTCTCTTTGGATACTTTGTTTGCAATGAAGATGGACAAAGGCAAAATCTTAAGGCAGTTCGGATCTAGATTCAAGGAGTGCTATTTAGAAATTGATTATTGTGATGAGAAGAGAATGATAGTGACCTTTAAGAGAGCCTTGACATGCGACAATCGATTAGGAGAAGACTTGACACTCAAGATACTGGTCAACATGGCTAAATTGCAAGTGCTTGTTATGTAGTACACTAGGTTGGAGAGGGAGGCTGAGCCACAAGCATGACATCCCATGTCGATGTCGTCACGAAAGACAAGTGTCAAGGCAGCCCATGAAGAGGGGTGGCGATCCTTGGGTGGCAGGTAGCGCCACAATTTTGCAATCTACACAGTCTTTAAATTGACTACTTATCGTACCCTACCTCGTATAAAGAATGAACCTTTCTTTATGTTGCCCGAGAGAATTGAATTAATCCACGCTAGAAGAAGGTGGAGAGAGCAAATACTTCTCTTATCATAGGTCTCGGGGCATATAAGAGTTGTGACCTCTATAAGAAGTACTTTGAAGAGTTGGTCAGAAAGGGGCATTTTTAGCAGTTCATTAATGAATAAGGTAAAGCATCCCCTAAAAAGGAGGAGGGTAAGAGTCAAAGGACGAGGTAGGAGCGGATTAAGATTGTTCAAGTAATCGATATTGTCGAAGAATGATCTAAAGACAAGGGGCACGTTCCACAAGTCTTGTCATGATCTAGAAGTGATGTAAGTATAGCACATCGAGTCAAGAAGCCTCCAAGTCAATTGGAGTAAGGACATCATGTTTATAATGGGGGATTTTGCTTAGGTTCCTCACAATGATCCCTTGGTTCTAACAATTGATGACATTAATTGCAAGGTGAAGAGAGCTTTGGTGGACTTTGGTAGTTCAGTGGACATTATGTGAGTTTGGCAAGGAAGAACATAGAGATCGAGTTCATTGGTTCTCACATTCCCTTGGTTCTAACAATGATCCCTTGGTTCTAACTAGTGTTCAAGCTCTTAGGAAATAAGCAAGAGGACCTAGTTCCCATTTTGATGCAGCTCACAACTCTTGGAAGATATCCTATTTTTCTATTAAGGTGATTTAAGGAAAATGTGAGTTTGGCAAGGAAGAAAATAGAGGTCGACTTTATTGTGGTGGATCTGCATCACCTTATAACCTGATTTAGAACAATTGGATTCATGCCATGGAGGAGGTGCCATCTATCCTCCATCAAATGATCAATTCAAGGCAGGAGGAGCCATAGTTCAAGTGCGAGCTAATTAGCTAGAAGCTTCTCTATGCTCATGAAAGGAGGTTGCTAGTACCGCATGTTTGCATGACAAGTAGCCGATCGATGGTGAGAGGGGAGGGCTCGACCAAGGGTTATAAGCGGCACACAGGAGCCCGGATTCGAGGGGCTCGCTTCTAGGATTACATGTTAGGCAAGACATTCTTTTTCCCAAATGGTTTTGATAAGGCCTTTAGAGTTTGTATTTTTATCTATGTCAGTTTAGAGTTGTCTAGGAGCATTCATGTATTTTATTAATATGATTCGTTTTATTATATGCACATTATTTGCCTCTTTAATATCTTTAATATCTTTGACTAACTAGATGCTATTTTATTTAAGGATAAATTTTTGACATGTATTTATTATGCTATCATTGGTGTCGTAATTGAATAAGAGAGAATTATTATCTTGTTTAGTAATTACTCCCTCTATTTAGTTCTAGTTGTCCTTTTAAATTATTTCACATATATTTAGAAATTCATTGAAAATATAAAAAATATCATTAGAAAAAATTTTCTAAATATAATCACTAATAATTACTAACTATCCTTTAGAGTCAATAGATAGGGAGAAAAAAAATCAATACAAACACTTTCCAACATATTAATTAAATAAAAATTCTAAAAAGACAAATTTTGATGAACAAAATTTTGAGGTTAGAAAGACAAGTAGATGCGGCAGCCGACCCTATGTATAAGGAGAACGAGTTTCTCTATAAATACGGTAGGCTTTGCTTGGAGAAACACATAGTGCAATTGAGATACTTACTGACTTAGGCATCAAAGATGTATTAAGGGGTTAGACCCCTCTTTATCTATTATTTTGCAGGTTAAAGTTAAGGTTTTTAAGGAGAAGAAGGTTCAGACGTGATCCTTGAGTAGACGACGGATTTTTGCACTAACAGATTTTTTTACTTGTATTTGACTTGGCTCGCTATTAAGGAATTCTCCCGACAATATGGGTAAAATACCAATAGTATATGAAAAGATTGAAATCCTTATACATCAGTTTACACTTTTGGGTTAAAAAATATATCCCGACCTTATAAATAAATTTTTTAAGACTTCTTACACATTACCTAATTATTTTGGTCCGAAATCTAACACTAACTAATTCAAAATCTATCATCTAATGCATATAGCCATGGTTTGAACGTATTAAATAGTAATAATGTGATGTCATGTTCACAACTGCGAACATGCCAAGTATTTCACATATTTCACCACTCTATCTTTACATGCCTTCAAGGAAATTAAAAAGGCAAAATACATCGATAGACACTTGAACTTGTACGTTTTTTTAACCAGCCCCTCGTACTTTAAAATGTTCAAATAAACACCTAAACATGACTAAATTTGTTCTATTAAACACAACTCCTTGAAGTGGCATTCACGCGCGCTGACGTGGATTTAAAATGTGTTATTTAAATGCCACATAGGTGCCAATTAGACATTTTTATTAATTTTATTAAGTTTTAATAAAAAAATATAAATGTTTTAGGTCGTCTTCTTAGAAGGAACGAGTGAACTCGGGGAGTTCGAATTCTTCACCGCCGGCACACCATTTCTACCAATGTCTACGGAGTTCCGAGCTCTTCTCTGTCAGTATATCTTCTCTGCCTCGTCAAAGTCTACAAATTCCAAAATCACATATCTAAACCAGAACCGGAGAGAATCAGGAAGGAGCAACGGACTCAGAATTATCTCTGGAAGGAATGACGGACTCGGGAGTTCGAATTCTTCAGCGCCGGTATATCTTCCCTGCCTCTCGGGAACGACGGACTCGGAAGTTCGGAATTCTTCATCGTCGGCATATCTTCTCTGCCTCGTCGAAGTCTACAAATTCAGATCTGAACTAGAGAAAATCAGGACAGAACTAAACTCGGACTTCTCTCCACAGCGACGGACTCGGGATTCCGAAATTGGACCGAATATTGAGGTCTGAAATTGGACCGACGATTTGAGGCCTGGCGATGAGGGATGTTGCCGGAGGCAGAGAAGACGGGGGATGTTGCCGGAGGCAGAGAAGACGGGTAAATATTATAATAATTTGAGGCGGAGGGTGAGTAGATGGGTAGGTTGTTGACGACGGGGGATGTTGCCGGAGAGGTTGTTGAAGGAGGCCAGGAGGCCGGTGAGGAAGGCGAGGGGGTGGAAGGACATAGATCGAGAGTGGAGGCGAGGGGGTTGTTGAAGGAGGCCGGTGAGGAGAGGAAAGTAATTTGAGCATTAAACAAAGGTTTTTTTTATTTAAAAAGAAAATTACAATATTTTAAATATTTGTAAATTTTTATTTTCTAAATATTTCCAAATCAGTATCTCACTTGCACATTAAGAGAGTAAATCTCACACGCTATGCCATATCAGCACATTGTATTTAATAGTACAAATTTAGTCAAGTTTAAGTGTTTATTTGAACATTTCAAAGTACGGGGGACTAGGTGATAAAAACGTACAAATTTAAATGTCTGTTGATGTATTTTGCCAAATTAAAAATTAAACTTATTAGCCATGCGACTGAAACAGGAAAATTAAACAGGAAAGTTTAAGTGTCTATTGTTTTGCATGTGAATTGGGACCTGACATACACACTACTCGACAAAATTAAGTACGTTGCATATGATCACTATCGAAAAGAAGAATGCATTGAAACAGGAAACATATTATTGAAATAGTGTTTGTAACTGTAGCTTACCTTATTTTGATAATTGATAAATAATTTGACTTATAAATTTTTATTATCCAAAAGATTTCAGAAATTAAGGAACGTATAAGAACTAAGAAACAAAATAAAGTTTACAATAGAACTATAATGTTATTCATAAAAAATCATGTTCAAGTCAATGATTCCTACTAAATAGTCAAAGGCGGTGATAAGTATCTAGAAGAAATCTTCAATTAAAGAAAGAAGTTTAAAGAAATTAAAAATGGGAGCTTAAGTTATCTATTTTATAATCAAGTGTGAACATGATATTACATAGATAGATATAGTTATTTTAGGAAAGATCATGTCTTAGGATAGATCTTATCTTATGGACGGAAACTATATCTTTGACAAAGATTGAAAGATCAAATCGATAAGAGTCTTATAAATACCAAGGTATTATACGGGTTATAAATACGTCTTTATTCTAGGCCATTATTTTTTATACATAGGAGATACTTAGGCCGTGCCATTATGATGATTGATGGTCACAAATAGTGGTGGAACTGGAAACATTTCCTAGCTTGGAAGGACGAAATTTTTTCAAGCTTAGACAATTTTTGTAACACCAAAAAATACAAAGTACTGAAAAATATATGAAAAAATCTTCAGAAATTATAAATGCGTAACACGAATAAGTATTTGAAATATGTATTTTTTATTACACGATAATCAAATACTTTAATATAACCCATTGTTTTGAAACTCTTTGGTGCAAGTACAATATGAAGGTATGGAATTTAGAGAAAGATAGAACTAGAAATGTTTTGACTAAATAAATGATATGTGAAATGGTTTGCATACGTCTAGTCTTGAAACGTTTGTAACATTTAACTCGGATGTCGAATTAGAGTTTATAATATGTCAATTCGAAGATCTTGAGGAGAGATATATATCTACACACACTAGGTAAAAAATATTGAATTGGGGGGGCATGGTCCCTTCCAGCCATATACTAGTTTCACTCATAGTTATTGACATCATCACCAACTAGCTTGGCTATTGAGGCTTGACCAAGTCGGCCTTTGTAGGAAAACCCAATGTGTCCGAAATATAAAGGGCATATTTGATAATTGTTTGTGTTTTTTCAATTATTAAGTTTGAGCTCATAAATACAAGACAAGCCTTTTTGGTATAGTTTGAAAAAACTAAGATCTTATTTCATTTTAAAAACTCACCCTTAAAATACAAACCAAAATTCATATTTTCAAAAGTAATGATAACAAGCAATCTTAGCTTTAATTCAATTTTAACTATACTATTATTCTTTTAACCACCACTGTCCCATCCCTCCCCCCAACACAAACAATACCACCCCACCCCCATTGCCAGTCAACAGAAAACTTAAGTGTTACAAAATATATCCGTAAGTTAAAACATTGAAAACTCTTTTTCTTGACTCCGATTAATGCTTTATATACCAATTCAATTAGTTGGTAGCTAGTAACTGAAATATCTATGTTGGGGGTGGGAGTCCAATCAAATTCAATTGGGAATAAAGTTGAACATGATTACAAGCAAGTTCAAAATTGGATCTAGGGAAGAATCAATGAAATAGAGGGTATATTTGAGAAGAAAGTAAGACTACTAGATGATATGTATAAAGCATTACAAATTGAATAGTACAATTTAGATTAGCAATATGAGTGTGAGGTTTAAAATAAAGAATTACAAACTATTGAGTAAAAGAGTTGAAGCAAAAACAGCAGAAAGAAACAGATTTAGATGGAGATTCATGAAGAAGAGAAGATCGAGTGAGAGGAGCTCTAGCTTGAGCAGAAATGCTCTAATCCATTTCATCAAAAAGTTGAGTCCCAAAAGAGACTTTTCTGACCTTTTAAATGGTCAATTTAAAGGGGCTCAATGGCCTAGCTTCACATAGAAGCAACAAACAAATAGCACAAAATAAAAGGAAAGTGCTCAAGAACTAAAGTTCACTTATTACAACACTCCCCCTCAAACTAGTGAGTGGAGAACAAGTTCACAACTCCTAGTTTGGACAGTAATTTGCCATATTGATCAATCAACCTTCAGAATTTTAGTGAAGAGATCTGCATGTTGATCTTTAGTGTTGATATATTTTGCTTCAATTTTACCATTCAAGACTTTGTCACGAACTAAATGGCAATCTACTTCGTTCTTTCATGGAAGACCGGATTTTTTGCAATATAAAAGGCTGCTTGATTGTCACAGTACAACTCAATAGCTTCTTTGTGCTTCACATTCAGATCTTGAAGGAGTCTAATCAACCATGTGATTTCACAGCACGTAGCAGCCATGGCCCTGTACTCAAATTCTGCTGTTGACATGGCTACAAAGCTTGCTTTTTAGTTCTCCAAGAGATCAAGGAGTCACCTAACATGATGCATAAACCGGTGAGAGATCTTCTAGTCATTGGACAGGCTTGCCAGTCTGCATCATAGAATGCTCTTAGCTTCAGATCAGATTTTCCAAACAGTAGTAATCCTTGTCTTGGAGTGCCTTTCAAGTACCTAAGAACATGTTTAGCTGCTTGCCAATGACTTGTGCAGGGTGTCTACATAAATTAGCTCAGGACTTGCACTGCATAAGTGATGTCAGGCCTTGTAACTGTCAAATAAATGAGTTTGCCAATCAATATCCTATATTGATCAACATTTTGAAGTAACTCCCCCTCTTTGGATAGCTTCTCATGACAATCCAAGCGAGTATTTAGAGGTTTGGAGCCTATCATCCCAGTCTCTTCAAGCATCTCTATCACATACTTTCTCTGATTGAGTAAAATGCCTCTTTCAGTCCTTTCCACTTCAATGCCTAAAAAATACCATATAGTGCCTAGATCCTTGACTTGAAAATTCTAATGAAGATGTCTTTTTAGAATATCATTCTCCTTGTCATCATTTCCAATTATTAACATGTCATCCACATAGACAAGTAAGGTTGTAAATGACTTGTCTGTCTTTTTAGTGAACAAGGAACAATTTGCCTTTGATTGCACAAATCCAGCAGCTTAAACAACACTGGAAAATTTGGCAAACCATTGCCTTGGCGACTGTTTCAGTCCATACAAGGACTTATTTAGTTTGCACACCAAAGGAGAGCAATTGTACTCTTGATAAATCTCCCCCTGAGTACAATTATGAGAACTCTCCCTCTGATTTGCATATTGTCTTGATTTTAGAAATTTATAACCAGGTGGCAAGGTTATTAGGATCGGGATTCTAGGTCGGATCGTTGAGGGTCTTTTGGATCGGGTCGTAAGACCGGATTGTTGAATCGTAAGATCCTACATTATAACTAAAAATATGCAAGGATAACCTAATAGATTGTATATTTTATTATATATGAAGTAAGAAAATGATAAACATTATTAATTTGATTATTAAAAATGTTGTAGGATGAACTAGTCAAATATTTTAATGTAAATGAGACATTGACCTTAAAATTATAAATAATACATAATCATAATTGTCATTTTATAGGATCGTAATAATCGTTTGTAAAGTCGTTAAAATCATTTATATGATCGTTAAAATCGTATGTAAAATCGGGATTGGATCGAGATTGTATTCTAAACCATTTAAGATCCTACTCCAATAAGATTTTACTTAGGATCGTGGATTGTTTCGCATGTTATGGATCGTAGGATCGTTACAATCGTAGAACCGGGTCGGGATTTTAATAACATTGGGTGGCAAGGTCATATACACATCTTCCTCCAATTCCCCATTCAGGAAGGCATTTGTCACATCTAATTGGCTAATATTCCAACCTTTTATGACTGCAATAGCAAGCAACACTCGAACAATAATCATTCTTGCAACAGGGGCAAAGGTCTCTGCATAATCTATCCCTTCAATTTGAGTGAACCCCCGGGCCACCAGTCGAGCCTTATGTCTATCTAATGACCCATCAGCTTTAAATTTTAATTTGAATAGCCACTTTCAAGTAACAATAGAATGATCTTCATGTAATTCAGTAATAGTCCAAGTGTTGTTCTCCTCAAGAGCATTTAATTCAATTAACATTGCTTCACATCAAGCAGGATTTTTAATAGCATCTATTATAGACTTGGGTTATGAATAAGGGGCCACTTTGGTCATAAAAGCTTGGTATGCTAGAGAGCAATTTTTGTAAGTTAGACAGGCAGATATGGGATAATTGACTTTGTGAGAGTAGGATTGTTCAGGTGTGGGGTCATGATTAGCCATGCACACATAATCTTTTAGCCAACCAAGAGGTTTATGCTCTCGAGTAGAGTGCCTTAGGACAGGTTCAGGAGGGGCAGAATGTGGCTTAGAATCTTCAAAGTCAGTAGAGACAGGAGAAGGAGAGTAGTCTGCCAGGGAGATATCAAGAGGTGAAGAGGAAAAATTATGTGAATCGGGAGCTTTGGGTGAGGAGTCAGATAAGGGAGCCATGGAAGGAGGGTGATTAAATGAAATGTAGTCCATGGGAAAATTAGAGTCTACAAATTCAGGAAAGGACTGAGATGGAGTTGAAGAAGATTACTCTTTTGAGTAAAGTTTATATGGGAAGATGTGTTCATAAAAGAGAACATCTCGACTAATCAAAGTTTTGTGTGTTTTGAGATTGTAAACCTTGTACCCTTTCATGCCATAGGGATACCCAATGAAGACACAAGGATCAGACCTTGAATGAAATTTCTTAAGAGATGGTGAAGGAAGGTTGGAAACAAAGCACAAGGAGCCAAAGACTCTCAAGTGTTGATATGAAGGAGGATTTCCAAACAGACTCTCAAAAGGTGTTTGATTGTTAAGCATGGGATTTGGAAGTCTGTTTATGAGGTACGTTGCTGTGAGAATACTATCACCCCAAAACTTGATTGGTAATTCAGATTTGATCATTAAAGACCGAGCTATCTCAAGAATATACCTATGGCGCCTCTCTACCCTCCCATTTTTTTGTGGGGTGTACACGCAAGATTTTTGATGAACAATTCCTTTGCTTTGAAGAAAAGATGTTAAGGAAGAGTCCACAAATTCAGTGCCTTGATCAGTTCTCAAGGTTTTGACCTTAGTCTCAAGTTGTTTTTCAATCAACAAAATGAAATTTTGAATATGAGTAGAAACCTCACTTTTGTATTGCATTAGAAAAGCACATACAATTCTACTTTTGTCATCAACTATAGTGAGGAAATATCTAAAACCATCTTTAGTGGGTTTGTCATAGGTACATCACAATGTAAAAGTTCACACACATTTGTAGCTATTGACTAACTCGTAGAAAAGGAAGTTCTAGTTTGTCTTGCTTGGGGACAAACTGTACAAACATGATCAAAAGTGTGTTGTATCTCTTTCTCTATGGTTTGTATATGCTTCATTTTGACAAGAGGAGCATGTCCCTCTCTGAGATTCCACATAACAGTGGGATTAGGAATGACAGAGATTTCTTTGGAGGGGAAAAGTGGCAGAAATCTTTGAGCACTAAAAGCTTGACTATTAAGAGAGAGTTGAAGTTCACTTGGAAGTTCTTCAGAAGATTTAGGATCCATATAGAAAAGGCCGTTTTGGTATTTACCAAATGCAATCATCTTCTTCCTTGATTGGTTCTAAACAATGCAATAGTCAAGAACCATGGATACATGACAATGTTGTTCATGGAGAAGTTTAGATAAGGAAAGGAGATTGAACTTAAAGCTAGGAATGCATAGAACATGATGAAGAGTCATATTTGGCATATTAATAGAGCCAATGTGAGTAATCTGTTTTACACTCCCATTTGGTAAATTGATAACAGTGTTAGAAGGGGAAGGGTAAGCTTTGGATAAGTTGGCTAGGTCAAAGGTCATGTGGTCAGGCCCCACTGTCTATAATCCATAGTCTAGTAAAATAAGATGCATTTAAACAAAATTTACCTGCAAGGTTTGATCCATAAGAGGCATTGTTGCTTGACTGTTGCTTCATAAACATCGTGAAGTCATTGAACAACTACTGGTTGTCCATTTGTCTCTGATGTTTATGAAGCAAATGGACACATATTCAAAATCCATGAATAGACATTATCATTGCATCTATCAAATTGAGCATCATTTTATAGGGTTCTAGCTAGATATCGACCCCTCAATCATCCACAATATATTTTTCACCGAGAGAGCTTTGGTCATGGATTTCTTCCATCTTCGGTAATTATCTCCAACCAATTTGATTGTTGACAAGGTCATTTCAGAATTATCAAAAGGATGTATAAAAAGTGGATTCAGCAAGTCACTTACAGAGATCTGGTCTCCTCTTCTGCGTTCATGATTCAAGGGAGAATTGCTCCATGGATTGTTTGATTCCAAGTTCATTGAGCCAGATTCAGATACCGAGTGCTTCGACATGAATGATAGATGTAGCAAGGGACCAGCTAGAGGAAGTAAGCGAGAGGAGACTGAGCAATCGAAACAATACCACAGAGAACACAACTAGGATAAAAAAAAACCTAGATGCGCTGACGCAGAAATCACAAGATGAAGATATCAAAGAGATCGTAACTACTGCTCTAATACCATATTGAGTAAAAGAGTTGAAGTAAAAACAGCAGAAAGAAAGAGACTTAGATGGAGATTCATGAAGAAGAGAAGATCGAGAGAGAGAGAGAGAGAGAGGAGCTCCAGCTTGAGCAGAAATGCTCTAATCCATTTCATCAAAAAGTTGAGTCCCAAAAGAGACTTTTCTGACCTTGTAAATGGTCAGTACAAAGGGGCTCAACGGCCTGGCTTCACACAGAAGTAACAAACAAATAGCACAAAATAAAAGGAAAGTGCTTATGGACTAAAGTTCACTTATTACAAACAACCCTCTCCCACGAATTGATTTGTCTCACTACTTCACTTGGCAACGAGCCATGCTTGACTAGGTCAACATGGGAAAGAAGACTTCCTCTATCTTCTTAGTTATCCTCTGTATTAGAAATGGATTCGCTTTAAATTGGACAAAATACGAGCTTCTCAAAATGAGATTGTATGTGAATAACTTCCTCTTCCTCCCGATAACAAGAAATCACTCTAGAGCTGTCTCAAAAAATAAGACAATTGTATAATGTTCGCATAGCGCCTTTTTTATAAATTATATGGCACTTTTTTGTGCGTATTAAATATAAATGAATTAAGGAGATGACGCTTTTTAAAAAGCGCCATAGAAAAGGACACGAATGCCACTTTTTCATAAAATGTGCCATTTAAATATTTTTTCAAATATATACCAACACGCTTGGCACTTTTTTTTTTGAAAAAGGGCCATGCGTGTCAATTTACTTATTTGTTTACACAATCTTTTTTCTTAAATAAATTTTGAGTTATGCCAAGTTCTCTATATACTGAATGTTTTCTACAACAATTCCACCAAATAAATGAGCCATTCCAAGTTCCTGCATTCCATTCTCAATTTTTTTACAACTATATAATTCCATCCAAAATTAATGAGCCATATATTCCATAATATTTATAGAACCTTCTCTATGTACATAAAATAGTCGATCATGTGCAGGATTATCTCGTGTTCAAATTCAAAAAACATAGAAAAAAAAGATCAACTAGCTACTACATTAACACCATGTTTGTCACTTGTGACTATCCCTTAAATCACTAGCTAATTATTCTATCATACTGTTAAACCACCATTTGCAAATAAGGTGCAACATGTCCAAGCCACTCATATGTTAGATCATCAATCTGTTCTTGTGTGTATGTGTCTGATGAGCCCGACAAATACTACATTGAGAATACATAAAAGTATTAGTACATTGTACAAAAAGGGAAATAAAAACAACCGAATTTGTTCATACTTAAGAAAACATGCCGATTCTGGAATAGTTTTAACACCATATTCAACAATGTCCCTCATCATCCGACATATGAAATAAGCGCATAGCACGAAGTTTGGTTGAAGGGGGGACACTTCTACGTGACAAAAGAAAAAATTATGTGAATATACATCCTTCATTCTTAGTAAAAATAAAAATAAAAGGGTTGCAAAGATTTGTCAACAAGACTAGGTTTCTTTAAACATGTAAATAAATTAAAACAGATATTATCCTCCTTTCTGATTTGTCAACAACCATAAGATTTTCCTCACATCTGAACAACAAAAGAACAAACAAATATACTCCTAAGTGCATCACTATATAGAAAGGTAGCTACTCCTTGGAATACCAGACAAATACGTGAGTATTAGAAGACATGATCAATTAGATTTAGCTTCTCCAAGTATTAGCAGATTTGATCAATTAGGTTTATAAAAATAACTCTTATTTCAAAACAGATCGAGATGGTAATGCCAATATTCTTTTTAATCAAGGAAAGAACACCATACTCAAGTAATCAACTTTCACTTTTCAGCAAAATCACAAAGAATGTTATTTGCTTAGCCTTTCATGAGTATCACAATATATTCATGACTCGGTGCATGCAAAGTCACATGATCAAAATGACATGTAGAGTATAATAAAAATGATATTTGACACCAACAAAAAGGACAATAGCCTATAACAGATATACCGGAAAAACAGAAAGCAAGAGCAATAGAAAGACAGCAACAAAAACATCAATGAAGATCAAAACAGGCAACATCAGCAACGAACAATGAAGATAAATAGAAACCATAAATTCAACAAATCAAACAGCAAGAACACGCTATAAGTACTTGATGTAAAAGTTGGTCACTAACTTTGCTGTTTACCCTACACATGTTGTCCTCCTTTTTAATTTAATGAGCTCGAATATTACAAAATGGCTAGGATAGTACACATTTTATTATGAAAAAAATTTGACCTAAAGAACCAAAAGTTGAAGCCCCAATTCTTTCCTTTGTTGTTCATAATGAAATAGTTCAAGCATTTCCTCGATTTGATCGGTTCAAGCTTCCTTCTTAATATCTCTTGTACAACAATATACCATAATTTTTCTTAAGCATTCATGAGTATGCAAAAAAAAAAAGATCACCAAACTCAAAATGATCAGCAAATATTTCTGATTCAGGAACAACATTTCGGATGTGTTGCATTTATTCTTCTACGTTGTAACAGACATAATGAAAATCACAAACATCAAAGATTCAAAATGCAAACATAACCTACCAATTATTTAATCATGTATAAAGCAATTGATTAATAGAGAAAATTATTATGCTCATCCTTGGTCCACCAGTATGACGTACAACGACACAATTCTCAACTAACAGTTTCATCACATGCAAACAGGATAAGCTTTCTCCAAACACAATCATATAAAAACCTAGAAGATTCAACGACTATCAACATATAGATGTCTAAAACTAAATCGTCTAAACTAAATCTAGGAACATGTAGAGGCCTAACCTTTATATTTATCCATGAAACAGTCGATGGTTTTGATTTGAGCACCCTTAATTATCGGAAAGGTGTTCAATGCCATACATAAAACAATGTCCACAAGTATAATTATAATGCACTAATACGTGTGTATTAATTGAATGAAAAATAGAAGTATAACTAAAACACATACTTCATACACATTTTAGCAAAATCTTCTGGAATACTTCCTCTCAATGAATCTAACAAATAAACTTTACTCATGGATAAAATCCATTGATTTCTTAAAAAACCAAATCAGTAAGTAAGAAATATTAGATCGACCAAGTAGTTATGAGGAAGCTTAAAATTCAGGCAAGTTACTTGTGTGACAGAGAGAAAGAGAGAGTAAAACTTACCTTGAATTGTATTGTGCAACCCGCTCAACGGCTCGAACAATTTTTCCATTTTTATGAAGAACAATACCCAAGTGCATGTGTTGGACAGAGAAACAAATGCGAGGTCGGGCTGTACTTAAGACACAAAAATATGTCGTTTTCCATTAAACATAGTTATCCAACTTTATCTAAATGTAAAAATATTTATATAGCAGTTAAAAACAATATATACACATACTTTATATAAAAGCTGTCATGTATAGCTTCACTGTCCTCTTGTTTTAACCACATGGAAAGATCATCATTAGGGTTCAAGTAATTATTTGATCATATATGTTGTAACGTGTGTCATCTAATATTACCAACGGACAATATACATCTCTGATTTTACATTATTATAACTAGAAGTATATGTCCATGTACTTGTACGAGTTCATAATTCTGTTTGCGTATTGGTATTTGTATTTTTAGAGAATATTAGATTTTTTTAGTCCAACAAATCACTGCTGGAAAACGCGTCTGTAGCCAGGAAAATAGACACGACTTTCGCCACAAAAATAACCACGAAATCACGTTAGCCACGACATCCCCAACGGATTGCCCTACGAAAGGTGCCCTGGGGCTAAAACATGCGAGGCTAAATATCACTCTGAAAAAGAATCACAGAATTCTAGTTTTGTGGCTATTTAGCTGCAAATAATAGCCACGAATTAATTCATTGCTAAATGTGTGACTATTGGCCACGAAAGTCACGTTCAACCATATTAGCCAGAATTGAATTTCGTGGTTGGTTTTGAGTGCATCAGCATCAAATGTTAGCCACAAATGTATTTTGTATCTAAGTTCGAGTCGAATTTGAACGCATAATCGCACCTATTTCGTGGCCATTAGCCTTGAAATTTGCCATGAATCTATTTAGTGGGAAAATCCGTGGCGATTTAGCCTTGAAATTTGCATTGAATTTATTTTGTGTCTAATTTTGTGGCTAAATAATTACGCATTTAAAAAAAATAAAAATTATTATACAATAATATTGCATATTTGCATCATCATATTAATGAAATTACATAGTCTATAATACTTGTTTCAACATCCCGCAATAAACCACATTTTATCCACATGCTAATACAAACCCAAAACAAACCAAAAAAATACTAACAAGTGAAGCAAAATTCAAAACTTACTACATGTTAATGCTAGCCAACCAATATAATTTCCAATGGCTAAAAATCTATGCCTGTAAAATTGAGATAACAACAGCAACAACACCCTTTGCATTTCCTAGAACATGAAAGAGCAAGCAAACATATATTAGCCTTATATTCTTCAAACCAGACAACAATAAAATCTGATATAAAAAATGCAAACTCATGAGAAGGTGATGATCAACCTAATACCATGACTAACAGCGTAACTCCTAAAAAGCTAGAATTTATGTACTCATTTGTAACAAAAAGCCCTCCAAATTAACAAATTTCCAATCACAACCAAAGCAACATAATTAACTATGGAGAGGTTCTTTACAACATCAGAAGAATAAATATGTGAACCAAGAAAAACCCTTGTCACAGTAGCTACAATTCCACTGATGTTCTAAGTCAATACTATCATTGAACGATGATTCATGCTTGATTAATATACCACCTGCCCAATCTATAAAATGTAAAGCCATTATAAAAGTGATTACCTTGATAGAAACATTTCTTTGGTGACAATACTGATTACTGTTGGCTTATAGAATGTCAATCCAAGGTTGTGTCTTTTATCCCCAAGAATTATCTTTGCTCCCTTCAGAAAAAAAAAAATGAAATTCAGAAGAGCCAAAATAGACAATTCTGTAACCAATCGGAATAGCAAATTTTTCATAATACCTGCACATTCAAACATTACCTGATAAGTCCTCAAATGGATTGTTGGGTACATTACCTGAAATCTTCAAGAGAGGAGATTTAGCAAGCAAATGGCAAACAGAATAGCAAATGTTAAGCACATACAAAAGGAGAGCAATTTCTTCGAGGGTCAAAAGATGCAAGCTTACCTAGTTAGATGTTGTATATAGACGACGGAAACAACAAATTGGCAAAGTGAGCTCCTTCAAAGTGCTGTAAAAGAAGTGTCCAGAAAGAACAGAAGTTAATATGGGAAATCAAACAACATAGAGAGCAAGGAAAACTAAGTAAACAGTCATTAGATGTTTTATTACATATAGTCTTTAGAACAAGGAAAATAAAGTCTGTTGCCTCTTCTTGAGCAGCTTTCCCCATGTTTGCCTTTGCTTGCAGATTTGCCTTGGGTTGCGAATTGCTCTAGCAAACTTCCAGTGAAACACGCAAACAATTTGTTAACTTCATCGCCTTTCGATACTATTAACATTCTACTAAAGCTATAAAATTGATGGATGAGAGGCGAGCAAGGCACTTAACCGTGAGATTGTTGTTTCAAGCTCTCAAGCAAAGATTGAGCAGACTCAACCTCAACATATGTTGGCAATTGGGGCGCCAACACGTCCAGCTTGAACCGCAAAACATCGGGCATCGCTACCCCGTCCTGAGTGAGCCATAGCATTCAATCTAAGCAGAGAGCTCTTACTGAAATTGAAAAGAAGAGGGAAGTTAACATTGCCTAAGTAAGTGTGCATCGGGCAAGAAAGAACATGAACTATTCCTACATAACCATGTCAAATAGAAATACAACTCTTACTGAAATTAAACAGAAGTGCTCCTAAAAGTGAAGCACTAACCGGAAGTTTGCTAACTCCATGCTTTGCTGCTGTCTGAGAAGGTCGTCCTTTGCCCATCCTTGAGACACATAAATTTTAAGAGTTATAACTTATAATCTTTAGAAGCAGATACTAATGTAAGAGAAATCTGAAACCAACAGAAAATGAAACCAGAAGGAGTGCTAACCGTCTCATTGTCCGATCTAACAACATCACACAGACGACTTGGCCAATCTAGTTGAACGGACCATAGAGCTGCGAATCATTGACATTGAACTCCAGGTCTCCGACGTACAGAGACATCATCACAAACGAGTTCGAACCCGGAGCAGCCGCCGCAGGGGAGCTGCCTGGCGCCACACCGTTGGCCGCCGATGGAGCCTGAGGCTGAACCTGCTGCACCTGACCCGTCCATTTTCTAATGTCGAAATCTCCGGAAGGATTGAACAAATTAGGATAAGATCTGGGAGTGGATGAGAGCCGTGTAGATCTGAGAGCCGCGTAGATCTGGGAGTGAATGAGAGAGCAAAGAGAGAGCCGCATGTTAGAGGAAAGTGAACAAATTAGGGTTAGAATCGTTAGTGAAAACGCCTTATGGGCTTAGTTTTTAGTGGGACAAAAGTTACTTTTTCCCTCTTAAATATTAAATGTTCCCTCCTTTTAACATTTCATCCCGCCCAAATTTGTTTTAGCCAAATATTCGCACCATTTTCCCTCCTAAACCAACGCCCAATTTTGTTTTAACCAAATATTCCCATATTTTCCCCACCTAAACCACCGTCGTGGGGCGTTGCCCCCCGAACCCCCTACTAGGGGGATCCTCCCCCTAGGACCCCTGGTGTTGTCGGGGGCTCCGCCCCCGAACCCCTGGCGGGTACTTATCAACATCAAGCATATGAAGATCATAATAGAGGTTTAGGTTTTGTTAAACTTTAACCAAACTCTAATGTAATATAACGATTTCTTATAAGAATGAACGATTCTAAATAAATATAACGATTTCTTATAAAAATAAATGGTTGTAAAGGAATATAACGTTTTCTTATAAGAATAAATGATTCTAAAGGAATATAACGTTTTCTTATAAGAATGAATGATTCTAAGGAAATCGAATGCTTTCTTATAAGAATGAACGATTCTAAAGAAATATGACGTTTTCTTATAAGAATGAAGGATTCTAAGAGAATTTTACGTTTTCTTATAAGAACGAATGATTCTAAAGGAATATGATGATTTCTTATAAGAATGAACGATTCTACCAGAATATAATGATTTAGTGTTTATGGTTTACGGTTTAGGGTTTGGGGTTTAGGGTTTAATGGTTTCTTATAAGAATGAACGATTATGAAGGAATATAACGATTTCTTATAGAATTAACGATTCTAAAGGACTATATTGATTTTTTATAAGAATGAACGATTCTAAAGGAATATATCAATTTCTTATAAGAATGAACGATTCTTAAATGAATATATTGATTTCTTATAAGAATGAACGATTCTATAGAAATATGACGTTTTCTTATAAGAATGAAGGATTCTAAGAGAATTTTACGTTTTCTTATAAGAACGAATGATTCTAAAGGAATATGATGATTTCTTATAAGAATGAACGATTCTACCAGAATATAATGATTTAGTGTTTATGGTTTAGTGTTTAGGGTTTAGGGTTTAGGGTTTGGGGTTTAGGGTTTAGGGTTTAGGGTTTAATGGTTTCTTATAAGAATGAACGATTATGAAGGAATATAACGATTTCTTATAGAATTAACGATTCTAAAGGACTATATTGATTTTTATAAGAATGAACGATTCTAAAGGAATATATTAATTTCTTATAAGAATGAACGATTCTAAATTTATATATTGATTTCTTATAAGGATGAACGATTCTAAAAGAATATAACGTTTTCTTATAAGAATAAACGACTCTAAAGGAATATATTGATTTCTTATAAGAATGAACGAGTCTAAATGAATATATTGATTTATTATACGAATGAACGGTTCTAAAGTAATATAACGTTTTCTTATAAGAATGAAGGGTTCTAAAAGAATATAACGATTTCTTAAAAAAATGAACGATTCTAAAGAACTATATTGATTTTTTATAAGAATGAACTATTCTGAAGGAATATATTGATTTCTTATAAGAATGAACGGTTCTAAAGGAATATAACGATTTCTTATAAGAATGAACGAGTCTCAATGAATATATTGATTTCTTATAAGAATGAACGATTCTGAAGGAATATATTGATTTCTTATAAGAATGAACGAGTCTCAAGGAATATATTGATTTCTTATAAGAATGAACGATTCTAAAGGAATATAACGATTTCTTATAAGAATGAACGATTCTAAATGACTATATTGATTTCTTATAAGAATGAACGATTCTGAAGGAAAATATTGATTTCTTATAAGAATGAACGAGTCTAAAGGAATATATTGATTTCTTATAAGAATGAACGATTCTAAAGGAATATAACGTTCTCTTATAAGAATGAACGGTTCTAAAGGGATATAACGATTTCTTATAAGAATTAACAATTCTAATCAAAGGAATATAATGATTTCTTATAAGAATAAACGATTCTAAAGGAATATAACAATATCTTATAAGAATGAACGATTCTAAATGAATATAACGATTTCTCGTAAGAATGAACAGTTCTAAATGAATATAACGATTTCTCATAAGAATGAACGATTCTAAGGGAATATAACGATTTCTCATGAGAATGAACGATTCTAAAGGAATATAACGATTTCTCATGAGAATGAACAATTCTAAACGAATATAATGATTTCTCATAAGAGTGAACGATTCTAAAGGAATATAAAGATTTCTCATAATAATGAACGATTTCTAAAGGAAATTATTTTAAATTATTATTCTCGAATAATCTGGTCTTAAACATGCATGATAATGTTATTATCATAAATATTATTATTCTACAAAGTCATTTATAATTTATTAAAAATTATTAATTTCCTAGGTGAGCATGATTGATATTTTATTTTAATAAATATTCTTTATAAAGGCCTACGGGTAATATTTATTAAAACTTTAAAATAATTGTTATTTATAGCGGAAATAATTTTACAAATAATAAAAATTAATTAGGAGTGGGCTTGGGAGGTAATAGAAAATCTGATGGGCTTGGGAGTAAAAAGCAATGGGCTCGTTTTGGATCACTCTACTCGGCCCAGATGGAGGAGCAGCCCAATCCAAACTCTTCTCTTCTTCCTTCGTTTAAATCATGTGGTTATATCTGCAGATTTACCACGAAATGAAGAACTCGTGGCTAATCTCGTGACTATTTCTGCAAAATTTTCCAAACAAACAAAGTTAGACACGAAATGAAGAACCCGTGAATAGCCTCGTGGTTATTTCTGCAGATTTCTCACGAAATGAAGAACTCGTGGCTAATCTCATGACTGTTTTTGCAAATTTTTCCAAACAAACAAAGTTAGACACGAAATGAAGAACTCATGACTAGTTTGGTGGTTATTTCTGCAGATTTCTCACGAAATAAAGAAGTCGTGGCTAATCTCGTGATTGTTATCGTAGATTTTTCCAAACAAACTAAGTTAGACACGAAACTAAGAACTCGTGGCTAGTTTTGTGGTTATTTCTAAAAATTCTAATGAAATAAAGGACCATTTATGAGTCAATGATTCAAATTACCCACATAAATAACCACAAAACTAGCCATAAATATCATGTGGGCACTTAGCTCCAAATTTTGTCGTGAATATACACTCGAATCTTTTTTCGTGGCTAATTAGCTACTATACTAGAAGTGAATCTAGCCGCATGAGATATTCGCGTCAATTTGGCCTAAACTTTAGCCACGAGCATGTTTTCATGACAATATGGCCAGAAATCTACAACCAAATTTAGCCGCACGCTTTTTTCGCGGCGATTCAGCCTCAAAAATAGCCGCAATTGTATTTTTCATGGCAATATAACCACAAACATAAATATTTGTGGTTAAACTTGTGGCCTTTGCCACCCAAAGTAACCTCGACAATATTCGTGGCTAAATATTTTCTGGCTACAGACGCGTTTTCCAGCAGTGAATTCTCTATCCCATTCTTTAAAATAGGGATGGAAGGGAGAAAATGAAATGTTTTCTCTAAATTTAGGAAATTCTCCAAATATATTTGAGGAATGAATTAAATATGGGTGTTTTACATGTAAGAGCAACCCCAAGAGCTTCCCTATATGTATTGGTATTTGTGTTTTTAGAGAATATTAGACTTTTTTTAGTCCAAAAAATTCTCTATCATCCCATTCTTCAAGATAAGGATGGAGGGGAGAAAATGAAATGCTTTCTCTAAATTAAGGGAATTCTCCAAATACATTTGGGGAATGAATTAAATATTTGTGTTATACATGTAAGCATGCAATTGGTTATATTAAATTTTTTAGTATTTTGAAAAATATTTTATATATAAAATAATAAAAAAATAAATGTTAGGTTCTTCAAAATAAGGAAAGTATTGGAGTTGAACTAATTTTTTTTAGAGAATTTGATATTCATTTCCCCATTTTGAAGAAAATTATAGAGAAACTGTTGGACATGCTCTAAACATGCAATTGGTTATATTAAATTTTTTTAGTATTTTGAAAAATATTTTATATATAAAATAATAAACAATAAATATTAGGTTCTTCAAAATAAGGAAACTCTTGGAGTTGAACTAATTTTTTTAGAGAATTTGACATTCATTTCTCTATTTTGAAGAAAATTATAAAGAAACTATTGGATATGCTCTAACAACTCGAAAAAATAAGTAGTAATTTTCTACGCGTATTGATTATCAAGAACAAACTTGTGAGCCCACACGAATTCAATCTTACATGAAATGCCTTCAACCACTATGCGCCGTCTCTTTAACACTAGTAATTGAATATGGGATCCCATGAAACAATTGCAATGTCACAATCATGACTAGACAAAATGAAACTAAAATCCTCACCAAAAAAAAATGAACCATAAAATTATCGAAGTTTCCCAACCCGTGCCGAATTCAATCTATATAAACTCCTCCAATTATATTCCTACCTATCTCACACATTCCAACTTCAACAACAAATAAAAAAAAAAAAACACTTGAGCATACTAATTTACAAAAACAAGATTATGGCCACCCTACTTCTAGCACTATTCTACCTTTCAATCTTCCTATTAGCTCTAATCCCCATATTCACCCTCCCCTTCTCTCCCTTTAGCAACAAGAATGGCATCCCTCGAAATTGGCCGGTCCTCGGTATGTTACCGGCCCTTGTGGCCAACTTCAACAACATCTTAGACTGGGCCACGGTAATTGCAAATCATAACGATCAAACCACAATTTTAATTAAGGGTCCATTGTTCTCTAACTTGAACCTTTTGCTCACCATGGACCCTTCCAATGTCCAATACACATCGAGCACTCGATTCTCAAACTTTCCTAGAGGACTGAAGTCGAGGGAGAACTTTGATGTGTTTGGGGACGGGTTCTTTAACTCGGACAATAAGGAATGGGTGAGCCATAGGAAGATCCATAGGTCTTTCTTCAGCCACAAGCAATTCAACGAGTCCTCAACTAGGTTGGCCTTCGAGAAGGTGGAGAAGGGGATTGTGGTGGTTCTTGATCATGTTGCCTCCGGTGGCCACCTAGGACGTGGGGGCGCTCGATTGGTTGACTTGCAAGATTTGTTCTCTAGGTACACGTATGATTTGACCCATATGTTGATTGTTGGGTATGATCCTATGAGCCTTTCTCTTGATTGGCCTCAACTACAATTTTCAGAGGTACACGAAATTTTAAACTTCTTTAGCTAGTATTTCTAAAATTTTATTTAGCACATGCTTCACTTTACAGGGTTGAATTTAGTAAACCTTTGTTTAAAAAATTAGTACTTCATGCATACCCTTCCAAATTGTAAAAACTAGAAATTTCAATATTTTTCCACCATTATATATATATAACTTGATTTTGATCTGCGTAAATATATATATACTTATTTTAATCATGGATTTCAATTTGTGCTAGGCCATGAATTGTGCCATGCAATGTGTATGGATGCGTCATTTCCTCCCAGCGCCACTTTGGAAGCTTCAAAGGCTGCTAGGAGTTGGACATGAGAAGGCCCTCAAGAAAGCCAAAGATTTCTTAAACAAATTCTCGACCAAAACCATATTAAATAAGCACGATGAATTCATTTCACGGGGCTCAAAATTTGTAGGAGACGACATCGACATGTTAACATCATACTTGATGGAGAGTGAACACTACCGCTCGGGAGAGGGTGATGATGTCCTTAAGGGAAGCCTCCTAAGCCTCATGTTAGCCGGGAAAGACACCACCTCATCGGCCTTGACTTGGTTCTTTTGGATCATATCCCAACTTCCATCCATTGAGGCCAAGATAAGAGCCGAGGTTGCAAGTGTTATTGCAGAGGACGACAGAGAGAAGCCACACGCGTTTACCCCAGAGGAAATATCCAAACTCGTCTACCTACACGCATCTATATGTGAAACCCTAAGGTTGTATCCTCCGATTCCATTCCAAACGCGTGCCCCATGTGAGTGGGACACGCTTCCTAGTGGCCATGAAGTGGTCCCCAATTCGACCATGGTCGTCATTCCCCTTTATGTAATGGCGAGGATGGAAAGTGTTTGGGGAAAAGATTGTACCCTGTTTAAGCCACAGAGGTGGATTGGAGAGGATGGAGGATTGAAACATGAGCCGTCTCACAAGTTCTTCGCCTTCAACTCAGGTCCTCGTATTTGCCTAGGAAGAGAGGTGGCTCTGACACAGATGAAGGCAGCCATTGCAACCATCTTACACAACTACAATGTTGAAGTCGTCAAGGAACAAAAGGTGGTCCCGGTCAAATCTGTTGTTCTTCATATGAAGAACGGACTGCAAGCAAAAGTTGGCAAGAGGTGGGTTTAACATACAATGCATAGCAATAAGTTGCGCAAAAGCTACCACTTTACCATCCGAATGTTCACTACGTACTCAATTTACATTTCTTGCAGTATTATCATACTAATAAGTAATGTGTACTATGTTTCAACCAAAAAAAAAGAAGTAATGTTTACTATGCATATATAGAGCTACTTGTGGTCCGAATATTGTTCACTACTCAATTTACATTTCTTGCAGTATTAGTATAGTAATAAGTAATGTGTACTATGTTTCAACCAAAAAAAAAGTTAATGTGTACTATGCATATATTGAGCTACTTGTAAAGTGTGTGAAAGTACGTGTACAAGGAAAGAAAATATATTTTAAATCGAAATTAAAGTAGATATGTATGCTTATAAATGTAAATGTAAGTCTATATATATATGGTGTACGTGTTAATTAAAATGTACGTAACTCGATATATTTGAGGCATCAAAATTTGCATCCAGCAATATAAATATATCAGTGTAGTACTTCTACGTAAGTTTTATCTAATGTACTCCATATTTTTATTTTGTAAATGGTGAAAATTTTGTATTACACGGACTGAAGGAGGTGCAATAATGCAGCCGATCGGTTCCGGGGCTAGCTATAACTCTCCGGAAAGAATCGAACAGACCTCCCAGATCACAAAGCCGAAACTATCCAATAACAACCAAACAATTGTTTGGTGGATGCTGTCTTTATGAATCTTTCAATTGTTTGACATCGAGGCGTTTCAGCCAAGATCGAAAAGTATTTGAAGCCTAATCACTAGGCGCATCAAAGAGATTAATTAAGATAGATAGGGATAGGGAGTTATAATTATTGACTCAATTGAGCATGGAAATGTTTTTTCAAGTTTAAGTGGTAAGATGAAGGATACAACATTCTTTGAAGATCATCAAAATGTACTCTAAGAGTAATCTATCTATGTTTTTGGAAAATTGTCAAAAATTTTGATTGGTAATGGATATGGTCAAAATATAAACTTTTGGACGAATATTTGGATTCAAAATTTTGATCTAATGTTGTAGTATATATGACAATGTTAATCCCTTTCTTCGTGTTTCTTGTTTTATTCGAGATAACTTTACTTGGATGTTTCAGCCCTTGCCATTTTTCTACCTGGTCATATTATTGACCTTATCTTACAAATTAGGCTATCAAATACTACTTTAAATTTGTAGGATCAACTTGTGTGGCTTCCCGCGGTAGATGGTTGCTTCTCAGTAAAATTAGCAACGACTATGAAAACTTCTACTCATTTGCCTTCTCTTGGCCTAAGTTGGATATGGGAAATTAACATTTCTCCGAAGATACAAACTTTTATATAGTCTTGTATTGATTATCTCCCAATGACTGAACATTTAAATAGATTCTTTAATCGAGTTCCTAACAGGTGCTCTCTATTCCAATTGGAGAACGAAACAGTTAATCACTTGTTTTTCCATTTTCCTTTTACACTAAAAAAAGATTTCTAATTTACAAACTAAGTTAAATCTTTCATTTCAAATAATAAGCTCTGGAGTTTTCATAGATAATCTCTAACCTCTACCTTAAAAACACATGTCAACTCAACTATTTTATGCTTTTTATGGTGGTACATTTGGTGTCATAGGAATGCGATTATTTTAATCCTTCCAAGATTACTACTAATAGCCTTGCAAATGATATAGCTTTTTCTCAACATCTTCAATGGAATAATGCAAATCCAATTGCTCCTAAATTCACGTCTGTTAGGAAAAGACACAAGGGAGCACATTGGGTTGAACTTCCACAAAATTGGATAAATCTTAAATTTGATGCTTTGAAACAACAAAATTCTTCTACATGCATTTGCCAGCTTTATTGCGCGAGATCACAGTAGTAAGACCCTTTGTTTGGACGGGAAGGATTTGCCTTTAATGAGCACTTTACAAGATGAAGCGCTTTTTCTTTTGTTTGGCCGGTCTTCAGTTTGTTGCGTCTTCAAAAATTTATCGCATCATTATTGAGGGAGATAATCTTATTGTTTTTAATTCCATTAAACGAGTTTGGAAAATTCCGTGTGAAATTCAAACTATAATTCATTATATTAATGCTTTATTATATTCTATTCCGCATGTTCAGATTTTTCAATGTTACAGGAAATGTAATAATGCAGTCGATTTCTTAGCAAGAAGACACATCTCCATGCCTCTTCTTCAACAAGTTCTTTAAAGCTTCCAAGATGCCATTTTAGACAAGTATGGTTTTTATTTTCTCTGAAGTTTGAATGTTATTCATCATCCTATTGTTATGGAATTTCTAAAGATCACCCGCATTGATGATTTAAATTGACCTTATAATTTACGAATAACTTAATGTTTACATTGTATTAAAAAAACAACTACTTTCGTTTACTCCTTTCGCTCCACCTCCTTTTCTACATATCCGTTCCAACGTAAATGATCGATAATGCATGTATCATGGGATATGCCTGCACATGCCCGTGCAAGATTTATTAAGGCCTCGTTTGGTATGTTGTTGGAATCGGATTGGAATCAACAATCGGAATGGAATCGGGAATCGGAATGAACCAATCCTGTGACATGTTGTTTGTTATGCTATCGGAATGAACCATTCCTGAGAATTATAGTTTAAATTTTTTGTTTAGAATTTTAGAATTTATTTTTTAAGTTTTAGGAGTTTTAGGGTTTTAAGGTTTAAGATGAAAAAAAAAATTGGAATGGATGATATCTTTCATTTTCTGCTGGAATCAACTTTGTCTGTATGCTTGAAATGAGTCATTCCTGGGAATGAAATTAATTCTAGATTTTGGTGAACCAAATAATATACTGAAATCAACCATTTCTGATTCACATTCCTGATTCCCAGGAAATCGAACCAAACGAGGCCTTAATGAATGGGCAACCAAATGACGTAGTTGATGCAATTGGGGAGGGGACGCATTTTTGTGGTACCAACCTAGTACCTAATATTTACAATGATCGAGATACTTGTACTGTATTTGATAAATGTCAATTGTCGACCACTATTCTTTCCCATACAATATACATATATCCGTCACGATCCGAACAGATTTACTGTCCAGTGCGTACTCGTATATCTACTTTTATTTGTTAGATAACGTGCGTATAATTTACGGTAATTAGTTGTATACACTATTTTAATTATTATTATTATGGTCCGGTTCAGGTGCGAATGGGCGCCCAAGTGCGAAATAAGAAAGAACAGGAGTCGTTGGATCAAGAAAAATCAAAGGCGCTGATCATTTCACTTAAAAAGGGGAAAAAACGGCACGGACGAATTATTGGCGAATTATTCGTGTATTTTTGAAAAAAACGGAAATAGGACACGCACCCAGATTGTTCATCAATAATGTGGATTTGTTCATCAAAACTGTGATTTTGTTCATCAAAACTGTGATTTTGTGCATAAATAAACTATTGCTTGTGCATCAAAAATCTATTGTTTGTACATAAAAAGTGAACAAATGTGTATCAAAATTACATGAATATGTTCATCAACATTGTGATTTTGTTCATAAAAAACGAAAATATTTATTCATTGGTTTTGGCATATTTGTTCATCGGTTTGTGTATATTTGTTCATTAGTAACATCAATTTATTCACTGGTTTATGCATATTTGTTCATTGCCTTTTTCACATAATTGTTCATTACTAGATGCATATTTGTTCACTAGTAACCTCAATTTGTTCATTGCTATATGCATATTTTTTCATTAATAACATCAATTTGTTCATAGCTAAATAAGGCACAAGCACTCCTCTTCGATTTGTATTAATAGTCCTAAATGTACAAGTTGATGGTATTAATAGTCCTAAATGTACAAATTGATAGCCTTGACACATAAAACATAAGTTTATTTCAATTCACAAATAAGGGTATAATAATGAACAAATAAGGTTATATCAATGAACAAATAAGGGTATATCCATGAACAAATAGGATATATCAATGAACAAATAATGGTATACCAATGAACAAAAAAGAAGTATTTAATGAACAAATAATGGTATATCATGGGTATATCGATGAACAAATAGAAGTATATAAATGAACAAATACGAGTATATCAATGAACAAATATGAGTGTATCAAAACTAATTATATGTGCATAAAAAAACTACATAATATTGTATTTCTACACATAAATAAGGTTAAAAAATAAAATTAAAAATTAAAAAAGTTCGAAATCAATGGAAAATGTTATCAAAAACTCAATGCACAATTAGTTAGTATTGATGAAAAATTGGTGAATATTGATGAACAAATCGCTATTTCTGATGAACAAACTAGGCGTGTCTCATAAAAACGTATTTTTCGAAAAATTCGTGAATAATTCGGGAAAAAATTTGTCCGTGTCGTATTTTATTGAAAAATACGCGAATAATTCGGGAAAAATTCGCTCATGCCGTATTTTATTTTTTTTAATGAATGTTTAATTAGGGATGTTGATTTTTTGGAATGAACGATCGAGATTTATTCTTATTTCCCACACAAGCGACCATTGGCACGGGACTCTTTCTCTTATTATTATTATTATTATTATTATTATTATTATTATTATTATTATTATTATTATTATTATTATTATAAATCAGTATTACAAATTACATAAAGTTGGATGGGAGCCTAGAAACAAGCTGAGACCCCACACCCTTCTGAATGCAAAAACACAATCTATGAAAAATGAAAGCACCACTTTTAGCATTGTTAGAGTGGGCAACAGAAAGAGATTTAATACGGGAAAGCGTGTCAAAAGCCTCCTTATCAAATTCCCCAAACGTAGAGAAAGCGAATGGGATAAATTTGTATCCATTCTCCTCACATTTGGACTCGTACTTCTTCATTTTCCTCTCCACTGCGTTGTGCAAGGCCAACCCAGGCGCCCAAGAACTCGCACCCATACCAGCAAAGGGAGAGACCCCGGTGACATCCACACAAGCATCCTTCCTCTGATGCCAATTAAAGAGTAAAAGGTCAGCAGGTCTAATATCTTGCCCATTCTCCGAGAGAAATCCCATAGGAGCCTCCTTCCGCACCGCGATCCCGACTTTGTAGCAAATACCAACAAGGATATCACGCACCAAATTATGCTTGAACTTCACACCCACCTCACTAGAACAGTGGACATCATGATTCCCCCATTTGTCCATCTTGGGAGCGTTGCAACTCGGACAAATACTACCATCAGAAAACAGAGGTATCATAAGTCTGTAGCACAACACAGAACGAAACTGACGATTGTTCATCCTCTGCCCCAAGCCATCAATAGGGATAGTGAACAAAAAGTCTTGTGCATGAGGAGCACGGATACAGCTAAGAACAACAGTCTCCCTTGGGCTAAGCATGTGTCTAACGACGAGGCTTTTCTCAACGACACCAAAGTAACACCTTGCCAAGGTTTTATTTGGGGGGCAGGAGAAACAGTGGTGAGAGAGATAGCATCGGCGTTGCAAAAGGTATTGAAATCATCAAGAGCATCCTAAAAAGAAGGGCCAGGAGAAACTATACCCGTATTCAACAAAATCTTGGCCTGCAGCGTGCTCCTCTGAAGCCGAGAAGCAAGAAAAGCATAACGGATTACATCTCCAGCAGCAAAGATGCCAAGACCCCCCCTTTGATGGGGAGAGTGGCTAAACGCCATTGCCAATCGCCAAAACCCGGTCCTGATGCAGTGACAACCTTTTCTAAGGAGAGGCGTAAAGCATGGTCGAACTGAACTTGAGCGTCCTTGAAAGACACAGGGGAGCAAGTTCTCAAGGCATAGGACATCTTCGCAACACCATCACAATTACGAAGAAGAAGGAGCTCACATTGGGGGTCATTTAGCCGGTTAACCGCCTCCATTAATGCAATAGTTTTAGAGACTCTCTTCAAGGCCAAGTCCCTACTGAAGCCCACATCCAAGCTGGCCGACCCACCAAGAAGTTTGACACCACTACATGGGCGAGAGATGTTCAATGGGAAAACACCCTCCACCAAACTTCTAGGGTCCTCCACATGCCAAAAGAGCTCAGTTTTATCAACATTTAAGAACAAACCACGTGCGGGCCATCAGACATAATAATGTCAAGCGCCTTGGCCACCATAAGGGTGTCTCCAACAATGGTGCCATCGTCAAGATACCAAGCCTGAAGGGTGAGATAGCAGGCATGATTAATGGACTGAACCAAAGGATGCAGTGCAAGGGCGAACAATAAAGGCCCCAAAGGATCACCTTGTTGTACCCCCTGACATGACCAAAGGACAGAGTCTTCATAGTAGAGCCTAGGAGGTTGAGAGTAACAAAACTCAACCCAAGGAGCAATAGACGGACACTTCAACCTAGTTTCCTGGAGTAGGACACTTCTATCAACAAGATTGAAAGTGTTCTTGAATTCAACTAAAAGCATAGAAAGCCCAACCTCATTGCCCTTAGACTCAAAAGCCTGTTCACAGAGTGCAGAACTGCCTCACAACCCCCAGGAACGCCCACTCCAAACTGAAAATCCTGTAAATAACGGTTCACAGAAGGGCCAACCACAGATGAAGCAACCTTGGAAACAAGCCTCCTCCAAACAATGCCAACAGCAATAGGGCGCAAACCACCACTCGGCTTGACCAAGGGAGTCAGGGGGGCACTAGCAATGTACTCCCCTAACTGGCTAGGACACTGACCCCGTAGGAACAAGTTAACAACCACATTGATAGATCCTAACAAATCATCGGCCATCGCAGAAGCGGCCCCTCCCAAAATATCAACAAAATGTTGAGCCCTAAGCCCATCACGACCACATGAAGTCCCTTTAGGGAAGCTGTGAATCCTATCAAGTACCATATCTCTATTAACAGAGAGAGCTTCCTCACCAAATAGAGAAGAAGGCAAAACCGGCGAGGGGGCATAGGGGTGTTTGGCCTCCAATTCATGAAGAGTGTCAGGATTATAAGGGGCTACTCCAGAAGAAGTAAGAACCTTAATAGCAACGGTGAAATGCCCGTCCCCAAGCTTACGCTTACATTGGAAAAGGTTAACGTCATCAGGGCTTCTTGATTTCTTCACACCCCTAGAGAGAGTCATCTCCTCTGATAAGCGATCAAGCACCAAACCAAGCCTATCCCCAGGATCTCTCCATCTAAGAATGGCCCGAGAAATACACTCAAACTGACAATGCTCCCGTTCACCCGAACGCCGCTGTACCCTATTGGTAGGCACAAAAGCAGTCAAAATGCAACAAGGAAAAATAAGGAGTTGCACCCAAGCCGACACATCATTCGGGCTCAAGAGGACCTTATCCAGAGCACTAAGGAAAACTCTAGCAAAGCCAAGCCTCAGCTTAGGGGGGGTACACTTAACAGTACGCAATTTTCTTGAAAAAACCCGATTAAGAAGATGTATGTCGAAACAAGCAGGAGCACCCCCAGGTAAGGACAACTGAGAGGAAACAGCAGGAGCGCTATCACCATCACCAACCACACCATCAGAAACCAACACAATAGGCCTAGGAGGCTTAGAAATACCAAGGATCGCAACGTCGTCAAAACTAGGTGCATGGATCACAACACCATCAGCATGCTTACAATTTTTACTAAGCCATATACCTGCCTGATGGAGCGTCAAGTCCAAAGCAGAGAAAAAATCAAAGTCACTTGCAACCCGCGCTTTGCGAGAAGTCGCCAAATCCGCAGATTTAAAATGACGCACTCCCAAGTGGTCAATAAAATATTTCTTGGTAAGCCCTCTACCACCTCCACTGTTGCACCCATCGAAACCTTTAAACGGGCACAAAATACGATCTGAACCGGAATCGGCCATGACAGAATTCAACACGAACAACCCAACAGACAAAACTTGAACAAAAGCAGAACAAACACAGCCAAAAGCAGCCAACAAACACCAACCGAACACTACTGGCAAACCTGCTAAACCCAAACCAAAACAGCCTGTCGAACTCACAAACCAACAGAAGCAACCCACAAAGGACAACACCCCAGCAACAAACACACAACAACAAACAAAGTAGACAAACCAGCCTGCCCTAACCACCAGCCACGAACGACAGCAGAAGGACCACAGCAGCCGTGAACAACAACAGACAAAGCAGAAGACGCAGGAAAAAAAAAACACAGCCGGCTGTTGATCACGGCACAGAAAACTCCCCACCACACAGAAGCAGTCCCTGCTCACGGACCACAGCAGACGAACCAAACCAGACACCAAAAAATTAAGCAAAAAACCTAACCTGAAAGGAACTCACAGACTCTCGGACGAGCGAACACTAGCAACCGGAAATTGATGATGACACAGCATCAAACCTTACTGCCGTCCACACCAACGACGACGCACGAACACAACGGAGAAGATGGCCAGACCGGCCTGCCAAAAACCCGCCGGAATCCCAACCCAAGCACAAGCCCTAACCCCTCCAGCGATCGCCCTAGCCCTTCAAATTCAGCGATCGTCCCATTTATTATTATTAATATTATTATTATTATTATTATTATTATTATTATTATTATTATATGTATTTAGTAGACATGTGAATCGGGTTGGGTCGGGCGGGTTCGGGTTCGGTTATTTCGGGTTCGAGTTAAATTGGGTTCCGGTTCGTTATTGGTCATGGGTCAATCGGGTCGGGTTGTAGCGGGTTTCGGTCGGATCGGGTTAACTAGTGGGTCTTAAATCTCCTTTTTCTTATGATTATTAAAATTAATTTTTAATTAAATAATACTTTTTAATTATTATATATTATTTTCATTTATTTTAATAATTAAATATAGGGAAATTCCGGTTGGTACCCTCGAGTTTTTGGTTTTTCCGAGTGGTGCCCTGAAAAAAACTTATTCCGAGTGGTACCCTTGAACTTTTGCAAAAGTTCGACTGGTGCCCTTACTTGTAAATTTTCGTTAGTTTATAGCTAAATTAGTATGTTTTCTATTGAAAAAAAAATATATTTTTGTACTTAATTAAATTAAAATACAATTTGAACTTAATAATAATGAAAATAAATCATATGAAAATATCAAAATATAATTTATTATGTATATATATATTTGTCAAGTGGATTTTATGTTGTATAATTCGAAGTTTATAAGTTAAAGTCAAAAATATTATAATATTTATATTAAAATAAATATGTTTTAAGATTAACATTTTTCATGTACATAGATTTTATATAGTAATTTTGAATTTTTTTATAAAAATTGATAGAAATTAAAATTTTAATATAAGAGCACCATAATGAAAGTTCTATTAGTTTTTTAAAAAAAATCAAAATTATTGCATAAAACCTACATGAATTTTTTTAATTATATAATATATTTATTTTAATGTAATATTGTAAAACAATTTAAACTTAAAGCTTTAAATTATACAACATCAATCTACTTGACAAGGGAGGGTTCAAGAGAAACGGGGGAACTCCTTAGATGCGTTAGATTATCAATAATTAGTGGTTAGGATGTAGGGGATATGGTAACTATTGTGGGCTGATTTATAGTTACCAAATTCTGAAGAAAAAAAATGTAATTAAAAAAAAATAGTGTGATTTATGGGACTTGGTTAAACGAAATCTGAATAAACTACCAAATATACATTACGTAATATTCAACGCATATCTTCCTCCTTTCAGACGATATTTGGTTTTCATTGAAACTCCATTGAAACTGATAATCTGGTTTTCTTCTTACTCTCGATTGACGACATCCATGGCAAAAGGTATGCTTTCTATTACTGAATATTTCGTATGCCATAAACAAATTTTAAGCTGAATATTCAGCAAAATAATGTATAATCGGTGTTAATAAAACGTTGTTAATAACTAACTTGTAATTCCGAAATCTTGTATGATAATTACGGAACATACTTTGCTTGATTAATTTGGCATATGCTAATAAAACCTTTGCACAATTGAATCATTGTACTTAAATATATAGGATATTCCAAAGATTAATTGGTTTAAGCTATCGAATTGATTAAATCCTTGTGAATAGAAGAGTGATTAGGTTCGAATATTATTTACGATTATGCGAATATGATGGTTTCGTGCTATTATGGTTTTTTTTTAATATGACCTAAACGATATTGAATATACAATTAAAATATTTGAATATGAACCACGGGAGAAATAGCGTTTTGAATATTGGAAAATAAAATGTGAATATACAATCTGATGTTTACTCGAATATACAATCTGATGTTTAATACGAATATGGTTTAAGTGATTGTGCATATGCTAATATAAATTGCCGAATATGCATTTGATGTGAACAATGACTGAATATATATGTGTCTGAATATTATTAATTGTAATTTGAACATATAGTTTATGTATATGAATATATCTTTATATGTATCCGAATATGCACAATTTCTTGTTAATGTACATAATATTGAAAATGTTGGCATATTGATATTGTTTTTTACTACCCACAGTGTCGAGCAAATGGAGTGATTATGTTTTTAATGATGGGATAGACAATTCAGAAGATGAGATCGAGCCGAATGAGAATAATGATGCGGAAGAGGATTGTGAAGATTTTGTGTTTGGATCTAAGTGCATACCAGACCCACTTTATGAAAATCTCAAATTATGGGTTCCACGTTGTCGTACTTCAAAGAAACCAATTGTTGGAAAGAGTTTTGATTCGCTTGAGGCAGGCTATGCATTTTACAAAGAATATGCAACTCTGGTTGGTTTCAGCACCAAAGCAAGCACTACTCATAATTTTGAAAGAAGTGAAGTTATTTCTTCAAAGTACTGCCGATGCAATAGGGACGGATCAAAAAATATAGGGCAAAGTACAGGGCAACGGAACACATCTTCAAATAGGGTGGGATGTAATGCACGAATGGTACTAAAATATGGTGGCAATGATACTTATGTGGTGAGTGTCTTTATTGAGGAACACACGCATGAAATGGTTCCGAAATATGCAAAGCATTTGCTCAAGAGTAACAGGAAGATGGAGATAGGGCATAAAAAAATCATGATGTGTTGTGCAAGGGCGAATTTGGGTCCTGTAAGTTCTCATAAGTTATTGAAGCAGATCGTCGGTGGATATATAAACATGCGCATAACAGCATCGGATTTCAAAAATTATAAGAGGGATCTCATGGCAAATATAACAAATGCAGATGCTCAGATGATTATAAATAAGTTTCAGGGAAAAAGGATATGAACTCTGCATTCTACTTCGAGTATACAGTGAACGTGTCACAACAGCTGACCAAACTGTTTTGGTGTGATCCAATTGCTAGGCGGAATTATGCTGCATTTGTTCAAGTTGTCTCATTCGACTCAACATACGGAACAAATAGGTAAACCCTAACACTCAAATTGTCATCATATTTAAATAAACCAAATATTCATTATTTTGCTAAGCATATTCTGATATTGACTTGGCATATTCAGTATATTAATCACATTATGCATATACCCATATTTATTACGTATATTCAGAATAAAATCATTCATGTTCATAATCACATACTACATGTTCCGATTGTGGTATAATCGTATTCAAATTGATACATTTTATATTCAAAAGTCTGATATTCCCCAAATACGTATATTCTATTTGTGTAATATGTGTAACATATTAATGTGTATATTCGTTGAATATTATAATATATATATATTGAACATTCCTTCATTGTCTCAAATATATGAGTGAGATGAATATGATGTTATATTGGCGATATATGTTAATGAATATATTGTTATACATGTTGTACATATGCATCTTATTAATATGTTTGATTTATAATCATGTAGGTACAACATGGTGTTTGCTCCATTCACATGTTTGGACAACCATAGACGATGTGTTACCTTTGGATGTGGCTTGTTGATGAAAGAGGATGTTGACTCATTCTGTTGGCTCTTCAAACATTTCAAGAAAGCAATGCAAAATGAACCAACCATTATATTAACTGACCAAGATCCAGCTATGAAAATCGCAGTTGAGAGAGTCTTCATAACAACAAGGCACAAATTCTGCATGTGGCACATTATGTACAAGGTTTCAACAAAGGTTAAGGCTGAAAAGCTCAATATGCCTGGTTATAGGAAAACATTAGGACATGTGGTGTGGAGTGATCAGATTAATACACATCAGTTTGAAGAAGGTTGAGCTGATTTTCTTGACACGTTTGATGAGAGATGAAATAAGTGGTATAAAGATATGTATGATCTCCGATCGTATTGGATTCCAGCATATTTTAGAGATATAGTGCTAGGAGGTTTGGTGAGGACAACATCTATTTCTGAATCTCAAAATAGTTTCTTCGGAAAATATACGAATCAATATTTCACCTTGGTAGAGTTATTCACCCACTTTGAAACTGCGCTGGAGACACAGAGATATCACCAAACGAAGAATGATGTGGATTCGGACACAAGATCACTTGAAATGAAGACCCCCTTACCTATAGAGCGCAATGTTGCGGAGATATACACGCTTCGTATATTTACTGAGGTGCAATCTGAGATAAGTGATGCTTGCTTTTTTTGTTGTATCATAAGCCAAGAAAAAGGTATGTTTATATTTATTAAGTATTAAGATATTTGATGAATATGGTAATTTGTGTTTTTATATAATTATTATTCAAATATGTAGGAGATGGATTCATTGATTACATGATCAAAGAGGGTATGGATGATTATGAGGTACGTTATATGGTGAGGGATGGATTCACAACCTGCACGTGTATGATGTACAATCGAATCGGACTACCGTGTAGCCACTCATTTGCAGCGTGGAAATCATATGGTTGCAACAAGATTCCAGAAAGCATGATTCTTAATCGTTGGAGAAAAGGTGCAAGCCAGGAGTTACATTCTGATGTAATGAGTGATGTGTATGATCAAAGTGTTCGTATGGAGAATGCAAATTCAAAGCTAAGTGAAGTATGGTCAAACATACACGCATGCGTAGGGATCGCAGATGGCGACGATCGAAGGTTAAATGTGTTGTTGACAAGCTTGAAAAAAATTCGTATTGAATTCGAACAGAATGATGTTGCTACAGGAAGAAGTAGGTCAATCAGAGATGACACTGAATCATTTACAGGCATTCCTTTTCCAGAAGAGATTAATGTTAGACCACCAACCATTGCCAAAAACAAAGGGAGTGGAACTGGAAAGAGGTTGAGAGGTGGAAAGGAAATAGCAATGGAAGCGCAACAAAAACCTTCAAAAACAGGGAAGAGGAAATGCAAAAAATGCGGCCTTTATGTCGGCCATGATAGCAGGAATTGTGACAAGGTTAATGAGGAGTAGGTTGAATATTATGCTGTTTAATTTGAATATGTACTGAGGATAGTGCGGCTACCCTTACGCGAGCTTCTCGAGCTATAGTCAGAAGCTCTCCGTCGCTGCGCTATGAGAAGAGGTAGAATTTTTAAATTTGAATATTGGAAATTTATGGTTATTTGCTTTTGTTTACATGTATGTCCTGTTAATATTCCATATAAGTTAACAAGGAGTAGGCTGAATATTATGTTGTTTACTTTGAATATGTAATGATGTGTTTTGAATTTAGAATTATTAATTTTGAATATTGGAAATTGATGGTTATTTGCTTTTGTTTACATAGAAAATGTATGGCATGTTAATATTCCATATAAGTTAACGATGAGTAGGTTGAATATTATGTTGTTTACTTTGAATGTGTACTTATGTGTTTTGAATTTAGAATTTTTAATATTGAATATTGGAAATTGATGATTATTTGCTTTTGTTTACCTAGAAAAAATGTATTTATAAATTATAAATTTGAATACGTAATGTAATAATTTGAATATGCATAATAAAAACATAAATATAATTGTTATTATTCCATATAAGTTAATCAGTACTTGCTAGTTTGGAATATTGAATTCTTTAAGTGAAATAAAAATCCAATTAATTAGAAACATTTTGTTCTCACATTATTATTTTTAAATATCGTATCGCAAATATAGAATATAGGTTTGTTCTGTTTGAATATATATTATAAATAACAAAGTGTATTCGTAACGGTAGTTAGCTCATATGTCATTTCACATAATGTACAAACATAAGCATAAATAATTTTATATGAACCAACTATATAATTAGATGCATTCAGTTTGTTAATGTCATGAAACACTTAACAATAATAAAATATCCATATAAAACCAAAATATTATCCAAACTGAACACACTAAAACTTAATTGTCTTCCTTCTACTAAAATGGAGGTAACGCTTCTTAGGATTCAACACTTCTTTTTGACGACTGGTAGACGCTTCTTTGCATTCAATGCATTCATGTATCTTGTGGCCTTGTCCTTTAACACCTCACACTTCTTGTTAAATTTAGATAGCAACAGTATGTGGAGATATTTGGTCCGAAGTGGTATGATGTTCTTATCTGAAAGCGGTTTGAAGCCTGCATCCCAAGTCCTCACATCTTGACTAAAATATGTCTCTAGATGTCGCATTAAATACAATCCACAATCAACCTTGTTTTCGTTGTCACGCCACTTCATGTTTAGCACAATCGGGCTCTTGTGTAGAAAACGATCACACCTGTTGTTTCCTTGCAACGATCTCATGTAATCCATAAACATCTTACTCTGCATTATAAATCATACTACATCAGTATGTCATTGAAAGCTACACATCACATAGTTATAAGTTTATCAAATATAATTACCAGTGGTTGCAACACGCATCCATATTTCCCTTCCATGTCATCATCACCAGCTGATGAATTATCAATAACCTCGACCGTGGACTTCATAAAATTGAAACATATCACATAAAAATGTTCTTCTGAAAGAATTGAGAAAACAACCTGCAAACATTACAAGTGTACATTATGCTCTGCAATTTGATATTCCATAATAGAAAACATATTTTGCACTTAAATTTATATTGTTCGATACTTGAATATTATATTGTAGGAAGAAGTGACTAACCAGGTATGCATCTAATATGGATCTATTAATGTTAGATGATATAGCTAAGTCCATTTCCTCCTTGAACTTTGTATATCGAAACTCATAAGGTCGAGATTGATTATGGAATAATGGCGCCATCTGTATAATGTAGTCTGTTGTCTTAAACCAACCAAAAGAAACTAATAATATTTAATAATATGCACTATAAATTATAAGTACTTACCATTGAGCTTGCACTAACAAATAAACGTTTTGGAGTACCGGGACCACGTAAAGCTTCTTGTTCATTGAGATAAAGGCACCATATATCAACAACATTGATTGCTACATAGGTACCTTCCTCAAGTGTTTTAAAATCCTTGGCTAATAATGTTATTTCTTTGTGATTGAATATAATAACATTGTACAACGAAGAATCATTATTAGATGGGTGACAAATATTCAAATGATAGGGAATGAAGATTATACTTACTTATTAGTCAATTCATCCATAACATAACAGTACAAGCTCTGCTCTTCATGTGATAGTTTTGAATTAGGATCAACGGCCCGAACTAGATATGGACTTTTGTTTGTCGCGGCAATTTTGGACTCTCTCTTGGGCAAAATCCTTGTAGATTGAATTGGGGTCTCAAAATCATCATCGCTACCATCACCATGACTGACCTGTGTTAATTAAATATGAAAATCAGTAAGTTATATTGTAATATAATATCGCTGAATATATATATTCCATGTATTTGAATATACATATAATATGAACAGAACATGCAAAAAAAATTTCTGAATATGCGTGATCTCTACGAAAATTGGCTTACTCTTACACTGAATATAGTATATATGTGTTTGCATATGCCTTATAAAAGAATGAAGACATCTAAATAAAAATAGAAATGCTGTATATATCCCGAGGACATTATTTGAATATTAATATAACATAAACGGAACATCTATGAAAAATTCTGAATATGCGTGATCTATACGAAAATTCGCTTAATCGTACACTGCATATGCAATATATATATTTACATAAAATGACAATTAAAAGAAGACAAATAAATTGTTTAACATTTAGAATATCAAACTATAATATATTACGAATATTACTAATAGTAAACCGAATATGTAGTATATATTTTTAAATATACATATTGAAAATCCTGATATGGTTAATGATTAAAAAATATTGAATATAACTGCTTAACATAAGAATATGCTTATTAAAAATAATGAATATATGTATTATTTTATTGAATATATATGGTAACATGATGAACATATTACTATTTATCTATGTGCAACTATAAATATTGAGACATGAATATGCTGGTACTAATAACTATATAAATGGGAATTTTAAATTATATGCATCAGTACAATAATATCGTTCAAAATTGAAGCATTTAGCCCCTATGTATTGAATATAGAGATGTCAAAAGCTGACGAACCCGCTGACCCGACTCAAATCGCCCGATAAGTTTAGGGTCAAGACCCGAAAATTTGAACCCGAAACCCGAAATCAACTGAACCCGAAGGGTTGACCGATTTAGAATATTTATAGAAATTTTCAAATTTATTTTGAAAATTATAATATATTTTATTATTAAAATAAATAAAAATAATATATTATATTAAATAATATTATTTAATTAAAATTGATTTTAATAATCATAAAAAAAGGATATTTTAGACCCGCTGGTCAACCCGAACCGACCGAAAACCCGCTACAACCCGACCCGATTGACCCGTGACCCATAACGAAACCGAACCCGAAATGACCGAACCCGAACCCGCCCGACCCGACCCGATTGACAGGTCTAATTGAATATGATGATTAAGTTTATGCAAACTAATGCATAATATCTGCATATTACATATTAACTATTACATATATTCCGACCAAATAGTCTATTCCAACCATGACATATCACATAATAGTAGTTCACAAATTGACAAACAACATCATAGATATCCGAGGTGCACAAAATAGAGGGCTAAAGCATAAAATATATTACACAGCTCTTGAGGAAGCTATTCTACTCCTCCTCCTAGTGTTTACCACATCTTGCGTATTCGCCTTGCGAGTCTTTTTTGGAGGCAATGATATAGGCTTTGGCTCAGCCTCAGTAGCCACATCCTCATAAACAATGAGCTGTCCTTCGGTGTGCATTAAAGGTTGCCCAACCTCTTTAGCATTGACTGCTTATAGGGCATGAACTAGATCTTTAACAACATGACTTGTATATGGAACCTGCTTATTATTAATCAACTAGTCAAATACTGTATACATTTGGAAAGAAATATGAAATACCGTATTTAACAATTAAATAAAACTTTTGACCTCTGTGTTAGAAGTGTGATCAACTTTGTCCTTTCCCTTAGTCCCATCAGATCCTAATGCCTGTATTTAAACATAGTCTAATGAAAATATCAACTAATAAGGAATACTAATAAAAAATGGAACGAATGTAAAATTGACCAAAGCTTTTTCCACTGCATCATTTATGTTGATATCATCATGCAGTTCATCAATGATCTACAAAAAAAGGACAAATTTCAATGCTAAAAAAAATAATTATATTATAAACCATGAAATTTAAAAAAAAACTTACCGTATTTTCTTGATTCATCTCAACATTCGGTTGGTTGTCCTTTTGAATTGAACTAGACGGTCCAACCATATGCGCAAAACCAACACCAAATTGCTCTCTTGTGAAATCTCCAACAACCGGAACATCATCAAACATGCTCTCAAACGTGTCCCAACCAGTCTCTTGTAAAATAGAACATCTCTTCATCACTTCCTCAAATCAATCCATTACCATATTCAACTCTTCATCAGTCCATAAAGGACACTGTGACTGAGACACACTCTTTCCAACACCAGTGATACCTGCATTGTCATCCTGAGAGAGGGAAAAAAGACAACATTCACAACTTTATTCATAAAAAAATATTCTATCCGTATAATAAAACATACAATATGGAGGGTCTTAAATATTATGAATTTAGTAAATTCAGCCTTACATGGGACATGACTTCAATATTAGTTCCAATAAGGGCTTTTGCCGCCTGTACAAGTGCCTTGCTTACATCATCAGCCTTGCATTCAATTGGGACCTTTTGGGTGCTCTCAACAACACGTATCATAAGCGTAGCCAAATCACATAAATCCCTTCCCAAGGATTTGTTAAAATCCTGAAAATAAATTGTGTTGTAACAAAACAATAAACAATCATCAATATTCAATGCAAAATATTCATATGCATACTATGAATATATAACATTTCAATTATAATTGCAACTACTAATTATTTATCTGAATATACTTTATATTACTTCGAATGTGCAGTTGTTGTCCTATGAATATATACATTTACAGAATAAGTGGTAAAACAACATATATGAACTGAATATGCATAATTTTAAACTGAATATGCATTTATAAAGATTGAATAAGTGGTAAAACAACATATACCAACCTTATCTTTGAGTATGTATAAAAACTGTATGTAATATATTTCAATAAATACATTGAATATGCATCTGACAAAATTGAATATGCAATATATACAACTTAACATATATGTTTTACAGGTTTCATATATGAATTTATCAAAAACATAGTCACATATGATTGTTCATACCTGTGATGAATGAATAGGTGTCGGTTCATTCCTGATTTTTTTGCTGCCAATATTCGTTATGCCATCTTCAGTTGATAAGACCAACTTGGATTCCATCCTTCCCCTACCAAATCCTCCAGAATCCATTTCCATCAATTCTCTTTTGGATATCAACTCACTTGTCCAGCCAATATATGATGGGACACTCCTTGGGATATCACGCTTGCGAAAATTGACAACTCAGTCCAAGTAAAAGAACTACCAAAATTTGTAGACATATATTATTACTTGACCGATATATTATTTCAATATGTATAACAAATAAATCATATTAACCTTACCAGTAAGAATATTATCGGACCAGTAAACGATGTTGTGGGATTCGATTCCCATTTAACCTTGGACGCATCTAAGCACTTCAACACAAACCCGCACCAGTTGTAGTCTGACAATCTCTTCATTTCAGACAGTGGCATAATCACATTCTGATTAGCACATCCACTTTGGGGTGGTTCAATCATGCATGAGTAGACAAGTATGATGAAGTCACACATGAACTCGATCATCTATGTCATTTGTCTTTACCATCACGTCGCATATATGGTGAGGCCTTATGAACAAAGCATCCTCAATCATACCAATGTGAGCCCTCCACTCATCAGCCAATGCTTTGTTCTCTGAGGGCACTCTCTTCTCCACTGTTTTCTCACCACGTGGAATCCCTAAGCATATTTCCACATCTTCCTTAGACACATCAAACACTTCACCATAGTCCATCTTCAACACACCCCTCCTAGGATCATAATTGCTCACTAACCAGTGTGCAAGTTTCTTATTCATACGATACAAAATAAAAATTACATACTCAACAAAAATACTACTATCATGTTATAACGATACAACACAAAAACTTACTATGGGATATCGATATCCGGAAGCCGAAGAAAGTTTGCGAATCCACTTTTCCTGATAGCCTCCTTTTTATCCTCAGATTTTAGATCCTTTATGAGGGTGACCAAATGGTCTGTTCTACTCCTGTGTTGAATTTTTGGATAAACCCCTTTTAGCTTAGAAACGTTCATGCCATGTGCTGGATCCTTAGCTTTGTCCTTCACCCTCTTTTCTTTCTTCTTTAACGCTTCGGATTTATCTTCATGGCTAAGATCCTTTGATTTTGTTTTCTCCTTTGATTCTGATTTTCTCTTTTTTCTGCCCGGTGGAACCTTTAATATGACAATGTCATCATCATCAGATGGCATCTCAACCAATGCATGCTTCTTCACTGCGTTAACATCACATACAATATATTAAACTTTTGGAACAAACAATCCATCCTAAATTCATATCTAAGTATCAATTTACCTCATTACATAAATTGTAGTATACACTACTAACAAATTTGCATAAAAAACTCATCACATATGGTGAACATCATACATAACATATTTTTAGGGCTTATTTGGTGAAATTTGATACCTTAATATCACATTCTACACCATATTCAAAATAAACAACCACCAATTCATATTCAATGTCTACATATTCCATATATGCTCAGTGATATTCAGCACACTTTAGTTGTTAACAAAATTTCAGATTATTATATGTAAATTCAAAATTTTATGTATACTATTCAAAGTATCATACATAATACTCCATCAATAAAAATTAATAATTAGAATCTCACCCATAGTAATGTAAATATGCATGAACATTCATAACATATGATATACATCATTACCTTTTGACAGAACAGGTTTTTTGAGTCTTTTAGCACTCTTAGACATAGAATTCTGACATTCAGCTTCATCCTCGAGATGAACTCCATCATGAATGTTACCTTGGTATTCAGGTAGCAAATTAGTTGTTGTCAAAGTTTCATATGATTATACATGAAAATTAATAACAATTAATAATCAGAAGTTCAACCATAGTACTCTAAATATACATGAAAATTAATCAAATATAATATACATCATTACCTTTTGACAGAACATGTTTTTTGAGTCTTTTAGCCCTCTTAGACTTTGAATCATGACCTTCAGCTACATCCTCTAAATGAACTCCATCATGAACATTACCTTGGTTTGACTTCGTTGAATCTAATAAAGGACTCAATCCTAAAAGCATATAAATTAAATTAAAATATATTATAAATAGCATGTATCATTGCTATTACATGTGTAAATAGTTGACAATTTAATCACATCATTCTGTCAATACAAACTGATTAACAAATGATTTCCAATTGTGTGTACTCTTATATGCAACATATACTAACTCAATATGACATTCCACATCATATTCAACATAACCAACCACCAATTCATATTCAATGACTATATATTCAATATATGCTCAATTATATTCAGCACACCTTAGTTGTTGTCAAAGTTTCATATGATTATGAATATATTCAGAAACGTAATTATAATATTCAGAATCTCAACCATAATATTCTAAATATGCATGAATATTCTCATTGTTCATCACATCCATTTAAGCCATCTACATATTCATAATTCATGTATATATATTCCATACATCCACAATGATATACATTAAATAATATATTCGATTCAGTTCATACCACATTCAGAAATTCAAACTACATATTCCATCATTGATGTTGTGTGACAATATATATTCTTTTTGTCATACTAACCTTTCACCAACCTTCTCTTCTTTCCCACCTTGCTCTTCGAAGACATTATATACCTATAAAACATTACAAAATAACAAATTGATTCAATTAGGGTTTCGATTCAATGCTCTGTTTGTAAACCAGACTAAATATTGTGTTTTTAAAATCACCATAAAAACCTAATTATTACAATGAATAGAAATTCAACATAAACATAGCAAATAAAAACCCCAATTTTTCAACTCTAGTCGAACTAATCTCTCCGAATAATCGAACCAAGCTTTCGAAATAATTGCATAAACAGAACAGATAATTGATATTTATTTTTCACTTCTAGTCGAAATCCTTTGCTTAAAACGAAAATAAAAACCCCATTTTTGTCTGAACGTTGCTCAGTTACTGTATGAACTAACAAATACTTTACTCCTAAAATTAGACTCGTTCTACTTCAATGCTTACCGAAATATGACCGAAAATTACCGAAATATGACCGTATCGTGAGCAACAACCCTTTTTCACTTCTTCGAAATCGATACCTACAAATATGAATGGATAATATCACATCTTGGAGTTCAATTTTGAACGACAATGGAAGATTTTGGAGAAGAAGATGACGATTGCTCACCTCGGAGAAGAGTGCGATAATGGCGGTTGGAGCTTTTGGCCCTTTTCGCTTATTTGGAAAGTGAACGGACGCTTAATGAGATTTGGAGAGAGAGTGGACAAAAAAAAACCCAATTTTCCGCTTTTTTGAGATTGGAGAGAGAAAATAGATTTGATCGTGTAGATTACAATGTATACAACTTAGGTGGTCCTTTTTTTATTTAATCTAGACCACCGAAAAAACCTAATCTAAGGGCCCTCCTTCTTTCCCCGGTTTCTCTCTAAGGAGGTGTTTCTCTAGAACCCTTTACCTACTTCACAAATATATATATAATATTTTTAATTTAATATTTTATATGATTTTTTTAAATTTTATTGAACTAAAATTTTGTTTTAATTTAACTAAATACAAAAATATATTTTTTCATAAGAAAACATACTAATTTTGTTACAAACTAACGGAAATTTACAAGTAAAGGCACTAACTGTACTTTTTTGCAAAAGTTCAGGGGTACCACTCGGAATAAGTTTTTTTTCAGGGCACCACTCGGAAAAGCCAAAAACTCGGGGGTACCAACCGGAATTTCCCCAAAATATATTATAAGTTTCAAAATAAATTTAAAAAATTCTATAAATATACTAAATCGGTACCCAACGGGTTTCGGGTTTCAAATCAACGGGTTTCGGGTTCTATCAGGTTTGGTTTATTTTGGGTTTCGGGTTTAAATTTTTGGGTCTTGACCCTAAAATTATCGGGCAGGTCAGGTCGGGTTAGCAAGTTAGGTCAGTTTTTGACAGCTCTAATATTTAGTGCTACTTTATTTAAGGATATCATTTTTGCATATATTATTATGCTATTTTGGGTGTCTAATTATTAATTGGAAAGAAAAATATTCTATCTACGAATATAAAGAATTTTGAATTGTTTGCAGGGAAAGCAGTAGGGTCGGCCGATCATATGTATAAGGAGAACGAGTTTCGCCATAAATACGGTAAGCTTTGCTTAGAGAAACAGACAATGCCATTAAGACTCTTACAAACCTAGGTATTAGAGGTGGATTAGGATATTAAACACTCTTTTTCCATTGTTTTTCAAGTTAAAATCAAGGTCTTAAGAAGGAAGAAAGTTCTGACGCGACCCTTGAGTACCCGGCGATTTCTTGCACCAATAATTTGTGCCGTCTATGGGAACGTATACGAAAGTTCGTGAATTTCCCAAGGTAATTCGAATTTTAGCCATGGAAACAATCTATGAAGAGGAATCTAGAACTCCTAGTGTGGAAGAAACAAGCAACGCCGACATAGGGGCCGACGTGGTGGAAGCTAGCAAGGATTAGATTGGGCCAGGAGGAGTCGAAAATTTGAGTCGGTGATGGTCGAATGGTCCATGGTGGCGATGACGGGATCGAGCGTATCGGAAGAGGTCTCACGTTGAGCAATCGGGTGCAACTACCAATCGGCTAGGGAACCGCGCACCGGGCAACGACTAGCTGGGGTAGTTATCACCTGCGGTGGATGAAGACGACATCGCACAAGGACCATTGGCCAGAAGACGAACCAAGGCAAGAGTGGTGGTGGCTGGTGATGCACGAGGAAGCATAGGGTAACACGATCAGAATGACGGTGTTGGGACTTCTACTATAGTAGAACCCAAATGCGATGAGGAAATTATAGCACCCTATGAAAAACCTTGAAAATTTTTGAACATGAAAGGGCTAATCTAGCCCGAATATCGACTTAGATGGAAGAAGCACTTAAGGAGATTCATCTTCTCAAGTACGTAGCGAAAAAGGGTCAAGGAAAGCGCTCCATGAATCGAACTGAAACAGTTAATAATGGGTGTCGACTAACTACTGTCATTGAGATTGGAGATGAATACCACGAACTAGAACCCTTTGATTCAAGTAGTAGGGCTAATCAGGAGGAAAGGTATCTGAATCACGATAGTGATCACAAGGCACCAAGAGGGCGTCATAACCGTCGTGATGTGAACAGGAGGGATGCGAGAACTGCTCGAGATGAAGAGCCAACTCGAAAAAAAGCCTGATAGACCCACGCCAGACATGTTGATGACACCATCGCATGATGAGCGGGTTGGGATGACCATGGGCCCACATCCGAGAGTACGAAGGGATCGGTCAGCGATGGGCGGCAGAGTAGTGACTGATGCAGAGATGGTGAAACCCGAGAAGCAAGATAGAAGAACCAAACTATAGAAAAGATTGAGAAGAGACTCTTCAAGCTGCTGAATAAGTAGAGCGGGTTCCTACAAACATTATAGGAACAAACTGAGCAAACACTGGCGCAGTTGACTTCTACACCTTTCCGGGTCCAAGAACCAAAGCCTCTTGTAAAATTCTCAACGCCATCCCTTGACCTATGTGATGGTCATTTGGATCCTATCAATCATACCAATGTGTTCTCTCATAAAATGACTTTATGGGTGTATGATGACGCAATCATGTGCAAAAAGAAGGATCATGTAAGGGTGGATAGGGATTAATAAGGCTCATGAAAAATAAGTTCTCTATCATATGACTTTCACAAGTAATGAACTAATAATCTTATACAGGTCTCAAGAAATAGATAACCATCACAATTCCAAGAGATAATATACATAAAGAGAGTAAATCACACAAGAAAAGAAGAGGCTAAAATAAGAACTCACATGGTTAATTTTTGTGGGATTGCAACTACTAATGCTAAAAGTTATACATGCTCAATTTCATCATATGCTATTCCTCTATAAAAAAAACAATTTCATACTAAGAATCAGGCTATACCATCAAAAACATGTTGAAAGGAAATTACATGGTTATGCAAGCAATTAACTATCATATAACCAAAAGACATGGTACTTATCCATTCTAAAAAAACATCTTTTTGTATTTTTCAAAATTTTCAATTTTTTTTGAATTTTATAAATTTTCAAACAAAGACAACTTAAACAAAGCAAACAAAACAACAAGCAAGCAAGTTTTCTTCCCTCCCCTACCCCATACTTAAAATTACAGTGTCCCCACTGTAATAAAGCTAAGCAGAAGAAAAGAATAGGGAAAAGAAAGAAACTCACAAGATAAACTGAAGCAGAAGAAACATTCTTTTGAAAGCGGAATCATCGTCGTGGTAGTGGTGGAAACTGGCACTCAAAATTGCCCATGAGCTCATACATGGTCCTCCAGCGCTCCTCATCAACTGTCACCCGCTACTTCATCGTCCTCCAATGAGCATCCGCCTGTTGATGCCTCGCATCATCTAAAGCCATGCGAGTTGCATAGACACCCTCCCAATGCTCCATCCTCTGGGTAAGTTGTGTCTGTTGCAGGTTGAGCTGCTGCATCTAGAATGACAAATCATCGACCCATGGAGGTGGAACACTTGATCCAGAATAGGTGGGGTGAGGAGGTGGTTGGTAATGATCTTGGGGCTGGAAGTGGTCTTGATAAATCACCGGGTTGTAGGGCACCATACCATACGACTGAGGCTCGGTAGGCGGAGGCGGTGGCTCGTTACCGAAGTGGAATGCATCGGTATTGACCTCAAAATAATCGTTAACAAGCCCAGGTTTCTCTCTACCGAGGTCATCGTCTTCGCCAAGTACCTCGGTACCGAGGTCATCATCCTCGATATCGAGCTCCTCCGTGGCTGCCTCATCTTCGTCCATAGTAGCATCTTCTCTGTCGAATTTTGTCTCACACTCCCTCAATGACGGCTCATCTTGTGGCTTCTTTTCCAACGGGAACGCATGACCCATCCAAGCTTCATACCAGTTCGGCACATAAAGCAACTCCAACTTGGCCCGAGTGATAGGCACATCTTGACCAAGTACCTTGGCGGCTAACCCTTCTTCGGTCCTCACAAAGATGTTGAAAGAGAATCAATACTTGGAGTCGAGCTTCTGGGCACGGTGTGGAGTATAGCATGTGAGATCGACACCGAGCTTCTCCGCCAGAAGACTCACCAAATTCCCGCACCATACTTCCTTTGACTTGATCTTGTACTTCTCGACATATTTCAACCATTCATACCCCAAGTTCAAGGGGGCAGGGTCCTCAAAAAGAATGGTGCGGAGGCATGCAACATCCAACCGTGTTGGCCTTGAAAGCTCTTTCTTGGGCCAAAATGTGGCACCCAAGACTCGGAAAATGATACGAAAAATGGGGTTGATGATGCTTGCCCCTGGGAGTGTCGGTGCGGAAGGATTGACCTCCCCGGAGATGTAACTCCATGTGTCGGTGACCTTGAAATCCTCAGCCTTGTAATTCCGAGAGTGGTGAGGAAGCTCGAGGAGTTCATTGAATTGGGCCATTGTGTACTCGCGATCAACATTGCCCAACCAGAACTTGATCTTTCCAATCGAAGTCTTGGTTTTGAAACTCGTTTGGAGAGTGGCTATGAACTCGGCTGTGAGGGCCAGGTAATGCGGTGTGGCCTCCTTCTTCAATAGATGAGGTATACTAAGAATGGCGAAAGCATGCTTGACATCATCATAGATCCCCATAGCCCTAGCGCTTGACCTCGAGAACCACCTAGTGAAGTGGTCCTTCTGAAGTACGGAATCAAAGACCTTAACTTGCTCCCGAGTAGACAACACGACATCGTCCATGCGTGGAGGAGATGGGGACCTTTGAGTCCTCCTCTTCTTTCCGACTCTAGTGTTAGCTTTGCTTGTGTTTGCCATTTGGTACCTGAAAATACATGGAAATCCAAGATAAGATCCATTCAAACCAAAATGAAACCCCATACTTGCTCTCGACCTACCTCGGTACCGAGCCAATTGGGTCGGTAACGAGGTTGGTTGGTTGGACTCTGGTTCTGGGCATTCGCAGGTCGTTAACGAGCCTGAGTGAGAACACTTTGCGAGTAATTCTGAGTTCCAAATCTCAAAGTTTCCAACAATTCAACACAAATTCAGCCATGATTCCACACAAAAACACACCATCTAGAACATGCAACCCCATACTTGCTCGAAACCCTATCTAATCATGCCAATAAGTGCCAAAATTCATGGTGAAAATCAATCAATTCAAGAACAAGTTACTTCATGCTTTGCTTATCAAAATTCAATGTAAATCAAGCAATAATAACCGAATTTAAATCAAGATCAATCACTAATCAAAGAAGCAATAGAAGCAAAATGCAATATAGACATGCAAACCGATTTCTCATACAAGATCTAGATATGAGTTTTACCCCAAATTACTATGAAAATTCAAGAAAAGAGTTTAGGGTTTAGAAATCATACCGTAGATTGGAAAATTTGAAGAATAAATATCCAAATTTGAAAGGATAACGAGGCTTGAGTGCTCCGGTAACAAATCACAAGGGTTGTGGCTCGTTATCGAGTGATGCGATTCAGGACTGGGGTGCGAGTTCGATAATGCCAAGGAAAATCCGGTGGAGTTGATGGGATTATAGAGGTTTGGTTGAGATTTGGTGTGGGATTTTTAGGCTTTGATATTGATTTTTAGGCTTATTTCTTGTCCGAGTAGATGATTAAAGATAACTTTTCGAGGGTTATTTTGAGAGACATATATATACCTTATGTTAGTTTATTTTCTAAGAACTTTTATAAAACTTTGGAGGCCAGGTTTTTCTCTCAAGAGAGCAACTTTGAAAATCTTGTAAGTTTGTTTTTAATTTAATTATGCATTGCTAAATCTTTTGTGTTTGACTAGTTATTGAAATCATAGATTGCATATTATTGTGAGATTTGATTGATTCTCATCAACTTGAATATGTTTTATTCCCCGGGCTTAATTGAATCAGAATTACTCTAGGGTTTTGTTAGATTGATCACCTAATAGAATTTCTAGGCTAATTTACAACTAATCTGATTGATGCCCGTTCGGGGTTGATTAGATAAAGTAGCATCTATAATTGTTTGGACCCGTTCGGGCTATTCAGTTGTAGAAGAGAATAAATCCACAAATAACTTAGATGTCTGTTTGCTCTAAGTGTTTGTTTCTATTGATAACTTGACTCGTAAAGTTGTCGTTTAATTGAATCTAGACGTTGCTTTAGGTTGTTAAATAATTAGGGTTGTTTAGACTTTTAGTTCTTTCAAATAGATTTGCAATTTGGCTCATAATCCTTAGTAGGAGTATATTCCACAATAGATTATTCAAGGGAATTGAGAGTCAAGAGAATCGATGATCAATAAGCATATCTATGATGGATTTAACTAATTGAACACACTTGTCTTTTATATATTTAAATCATATTTGCATTCATACTTACTTTTATTCTTGCACATTAGATTAGATAAATCAATCAATAAACCCCCCTTTTGGTTACTTGGAATATAAGTAAAAGCACAAATACACAAGTCCTTGTGGGATGGACCCTTACTTGCCGCTCTACTGAGTTGGGAAAGCTAAGGTTTCTTTGATAGGTATTAACGACCACTGAAAATACCTCATCAAATTCGGCGCCGTTGTAGGGGACTCGTTGTTATTTGTGTGTTTATTTGTGTGCTATTTTTGTGTTGTGAACCTATCTTACGGTTCATAACACCCGTGCTACTGATTCATGGCTTTGTTTGATTGTAGACAGCTTTAGGATGAACACTTCCATGAATATTTTTCAAGATTTCAAGACCATGTGTTTGAACTTGGTGCTTGGGGATTACAATACAATGATAGAGAGGTAAACATGGGAGTTATCCATGGTATGAATCTTGGGACAAGGGGATTGGCTGACTACATGAGCAAGGATAGGCTTTTATATATGGGACCTGAGGAATTCTGGGATTTCTTCTGTTTTATGAGCCATCAAAGCTTTTTGGTCGAGTCATCTTCCCAACCACCCAAGCTGGTTGATACGTCTCTTGAGGATATAATCATAGATCTCTCCAACGGGGCAGATACTATAATCAAGGAGCATTGTGAGTCTTGTTCTTCAAGTTTTCATTCCACAATCTCATGCCCTTTTGAGTTGTGTGCAAGGAGAGGTGAAATCACATTGGAGTCAAACGATCAAGAGTCAAATATCTAGATTCAAGTTGAGGAGCAATCTAAGACGTTTGATATGGGTTATGAGGATTAATTTGATATCCAACATGAATTCACACCTATAAGTCATGTTGAGCAAATTATCACAGAGCCAAGGGAAGTCTGTGCAAGCATAGAGATTCTTACAGAGCTTAGAGAGCCTGAGTCATCTTCACTCATGTGGAGTAAATTGTTACAGAGTTTTGTGGTTTTGGAAGAAGACTCTTTTGTCGACCATGATGAGTTCTTTGCTGTTAAAGTAAACAACCATGAGGGAGAAAAACAACATGATACATCTGTTAAGGCTCCCGCTGTCATGGTGCACCCTATGTTAGGCCTTGACATCCCATGCTTCATTTTCCCCATCTTCTCACATCCAGAGCTTATGGGGTTCAAAGATGAGGAGCCAAGCCTACAACACAAGGTGGAAGATGGAGAATATATGGAGTTCATTTTTGATAAAAGTGGTATTGCTGACAAGTGCTTGGACTCATACTGTAAGTATTTTCTAAAGCCACCACTTGTGCTGAATTTATTTGAGCAATTGCCATTTCATGAAAATTGGGCACACATGTTTGATCAACTACAACGGTCTTTGAAAGTTATATTATGCATCTTTAATTTATCATTCTATTACTTATGCTTTTCTAAGATGTGTGCACATGGATTTGACAAGTTATTAAGGGCATTGACAATGTCTAATCTTGTCAATTTATGCTAGGGGTCAAGCTAATTACGTTAAATAAGCGCATCTTGGGAGGCAACCCAAGGCTTAGAGTAGTTTTGTTTTTCAGTTTTAATCTTTTTCTTTTTAGGTAGTTTTTCGTGTGTGTTAGATACCCCAGGTCCGAAGATTGATAACCCGAAGAAGCCTTCACCACCACCGTCAGTTTACCAGCAATACCCGGATAGCTAGAGTTTTGTGAGTCTTTCTCTTTCCTTTACCTTTTTACTATACTTTGGGGACAAAGTATGTTTTAAGCATGGGGGAAGGGAATTACTTGTTTGCATTGCATGTAGTTGCATTAGATTAGGTCATATTTAAATTTTTGCATGCATTGATTAAAATCTTTAAAAATGAAAAAAAATCAGAAAAAATACAAAAATATTGCATTTAGGTTCTTATTTCCCCATTGTTTGATTCCTCTTGTGTTTCTATGCTAAGCATAAGTCCTAACCCATGATTTGCATGATATGTTGAAGTTGATATGATATTAGAATGATCATTGATTAATTACCTTGATTATAGGACTGAGCATGTATTTAGTTGAGTTTTAGATTCATTCTGAAGTTCTAGACAAAAATTAGCCTTGTGAGATTTTTGGCCTTTCATGATTATATTTGTTCTCTAAATTTCTTGAGTGTATCACCATGATTATCTAGCTCTAGAACTTGCGTTATGACTCTTTTTCAAGGCTGCTTTATATGATTGAATGCGTGACATTAAAATGATTGAGGCAATGTTTTTTTATAGCCTATTATTTCCCTTCCTATCTTACAAGATCAATGTTCTTGATACCCCATTTCTTTTGAGCTTTAAGCCCATTTTTGATAACTCCACAAAATTTTCCTAGCCTAATAAGCTTGACCCATCCGGGATTTAGGACTTTAGGTTATGTTTTTGCTTTTGTGTGAGTTATGTATAAGTATGGGGGAGTTGGAAGAAAGGTGGAAAAGAGGAAAACAACTCTTGGTTGCAAAGTGAGAAAAAATGAAGATGAAAAGTATGTTGCAAAGAAAAGAAAAAGTTGAGTACAAGTGTAAGTAGTCTTCATAAAGCAAAGAAAAGAGTTGAAGAAGAGGCAAAGAAAGAAAGAAAAAAGAAACAAGTGCTTGAATGAAAGTGTATGGAGTTGAAAAAGAAAGTTTGGAAAAGATGAGATGAGAAGAGTGTTGAAGTTTGGGTTAGGATTAGTTCTTTATCCCGGATTTAGCACCACAAGCCAAATAAGATCTCTTCCAAATTTCTCTTTACCTTGGCCCCATTACAACCTTTAAAAAAGACCTCATGATTTTTGTTGTGTATTTGGTCCCCAACGGTGGAGATTTAGAACTTTGATGCAAGCTTATGGTAGTCTAATTTTCATGGTTGATTTTGAGTGAAATACATATCCTTAAACACTTGAGAGTTTGAGTGCAAACACATTTACCTTGGTGATGTCTAGAATGAATGAATGGTGTTTGCTCTTTGCTTATTATAATGCATGTTACGAAGTGTTGGTCGGGTATTTGATTATATGTGAAATGCTTGTTTGACTTGAGATGGATGCATGATTGCATTTCTATGGTGTGATTTGGATTTATGTCTTGCTTGAGGACAAGCAAGGGTTAAGCATGGGAGAATTTGATAGCTTGCATATAGGTGTAGTTTAGATGCATGTTTTATGTTGGTTTTGCATAAGTTTTACTTAGTTTTAGGTTAGTTTCCAGGATCTAGTATTTTCCGGTAGTTGCGTTTATTTTGTTCGGTTTTGTTGATCTTTAGGTAAACAAGCATGGACGGGATGGATCTTAAATGATTGTGGTGGAGTTTGATGAAGCTAGAAGGTGGTACAAATGAAGATTGAAGAAGTAGAAGTGAAGAACAAGGAAGAGTCAAGAGCTCGGGATCAAGCCGAGCAATCAACCCGCGTAATCCAAACTGAAGGTCATTTACGCTGGATCGCACATTGCGCGGCCGCGCATTATGTCAAACCGAGCAATTTGGATTTTCACGCGGAGATGCAATGGGCCGAAGGATTGGGCTTTGATCTTGATTGTTGGGCTTATATCTTTTCCGAGTAGATGATTAAAGATAGCTTTTTTAGGGTTATTTTGAGAGACATATATATACCTTATGTTAGTTTATTTTCTGAGAACTTTTATAAAAATTTGGAGGCTAGGTTTTTTTCCCAAGAGAGCAACTTTGAAACTCTTGTAAGTTTGTTTTCAATTTAATTATGCATTGCTAAATCTTTTGTGTTTGACTAGTTATTGAAATCATAGATTGCATATTATTGTGAGATTTGATTGATTCTCATCAACTTGAATAGGTTTTATTCCCTATGCTTAATTGAATCTGAATTATTCTAGGGTTTTGTTAGATTGATCACCTAATAGAATTTCTAGGCTAATTTACAACTAATCTGATTGATGTCCGTTCAGGGTTGATTAGATAAAGTAGCATCTATAATTGTTTAGACCCGTTCGGGCTATTCAGTTGTAGAAGGGAATAAATCCACAAATAACTTAGATGTCTGTTTGCTCTAAGTGTTTGTTTCTATTGATAACTTGACTCGTAAAGTTGTTGTTTAATTGAATCTAGACGTTGTTTTAGGTTGTTAAATGATTAGGGTTGTTTAGACTGTTAGTTCTTTCAACTAGATTTGAAGTTTGGCTCATAATCCTTAGTAGGAGTATAATCCATAATAGATTATTCAAGGGAATTGAGAGTCAAGAGAATCGATGATCAATAAGCATGTCTATGATGGATTTAACTAGGTTAACACGCTTGTCTTTTATATATTTAAATCATATTTGCATTCATACTTACTTTTATTCTTGCATATTAGATTAGATAAATCAATCAATAAACCCCCCCTTTTGGTTACTTGGCATATAAGTAAAAGCACAAACACACAAGTCCTTATGGGATCGACCCTTACTTGCCACTCTACTGTGTTGGTAAAGCTAAGGTTTCTTTGATAGGTATTAACGACCACTGAAAATACCTCATCACAAGGAGGTTTCGATTCCTCTATAGCATAAATAGTAGGATATGGTGTAGGAATATGATATATGGAAGGATCATAATTAGTGATATTTAATCTAGAGTTAGAATACTCACCTCGATCCATTAGTGAGGGTATCGGCATCGAGGTAGTTGAGGTCGTTATCGATCTATCTGAAGCAAAAACTCTCTCGGCGTCGTGCCAAAATGCGCCACTCCCATCGTATTGTTGCATGAAGGGATCGGTACCGACCCTAGGAGGGTCGGTAACGGTGTCGCTCTCATAATCCTTGCTAATTGGAAGGGAAACTCCAGACTCAGCAATGTCGAGCTCGGGTTGAGACATCTCGATCTGTGCAGCAGCGGTTGTGTCATTGGAATCTTGATTAAGGTTGAACTCTACCCGTTCCTCTCCTATGTCAAAGGTGAGGAGTCCTTTTCGAACGTCAACTCTAGCGCCTGCTTTTGCAAGGAATGACCTGCCTAGAATGATGAGGACTAGAGGATCTTCAGGCATATCGAGAACAATAAAGTCGTTTGGTATGAAGAATTTCCCCACTTGAATGGGATAATCATCCACGACTCTTGTAGCCTTTGCACTTCATCCGTCTGCCATATACAACCTCATATCTACGGGTTCCAAAGGTCCCATTTTATCTTTTTACCAGATTGATAAGGGAAGTAAACTGGCACTGGCTCCCAAATCACATAAAGCCTTGAATCGATGGTTGCCTATCCCATTTGTGATAGCAATCTCCCTGTGTCACCTAGCTTTTCTGGAAGAGTAATAGATCGGACTTCATCTGTAAGCTCTGTTATTGATCGTTTCCTGCTAAGAATGTCCTTCAAAAATTTTGTGTAAGTCGGCATTTCGCTTAGGGCCTCAGCGAATGGTATAGAAATATTTAAGCCTTGGAGAATCTTAACGAAACGCTTAAAATTGCCTTCAGTTGAGTCCTTAGACTCCTTAGTAGGAAAGGGAAGAGATTTCATCAATCTCGGGGCCAAAGAGGGCTCGAGAGGTGATGCTACCGGGTCAACAATAGGGTCGATCGGTGCAGTAGAAAGGTCGGTACCAACCCTGGTAGGGTTAGTATCGCGCCTGGGACTAAGAGAGGGGCTCGGTGTAGAAAACTTACCTGGGTTAGGGTCGGTGACGACCTTGGGAGCATCGGTACCGAGTGGTTCAAGCTCGGTAATGACCCTCTTTGGCACGTTGTCGACCTGGGTCGTGGCTTCTTCTTCAGTAACGGGGTCCTTCTCCTTAGCCTTGACACGATCTGGCAGCGTCTTCCCACTCCTAAGGTGTACGACCGCTATCTGTCCTCTATGGTTTTCCTCGGGGCGGACCGGGAGTTGCCCTTGCGGCCTCAGAATCTGTGCAGCTAGGTTTCCTAGTTGTGAGTCGACACTCTTCTTCCAAACATCGAACTCTCCCCATCGTTTCATCTGGTTGTTAAGGTTGGCTTGGACTCCATTGATTCCTTCTTGAAGTCCTTGCACCCAGGATGGTGGCTCTTGATAGCTTGGAGGTCGATACGGTGTGAGCCGTCTATCTGGAGGAGGGGCTGTATAACCTGGATTTGGATTTTGATTTCCCCAAGCTGGATAACTATTTGGCATGTCAAAATTATTAGGTGGGTTCTTGTATTGACCTCTCATATAGTTCATCTCAGCATATGTCTCAGCGGCTCTAGCTTGCTCAATGTTAGTGCAAGCAGAAGTACTATGGGCAGAAGAGCCACACTCTTGACAAGGATTAGAGGTATTCAGGAAACTTACCTGTTTCTTTAGACGGTTGATCTAATTCTGTAGAAATTGATTTTTGACATCTTGATCAACTTCGTCTTTATTAGGCATGTAGAGACGCTTCTGTGGCTGGGATGGCTGCTGGGTCTCATACATGGCATCGTAGTTAGACAACTTGTCCAGATGTTCCCATGCAGCAGTGGGATCCATCTCAATAAATGCACAAGCAGTGTGTGTTGATGCGGTTCTTTGTTTCTGCATTAATCCCTTGGAAGAAGATTCTTGGAACACATATAGGGGTTGCTCATGAGTAGGGCACTGTCTGAGCATCTCCTTGAACCTCTCCCATGTCTCTACAAAGGTCTCGTTAGGAAGTTGGTGATTGGAGGTGATGCGTTTTCTCGACTCCGTTGTCTTGGTAGGAGGGACAAACTTTGTAAGAAATTGATCATACAAAGCCTTCCAAGTCTTGATAGACTTAGGAGGTAAGCTCTCCAACCAGCTCAGGGCCTTTCCAGCAAGAGACCACCAGAAAGCTTTTAATAGAACATATTCAAGTGAGACACCTTCAGCAGTAATAGTGTCACATAAATCAAGGAGATTTTTAATATGTTCCATAGGGCACTCGGTAGGTTTCCCTTCAAACTGAGCCCTTTTAATTAAGGATATAAATTGAGACATGATCTCAAAAGGTTTCTCTATCTCTGGAAGCACGATTGCAGACATAGGCACCCTCAGTTCTAGATGCATATATTGCTTGGCATTCCTAGGATAGGCGTTCAACTGCTCCTGCAGACGGGCAGTGTTCGCTCGTTCATGTTCAGCGGCAGCAGCGTCTCGATCAGCTTGTAACGCCTCCATCTGCCTTTGGAGAGAGTCTATCTGTTGTTCCATCTGTTCAGGACTCATTGCCATGGCTTGGTTTCCTCTTCTTCTGCGGTGTAGGGTGCATTCAGGTTCAGAATAATAACCAGTGTTATCAAACTCGAGCCTGCAACGTCCTGTTGGCATAAGCTGAGAAAACAGACAAAAGAAAATAGAATTAAAAACAAAAACAGGGTCGGGCTATTCCCAGACCCACAGGTAAACAATCAAACATTGTTACTTCCCCGCAACGACACCAATTTGTTGATAGGGATTTACTTAACAACAAATAAAATTTGTAGTCAAGACCCCGCTGAGTATAGAGAAGTCAGGATCGGTCACGGGAAGCAAGGTTGTCTGTTTACCGACCTAAGAAAACAAGAAAACAAAGCAAAACAAAAGAAAACAACTACGACAGACCTCGGTACCGACCTTGTCAGGGTCGGTAATGATGTTGGAATTCTACTAAAAACAGAGCAAATAACACGATGCAAGTGCAGGCTCGGTACCAATCCTAGGGGTAACGAGTGTATACGAATGCAAAACTTAAGAAAATCAAAGGATAAAAAGCTCTAGGACAAGGGCTACCACAACATAATTTTGCATATAAACTCATGTGAAGATAAAGATCATGCCTTTAAAGATAAATATATCAACTTTCGTTGACTAAACAAGCAAATCAATCAATTTTCATAAATCAATTCACTTTATACTTGTTTTGAATCCAAAGCTTGAAACTTTCATTATTGAACAATATCAACATTCAAGTTCAAGACTTTCTCTTTCGATCAAGAAATAAACTCAAATTACTTCGACTCTCGTCTAAGCATAAGCACAAGCAAGTAATTCAAAAGTTAGAAGGCAATCAAAACATCAACATATTCATTCAATCATGCACAACTATGTCGGGTTTCAACCCCGACCCTAGAAAAGAGAACTACTCACACATGATTGAATCAAAACTAACAACTTTATTAAAAGAGAACATTGAAAAGTAAAATTTACTTGAAATTAAAGAAATATCGTCTTACAACCAAGCTCGGAATCAAAGAACAACAATGAACAACAGAGGACTCGAACTTCTCTCTCTCTCTCTCTCGATCGATCGACAGAACCGAGCTCCTCCAACCAACCTGTTCTCTCAAAACCGAACTCCTAAATCTCCTACTAACGAATCCCCCCTCTAAAGGCTAGAACAAGGGTATTTATACTAGAGAAAGCTATCTTCTAAAAGATCTAAAAGATAAAAACTTACCAAACTAAAAAGATTACAAGATAAAAGATATAAATTCCGAAAGTCGGCGCTGCCTACCGAGACAGGTCAACTCGGTAATGACTTGCACAAGGTCGGTAGACACTTGTTGAATCCCTTTGAACAAAACTCGTTGCACAGCTCGGTACCGAGCCTCACATGTCGGTAACGAGCTCTCTATTTCGGGTTAATTTGAACTCTTTCATGGCTTCACTTGAACTTCAACTTGATCTTTAACATGAATTCTTCCTTTTCTTCCTTTAGGCACTCCACCCTTCACTACTTGACTTCAACTTTCCTTAAAAATGCTCCTATATGCTTCAAAAACTTACAAAAAGACACAAAACGGAGTAGCTTCCATACTTTTTACAAAATATGCAAACTTATCCAAAAACACACAAAACTAACACTAAAACCTCTAAAAGCAAACTAAACAACCTAAGAAAAACACTTAAAACTAGACTAAAAACACGAACATCAGTTGTAGGGTGTCACAATCACATGCCATGATGAGTATAGCCGCCCAAATGACCCGAACAGATTGAAATCCTTCGTGCACAAACCCAATCTCACATTTCGTGATTTTGTTGCAAAATCTGGCCACATTGCATTGAAATGCATCCATGGTCTCTACATCTGACGGATGTTGCATCACCCCATCTTGTACGTTATTTACATGCCATCTCATGTGTTTAGCAGTCACCGCCGATGCGTATAACCTCTACAACTGTTGATTTATGGCTTAAAGCATATACAGCCCCCTGTACTTGTGCGAATTAGTCATTTGAACTCCTCACCTTTGGTTTGAACCTATTGACCACTTAAACTTAACAATTTGGACCTATTAAACACCTCGCTTGCAGAAACATCGGTGAGTGTTTTGTACGCGCGATGAGCTGTAAAATTCTCTTGCCACATCAGCTCCACATAGATGCCATGTCCATAAATAATTATTTTTGCATTTTTATTAAAAATTTCAATATTATAATTGATTAAAATAATAATATTAAAGAGAAAGAAAAGAATACTCCATGTATCAGTCCATAATTAATTTCATTGAGGGTGATAATACTCCATAATTAATTTCATTGCCTAATATAATACTCCTTCGTCAGTTTGATTCGTAGCATCTTCTTCCTCATGTTGAACTAGCAGCAACAATGGTGGTAGTTGCATCTTGTCAGCGATTTGATGGGAAAGAGAGGGATTTGAGTAAATAAAAGGTGGGTACTTCAGTTCTGGCTTAGATTTGACAAATTCGGCGTGAGAGAGTTCAAATTTTGAATTCAAAATCTTGATGGGAAGTTTTAATGGAGGTTGATTTTTAGATCTGGAATAGAGACAAAATCAGGACTTCTCGGCTTCAATTCGGGCAATTGATCTTCAAAGAAATCCTCCATGGCTTCCATCAGATCCACCAAATCTTGACATGGACAAAGCTGGAGCAACCTCTCGAACCAGGCTTTCAAACTCCTTGAACCGACATGGCCAAAATCAAGACCCAGATCTGGAATGAGAAGAAAAACCCAGATTTCGACAACCTAGATCCGGCACCAGTAGATCCATGCCTCGCCACCGCCTCGCTCCAATGAGCTCGGAAGGTTTTCTGTCTCACCGCCAATCCTCCAACAACCCAGATTTTCGGTCCTCCGCCGCCGAGTTCCTAGATCCGGCACCGGTAGACACACGACACAAGGGGATGTCGGGGTGAGGTACGACATGGAAGAAAGGTAAATATGGAAAAAAGAAAAAAAAATGAAAAAGGATGGGTTTTGTTATAGGATGAAAACTGAAAAGGTTTTGTTTTGTTTTGTTTATATAAATTCCATGTTAGCTAGAATATGAGTTTTCACTTGCACATATGCGTTTGGCTTACACGCACTTTACCACATCAACGATCAGGTGTTTAATTGGTCCAAATTGTTAAGTTTAATTGTTCAATAGGTCCAAACCAAAGATGGGGTGTCTAAATGACAATTTGACACAAGTTCAGGGGGGTTGTATATGCTTTAAGCCGTTGAGTTATTGGCAAGTATAACCATACGAGAATAGGGAATGAGCTTCATCTTGCCTTTCCTCCCATCTAGGATATTCACATATCTTGCAAGATACATATTCCGCATTTGCACCCTAGTATATCATACAAGAGTTCGGGCAATAATCTATGGCTTTGTACAGAAGACCGAGACTCTCAATAAGTTTTTTTGTGTCATAAAACGTGGTTGGTAATGTTATTTCAAGGTGAGATACGCGTCCACAGAAATATGAAATCATGTCGTATCGATGCTTCGTCATCCTTATCTTTGAATTGAGGCTAAGTAGCTCAGTCGTTGCCTCTAACTAGTTGACATCATATCCAGCCTACAAGGTCCTATTCGCGGCCGACAACATACCGTACATACATTGTACATCGGGATTGGACGCTTCATGATAATACTACTCTCCCTTAGGCCTTATCTCCTCATTTTGGACGGGATCGTCAGTTTAATGATGTCGGACATTAAAACCATCATAGACCATCTGCTCCATTCGATTATCATACCCAAATATTGTTGGTGCCGAAGAAGTAGTACTAAAACCATCATTCTATCTAGACTCATCCATCAATGTAGCAAACATTTCATCTATCTCCCTGTACGAAACCCACTGGTATTAGTGACGAATAAAACCATCCTTAAAAATATGATAATGCACATCATCTATTGAAATCACTTTCTTATTCTTGCACCTTCGACAAGGACATCTCGGCATAGACTAGCAGAACTCAATAAAGTGAGCAACACTAGCAATAAACTGGTCGTTCCAAAAAGCATCTATATTACGCAAATACATACATTCACACATTTTCTTCTTCTAAACAAATATAAACATGTAAATAATTTCTAGGTTGTAGTCCACGACCATATGGCCGCCAAATCCCAAAAAAAAGAGAAACTAAATACAAGCCTAGAAAAATGTTATGTTCTAACTAGCGACCATATATTTGCTAATTGGCGACCATATGGTCGCTAATTACAAACAAAAATTTTACACTTGGAAATATTTCTCGATTGATGTTATATAGTGATTCAACGACTATATAGACGTTATTTAGCGTCCATTTGGTCGTTGAATGTCAAATTATGATACGAAAATAAACTTTTAACAATGCAAAATAATGCAATCGAAAATAAAATTAATGTAGACATAAATAACACAATCTCATATACTTATTAAAATTAACAGTTTTCGATTTGGCAACAATATTTGCATATATGTATAACATTTACTATAAATATTAAACAAAAAAATTTAATTAGATACTTGTAATTGAGCTATGGGCAAAATGTGATGGAATTCCTCTCTTCCAGCAACTGAGATCCGCAAATACCTCCTTCTATGTTTTGTGAAAAAATTTTGTGTACAAAGGTACGATGATATGCAAAGTTTATATAAGAAATTAGTAGCGACCATATGGACTCTAAATTGACGGCAATTTTGTCGACCATAGTATTTAGCGACCACGTAGTCACCAAATCTGCAACATAAAGCCCGCCGAATTAAACTGCATTTTCTGGCGCCAGTATTTAAAGATCACTTGGTCCTAGACTTTAGCGACCTAGTGGTCGCAAACTCTTGAGCAAACACGAGCGACCAATTGGTCACTAAATTAGCGATCAAGTGGTCATTAATGTCCTTGGTTGAAGCCAGCGACCACATGGTCGCTAAATTAGCGACCAAGTGGTCGCAAATATTTGGCGCCAAAATCCCTCGCAAAGTTTTAGCGACCAACATACTACGTGGTCGTTGAATTAACGACCACGTGGTCACTAAATCTTTTTTTTATTTTTTGGATTTGATTTAGAGACCAAGTGATCTTTAAACTATGGTCGCTAAATTTGCAGAATGGTTTAATGATTATTATTAAAAGTGCATTGCCAAATAGGTACAGTGCATTCAAAATATAGTAAAAGTGCAATCCAAAATAGTTAAAGTGTATTACAAAATTGGTAAAAAAATCCAACTAATTCTGACTATTCCTTTTATTTGACCAACATAATACTTCAACTGTCTAAGCTAAGAAAATTAACACAAAGGTACGATTTGAAACTAACACATACAAATAATGATTTTGCCTACTAATTTGCATCATATGTAAACCGACCAAAAGCTCCTCACCACCAAAATCAATATTTCTCTTCAAATAATAAATTCCGAATCGTCCTTAATTTCGAATCATAAATTCCAAATTCAACCAATTCAGATTAATCCCTTATTCTTTCTCTTTACTTCGAGCTTACAACCAACAAGGGGATTTTCAACATCAAAAGCCCTCTTTTAGATGATTTAGAAACCCTAAAATATCATAGAAAGTAATGAAAATAGAAAAAAAGTGAGATTGAATCAAATGAAAATGAGGCTTATCATGAAAACTAGAAATGAATCTGGACCATCCTATTAAAACACTAGAAATGAATATATGCCCTCCGATTAAATATTTTTTTTACTTTATTTTTTAAAGTCTTTTTACGTATGTAGAATGATATGAACCGAGTATGAACATAAGACCATAAAACGTGAACATGCAATACTAATATGTGAATATACCCATATTATATGTGAACGTATACTAAATTTTTTGAAGTTAAAATGTAGTTATATGTGAACAACCCTTGTAATAATGTGAACAGAATGTAAATTGTCAAGCGTCGTGTTTTTGGCAAAAACAAGCGAAAAAAATAAAAATAAAATTTTTTTTAATTTTTTTTAAGTCTTTTCACGCTTGTATGATGATTTAATCAACGGTTTTTCTATCCTATGCCCTAAGGGCATAGGTTAAGAGTACTAAATTTGGGAACTAAAACCCTAATAGGAAACTAATAAACCCTATTGGAAAAATAATTAAATCTAAATAAATACAAATTCCAACTATATTACCATTTTTAGTCTCTTAACCTATGCCCCAAGGGCATAGGTTAGAAAAATCGTTTAATCAAAATTGAATATATGACCATAAAACATGAACAAGTAGTACTAATATGTGAACACACTTGTAATATATGTGAACGTATTGTAAAATCTCTGAACAGAAAAGGTGATAATATGTGACATGTTTTATAATAGTGTGAACATATGCATAAAATATGTGAATGTAACGTAAAAAATCAAATGTCGTGTTTTTAGAAAAAACAAGTGAAAATACAAAAATTAAAAAAAAAATTTATTTTATTTTATTTTACTTCTTTTAGTTTTTGTCAAGATTACCATTTTACCCTTATCTCTTTTTAATCTTAACTATTCATTTCTCAAATCCAAGGTCCTCATTTGTTTCTAGTTTTCTTGATAAGACTCATTTCCATGTGAATCAACCTTAGAAAAAGTACCAATTTTTTCATGAACCAGAGAGATTGTGGAAAAAAAATCAATAGAATGTGTAGAGGGCGAGAACGACGAAGCAGGTGGAGTCGGAATTCCCCAAATTGCACGAGCGTCGAGTAGTAGCTGAAGAAAGAACAAAAATCAAACAATTAAGAGGTTAAATGAATATATTATTAAAAGAGTTAAAATGACCAAATTAGCCCCGTTTTAATGAAATAAGATAAAACATCAATCTTTGGATCTCCTTGATCCAACTGTTCTGAGAGCTTCTTATTTTATAAGATAAAAAGATGTTTTATTTGAACTAAACTATTTTATGTAAACTATAGGATTAATAGTTGAAACACGACACCCTTAAAGTTTGAGATTGTTGCAATCCATATGCACTGACTTAGTGACCTTTATACCACTTAATTACTACTACTCCCTTTTGACCCTTCCATTGTACCACTTGTAATTTGGTATTCTTCTGTGCAATTCCTATATAAATGCAGCACACCATTTATGCAAGAAAAGAGTTGTTCAATTCAGAAAGACAAAATAGAAACAGCCATATAAAACACAAAGAGAATGGAGAAACAAGGGCATCCAAGGTTGAGATGGAGTAAAACAGAGTCAATCAAATACACTCATGGCTTCTCTGAATCTGAAATGGACTCTTTGTCTAGCATTTGTGATGCTCTCTTGCCTTCTCTTCCTACTCAAACTCACTCTTCCGATTCAGTCAAGGCCTTCTTCTCAACTTCCGCTTCCCAAAACCCAATCCCTGACGAGGTAACCTTTTATTTATTTGTTTAGTTTCTTGTGTTAAAAAACATAAAATTATATATGCATGCTTTTGCAGGTGGCCGAGTTGGTGAAGACTAGAGGGTTGCCAGAAGCAAGATTGCTTGCGAGGGTGATTTTGTGGCTTCTGTCCACAAGAATTGGAACGCTTGTGCTTTGTGGGTCTCTGTGTTTTGGCAAGCAGATGCCTTTTGTCACCAAATTCTCTCATTTGCCAACTGAGAGAAGAGAGAAAATTCTTCAGAGATGGTCAACAAGTAGATACATGTTCTTCCTCAGGCTTTTCTTCTACTTTGTTAAATCTCTTTGCCTTTTCGTCTTTGTCTCCCAGGTATATGTTTTCCTTTTGCACCACTGTCGTTTCTGCTCCGTTCATTTTTAAATTGTTTTAGTTTCTTTGATTTGAATTTTTTTGTCCTTATTATGTTCAATCAAACGGCGTTATTAGGATTTTGCTTGTTTAGCTCAAAAACTTCAACGCAAGCTCAACTTTCTATAATAATCATTTTTTTTATATTTTAGGGCCCCTTTATTCTTATAAGTAAATGTAAAGAGAAAAAGAGGCCCAAAAAATGAAGATCAAAACAAGAGACATGTGAAAAATTATAGGTGGAATTTACCAAATGTAATTTTGATAGATCAAAAATAAGTAATGGAAAAAACCTCAAGAGCGACTGTTTTAAGGGACCACAATGGTAATATGGTGGACTTAATATCAAACAAGTATGAGAACATTTCGATTCTTAAAGCTGAAGCATTAGCACTTAGAGACGGTTTAAATTTGGCACGAAAATGGAAATGTAAGAATATAGAAATTGTAGGAGATAATATTCAGGTTATAAAAGCTATTCAAGGAAGTAGAAATTGCCCATGGGAAATTGAAATGATAATGGTTGATGTTCTGGTCTTGCTCCAAGAGTTTCAAAACATCAAAATCTTCCATGTTAATAGAGGGTCTAATGATGTGGCTGAACACATTGCTAGACTGGGCCACAAACTTTTTGTTACCGAATCCGAAATCACCAAGAACTTAAAGTTTTCATCCTTCAAGATGTTATAGGACGTTCTCCTTAACAGAGTGACTCCTAATCCTTACCTAATAAAAAAAAATGTAAACAGAAAAAAAAAATGAATCCAACTAACAATAAGAACGGACAATCCCATTTTTTATATGGACAATAAGGCTAGACAAGCAAAAATATTTTTTTTGTCAGTATATCACGACAATAAAATAGATTAGATTCATTTTTCTTCATTTTACATTTCCATATATTGCGACTGACGGCCTTTTATTTACTTTTGTTTCTAAGAGAGACTAGAGTAGTAAGTAATAAATCGCTAGAAGCATCTGATAATTTCAAGTTAATGAGGTTTTCGGAGATGGATTATCTTGCAACGATTTTTCTAACCTATGCACTTAGGGTATAGGTTAAGAACCTAATTATAGCAAAAAAATCAATGATTTTGTATTTATAGTTCTTTTAATTATTTTTGTAAAGGGTTTATAATTTCCAAAATAATGTTTTAGTTTCTAACGTGCGCATCCTCATTCCCATTGGCTTTTATACACTGGCTTTGAGATGGATTTAGTCTCTATATCAATTTTGGTGCATTCTAACTACATTCAGTTATTATTGTCACATAACTGAATTTCAGTTTTTCTTGGGTCTATCGGGCGTACCACCTTTCCCTTGGGCAGGGGTACCCCCATCTTGACCCCACAGATTCCGTTGTAGAGAGCATCACTTGGTCAATGATGATGATGATGAGGGTTTTAGTTTCTAAATTCACGTTCTGGGTATAGGATAGAAAAAACGATCTTGTAAATATGTGGATGGATGAATTGAAGGGTTGTTTATTACAACGCAACTTTTTCAAAATAGGGGAAACAAGATACTATCTTGAATAGTTGAATCTTTTTTATTTGGTAGGATTGAATAGTTGAATCTTGATCATGACAACGAGTGGTTGATCAATGAATGTGAGTGGTTGATCAATGAATGAGTATTCAATTCATAGATCAACCACATCCTCAGAAATATCTAAATATTAGTGCTAAGATTTCTCCACAATTATGACCCGGCCCAAACAAACCACCCGAACCAGGGCCACTCCAAAACCAAAATTTCAATCAACGTACATCCATCAGTCATCACTTAAAAAATGACCATACCTTACCAAAGTCAGCCCGCTTTAACCTTTTTGTTTCAACCTTATTTAATTTTACATTACGACTAGTTCATGACTCAGGTCTTACCTGAAAACTTTTTAAAATAAAATTTATAATATATTAATATAAATGCCATATAGGTATTACATATTTGTAATTTATTTTAATTATAATAATACATTTTACTATTAAAATGTGTACAAATATTATCTTATTTTAAAAATGCTATTTATAATATTTATGTAATAATCATAAAAAATTGACGCTCTTAACTCGTAAGGTTAACTCGAACCCGTACAAAAATAACAATGAATTGACCCGAGCAACCGTAAATTTTAACGACTTGAACCCATACTCATCTCAAACCATAAATGAACGAACTTAAACTCCATTAAAGTGACTCAATTAATCGGTTTAACTTTAAGGGATCAATAATTTTTATTTGTTTATTAAAGAGTCTGAAATATAAAAAAATCAAAATGCTTATGAATAGAAATTTAATATATTGCAAGACACAACATATCTATATCGACATTAATTAAAAAAATTCATACTTATTAAAAGAAAATTAGTATAAGAAAATCAACATGCTTATGGACAGAAATTTTTTTAATAGATGTCATACTTATGAATATAAAATTAGTATACAAAAATCTAAAATTTAATATATAATCGATGATTTAAAACACGGTCCATATTAATTAAAAAATTTGTCATAATTATGTATATAATTTTTTATAAACAATTTCGTACTACAAATATGGTGAGTGAGACATTAAAATATGATGACAATATTGCATTTAACTGTCATATTTATAGATAAAAAAATTAATATTAAAATCCAATATATTTATCGATGGAAATTTAAAAAGTTGTCATTCTTTTTTATAGAAAAATAAAATTGAAAAAACAAAAATTAATATGAAAAATATAGTGAGTAATAATTAAAAATGTTTTCATACTTATAAATAATAAATTAATATTAAAAATTCCAAAATTCATATAAAAATAAATAATTAAAGATATGGTTCATACTAATTAAAATATTTATTATATTTTTTGAATAGAATGTTTATATAAAAGAATATGAAAGTTTAATATTTAATACTTGTAATTTAAGATATGGCAGAAAATGTGGTCGCTAAATCCAAAATGTGGTCGCTAAAAGCTCAGTTGCTATCCGGTTAGCGACCACTTAATCGCAGAAAATATCGACCATTTGACCGTGGCGACCACGTGGTCGTCATATCATGGTCCAGATTTGGCGACCAGTTGGTCACAGAATAGCGACCACGTGGTTATATGCATGATTATAATTAATCATTTTTTAAACATACAACACTAGAACATACCTAACAACATCGAATACGTCTATAAATCGCTAATAGTCCACATTATAGCTACACACATGATAAAATTTTGCTTCCTCCACGCATCATATATTCATATGTGTACACCCCATGAAGCTACAAACTTTTAAGCTCGGCTATCAATGAGTATATATAGACATCCAACTTTTGCTTCGGGCTCTTTGGACCAGGCATAATAATTTGTTATACTAATTATATATAGGATTTTTTAATGTAATATTGTAATACTATAATCAACTATACTTAATGGTGTCTAAAATATAATATACTAATGATTAAATAGTAAGAGTATATCAACTAAAGAAAATATATGTATCAAAATAACAATTGTAAAAAAAAATTGATAATTTATTATAATATATACCAATTATAATTAAAAATTAAAACTAAATGTGAACAAAAGGATCTACCTTGTTATGTAATAATGTAATTTACAATGCATAATGCATGGTACATACCCACATAGGACATAATATATTAAGGATTAAAAATTACGAGTGTGTTACCTATAGAAAATAATTGTTAATATTTGGACCATGATTTATAGTAGTTTAAAATATACTTTATACTAAAAATATTTATTTATAATGATAATTACACATAAAAATATTTATTAGGTATAATAAATGTGGTAATGAATGTGATCATGTACACAAATTTATATATGTAGTAAATTATAGATAGATGATTAATTTCAACCAAAAAATAGATAGATGATTAATATGATGAAAATATAAGATGGTTCTGAAAAACGTGAACATTACAATAAACTTCTCATTTGCATCATTTCAGTGATCTCTTTTCATTGTACTATGCAGTTTGATAAACAGAACAACACAAACCCAGCATGGGAAGCCATGGACTACCAACCAGACGAAACTAACCACCATCCCAAAACCTCAAACCCGCGACCACTCGATCAAGGAATCATCGAAACCCTCTACGAAACACCCACCACATTAGTCCAATCACTAACCCAAAAGGGCCTCAAAGTCATAGATGACCCACAAAACAACTTCTACAAGATCGAATGCGACGTTGTAATCATTGGCTCGGGCTGTGGTGGGGCCGTAGCCGCCTCAATCCTAGCGAGCTCAGGACAAAAGGTAGTAGTCTTAGAAAAGGGCAATTACTACACTGCATCAGACTATACTTCATTAGAGAAGCCTTCCATGGATGAGCTTTATGAGCAAGGGGGCACGCTTCCTACAACAGACGGTAGCGTTGTGCTTATGGCTGCCAAAGCGGTGGGTGGTGGGTCAGTTGTGAATTGGTCAGCTTGTATAAAGACACCAAATGAAGTCTTAAGGGAATGGGCCGACGAACATCGGCTGTCCCTCTTTGGGAGTGAAAAGTATGCCTTTGCTATGGATGAAGTGTGTAAGAGGATTGGTGTGACTGAGAATTGTGTAAAAGAAGGGTTGCAAAACCAGATTTTAAGGAAAGGGTGTGAGAATTTGGGTTTGAAAGTGAACAAAGTGCCAAGAAACTCGTCTGAGGGTCATTATTGCGGGTCATGTCATTATGGGTGCAGGGCAGGTGATAAGCAAGGGGCTGATGTCACTTGGCTTGCCGATGCGGTTGGGTGTGGATGCGTGATTATAAGCGGTTGCAAGGCCGAGAAGCTCATATTTGTAGACAACAAGAATCCGAATACGAAGAAAAATAGATGTATAGGAGTGGTGGCTAAGTCATTGAACCAAAACATCACAATGAGGATTCAAATTGAGGCTAAGGTTACAATTTCATCTTGTGGAGCTTTGTTTACACCACCATTACTAATCTGTAGTGGGCTAAGAAACAAGCACATTGGGAGGAACCTACACCTTCATCCAGCAATAATGGTGTGGGGCTACTTCCCGGATGAACTCGGGTCACAATTCAAGGGGAAGACTCATCAAGGCGGTCTCATAACCTCTGCCCATGAAGTCAAACAATCGGATGAAGAGGATGAGAAATCATCCACAATAGCTCTTGTGGAGACCCCGGCTCTAGGACCATCCACATTCGCCGCCCTCTGTGCATGGGAATCCGGGCTTGATGCAAAAGAAAGGCTCATTAAATACTCAAGAACCTCCCACCTCTTTTGTATGGTAAGAGACCGAGGCTCAGGTGAAGTCACAAAGGAAGGTAAATAAACATATTGCATATTAATTAGTTCATGCATGTGTTGCATTGTGAAATTTAATATTTGTTATTGTATAAGTTCTTTATAATGTATGACATGTAGGCCGAGTGAGCTTCAAGATGAGTCCACTAGACAAGAAAAACATGACGGTTGGGATGAGAAGGGCAATTAGGATCCTGGTGGCGGCGGGGGCGGTTGAGGTAGGGACTTATAGGAATGACGGTCAAAGGATAAAGTGTAAAGGGGTCAAAGACGACGATTTGGAGGAGTTTTTGAGGGATGTGGAGGCGCCGGATGGCCCGTATTATGATCGGGTTTGGGGTGTGTATGGCACGGCCCATCACATGGGGAGTTGTAGGATGGGGGTGAGTGAAAGGGAGGGGGCGGTGGATGAGAATGGGGAGAGTTGGGAGGCAGAGGGGCTGTTTGTCTGCGATGCAAGCGTTGTCCCAAGTGCGGTGGGCGTCAATCCGATGGTCACGATTCAAGCCACGGCTTACTGCATTGCCGAGAATTTGGCCGAGTCGATGATGAAGAAAAGGGTGTGAGTGAAGTTTGTGATAAAGATGTTGTTTATGTAAAATTGTAATATTGACCCAATCCAATTCCCCACGGGAGAATGTGGTGTTTATATAATTTGAGCTTAATTTTTTTTAAGGGGTCGGGTTGTCTAGATTAATGTAGATGAAAATTTGGAAAATTAAATTTGCACTATATGTCCATTTATATATAATATATATATATATATATATATATATATATATATATATATAAATTTTCGTGTCATAGTTTGTTGTCATGAATGACTTAAAAGATCGAACATGGAACTTTAAATTTATTCAACTCGAACGAGACTGAAAAACCTTTTTTTTTATCGGATATTGAAAAACCTAATTGACAGTTTTATATGATTCTGTATGTTAGATTCGAAAAAGACACAGTAGTCCAAACCTAGGCGTCCGAAGAATATTCGTGTCATAGTTTGTTGTCATGAGTTCGTAAACTTTTGAATAGTTTCGTAAGAACTCAGAATGCATACGGTTGTCCAATCTCAAAAAATCGAAAATTTTACCATGCTTAAATTTTATTCGAAAATGTGTCTTTTCACACCTAGTACATAAAACATATACACCCAATACGAAATTATTCACATGCACTATAAAGCAATTAATTGTCATTAGATTTTTCATGCATTCAAATCTAAAGACAATTAATAAGAATTGTAGTAATGTTTGTTGGTAATTTGTGAAAAGTTATCAATTCAATTGGGTGTAAGTTACGAATGTTTAAGTGTGAGAAGTACCAAGGGTATTACTTGGACTTAGGTGTGCAGGAGGCACGGCCTAGTGATCGGCCCTAAAGTATTTCTAAGGGTTGAAAGAGAAAGACGAACCATAGGAGGGTAGGCGGGGTACTCGGCATTGGCCTAGATGCAATGGTGCGGGTAGGCGCGCCCTTGCTCGGTAAAACCAACGCGTGTCTCGGCATTTGGCTTGGGCCAAGAGGCGAGGGTGTGGTGAACCTCGTGTGTGCCGAGCACTGGGTGACGCTAAGGACGTGCGCTAGATGCTAGGCGTCGGCGCTGGTGCGCCGCTGCACGTAGGCAAGCGCGCGCCTATGCGGCCAAACCCTAGGTGCGCATTAGGCATTGTTTTTGCCTTGTTTTGTATGTTTAGCCAATTTTTGTATTTTGATTGGTTATGTTATGATTCCTATAGTGAGAAATGAAGCTCTAAGACTTTGTGGAAAAATTTGAGAGCTAGCCAAAGCTTAGATCACCTAGAATAAGCTAGCTCAAGTTATGAGCTGGTTTTGGGTTTTAGCTCGGTTTGAGCTCAAACGTTGACCTTTTTTGCTCCATGGTAGCTTCACTAAGCTTGATATAAATGTTATACACATTTTATATTTTGGGAGTGATGGCTAGCTAAGCTAGCTCGAAGCTAGCTCTACCAAGGTTATTGGGCCGCATGGTAAATGGGCAATTTTGGGCCTTGTCTTAAGAGTTTGGACAAGGATGGATTCAAAATTCAAAAAGTTGTTAAGGGAATTTACCAAAGTTAGTTATAACAAACTCCCTTATTTTCCTCCTTAATTTTTCTCAACTAATTTAACTACTTTTTCTCTTTCTATAACCACCAACTCCTCTTGGCCTATAAATAGGGTGGGCGTCTCTCCAAAGGGATGTTCGAGAGTTTGTGTAAAATCACAAGATTGTAATTTGAGGTTTTCCAAATCAAATACAAACACTTATTGAAGAACAAGGTGCGTATATATGCAATGATGATACATGCTTGCCACATGTTCATTGTATAGGAACGTTTTATCTCACAACGTTATTATAGTTGAACCCTTGGCATTAATAGGGGCAATAAACGTTGAAGGAAAGCTCAATCTAATCGGGTGACTCGTTGCCTTTGTCAAGTCAAGTTTTGTTTTATTTAAAGTCTTTACTTTTGTTCTAAAACGTTTACTAACTATTCGGCGATGATTATCCTTGTAGTCTACACCCAACGAGATTACCTTCGGGTCTACTCACGAGATTACCCTTCGGGGTCTACTCAAACTGTCTTGATTACCCTTTGGGGTGTACAAGAGCCGAATCTAACCTTCAACTAACAACATAGTCTAAAACTAACAATGTTCATATTTAAAATTTCAATGAATTTAGGATGAAAAGAAGTAGTCAATTGGATCAATTCATATAAGTTAATTGATTATATATTTTTATAAATAATGTTCAATTTTTTAACAATAGAAGAATTATTTTGACTATAAATGTAGGATCATTAATTCTATTGAAAGGTTTAAATTATTTTTAAATTAAAATTTTCAAATAATTAAAAGAAGTTTGACCAAACATAATTTTAATCCATAATACAATCACAAAGAATCACCAACCTTGGGATGATACAGGAAATTATCATTTAGGAATTGTAAAACTAAAATCTAAAACCCATAAGCATCCCTAAAAAGATTAGGCCTATAAAATTTGAGTCTGATACCTTTCTTGCTATTTTTCTAGCACCAAAACGTCCACCACATGCATAGGAATGACAATCTGAGGCCATGGAGACCCCCTTGGTGCAGAACTCAATCATTAATTGCGTAATATCTATGTTTATGTTATTTTCCGAATGAGCGTTTCTATTTCCATTATTACTATTTTGGGTACATGTTATCTTATGCTAAAGAGGTCAACCCAATAAACTACAATAAGGTCCATTATGCCATTAGAGTTTAGTTTGCATCATTCTATTCTCTATTTAAACTCATGCTTATACCTCTTTCATTCAAGTCAAGATTAATCAACAAACTGAGTTAGAGATGAGATTGCCTCCTCCTTTTTGGATCCGACGTCATCCCTCTCCTATTACCCTTTCCCTCTCGTTTGTTTCTCCCTTGGATCGAACAATTCTCATATATAGCCTCGTTCCACCCTCGTCAATATGAGCACTAGAGGCCCGCGAGATCATAACGTTGCTCTCATACTTATTCGGTTCCTACCTTTCGGAGAAGATTTGGGCATCTAGCGACATGAACCCGAGTAGGGTCGCATCAAAAAGTCACCTCATTATCTTGAAAACATCTACGAATTACCTAGTCAAAACAATGCTTCCAAAGATAAGGATCATTCCACACATAACACCTTGCTTCACTGTGTTGCCTATCTTTTTTAGCCTTTGTGAAAATTGGTGGAAATTCGCCTAAGAAAAGAAAATTCACCAAATGTGAATATCGAGGCTTCAAAGTACGAATTGCAAACAAAGTATCATCCGAGAATTCTCCTCTAACTAGCACTTAAAAGTTGTGGCTTACCTTCCTCATGAACTAGTTTGCTAAGGTGGTCAGCTACTAAATATTCGGCCCCCTTCTTGTCTTTGATCTTAATGTAAAACTCACTCAACAACAAGATCCACCTTATCAATATCATCTTGGTCTCTTTCTTCGTCAATAAGTAACGAAGAGCTGTATGATCTGTGTAGACAATCACCTCAGTACCAAGCAAATAGGACTAGAATTTTTATTAAGCAAAGACCACCGCCAATAACACCTTCTTTGTACCGGAGTAGTTTCTTCATGCTCCATTCAAAGTAATGGAAGCATAATGGATGACATGAGATGTTCTTCCACTCTTTTGACCAAGCACCGCTCCTACAACATAATCACTTGCATCACTCGTGATCTCAAAAGGAAGAGACCAATCCGGAGCTTGTATAATTGGAGCGCTAGTGAGGTGTGATTCAGCTCATCAAATGCCTTCTTGCATTCATCATCAAAATCAAAGTCCACATCCTTCTTTAAAAACTCACATAAGGGTGATGCGATCTTAGAAAATTCTCTAATAAACTTATGATAGAAACCTACATGGCCTAGAAAAGAATGAACTTTACACACATTAGAAGGATAATGCAAAAATTGAATTAATTCAATATTCTCCATATCAACCTGACTGGCTTAAAGTCGTTGATGTCAAATCAAAAATAATTCCCTAGTTACTCAACTAGTATAGTCGGTAAGTCGGGGTCGAACCCAAGAGACACTTGTAATTCTAAGCAATATTATTATCAACTATAAAGTAATAAAGGGGGGATTTTTGTAATTGTAAACTACAACTAGGGAAAATTAAACAAAGCAAAGCAATGAATCAAACAGGGAAAAGATTGGATTTTTATCAATTAGGGAAAACAATCCTATTCAAGCATCCACTTTTCTTCCTCAAGTTATTGATCATGGATTCAAACAAGTTATTCCTTTTGTTATTCCTATCCTGATCAGAAATATAACATGGCAACGAGACATGCAAACTTAATATCCAAACAATTCATGAAACGATCATAAATAATAGGGATATTAGCAATGAGAACAAGGATAAACAAGATACATGCAATTGAATTCCAACGAGTCAAACAATTAACATGCATTCAAATCTCTTTCTCAATTGTTTTAGTCCAATGAGTCCTAAATCAATTGAGTTGCTACAAAGATTAGGCTTTACTACGAGAAACCTAGATCTAGCAATAGATAATATTAATTCCAACAAGTTGGCCAGACAAGCAGAAATCAACACAATCAATAGTAATTATGAACAAGAGAATTGAAATAACCTGTAGAAATAAACCTATAACGTAGAATCTCACAACAACTTGAGTCTGAAAAGCTTCAACTTGAATAAGATTTAGGGAGTTTAGTTCTCCATAAGAGAGAAAATACCAAAGTCTAAAATTCTGAAAACTAGGTCTAAGAGAGAATACAAACAAAGGCTGAAAAGTAAACCTAATATAGTCTCGAAAAAGTCGGAATTAAAAAGATATAAAATATAAAATAATAAACTAAGCGGAGAAATCCTGATCGCGCGTCAGATCCAGCCAGGCCGCGATCTCCATCAACCAGGGCCGCGATCGCTGTCTATCTTCAAAGTGTGACGTCAATCGGCGATCTTCAAACCGCGATCCACCGCGAAACCTAGCCGCGATCGCGGCCTTCCTTGTCATCGTGGTCCTCCTCGGTAATCTTGATCTTCCTCGGCGACGTCCACCGCGATCGCCCCTAAGGGTGGCAGCGATCGCGGCCTCCAGCATCTTCGAAATCTTCAAACTCTTCATAACTCTGATCTCTCGGCCTTCAAATCTATTCTTCAATAATACTCCTAATAGGCCTAAAATACTACAAAAATATGTACTAAAAAGTCCTAGTTATGCTGTACAAAACACAGCATATCACAACCTCAATACCCCTAGAGGATACTATATGACCCAAAACTATACCTTGTTCAACTATAAAGTGACATTTTTAAAAAATTTAAAACAAGGTTAGTATATACATATCTTTTAAGCACAAGTGTCAAGTGGTCTAAACATGTATCAAAACTATCACCATGAATTGTGAAATCATCTATAAAAACCTCAATGAAATTCTCAACATACTCAGAAAAGATAATTACCATACACCTTTGGAATGTTGCAGGCACATTACAAAATCCAAATGGGCATCCTACAATAAGCGAAAGTGCCAAAGGGACGTGTAAATGTCGTCTTCTCTTGATCCTTTGGTGTAATGGCCACCTAGAAATAACCTGAGTATCCCTCCAAAAAGAAAGAGAAAGCACGGTTGGCAAGTCGCTCAAGCATTTGATCAATAAAAGGCAAGGGAAAGTGATCCTTCCTAGTTACCGCATTCAACTTACGGTAAACAATACACACATGCTACTCTGTTTGCACACGGGTGGGGACCAACTCACCCTGTTGATTCTCTATAATTTTAATCCCACTCTTCTTAAGGATAATTTGAGTAGGGCTCACCCATGCACTATCAAAGATAGGATAGATCATACTTGCTTAGAGAAGTTTGATAACCTCTTTCTTAACTACCTCCATCATGGGTGGATTCAATATTCTTTGTGGTTGTCTAGATGGATTAGCTTATTCTTCCAATAGGATTTTATGAGTACATGTAGAGGGACTAATCTCTTTGATTTCAGTAATGGTCCATTCTATGGCTGTCTTATTTCTTTCAAAACAGCCACCAACTTCCCTTCTTGATCCTTGACGAGTTTACTTGATATGATCACGAGAAATGTCTCACCATCTCCAAGGAAAGCATACTTAAGGTGGTCTGAAAGTCTCTTTAGCTCTACCACTAGTGTTTGCACAATAGAAGGAAAAATCTTCTCGCTAGGCGAGGTTAGTGGTAAGGGCTTAGAGCCTGTTTGCTCATAATAAGCATCCATCTCTTCCACGACTTCCAGTATGTTATTAGACAATCCAAAACCAAAGAATCATCTACAAATCATTATCTAATACATATCGCATATCATCCACAGAAGTCACAACAAAGACATCTTGCACCAATGGTTCAATGACATTTATGGAACATAAGGAAAATGATCATTAGCAGGAAGTTTCATGACATCCTAAATATTATATTTAACATTTTCACCATCAAATTCTGTATTCAAAGAACCACTATATACATTAATCTTAGTTTTGACAATGTTTAAAAATGGCATACCTAATAGAATACGGGTTGCATGCTTATCATGTTCCATGTCTAAAACAAAGAAATCAGCAAGAAAGATCAATATATCTACCATGACAAGAACATATTCTATTTACCTCCTTGAGGTACACATTAGAGCGATCTACCAATTGAATTACAACACTAGTTTCATGCAAAGGACATAGCTTTATAAACTCATACAAAGAATTATGCAAGATAGTAATTGATACACCTAAATCTAGCATGTCTTTATCAAACTTCGTGTCACCAATAACACATGGAATACTAAACATGCTAGGGTCACCATCCGTCTTTGGCATACGCCTCTGAAATATAGAAGACCCATGTTCACTCACCTTAATCTTTCGTTTTCCCTTCAATTTTGGTTCCTATTAATAGTGCACAATTCTTTAATAAACTTATCATACGAAGTAATACTTTTAAAGAGATTAAGTAAAGGAATGTTTACCTTGCATTTGCTAAATGTCTCAAAAAACTCATTGTCACTCTCTAGCTTACGGGTCTCCTTCAAAGCTTTAGGGAATGGTGGAATAGGCTTGTAAGCACGTAGTGGTGGAAAACTGAGCCGATCAACTAGCTTCTCGTCTTCATCAAATGGTGATCACTCTTCTACATGAGCCTCTAAATTACCATCCTCACGTTTCTTTCTCCCTCCATTTGAGGGAAATCTGTCCTAAAATTTGGACTCTAGCTTCTTTCCACACCTTAGTGTGATGGCGTTCACATTTTGTCTTGGGTTCAACTCAGTCTGTGATGGTATCTTACCCGAGTCCTTAGTGTAACACCCCGAAGATTTATAAGGGATTGAGGTGCTACCTATGTCAACAAGAGCTCTTCCTTTTCTGGGTTCGAGTGAGGACAAAGAAATCAGAAGTTAAGCGTGCAGGGACGAGAGTAGTACCAGGATGGGTGACCTCCTGGGAAGTCCTCGGGTTGGCATGGGATAGCGCTTCTAAAGGCTTGGGGCCTTATAAATGGTATCAGAGCCGACTCTGGGTGACGAGTTGGCTTGGCCCAGAGGGCGGTCACTCGACCCAGAGGGAGGTCCTTGGGCCTTGACGAGGTCGTCAAGTGCTTAAGTGGGGGAGATTGTAACACCCCGAAGATTTATAAGGGATTGAGGTGCTACCTATGTCAACAAGAGCTCTTCCTTTTCTGGGTTCGAGTGAGGACAAAGAAATCAGAAGTTAAGCGTGCAGGGACGAGAGTAGTACCAGGATGGGTGACCTCCTGGGAAGTCCTCGGGTTGGCATGGGATAGCGCTTCTAAAGGCTTGGGGCCTTATACTTAGCTTCCAAATTGCTTAATGTAGTAGAGAGTTGTCCAACTTGATTTTCCAAGTTCTAAATACTAGACCATGTATGTAGTTGGATCTGGATCACTTGTTGAGCAAGAGCCTTAATCAAGTCTTTAACTAATGATGAGGAACTCGGATTTCGCCTTTGAGGTCTAGGAGCATATGGTTACCTGAACTATTGTGGGCCTCCTTTTTTATTATACTATTTTTTATTCCCATATTTGAAGTTTGGATGATCTTCCACCTCAAATTGTAGATGTTGGAATTAGGATCATATCTTGACCTAGGTGGCCCATAACCTCTTACAACATTCACTTAAGTAGATGGCTTCTTGAGTGTAGATCATGCATCAGTAGCGTGCATCACATCTGAACAAATGCCACAAGCCCTAGCATGTAGGTAACCACCCGAAAGTAGAAGTTGTCTCATCATATCCTTCAACTCTGAAACGTCATATTATAGAGGAGATCCAGAATTAACACATTAGTTGAACGAGAGCCTTTTTTTTTTATTGAATTACCTTGAGCCTTTAAATAGCTCAATAAACAACTCAAAAGTTTCATCAAGAGTTTTGTTCAAGATATTTCCACCACAAGCAGCATTAACCATTCTTCTCTCATCATCCAAGAAGCTTCCAAACAAATAGAGAATAAGATCTTGGTCGGAATAACCATGATATAGGCAATTGGCAACTAACCTCTTAAACCGCTCTTATTAGTCTCACAATTGCTACTATGATCTATATGATTCAACCGGAAATCAACAGATCATCTAACAATAGACTGATTCAAGCAATTATAAAGTGATTATGATCAAAAACCTTAAATCAATCATCAATAATCAAGCATAGAGAATTAATATTATTCAAGAGGAAAGATAGAAATTAAATCTCATAGTAAGATTTGAGTCTAAAGCTTCAAAGGATTAATCAAATAAAGGGGAGTTCAGTTCTTCATAGAAACAAAGCAAATTCTTCAACTAGGGTTCTTCTCCTTCAAAGTATGAGATATCCCCTCACAAGTAGAATATAAAAGATATTAATTGTCTATCAAGTCTCATCCATAAATAAAACTAGATTTCTAATCCCGTCCTTTGGACGGGACCAAAGGACGGGATTAAATATTTTGGTTTTTGAAAATCAAAACATGTGATCAAGCATACTAAATTAGAGTCAATTGAATTACATATAAAATAGCATAAATATGTTTAGTATAAAAAAAAAACAAGATGTTAAAAATCATAACTATAAAAATAATTTGATCATTTAATTGACAAATACCAATTTAAAATATAAAAATTACTTATCAATATTAATTTGATAGTTGAAGTATATTCTTAATATTACTTAATCTATCAATGATTTATTTTGAGATTTAATTAATGTGGTTCTTATGCATATAAAATTGTGAATAATCAACAATGATATTTTATCGTTCATATGCTTTCTATATGATACAATTTTTATTTTTATTTATATTTGAAATAAGAAAATTTGAAGTATTTGAAATAAGATTAATAATCAATTATAAATATTTAATTTAATTTCTTTCATATAAGTCATTACATACTTATCATACTTCAACATTTGTGAAAATCAATACAAAAATGGCAATACATCTATTTGACCAAAATGAATAGCTTTACTAAGATTTTAATTTAATTTAAATTAATTAATTTAATATTTAATTTTCATAAGAAGATTAAGATAATATTTTAATTTTAAGAATAATGTTATTATGATATACATACATATATCGATATACGGGTATATACAAATTTGAATTTTATTTATTTTATTTTTAAAATTACAACTGAATTACATATTAATAAAAGATATCATTAAGGTAATTAATTATAAAATTAGTATAAATTTTAAATCAGAATATTTAAATCTATAGATTTTACCACATACATTCTTTAATAAAAATATATAAATTAATACAGTAAATTTTCATAAAAATTTTCCATGAAAATCTTCTTTTATCTCCTCTCTTAAATAAAAGTATTTATTGGATATATCTTTTATATTTAATTAATAGGGGTATTTATATTGCCAAAAAAATTATTTTATTAAATGAATTTTGAAAATCGATGGAACATTTATGAGTAAAAAAGGGAGAACTTTATATGTTGTTAAGATACTTGGATAAAATATTTTTGGAAATAAAATAGCATAAGGAAGCACGAAAATCGAGACGCATGACAAAATGCTCACCCTAAAGCTCGGTCGAGCTCCACAACGTCCTCTAGTGCAATGTCCAATACTCGGTCGAGCATTGGTTCGAGCACCCATGTGTTTCCAATGCACGTTCTTCAACTTGGTCGAGCACTTGGTTGAGCTCAACCCTTTCCTTCTTCTATGCAATGCACGATTGAGCTTTTCAACGAGCATCCTAATCTCCTTTGTCTACTCCAATCCGATCGCTCCTAGATCCATTCCATCCATCTCCGAGCCTTAAGAACATCCTCATGATCCAAAATCCTCCACAATGACCTAAAAACACGAAAGCACAAGAGTAGACACTGAAGTGAAAAACTGCGAACACTAAACAAAATGCAAGCTACTACCTATGTTTTAAACATAAATATATGACTTAAACTAACACCTAAATGCGTGCTATCTAACACCTACAATTACAAATTCAACTAGTAATACCAAACATTCAACTAGTTGATGTCCTAATAAATCTTGTTCCAACTCTAATTACTCTTTTAGCTCTTCCTTCATTTTCTCTTTTAGCTCCACCTTTAGATAGGTATACAAAATAAGATAGGTAACCAAATTAGATTTACATATTTAAAAGTAAAAAACTACCCTAACTCATTATAACGATTTTGTATAAGAATGAACGATTTTAATTCATTATAAAGAATTCTTATAAGAGTTAAAGATTATAATGATTTCGTATAAGAATGAACAATTCTAGTTCATTATAACGAATTCTTTTAAGAATGAACGAATCCTAAACCATTATAAGAATTTCTTATAAGAATGAACGATTTTAAACCATTATAATGATTTCTTATAATAATTAATTTATTATAACAAATTCTTATAAGAATGAACGGATCAAATCATTATAACGATTTCGTATAAGAATGAATGACTCTAAACCATTATAACTATTTCGTATAAGAACGAACGATTCTAATTAACCATTATAATGATTTCGTATAAGAATAAACAATTCTAATTCATTATAACAAATTCTTATAAGAATGAATGATTTTAATTCATTATCTTAAATTCTTACACGAATGAACGATTTTGTATAAAAATGATTCTAACAGTAAATCCTATAACCTTAACCCTATCTAAACCCTAAAATCTTAACCCTAACTAACCTTAACCCTAAAAAGCTTAAACCCTAAACACGAACCCAAGATTCGTGTAATATTATTAAGCAAATCTAGGATTTTCGATTAGTTAGGGTTAATGTTTTAGGGTTTGATTAGGGTAAATGTTTTAGGGTTTAGGGATTTTATGATTTAGGGTTTGGGGTTTAGAGTTCATTATAACGACCATTCTTATACGAAATCGTTATAATCGTTCATTCTTATACGAAATTGTTATAATCATTTATTTTTATTACAAATCGTTATAATCATTTACAATCGTTTGTTTTAAACCATCACCCTCGGGCGTTTCATTAAACACTATATGGGCTTCTCTCAATATATCAACAAAAAACAAAGCTAATTAAATTAGACCTATTAAATTACGAACAACATAAACAAGAATATTAAAGGCAATATAATTAATATTAAAATAAGATTAAAATTACGGTAGTTATCTATTTATATGAAATTAGTATCATCATTTTCAATCCTATTAATTGGAAAAAGTTTTATCTATATACTATTACTAAACTCGAATCTCTCTATCTTATTTGTCACTCATCTAACTATGCCACATAAGCATCTTAACTTTAAAATTAACTTCTTTACCCTTCTCTGTCACTCATCTAACTATCTTATTTGTCACTCTTCTTTTTAGTAATTACAATCCTTAAAAATATATAATATAATAATATTACTATTGCTATTAATATACAATGATCTGCTACTTTCTTTTATGGACAATTTAAATATTATATAATTGTATATCATCATCTTTAATATGTATCGTTATTTTTTTCAATGACAAGTATAAAACTATCCATACATAATATCTCTAATATATAATGATCTACTACTTTTTTTATAGACAAAATTTAAATATTATATAATTGTACATCATCATCTTTTCAATAATTAAATAATAATATATAATATAATATTATTGTTAATGTTATTAATATATAATTGTATCCTTAAATTATAGTATGATTTTTATCCTTTTTCCAATATTATATGTACGTTCTTTTTGATAATGTATCTTAATATTTTTCAATGATAAATAGTAAATTTAATATTATGCCACATAGATATATTTAAATGTTCATTTATCTCTTTGTCTTTGATATTTTTTAGAATTTACACTCCCTATATATTATAATAATATTATCTCATTTATCATTATTACTTACCATATTCAATTAAAAAAATTCAATTAGCTATGTTATTAATAAGCATTCTTTACATATAGTAATAATATTATCTCATTCATTACTATTACTTACCATATTTAACTGATAAGTATAAAATACTTACCATATTCAATTAATGAGTATGGAAATATTATTTAGTTTTTTTAGTATTTATTTACCTATATATCATATAATATTATCTATTCAAAAATTAAATCACATATCCTATTATAAATAAAGAAATATTTTTTTACATTCCCTACGTATTATAATAATTCTCGCATGAAAGTTTTATTGAGAAAACTATTTTATTTTATCAGTTAAATAAGTTTATGTAAAATTCAAGACCATGCACGACCGGGTCTTGCTAGTTGATTAGTAAAGAAGAACACAAAATAGGCTAATATAATTATTAGTTCTTTTTTGTTTCAACCCAACATAGCTAAGTCACGGTATTAATTCTTTTTATGTTTTCATATTCCAGAGTTAATTTGTGGGAAATTTCAATTGGTATCCTCGAGTTTTTGACTTTTTAGATTGTACGTGTCCTGAAAAAAAAACTTATTTCGAGTGGTATTCTCGAACATTTCCTATTTATTTGGTTCATCCGATTACCAATTTATTCGGTCTCTTGATATTCTAAATATGTTTAGAATATGATATCACTTTCATTTATTCTTAATTCATATATAATAGATTTTTTAAATTTCTTGAAATATAATTTGTCTTTTACGTAACCAATAGCTTGCAAAATATATCATTTTATACATATTTTATGCACTCAATTTGATGCATATAAATTCGAGATGAGTCATTTTAGGTTTGGGTTGTGTCGTGTTTGGGTCGTTATAGGTCACAGGTCAATCTGATTGGGTCATTGGAGGTTTTGAGCTAGTCGGGTCGACCAAGCTAGTCAAGAATATCAAATTTTTTATGATTATTAATATAATATAGTAAATAAATAATAATGTTCAATAATAAAATATTATTTTAATCTATTTTAATAATAAAATATATTATTATTTTCTCAATTTTATATCTTTTGTAAATAGAATAAATCGACTCAACCCAACGAATCTCGGATTTCAACTCTATCGATCGGGTTCGGATCTTACTTTGACCCACTTACTTTCGCGTCGAGTTTCAGGTCGAGCGGATCAAATTTTGACAACTCTAAACTCAAAACCTGATTGAACAAACATGAGGCACTTGAACTTGAAATATCATAAACAAAAATAAAATCAATCCTTGCCTGAAATTACCCTACGTGAACAATATTCAACCAATGAGAACTTACTAAAGCTAAATGCTTTTACTTTACTAATTCAAAAGATTTTTTTGACCCAATTTATAATATAAGAACATTATGATATATTGCTTTAAATTTGAGAATGTTTTGTACAATCTACTATATATATAAAAGCAATAAGGTTTGGAGCCATCACATTGCGCCACATCATCTTTTGCAACATTTTATTCCTAAAATGTGCCACATCAGATTTTGACACGTGTCATCTCTTCATTAATTCATATAAATTATACAAATAAATTGGTAGTTTTGGAAACAAATCTTATAATATCATTCAATATTTTAGAATAATATCATTCAATATTTTAGAAAGAATCCAAATTGTAATTTTGGAAGTTTCTAGCATATCTACTATATATATTAATTATTCTTTCCACTTTATATTACACATGGAAATTTTTTTCCACTAAATTAAAATTTATTTTTATTTCCCAATTTTAGATAATATCTTAATTTTTGTTAGGAGATAATATCTTAACTAAAAAATTTTAACTAATGGTTGGGTTTTTTTCCTTATAATCCAATAAAATATATATGCTCAACCTCATCTCTTCCATATTTTCAAAATATATCTTTTTTGCTTTATTTTCTTCATATTTTATCTCCTTCTTTTAAATTAAATCTATTTATCAAATATTATCAAGGAAAATGATCAATGTAGATTATTTTATGTTAATAATGTTTATTCTCAATTTTAAACTTAATAATCTATATTTATTTTATTTTATTTGTTTTTGAAAAATAATTTTTATACATATTACGGGCAATAAATTACTTATATTAAATTTTATATTAAATTTTTATTTATAAATATGTTTTTTATAGTATATCTAAAAAATATCGAGTCATAGTCGTGTAGGGTACGACGGGGACAACTAGTATTATACTACAACGATTGGTTTTTTTTTTAATGAATGTCATTCATTCATAAGTAAATAAAGTTAAATTTACACGAGATATAGGCAACCACTAGAGCTATCGAAAGCTGACCGAACCCGCTAACCCAACCCGCACAGCCTGATAATTTTAGGGTCAAGACCTAAAAATTTGAACCCGAAACCCGAAATCAACTGAACCCGATAGAACCCGAAACCCGTTGGGTTGACAGATTTAGTAACTTTATAGAAATTTTAAATTTTATTTTGAAAATTATAATATATTTTACTATTAAAATAAATGAAAATAATGTATTATAATTAAATATTATTATTTAATTAAAAATTGATTTTAATAATCATAAAAAAAGGATATTTTAGACTCGCTGGTCAGCCCGACCCGACCGAAAACCCGCTACAACCCGACCCGATTGACCCATGACCCATAACAAACCGAACCCGAAATGACTAAAGTCGAACCCGCACTACCCAACCCATTGACAGGTCTAGCAACCACCTTACAAAAATGGTTTTTATATAAATATCTCTTCCTCACTAGTTTACATATTATACGTATCAATTAGAAAATCCTTTTTGACAAAAACACATCATATAAATAGTATTTGTCTAGTTGCTACAGATGTCAAAAGGTGACCTAACCCACTAACCCGACCGGAACCGCCCGATAATTTTAGGGTCAAGACCTGAAAATTTGAACACGAAACCCGAAATCAACCGAACCCGAAATCCGTCGGGTTGACCGATTTAGTATATTTATAGAATTTTTAAAATTTATTTGGAAAATTGTAATATATTTTCTTAAAATAAATGAAAATAATATATTATAATTACAAACAACAACAACAACATTGACCCAGTGGGCTTCCCTTACGGGAAATCTGGGGGGTCAGGATGGGGGCACCCCTGGCTTAAAGCGAAGGGGGAGCGACCAAAAGACCCGACGTGACCACCGACCAAGGAAGTAAACAAGGCAACCAAATGCAAAGCCGAAACGTAAACCAAGCCAAAACAAAGCACAAATAAAACTTAAAGACGTAGAACCAAAGCGTAGACCCGGGTCTCAAGGCCCCCGTGGGCCAGTCTGTTCAGGTGCCTAGCTGTCAACCACTCGAATCTAATTAAATATTATTATTTAAATAAAAATGATTAAATATTATTATTTAATTAAATATATTATAATTAAATATTATTATTTAATTAAAAATGATTTTAACAATCATAAAAAAAAAGATATTTTAGACCCTCTGGTCAACCTGACCCGACCGAAAACTCGCTACAACCCGATCCCATTGACATGTGACCCATAACGAAATCGAACCCGATTTAAACCGAAACCGAAATGACCGAACCCGAACCCGCCCGACTCGATTGACAGGTCTACTAGTTAATTGCCCATTGTAAACAAAGCCTTAAAGGTTCTCTTCACACCAAACTTATATATAGAGAATATAAATTTATTTAAAATTTTCGAAAAAAATCTCTCATATATTTAATAAAGTTGAGACATTTTAGTAAATTACATTCACTCAATGAAAATGAAATAAAAATAATATATATGAGAGATTGATAATACATCTTGCTAACAATTTATGTAATAAGTGATTTGTACATTGAATATAAAATAATATTAGAGTACACTTTGCTAACAATTTGTGTTTAGTAGGTGATATTGTATAGTTAATAAGTGTTATTGTGAAATTTTTAGATTTTTGGGTTGTTTGATGTAAATAACTAGAGATAATAATTTGGTATAGACAATTAAATTTACATAGGTTTTAAAAAATGCTAAAACTACATTTCTTATCTTTTGTTAAAAATCTACAATTTTTAATCGTTTTCATAAGATAAAAATAAAGAGTTTGGTTCAAATGAAACAAACTCTTATCCTAAAACGTGAAACGAATGCACTTTTCCTAATTTGTAGTGCACTTTTCATACAAAAGTGCATTATAAAATACGAAAAGTGCAATATTAAAAAATCACTACAAAAAGTATGAAAAGTGCACTACAAACTATGAAAAGTGCACTAGGAACTAGGAAAAGTGTATTCGTTTCAGGATAAGAGTTCGTTTCAGGATAAGAGTTTGTTTCATTTGAATTAAACTCTAAAAATAAAAAGGGACATGTGTCATACTATTTTTTGAAGAGATTTTTATCCCAGTAGGGTAGGAATTTTTATCCTAGTAGGGTAGGGATTCGAAGATGACCCTTTTTGAGTTGTGCCCTTTCCAAGTTCTTACCCCACCCCGCCTCCTCGAAATAGACCGGAAGGATTATAGATAATAGCCTATTTGGGTTAAAAGAAAGATTTTGAGAAGTGAGTTGGTAGGTCAAATGGTTTCTTGAGGTAAAGGACCTCAATCCTTACCGGGGTATGATTAAAAGCTCTCACCAGGATTGTATTAACTCATCTTTTCATAAGTAATTAGGAACAAAATCAAATTAAAAAATCATTAAAATAAGTAAGCAGATTTTATTGACATGGAAAGTTGGTACATTCATCACACATATCTACAAAATCTCTAATTCTGTTGCTGACAAAATTGCACATCTAGTCTATGTCCCCCTCCCTTCAGGATAGTAGACTTATACACAGTGATTCTTACTCTCGTCCGAAAGAATGTCATTGGTATTGGGTAATTTTGGTCCAATATTAAAATTTTATCTTACCAAAAAAAAAATAGAAAGTGGGTAAATTATCCTAAGGTATGAGAATCACTCTCCTTCACAAAATTGTTTAGTTAGTACACATGATACACGCAATATATAGTGACAAAAACCCATGATAATTATCATGGGTGGGCCTGTCATGAATGTCATTTGTTGTTTTAACGCGAATCTAGAGTTCGCGTGATTTCTACACTAGCATCTTGTCTAACCCGTAAAATTTCATTTCACCCTTAAGAAGGATGAAAACACGCTATGTTGTCGCGCAGGCAACCTCCGCGTAAATTTCTATGCATTTATAAAATTTTCCGTGTGTATAAATCAAGAGAATGTTGTTTATCTTAAAATATGTGAAAAGTAGTTATATTTTACTTATTTCGACATAAATAAATAATACTCCCTCCATATAAGTTTACTTGTCTTTTTACATGTAAAATTTTGTTAAAAAGAACTTGTCTTTTTATATATTTTGAACACAACTTTCCCACTTTAACTCTTACATTTAATGAAAAAGTGAACTTAATTTGTTTTGTTTTCATTTCCAATGTACAAAGTAAATATTTAAATAAGCGTATTTTTGTCCAATTTAAAATTTTCTTAATATATGTGTCCAACTCTAAAAGTACAAGTAGAGTTGAACAAAGAGATTAATTATTACTTAAAAGTACTTTTCACAAGATATAAGATAAGAGCATCCCAAGAGAATGATTCCTCATATACATTGTTATTTAGTTTTGGAGGTTTTATGGTCTAATAAGTTTTTTATTCCGTTCTCTAAAATATGAAGTTTTTTCTAGATTTAGAGAATTACTAGTTTATGACCCGGGCCTTGCCCGGGGGCTTTTAAAAAAATTATAATATATTGATTTACATATGATATATGTTTATAATTTATATAGTGAAAAAATAATAATTCAAATAATAAAACTAATATTTGCACATATATAATTTATTTTAATTATTCTAATATATTTAATTTTAAAAATATATTAAATAAAATTTTATCATTAAAAATATTATTTACTTGTAATATCATTTTCATAATCATACAAAAATTAATGATCTAATCAACCCATAAATTTTAACCCGCAAGAAAACTCCAAATAATTGATCTAATCAACCCATAAATTAACAACATGAATCTGTACTCGATAACCCCAAATGACCGAACCAAAACTTGAACGAACCAATCTGATTAATTAATTTAACGTTAAGGGATCATTAATTTTTATTTATTTATTTAGGGATCCGTAATCTAAAAAATCAACATTCTTATATATAGAAAATTTGAATAGTTGTCATACTTTTAAATAGAAAATTAATATTGAAAATCTAAAAATTAATAAAAAAAAATATGTAATTAAAAATATGGTTCATATTAATTGAAACATTGACATATTTATGGATGGAAAATAAATATAAAAAGAACTCGTAACTAATTTTATGGTGACTGAGATATATCTAATTTTAAATTTTAGAATAATACAACTATTCCCTATCATATTTATAGATAGAATATTAATATAAAAACTCAACATAATTATTTATGAAAATTAAATAATATCATGTTATAGAAAATTAATAAAAAAAATGAAAATTAATATAAAAATCCGTGATTAAAAATATGATTCATACTAATTAAAAAATTTAATATACTTTTGAATAGAAAGTTAATATATATGAATCTAAAATTTTATTAATGAAAATCCATAATTTAAAATATGGTCCATATTTGATCCTCATGGATATAAAAGTTATCTATTTCATTTAGAGATATTAAAATTAAAATATTATGGGATATCTGATTATAAAAGGTAGTTGGGATATTAAATTACTATTTTAGATTTGTCATACTTATGAATTAAAACTTAATATTAAAAAGTTGTAATTAAAAATATACTTCCGGATAGAAAAGTTAAATAAAAATTGATTTTATATTCATCATATTTATGGATAAAAAACTTATCTATTTTAATCTAATGGATTAAACTAGTCTTTTTTATGTGTCATACAACTGGATAGTGATTAACCGATTTAAGATTAAGGGATCAATAATTTTTATTTATTTATTAGACAATCCATAATATAAAAAATCATCATACTAATAGAAAATTATTTTAAAGAAATATAAAATTCAATATAAAATCTTCAATTAAAAACATGGCTCATATTAATTAAAAACGTTGTCATAGTTATTGATAGAATATTAATATTAAAAAATTTGTAACTAAAAATATGGTGAATAAATAAATTGGCTTATCCATTTTATAATAATGTATTAAATTAGTATTTTTATGTGTCATATATATGGATAGAAATTAATGTTAAAAATTTGTAATCATAAAAATGTTGACATAAATATAAAAACTTAATGACAAAGGTAGAGATAAAAATTTATACAATCTAATGGTAAAATGATAAAAAAAAAATTATTGAATGAGATGAGTGGATAAAATAATAAACTGATATGTGGTATATAATTATCATGTGCAAGATTTTATAATATATAAAACTAATAAAAAAATTAGTATTAAAAATATAAGGAAGATAGAGAAATAACGTAATATATAAGATAATTAATATATGGATAGCAGATAATTACATATTATAATATGATGAACATGAACAAATATAAAAAAATAATGTGTAGAAATTGACTAAAAAATTATTAAATAAGATTAGTGTATAAAATTGAAAATTTCATAAGGTGATTGAATTACAAATATATAATTAATTAAAAAATTATTATTAAAAATAGGTTGATTGTAATATAAATATAATCCATTATAAATATGATATTAATTAAGTAAATATACAAAAATAAATAAAAAACCAAAAATAATGTGAATTCTTAGAAAAATTTAATCAAGCTCAGGTTTTAAAAAATATTTTCAATTAAAAGTTATTAAGATAATTAATAAGAGAAGATAAAAGAAAATATAGAATTTTTTTAAAGATAAAAAAAATCTTCTATATTTACATAAACAATCCAAAAAATAAATTAAGGAAAAGATAATATAATTGTTTGGAAAATTCCTTTCAGTGCCCCTAAGTTTTCGCTTTTTTCTTTTGGTGTCCAAGAAAAAAACTTATTCCTCTTGGTACCCCTAAAGTTTTGGCTTTTCCCGTTAACACTCCTCTCCGGTTCAAATTAGTTAATTTCAAGCCTACCATTATGTTCATCACCTTAAATTAGTAAGATTCAACTCTTAAAAATAATTCTTTAAAATATAAAATGGGGCTAGAATTTATGTGGTGGCTAGAAATATTACAACTTTAACATATAGTTATAGATAGATATGGCTATTTTTATTTCAAAGATGTATATGTGTTCATGTGTACATATTTTTTTATCTTTTTTTAATTTATCTTTTACAAATATAATAAATGTATTGTCCTTTTTTTATCTATATTGGTCAAATCTACTAATATTATTTTATCTTTATGTATATTTGAGGATAAATTTTTACAAATATTATTTTATTTTTATGTTTTCTTGGACATAAATTTTTTTTTCATCATTAGCTAAAAAATAATAATAATTAAAAGAAAAAAATCCAATTAACCGTAAATATTTACATAATAAATATAATTACTTGGATTACTAAAATTACATAATAAATATAATTACCTTGTACGTAGGGATAGGGTGTATTTTAATTGGATTTTTTGTCGTGAAGCTAATGATTTTATATTAATATCATATTTTATATTATTAAAATTACACATAATTTATATCTTTGTAAAAAATTTGGATGAAGGGTAGTAAAATAACGAATTTATATGACTATTTTCACATGGATTATTAAAATTACACATAATTTATATTTTTGTAAAATTTTTGGATGAAGCGTAGTAAAATAACGAATTTATATGATTATTTTATTTCAAAGATATATATATATATATATTTTATATTAGGTACATATTTTTGGAATCTTTTTTATTTATCTTTTACCAATATAATAAATATAATGTCTCTTTTATTATATATTTATGTTTATTTATCTATATGTTTACTTGGAGATAACTTTTTTTTGCACAATTAACTATTTAAAATTATTATTTTAATAAAGGGATGATGTGGCGCAACGTGGTGGCAGAAATTGCTGCGGCTTTAGTTATTAGTAATAGATCCAAATTTATTTGGAGAATGAATTAATTAAGAGTGTATATATAGAAAATTGTGATTGGCCATATTAAATTTTATTAAAAAATTTATATATAAATAAAATTGATAAAAATAAGATTTCTTAAAATAAAGAAGTTGTTGGGATTAAATTAAATTTCATTTAGAAAATACGATTTTTAAATCATTATTTTAAAAAAATTATAAATAAATTGTCAGAGATGTCCTCGGAGATCAGAAGTCGGTCCCAAATTAGATGATACTGTAGATTATCATGGCGCATGCACATGCCCATGCACATGCTATTGAATGGAATGGATAGCCAAACGACGTAGTTAATGCACTTGAGGAGGCGGCGCATTTTTCTGGTGTAGCTGAAGTTACGGTCGAATCATTAAAATCCACCTACCACAATGTACAATGATCAAGATGTAGGCACTTTATTTAATAGATGTCGATTGTGGAGCAGTATTTTTCCCATACATTATACGTATATCTGTCGACAACCCGTACAAATTTTCAGTCTAGTCACTAGTGTACATACTCGTATATCTACTTTGATCGGTTAGATATATTCTAGTGTTTAATTTGTCTAACTAATTCGAAAATCTATCGGTTAATGCAAATAACAAATTGGTATAGCAAAGTTATGTTGGATCGTGATATGTTAATAACAAAGTAGGAAACTAGTAGAGGGAGTAAAGAAATAAAAATATATTATAAAATACGAGAGAACAGAGAGAATACATCGAAAGGAGAGATATCAGATTCATCTTATTAGGTCACCCATAGGGGGCCTTTATATAGAGAGAGTACAAGATTAAATCTAGGGTTTCCATATGTACATCTAAATAATATATTATATTATAACATTCCCCCTTAGATGTACATCACTAACTGCCTCGTTTAAAACCTTGTCTGGAAATCCCAATGGGACAAAACCAAGACTAAGGGAAAAAGAGTGCAGTTATGATTCTTCTCTCAACTTGAAATATATCTTCCTTGCTTGAATGAATTGAGCATCCAACATGTCTTTGAGTTGAATCTCATAATTTGAGAACACTTGATGATAGGTACTTTGGTTGATCAATCTATGCCGAATCCTCTTTATACATCACCGTTGGCTCCTTTCAACTTGATTTGATGGATGGATAAAAACTCCATTCCTTCACATATCTTGAACTTCAGGCCGAGATTGTCTCATTTGAGACCTTATATGACGAACTGTCTCATTAAAAACCTTGTTTGGAAAAACCCAGTGGGATAAAAACCAAAACCAAGGGAAAAAGAGTACAATCGTATAATAATGCTCCCCCTCAGTTAAACACACAATCTTTATGCAATAAATATATGCCATCACTGAATTTTGTAGAAGATTGGTACTTCTGGACCAATAATATTTAGTTTATGTTTAGGGAGACAATAACTCATTGTCACATAAAATGACATTATTGAGGTAATGAAGCAAGGTACGGTAATGTACCTATTGTATTGAGATATGGTACTTCAAGATCTAATATATCTTTCATTTTTTAATCGGGGACAAAAGGCGATCCTTTTCCACACTTAGCGATCTTATTACCATTAGTGTACTTAATGGATGCGCCTTATCCATATTAAATCACTTTAGGACCTTTTCTGCGTAGTTTAATTGATGGATAAACATTCCATCCTTTGTATGCTCGAACTGCAGGCCGAGACAATACTTGGTAGTTCCTAAGTCCTTCATTTCAAATTCTCTTTTCAAATAATCAGCTTCTATTATGATCTCTTCTGGAGTCCCAATAATATTGAAATCATCAACATAAACAACAATGATTACATATCCCAAATTTGTTGTTTTATGAACAAATAAGGACCTATTTGATCGCTGACAAATCCTTGCCTTTGTAGATATTCTCTAAGGCGATTATACCACATCCTTCCTGATTGTTTCAATCCATATAGCGATCTTCTAAGTTTAATGGAATAAATTTAATGTGGTTTTGATTCAAATGCTTCAGGCATTTTCAATCCTTCTGAGATTTTCATGTATATGTTGTACCTAATGACTCATATAGGTATGTTGTTACCACATCCACGAGTTGCATTTTCAAACGCTCAACAATGGTTAAAGCAGCAAGGAACCTGAGTGTTGTTGCATCCACTGCTGGTGAATACATTTCCATGTAATCCACTCCAGGTTTTTGCGAGAACCCTTATGCAACGAGTTATAACAGACTGATTTTGCACTTTATGATGTTGGAATTACAGGCCCAAAAACATCTAGTCTGTTTAATTCTGCTTTCCAGCTTTCCCAACCATTTCGATGTCGACATTCTTCCATTGTTTGGGGATTATTGTCATCTTCTCCAATGACTTTTATGATAACTGAATAAGCAAAGATATCTTCCCGATACCCTATACCGATACTTACATAATTAATCAACATTTCTAAATTGTCGCTCATGCCATTTTCTTTGCTTTTAGAGTCTTTAGATAGAATCTCTTCAGAAGTTCTATCTTCATGTTTATTTCCAGTCCTTATATCATCCTTTTTGGGATGTAATTGGCTCTTTCCTCTTTTGGGGAACGTATCCTTAAATCCAAAAATGTCTCTCATGCTTAAAGCATGCTTATGTGTTGGTTTGGAGTTACTTCTGGAATCTCCAAATGACTGGTGTATTCTCAAATGGCTTAAAACATATACGGCCCCTTGAACTTGTGCAAATTGGTCAGATAGACACTTCACCTTTATTTGGACCTATTGAACACTTAAACTTAATAATTCAGGTCTATTAGACACCTGGTCGCTGATGTGGCGACGTGCGTGCAACTCAAACACTAACGGGCGAGTGGAGCTTTTATTAAATCTGACATAGCATTAATATCAAAAGAAAAAAAAAATCCCTTTCCTCATTTTTTCCAATATTCTGATTTCTTCTTTTTTTTCTATTTCTTTTTTTTCTTTTTTCCCCTTTCTTCTACCTTGAACTTCTGCAACTTCCTTGTACACCTTCACGCCCTGCAACTTCCCTTTATTCTTCCTTGTACAAGCATTGCCTTCCCGCCCTACAACTTCCCTTTCTTCTACCTTCGTTGCAAGTTCCCTGGAATTGCCACCGGGCTAGCAAGAAGCTCGCTATCGGATTCCATGGAGACCGGATCTCGTTCCAATTGTAGATCTGGCCCTAATTTGAAGGGCTTCCCTCTCAAATAGGAGAAAAGCTTCGATTTAGAGGGAAAATACTTCGATTTGATGGTTTAGAGGAGCAAATTGGTCGATTTGGGGATCTTGCTCAGATTTGGCCCCAATTTGGTGATTTAGAGGAGAAAAAGCTTTGATTTGGGGATCTTGCTCAGATCTGGCTCAAATTTGACGTTCAGATCTTGCTCAAATCTGAGTATTTCTACTTTGCTCAGAATCTTAGATGGTGCTTCAATTTTGGTTTCTTGTCTGCCAGAAAAAATGTTGGTGTATTGTGTTTGATGATGTGACATTGTTCTAATCAATTTCAATTGCAAAGATAGGTTGGGCAAAGAAGATGATACGGCTGGAGAAGACAATATTTATGTCCTTAATTTCTTTTTCTTTTTTCTTTTTCTCTTTTAATAAAAAAATTGAATTTACCTTTTAAAATTGTACATATTATTATGATGTGGCTGATGTGGCATCCACATGGCATACATGTGGCATTATGTGGAACAGACCTTTGACACGTCAGCGCGCGTATAATGCACTTAACGAGGTTGTCAGCGACCAGGTGTCTAATAGACTTGAATTATTAAGTTTAAGTGTTCAATAGGTCCAAATAAAGGTAGGGTGTCTATCTGACCAATTTACACAAGTTCAAGGGGCCGTATATATTTTAAGCCATTCTCAAATAGTATTTATGTCTTAGTCACTAAACTTCTGGTTTAGTTATACAATATGCTAAACTTCTGGTTTAGCTTTCTTTGGATAACAAATTGCATCCCATGCAATCTCTTAACTTGTAGTCTCAATTATCTTCTCCCCCTAAAGTTGGGATTTTTCACCTCGCCAAAGTTATACATTTAATACCGAGCAATATATTGATCACCGCTTATAAGCTCTAAGTATTTTATAAACGATAAAGACCCAAACCCCTCGTCTAATCCCAACTTTCATTGTGTGGCATTACTTAAAAATTATCTGAGGGTGGAGGACATATATAGCATTTCCATTAGGAGAATTTGCTATAAGTGGTCGGTCTTGTCGAATTAAATAATCGATATTCATATTCATGACCCTATTTAACCATGACTCTTCCAGGTCGCGTATTCCATGTATAGCACTTGCCTGGCTATCAATTATGATCGCATTATTGACGACTCTACCTGCGTTGTTTTGTGTATATGTGTGAGAGCTATCCAATGCTCAATCACTACACATATTGATTTATTCCATTCTCCTCCATTTTTCTTGGAACCAATGGGTTGAAGCATCTTTTAATATTATGATAATCCACAATGGTACACATGGCGATTTAACTAGTCCTCTTATATCACTTGAACTTTGTCAAGGAGTATATGAGACTTTGTATTTACTTGACTTATACCGACCTTGCTACTATTTTATCAAGAGCACAAGCCTTTCAAGGTCACTCTTAGGAAGAGACTTCAAGTCTCAAGATCTTTCGGTCCTATACTGATCATGCGCATTATTAGTGACCAAGTTAATCATGCCACAAATATATCTTATCATTAACTAACTTCCAGTTAGTGAGATTACATTATTCAATGGGATATACTCTTCTAGAGTCATCATAACCTTCACACCAAAATTTGCGCATGACTTGTGAAAACTTATGGTTTTCAAATACTATGTGGTGTGACACCATTGAAAATGTCGGTGATCCATACAAAAATTCGGGAGCTCATCAACTCATATCAGATAAACTGTTATCTTCATATCAAAATTAGATGCCTCAAAATGGGTGCATTCAGAACTTTTAATATAGATTAGACCGGTCTCCACACTTGTACTCATATGGTGTGGTTCTTGTACAACTGGTACAACACTGATGATCAATTATGTCATTTATGGGACATCCCTTATCTTAGATGTTCTTCTGGACATCAAATTAACCCACGACGTCCTAGCTATAAGTTATAACCATGACTAACGGCCGCATGCGTAATATACCGTAACCTCTTTCACACCCTCTTCCAGAGGAGGCATGCTTCCGGCATGCAAGAGGTTGGTCAAACATGACCTTGAACTTCTAGTTCATGCTAGGTAGGTGGTCATTTAGACATAGTTCTGAATATTGTAACGACCCACATTCCTTGTACTACTTCTAGAGTACATGCCATATTTCTTGTACTACATCTAGAGTACATGGTTTGGTATGAGATCTCTTAACTCTCCAAGAGTTTATAACGATCTCTTCTTGTCAAAATTCGATTCTTCAAGCTCGAATGGAGTTGATGATATGATACATTCATTATAACTTAGCTTATGTCTGTTGGAACTTCAATTGCTTCATGGATCTCCCAAACATCTCATCTGTCAACTTCAAGTGACAATGTAATTTTATTTCTTAAACCATTTATCATCCACTTCGGGAGATGATATGTTCATATAGTTTCACTAATAAATTCTTCTCATCATACTACAAGAAGTAATTATGTATGTAAATCCACTTCTAGAGATAATACTCTTATGTATAAAAGCATCTACTTCAAGAGATGATCATTGTCACATAAATTTTATCATCTTCTTCAGGAAGTGATATTTTCTATCATTACTCACTTCAGGGGGTAATGAGATTTATTATTTCATCTCTTCAGGGATCATTTCAAATTTGTCTCTACTGGGACATACTAGCATCCGCTTCAGGAGATGACAAGTTTTAACTTTAAGAATAAATAAAAATGTATATAAGCAATAACATAAATAATTAAATTAAAAAGTATAAATATAAAAATAAAGTATGATAAAATATTGTCAACTTCCGGTGACAAGAAATTGTATACGAAGTCTTCTAGACTTCTTTCCATCACATACTTCAAGATGTGATTATTCATAAGATCTTTCAATCATATACTTCAGGATGTGATTTCAATGAGACCTTTTAGTCACATACTTCAGGATGTGATATCCATGTGGGTATTTTATTATCTACTTCAAGAGATAATATTGTCATATGAACTTTATCGTCTACTTCTGGAGATGATATTTTTCTTTTTCAATTTGCACATGAATCATGTCATTTATTCCAAGAGACGATCACCACTCACTCCAAGGAGTATGAACTTTTATTATATTCATCCACTTCTGGGGATTGATTCAATTGTTTCATCCACTTCGAGGAATGTACATTATCACTTCAGGAATAATATTGCATTGTAAATTCAACTCTTCAAAATCAGATAATTATCGCTTCAGGGATAATACAATGGTGTTCCAATCACTTCAGGGAATGGAAATAATCACTTTAGGAATTATATATTGATGCTTCATTCACTTTAGGGAATGATATTATCACTTCGGGGATAATATTATCTTTGTATGTTCATATAATTTATCTCACTAGGACAAATTTGTTTATAAATACATCTCCTTCAAGGATATATCATGGAACATTTCAATATATAAAAGATTAAACAAAAAATAAAGATCAAACAATTGAACACGATCATGTGCATGTACGATCAATGTAACACGATTAAACAAATATGATCAAGCAATTCAAACAAATCAAATTAAAGATGCTTTTAATAATTTCAAGTGATCGGTCACAAACACAAAACTAAAACGTGTTCATGAAAGATTAGAAGAAAAATTGAGAAAGGATTAGTGGCAGAATCAAAAGCCACGTCAAAAGCAAAGGTAATAGAGGACTATCTAAGCACCATTCGTGCTGATAACGTGTTATAAAATATGAGAGAACAGAGAGAATAGATCGAAAAGAGAGATATCAGATCCATCTTATTAGGTCACCCATAAGGGCCTTTATATAGAGAGAGTGCAAGATTAAATCTAGGGTTTCCTTATGTACATCTAAATAATATATCATATTATAACAAAACACAGTATTTGGAGAGGAAAACTTTCTGCCAATCAACAAGTCATAGAAAGAAAAACCTCTACCCTTTACAGCATGTTTGGTAAGAGGTGAACAGAGGGGAGGGGTGTGAGGGTAAGAAAATTAAAGAAAGGGAGAGAAAATTATAAAGGAAAATTTAAATTGTACACTATTTGGTTAGAAGGAGATGAGAGGGAAGAAAATTGAGAAATATTGTTTGGTTGGAAGGAAAAGAGAGTTAAATGGGTGTTTAATTAAGTACAAATTAATTGTAATTTTTTTCTTTTTTTAAATAATCTGAAAGTTCTTTCACGTTTCCTTCCAAATTCCACCATTTTGGAGGAATTAATTATCCCTCCCTTTCTTCTCTTTTTTTCTTTTCATTTACCTCACTCCCCTTCCACTTCCCATATATTAAATTTAACCAAACAAAGGGACTAATTTACTCTCCCTTCCCTCTATAAAAATCCCCCATTTTCCACCCAACCAAACACACTATTAGGCTCCTTCTCAGAGAATTTCAATAGAACACTTATACATTAAGTTTCAACGGTCACAAGATAAGTCCAGTTCCCTGTTAACTACGGCACCCACCAAAGTTCAACCAACTCAACACCTTCTACCCTAAAGGTAAACCTAAATAATAAGTGAACTACCAACCTGAGTACACACACCAATGTGGATTCTTCACCGGAAAAAGCCACACAAACATGAACACTTGAAAAACTCTCTCTCTCTCTCTTTCTCTCTTCTAATTCGTCGTCAACTACAATCTAACCCTAGCTAAACCTAGCCTTTTATAGAGCAACCACTGAGTCTGATCTCAATCACAATTCTTGCCTAATTGAGCTGATATTCCACTCAGCAAATCCCACAAAAATAGGATTGAAGAGATACAAAATATCATCCTCAACCAATCTGATACCACTTGCCATAACCGATCGATCTCAGATTTCCTTGATAAGATCTCTCTGATTTCATCTTATCTCTTCCCTGATCTTCTCACAAACAACCGAACAAAGCTGTCAAATCTTCGTAGTTGATCGTTCGTAAGAGATATGGTAACTTTCCATAAATAGAAAGCCGTGTATCTTTTGTGATAGCCTTTCCATATCGTCAGTCGTTTCCTCCATTGTTCCTCACAATGATCCTTCAATTTTGATGATGATCTTGTTTTCTTGAAATGCTGACATGGAAAGACATATAATACCATCAATGTTTGTCATTGTCAAAACTAAGAGAAGCCATGGAAAAACGAATGTTCCAACAATTTCCCCCTTTTTGATGATGACAAACTTATGCAAAAATACACATCTAGAAACCAATTGAAATATAAGACATGGAGGAATTAAAAAAAATGGTTCCTGGTTCCCTCTCAACAGAAACACCATTGTTCCTACTCACCAAGTGTAACAACACACTCACCCTTAGCCAAAGTTCCCTTATATTTTCTAGATAGAATGCATCACTATATTTTTCCCAACTTCCCCCTTTTGACATCATCAAAAGGTTAAATCAAACAAGAAAAACACATAGCAAATGAAGAAATTTAGTTGAAACTATTTATCATTCATACGAAAAAGAAAGTTATTCCATAGATAAATGTTTTTTTGGCAACATCCAAGCAAAAGACAAAAACAAACATAAAACAACTAAATCAAAGGCATCTTTAAGATTTTGAGAGAGGGTGTAAGTTGGTAGGGTAACAAGAGGGGTTCCACTCATGGTTCCGAGGAGGCAGGATAAGTAGCAGCACAAGAAATGTATCTCTTAGCTAGGTAACCAACAATGATACTCAGATGAGAGGAAATCTGTTGAAGCTCACTTAACATCTTGGCACTAACACTCCCGCCAGTCGTAGAACTCCCAACACCCTTTTGGGTTGTCTTCTTTGCCATCATTCCCCTAGAGACTCCTTGGTACTTCATTTTGGAGATGTTGCTCAAATCCAAGGGAAATCCAAACGCCTCTTCCAGAGAAGGCTCATACAGCTTCCAAGCTTGTAGAATTTCCTTGATGAATTGAGGATACGGAAGCCCATGATTCTTTCTAGTGCTCTTAGCCAAGTGTCACATCATAATATCAGGAAGACAAATCCATTCTCCGTTCATGAACTTATCCAACATAATCATGTCGTTGATGGTATAAAGTTCCTTTTCTCCAGTATGTGAACCACAACCTTGATCAGGAATTGATGAGTGATTCTCCCAGTGTACCAAAGATCATTAGTTAGAAAAGGACTATCCGATTGTTTTCCCAACACACATTTGATGATCTGATTCTTGTTCTTCGGCCAGTGGCTGGAGGTATACAGTGCACCATACCTAGAGCTAGGAACATTCATGATCTTGGCCACAAACTCAACAGAGAAAGAAACATCAACCTCCCCAATGGTAGTAAAACCCATTGGTCCAGAAGGAAGATCCACCAATTGATAATGCATGAAGAACTCAGTTAGAAAGGAGGCATCTACCTTTACTTTGTTGGAGCATAGTTTCTCCCATCCTTGGAACTTGAGAAGTTTCGAGAACCCCGACAAATCATGTTTCTTAAGAAACTCCTCATCGATCACTAAGGGACAGGCTACCCTTTTGACCCTTTGACAACAGGGGTCTCTGGTTCCACGACTTATTTCCCTTTAGCCTTAGATGCCTTGATCTCCTCTTCGATTACCTCTTCTTCTTCGTCCATATCCTCCTTGTCCTCATTCTCCAACTCCTCCGTGTCAAACTCTATCACCTCCTCATCAGACTCAACTTCCCCCTCTAAGACATGTTGCTCCTCAATTTTCTTCGACGTTGTGGTAGAGGAGCCTAGACTGTACTTCTTTGGTTTTGGTTCAATCTTCACCTTCTTTGGAGAGGGAGTTTTCTCAGAGTTTGAGATGTGGAGAACTTGAGACACTTTGGGGACACGCTTCCTTGCAAGCAAGATTTCTACTATAGCTATTAAGCAAACTAGAAGTCTGATTCCAGAGATGTGAAATAATTCCAGCGAAATTGATAATAACTCACATTAATGATCCTTGAGAGCACAAGATTCTATCCTTGTTCCCATGAGTAGAATGAAAGGTCTGTTTGGACGCTCAAGGGACAAGAGAAATTACACCATCCAAACTTTTTGAGGGCTAGGAATATTTTTGATATCCAAACAATTACCCGTTTTAAGGTAATAAGTGGGGTTCATAGGGAATGTTTGTACGGGTCAGGCTATGGGACAACTCATAACCAACTATCATTTCGGCATGAAGAGAGGGATAGAATAGATCAAGTTGATTATTTTTGGATTGGCTTGGAACCTGGCACAAAGACACACACTAAACATAATATTTGGCCGACTTGCCGTTAAATACAGTAGGGAACCAATCATACTTCGGTACATCGTTTGATCAACACCAACACCATTTAAGTTAGCATCAAGACGAGTATTAGGAAAAATAGGAATATCAAAAGATTTTGTTGAGTACTTCTATTGATGTACCTTCATTCCCTGATCACTCTTAACAACTTGTAGACCAAGAAAGAAGGTGAGTTCTCTAATCATGCTCATTCGAACTCACTCTTCATTAGATCCTTAAAGCTTTCTACAAGTTTTGGGTTAGTAGAACCAAATATAATATCATCGACATATACTTGAACTACTAGTACTTCACCGGCTTGTTCCCTTAGGAACAACATTTTGTCAATCACACCACATCTATATCCATTTGCCAATAAAAATTATGCAAACCTGTCATACCACACACGAGGTGCTTGCTTAAGCCCATAGAGAGCCTTATTCAGCACATAGACATGGTTAGGGTGATCGACATCTTCAAATCCTGGAGGCTATAGAACATATACCTCCTTTTGTAGGTACCCATTCAAGAACATTGTCTTCACATCCATTTGATAGAGTTTGAATCCCTCGTGAGCAGCATAGGCAATTAGAAGACGAAGAATGGCTTCTATTCTTGCAAATGGTGCGTATGTCTCGTCATAATCAATTCCTTCTTGTTGATTGTACCCTTTTTTTACAAGCCTTGCCTTGTTCCTTGTCACATCGCCAATGTCATCAAGTTTGTTCCTGAACACCCACTTTGTTCCTACGACCGTTTTGTGCTTTGGCTTGGGAACTAGTGTTTATACCTTGTTCCTTTCAAACTGGTGTAGTTCCTCTTGCACAACAACTATCCAATCCGGATCTTTCAATGCTTCCACTACATTCTTTGGTTATGCAAGAGAAATAAACGCATTGAAAGCAGAAAAGTTCTTAAGCGATGAACGAGTAAGCACACCTTTTTCGTATGGAGTGATAATGTTATCAACAAGATGATCCGTTTTCTGATGATATTTTCTGGTTTCAATCTGAGTGATATCGATGCTTGACTCCTCTTCTACATGTTGATTTGACGTTCCCTGGGATGTTCCTTCTTATTGTGATGATTCTAGCTAATCGTCATCCTCGGGTTCCGAAGCATATCTGTATTCATCTTCTCCTAATCCTGGATCTCGAGAAGGATTATTTTCATCTAGATCTTGCGTGCTAGGATCTGGAACATCATCATCGTCTGATCGAATCCATATTCAGAGCCTTTAATACCTCACTGTTCCTAGTGAATTCCCCTCCACTCTTGGATTTATCAAAGACAACATGAATGCTTTCTTTAAATTTCTTTGTCTTCTTATTGAACACCTTATAAGCCTTCATATTGGATGCATATCCCAGAAAGATGCTTTTTTTACTCCTTGGATCAAACATGTTTAGCTCGTCTTTTTCGTTGTTGTGAATAAAGCAACTGCATCCATAGACTTTTAAGTGGGAAATGTTGGGCTTGTGTCCCCCGATTAGTTCATATGGATTTTTTGAAAGATTAGAACGAATAGATTCTTAGTTTATGATTTAGCAAGGAGTGTCGATGGCCTCATTCTAGTAGAACCGAGGCTAGTTACTTTCTAACATCATAGTACGAGCCATATTTTCCAGAGTTCTGTTCTTCCTTTCTACTATGCCTTTTTGTTGAGGAGTCCTTAGCGTTGAGAAGTATTGAGATACTCCATGTTCTTCGCAATAGCTAAAAAAACATGGAATTCTTAAACTCCTTTCCATTATCTGACCTGATAGCACATAGCTTTTGTCTTATTGATGCTTCTACCTTCTTGGTCCAACTTTTAAATGCAATGAACGTCTCATCCTTTGAACCTCGAAAGAGAGTTCAATTATATCTATTAAAATCATCAATGATAATAAAAACATACCTTCTAACTTCTTGACTTTTCACCCACATGGGACCATACAAATCCATGTGTACCATCTCAAGAGGGCGAGAAGTGCTGATAGTCTGCTTTGGTTGGAAGGATGATCGACTTTGCTTCCATTTCACACACTCTTCACACAGTTTATCTTTCTCTGTGAGAACTTTTAGGAGTCCTATCACTAAGTCTTGTGAATAGAGTTTGTGAATACCTCGATGATTAGCATGACCACACCTTATATACCAAAGATCAGTCTCATCGATGATTGTAGCAAAACATAGCTTTTCTTGTGGTTGGAAAATTGAGTCAAAAAATAGACATTGTTGTGCCTCTTTCCTTTCAAGACCACGAGACTAGTATTTTTGTTCTGGATTGTACAACCATTTGAGGTGAAGGACACATCATTGTTCCATTGGTCACAAATTTGAGCAATACTTAAGATATTGTAACCAACACCCTTAACCAAGCTCACATCTTTTAGACATGTCATTTCGTTCAACTTAACTTCACAAGTTCCAATGATTTCCTCTTGATTGTTGTTGCCAAAGGAAATGTTTCCTCCAACAACTTTTCGAATTGATGAAAAAATGCCATCGTTCTCTATCATGTGACATGAACACCCGTTGTCAAGGATCCAACTGATGTTCCCCCTCACTTCAACATGCAAGGAAGAAAATCAAATTTTAACGACCTAGGCTTGCTTAGCCTTCCTAGGTTGATTAGAAGAGTACACAAGATAATAGATATGAGATTGTACTATAGTTCCCTTCTTGGGACTCTTAGAGCTAGAAGCAATGATCGAGGGATCAATAGAGTTCTTCCCTTTTTTAGAATTGCTTTCTTGCTTCTTATTTGGTTGGGGAGCTGGTTTCTTTTTATTTTGATGAGATTTATCATACCCTTGATTTTTCTTACCATACCATTGTTTCTGGTTGTTCTCTTGATTCTGCTTGTGAACCTTTTTATTTGTTTGCTCTAGTCTGACTCTACAGTCTTTTTGAACATGACCCCCCTTTCCACAATGAAAACATACCGTATAGTATTCACCAAAGTAGCGTTTTGGATGAGGCTTTTGGAGAGTTCTTTGTTTAGCACGCTCCTTGCATGGAACTTTGTTCTGGTTCCCTAGAGATTGTACTAAGAACATTTTATGAACATTTTTACCAGTGTACCATTCCATGTTCCCATTAATCTCGCTTTCTAGAATTTTGATCTGACCCTCTAGGTGAGTAACTTTATCTTGAGCAGATAGAAGTTCCTAGCCTTCCTTTCGATCTTTTCTTCTAAGGTTAGGTCATCAGGAGGGTATTCAAATTTATCTTTAGCATAACCAATTCCCCACTTAGTCGAATTCAAAATGACATGAGTTCTCTTGTCAATATCCTTTTCAAATTCTTACTTTTTTAGTTTAAGATCAAGCAAATCAGACCTAAATTCATTATTGGTTTCAGTAAGAGTTCTGACCTCATCTTGTAAATTTTCACAAGCATTACAGGGAACAACGCTAGTAACAGAGGTTTCTGATAATTTATCTTCAAGTTTAAGATATTTCTCATCAACAGATTCTAATTCATCTTGCATGCTTAAGTTTTATTCATAAAGCTTTTTAACAAGAGCAATTAGATCGGGCTTTTTTGCATTATCAAGATCAACAAGAAATTGTTCAGGAGTTACCTCTTGATTTGCGTCTTTTGTCTTTAGATTCATAGCATAGACTTCGGATTCTGGCTCATCATCGGAGTCAAGATTCCATGCTGTTGAAGGGTCTCTTGAACAAATAAATTTATATTCAAGACCCCGCTGAGTACAGGGAGTCAGGTTCGTCCACGAGAATGAGAATAGTGCTGAAAGATTAGTTGATAAACTACGAAAATAAAAACAAACACGAGCAAAACAAGGCCAGGACCGAACCGCTTTGGGTCGTGCACGACCCTATGAGGGTCGGTCCTAAGCACAAAACACACACGAACGAGCACAAACGAAAGCAAGGGTTCGAGCATGACCTTGGTGGGTCGAGATCGAATCAAAGTAAAGAGTTTTAATCAAATGAAAAAGGAAATCCTAGGGCTACCTCAACAACAACCATACATGCTTCCAACAAGAATTCACAATTATCATGAAATTATGATCATAGAAAAGTCAACTTTCGCAAACAATTCAAGTTATTCAATCAACTTTCGCAAATCAAACAACTTTATATCTATCCTTCAACCTAGGAATATCAACTTTCGCAAATAATCCTATTAGAACTAATCAAGCAATCAACTTTACACTTTCGCTTTTAGGTTAATCGCAAGACATGCCTCAATTGTCGCAAAGGAATTAAGCACAAAATAGATAGATATGATCATCAAGCATTCAAATTATGAATTCACGTTTTAGACATGCATGATTGTGTTGGGTTTTCACCCAACCCTAGAATCTAAGAAAACTACTCACTCATAGCACAGAAAAACGAAGACATGATTAATCCAAATCAAAACTCAAATTAAACTAAAAGAAGTCTTACAAAAGTCTCCAACTTGTTCTTCAAGTCTTCCTCCTAATTGCCAAAAGACGGAATAAAAAGCGGGGCTAAAACCGATCCCCTAAACTAAAGGGTTTAGCCCCCTTTTATAGAGGAAAAAGAGTCCTAATTAAACTAGGAAACAAGATAAAACAACCTTCCTAAAATAAAAAGATAGAATATATCACAAAAGATCACGAATAAGGCAAAGTCGGCGCCACGCACGACCCAAATGCACGACCCTCATAGGGTCGTGCCTGAGGGCATGATTTGTCCTTGGGTCGAGCAAGACTTGGGATGGCTCGTGCACGGCCTATTTTGGTCGATCTTGGGTCATAACAGCTCGTGCACGACCTCCTTTGGCTCGACTTCACTCCCCTTTTTGCCCTTTCTTCCTTAGCTTCTCCACTTATAGCTCCCTCCTAGCTTGTCCACCTCCTCTTGCAATGCTCCAAATTCTCCTTTTGAACTACAAAATGCCTACAAAAAGACACAAAAGATGCGTAGTTTCCGAATCTCAAGGAAATACGAAAACTAAAGCAAAAAGACTCAAAAACATAAAACTCAAGTACGAAAACCACTCAATCTAATCTATCTAGACACTAAAAACACTACCTAAAAAGCGGATATCACATGCAGCGACACATGCCTTTTTCTTGTCGTTCGTAGTCTCGTTCCCTTTTGGGAAACTCTTGGCACAATGTCCCTTTTCTTGACAATTGAAGCAATTAACGTCCTTGACATCTCTTTTCTCGTAGTTTCCTATCTCCTTGAGGATGTCTTGCTTCTTTCCTCTCTTGTATAATGACCTCATTGCCTTGGTTATGAGTACAACATCTGAGTCTCTTTCAATCTCATCATCATCCTTTCCAATTGTAACATTCTCAATGGCCATCTCCACTTTGAGAGCAATTCAATTTTTGGAGCTTTAGGCACCACTGGTGATGTTTTCAAAGTGCTCATAATCATTAAGCGTTTCGAAGATTTCATGGAGAGTACTGGTTTGGTGACTGGATTTTCTCTGAGCAAAGTTCTGGTAACTATGTATCTAGGTCCAAGACCATCAACGATCGTAGATATTTTTTCAAATTGAGTTATGGATTGACCATACCAAGATGTCTGATGTGATTCACCAGAGTCTCAAACCGAGACTTATATGTGGAAATGGTCTCTCCTTCCTTCATTCAAAGTTGAAGAAGTCCTTATTAGCCGCCTTTTGGTGACTTCCTTCATATCTAAGCTTTCAATGTGCATTTGCTCAATTGCAACCCAAGCGTCATTAGCAGTCTTGTAATTTACCACCTTGAGCAAGTCTTCAAATCCTAAAGCATTTTTTAGGTACATCTTGGCTTTGAAGTTCTTCTCCATTATAGTCCATTTAGTTGGACCCCATTCGGACTTCTTGTCCTTCCTATCAACCAGGACGACATATTCTCCATGATGTGTTAGTAACAAAGCATGGAACTAGCAATGTTCCCTAGGCAACGGAAACCACACTCTAACCCTAGCTAAACCTAGCCTTTTATAGGGCAACCATTGAGTCTGATCTCAATCACAATTCTTGCCTAATTATGTTGATATTCCACTCGAGGAAATCCACAAAAATAGGATTAAAGATATATAAAATATTCTAAATCCTCAACCAATCCGATAGTTGCTATAACCAATTGATCTCGGATTTCCTTGATAAGATCTCTCTGATTTGATCTTATCTCTTTCTTGATCTTCTCACAAACAACCAAACAAAGATGTCAAATCTCCGTAGTTGATCGTTCATAAGAGATCTGGTAATTTGCCATAAATAGAAAGTCGCGTATATCAGCTTTTGGGATAGCCTTTCCATATCGTCACTCATTCCTTCCATTGTTACTCACAATGTTCCTTCACTCTTGACGATGCTCTTGTTTTCATGAAATGCTTACATGGAAAAACATATTATACCATCAAAGTTTGATATTGTCAAAACTAAGAGAAGTCGTGGAACAACGCATGTTTCAACAAGTTGTATGGTTTGAACGTATCAAATATTAATATTGGCATCATGTTTCACAACAGAAATCAGGCGAGTACTTATACAATATTATCCATGAGGCCCATGCATGTTAATTGGGACCTGACATGATGCTTGACAGAATTAGTTACAATGCATCAAGTGATCAGTAGTTAGAAACTATGTTTTTACCCTACATAGTTTTCTTATATGTAACAAGTATTATTTATTATTTTTAGTATATATAATACAGTGGACTACAATACATAACTTTTTTTTTTGATACAGAAAGAAATTAGGGGGGGCCATCATCTCGATGTTTTCCGCCCTAGGGCTTCCTCACCGATGAGATCGACGAGCTGTAAATCTTCTTCAGGGGAGACGTTGTCACTACTGAAATCCCTCTTTTCCAAATAGTCTGCAACACGATTAATCTCCCTAAACACATGCGTAATGCTCCACTCCTCGATCTGGAAAAGATGCCCGCGAATATCCGAGACAAGGATCTCAATCTCCCACGGGCTGATGCCTTTGTCGTTGATGGCATTCACTAGGCATAGATTATCACCTTCGATCTCCAGCGACCTACACCCTCTTCTTATGGCTTCCTGAATGCGATTCCTAAGAGCCAGGGCTTCGGAAACAAGAACAGAGTTTGTTCCCAACGGGCCACAGTTATAACTAATAGGCTCATCTTTGTGGTTCCTAAGTATATAGCCAAAAGTGGAAAGGCCTTGATTATTTTTTGCTCCATCAAAGTCCAATTTGATCTAATTTTCTTTGGGGTTTTTCCAACTTATATTTTTCGTTGTTTGTCTAGATTCCATTTTTCGTTTGTTGTTATCATACTTTTCATTTGTGTAAATGTCTATGTCCGGTTTTTCCTCGTCTTCCTATCTTTCAATTTGTTTTTTAATAAATTCAGTCATATCGTTGTTCCCGATTTCTTCTGTTGGTCTGAAATTTTTTTTAATTTCTCTGGTACCAAGTTCTCCACCAGATTTATGCAAGCGTCTCCATTTCTTTATGAGTTAATGCACCTCTTGTGTCATCTATATATTGTCTTGGAGTTTGTTATTGATGTCAACATCTTTTATTTGTTAAGAATATGCTATTGTTTATTGCATTTATGATTCTTTGGGTATGATGGCATTGGAATAGGATATGTGAAGTATCTTCCTCCATTGTGTAACATGATGTGCACTGTTGGGTAACAACAATGTGTCTATCGAATAATCCTTTTTGGTAGGTAAGGCATTCTGGGTTATTTTCCACACAAAATTCTTTATTTTTGGTGTTATGTGTAGTTTCCATATCCATTCCACATCGTTCCTCAGTCTGCCTTTTCTATCATTTAGAAAGGCCATTGCGGAATTTGTTGAGAACTAGCCATCCTTACTGGGTGCCCAATACAGTCGGTTTGTAATTTGATTTACTGGTATTGGTGTTTGTACTACCTTTTTCCACCTTTTGATTTGTTAGCCATCTTTGCAGTTCTTCATTTTTCCATGAATTGTCTTCATTGAGGAAGTCTGAGATTGTTGTGTCCAGGTTAATCTCATTATCATTAGAGATATGTTCAATTAATGGTCCCGATTCCAACCACATGTCTTTCCATATTTTAATAGTTTTATCGTCTCCGACTTGCCATATTAACACCTCTTTGAAAGTCTTTTTGTGTTTTATTCGTTGGTTCCATTTCCAGGATGTCCTTCCTTTTGCTTGATAGTGAAGGAGATTATGCTGCTTATGGTATTTTTCTATAATGATTTTGACCCATATATTGTTTTGTTCGGCTAAGATTTTCCAAAGTAGCTTCATTTGTAGTGCTAAGTTGTGTTCTTCTAATTTTCTTTTTCCCAAGCCTCCAAAATTTTCTTTGTAGTGCTAAGGGTTTGTAGTTACCTTCTTTATTCCAAATTTTTTTTGTTTATTTTATCTAGTTTATTGTGGATATTGGTGGGTAGAAGGAAGGTTTGCATAAGGTATGTCGCTTGTGATGTTAGGTTTGATTTTATGAGAACCATTCTTCCTTCATGGGAAAGTGTATTTGCTTTCCTTTTCGTTATTTGTTGTTGTGTATTTGGTATTACATTTTGAAATGTTTCTTTGTTTACTCTTTCGTTTATGATTGGACAGTGCACGGAATGTTAAGTACTTGGTTTATTGTAGCTTTAATTCTATCTAGTGTATTTTTTGTTATTTGGAATGCAGATTTATGGTAATTGACCTTTTGTCCCGAGACGTCACAGAAGTCATCAATGATTTGTTTGATTTTCCTGCTATTTGTGTCATTTGCTTTGGAAAATATGATGACGTTGTCTACAAAAGAAAGGAATGGGACTTTTGTTCCCTTTTGCTATTTGGATTTCGATTTTCGCTTTCATGTTGTCGCATTCTTTTTGAAAATGCCTCGCTATTACCTCTTCTCCTAAAATGAAAAGGAACGGAGATATTAGGTCGCCCTGTCGTAGGCCTTTTTGGGGGAAGAATTGTTCTGTAGGTCCATTATTTATCAGAATTGAGAAGGATACCGTTTGTATACATTCCTCAATCCAAGTGATAAATTTGGTACAAAACCAAATTTTCTCGTTGTTGTTGTAATGAAATCCCAATCCATTCTGTCATATGCTTTTCCATCTAATTTAATTACCATCCATCATTCTTTTCCTTTTTTGAGGCGAAATGAATGAAATATTTCTTGTGTAATGAGAACATTGTCATGGATATTTCATTCATGCACAAACGCTCCTTGAAGTGGGTGATTGATTTTTTGCATTACTTTTTTTTAGTCTTTTTGTGATTATTTTTGAGATTTTCCAGAAGCTAATCGGTCTATAATGATTAATCATGGTTGGATTGTCGCATTTGGGCAGTATTGTTATGAAGGTATGGTTGATTTGTTTTAAAATTTTACTTAAGTGAAAGAAGCTCTTAATAGCTTTGGTTACATCTGGGCCAATTATATGCTAGTATTTGGTGTAAAATTCAGAAGGCATACCATCTAGACTCGGTGATTTGTCTTTGGCTATCGAGAACACTACTTTTTAATCTCTTCGTTTGTTACATTTTTTGTGTGTTCTTTATTTTCTTCCGCTGTTATATCTTGAATTACAACCGACAATGCCTCTTCCATTTTAGATTGGTTAATGTTTTGTTTTCTAAATCTTCGTTCAAACTCTAGTTTGAATTCTTTTTTGATATTTTTTTTTCCAGTTATATGGTTGCCTTGGTTAGAAATAATTTTAGTGATGTACTTTCTATTTTGTGTTCCCGTTGCAATTCTCTGAAAATATTTTGTGTTTATATCCACATTCCTAATATGATTATGTTTTGCTCGCTGACTCCAATATGAATGTGGGAAGTTGATCAAGCACTCTCTTTTCAGTTTAATATTTCCTGCTTGTTTATGAACTGATTATTATTATTTTCCATGATGTCCTTTTGTATTTGCAAGAGGGCCTTATCAACCTCCTTTATTTGTTCAAAAATATTTCCAAAAGTTCTCTTATTCCATTCTTTCGCTTTTGTTTTGATCAGTTATGTTTTCTTTGTTAGTTTATACATGTTAGATCCCTGAATATTAGTTCTTCATGCTTATTTTACGACATTTTGAAAGTCTTTTTGTCTAGTCCACATTCGTTCAAATTTAAAGGGTGGTGCCTTTGTTTTTTTTAATAAGAAAAGAGATTAGGGTGACCACTAACAGGCTAGTGGTCGCCCTAGAGTATTCTGACAGATAAAGATAAACAAACCTGAGTCAACTGCAAGGGTGGTTCCTTTGTTGTTGAGTCATGTTGTAGCTCAAACAATATGTATTTATTTGATATTTTATTCTAGTCAGTCATTACTATTTTTGTTCACAGAAAACGTTAAAGTCATTATAATGAGTGAGAGAAGATTTAACTGACTCATAATTTAATAGTTATGGACATATTTAATGTATATTTTTTTTAAAATTTTTAATTTTGACCTAGCTGGCCTTTATAATTGTATTAGTTTTTTAATTATTAATTTTTAACTTTTTTATAGGCCGGAAATTATTAATTTTTAACTTATAAGTAATAAACAAAACTTTTTGATAAGCCGGTTTCAAAAACTAAGATCTAATTTCATTTTAAAAACTCGCACTTAAGAAACAAACAGAAAGTTCTTATTTTTAATTTCAAGGGTGATAACAAGAAATCTTTAATTCAGTTTTAACTTGTTGAAATTCCGTATCATGTACGGGTTTTGTTTAAAAATATGTTGGATAAATAAACTAAATTTTCAAATTTACCTAATTTATAAATATTTTAATGTTTAAAATTTGAAATGCCTACATATTAGGAGTGTTTAAGAATTTGTTATTTCAATAAGCATAAAAAAAATTAGTTAAAATATAATGGGACCTAAATTATTAATAAAAAAAATAATTCAAAAATACAAAAAAATGACACAAGCAAATTGAATAGTAGGTTGATATGTGGCCAAAAAACTTCTTCTTTAGTATATAGATAGATGATACTATTATTTATTTTTCAACCACCACCACCTCCTCCCTCCCCCAACGTACACTACCACCCCACCACCATGGCATTTACCACTCAACCCCCAGCCAACATCCCATCTCCAACGCCCCTGTACTCACTCACCAATACCCAACCCCTTCCCAACCACCTCGTGAAGAATACATTTTCTACTATACGATTGATGTGATTTTTTAAATATATATATAAATCATATATCTAATCATAGAGCGTTTGTATAAACCGAACACTCAACATTAAAGGTGTGAACCGAACACTCAACATTAAACTTTGTGCATATATTAGTGCAAACATTCATCGGATATTAAGGGTTACGTTTAAGCCTTCTGCTTTCTTAAAAACCTTGACTTTAACATGTAAAATGGTAGACAAAGATGGTTTAGGGTCCACTGAGTCCTTCAAAGTTAATATGAGTTGAAGTTGATGGTGATACTGATTAATCAACTGATGCTGATTTTAACATTTGGTTTTAGAAGTTGAAATTTTTAGTTTTTTTTTGGTGAAAAAATATATAGATGTTTGGTACACAATGATCGAGATAGATTTTATAAAAAATGGATGTAGAATTACCAAAAAAGATATATTAATAAATTTCCAAAATTGAATTTCGAGGGAAATCGAAGGAAAACAATCGAATAAACATTCATAAGCTCATATAAGGTTGGGAAGGGTAGATCAAATTTTGGGTGAAATTTGAACTCCGATCAAGTCCCAAAATTTCACTCAAAATTTTGGGTGAAATCATCAACTCTTTGCGCCGAACAAATGAGACCGAGTTTAATTTTTTTATTTAAGCTTGAATAAAGTTGAATAAGTTCAAAATAAACATTGTCAAACAAATCCCTAACCTCCTAATTCACATCCAACGCCTAAGTTAATAAGAGTCTCAATTGCACAATGTGTTTCCTCAAAATAAGTATATATAGGAGAAATTTGTCTCCTTATGCCTAGGGACAACCACCTATGCTTCTCCCACAAGCAACTCAATATTCTATCATTTCCTAGATAAGAATATCTTGTTCACCAAATAATTATCAAACAAGATAATAATTCTATCTAGGCAATAATTAATAAAAGAGCATAATAAATAACATGCTAATCTTCTATCTTTAAATAAGATAGCATCAAGTCTATAAAAGACATAAAAGATCTAATTATGTGCATGCAATAGTAATAATTGAAATCACACAAATAATTAATTACCGAAAATTATACACATAATTTCCCCTTTGAATCGTATATTCACATATTCGCATATTCGTATATTTGTATTTTTATATATTCATATATTCGTACATCCGTACCTTCACATATGGGCATCCATACTCTCACATGGATATCCATATATACATTCGTGTTATGGACAATACTGTTGGCGCTATGGAAATCTTAATATCTTGTGTACCCATGTGACTTCTAATCTTCTCTTTGCAGTCTTGTTACACTTTAAGCAATACGAAATCAATAATGTGCAAAGAAAGACGACAATCATGAAATATGCAAACAAGACTACCACTCAATCATGCAACAAACAACCTAAACACTAATGTAGAACATTTCTATCCTAAACATATAGAATTTTCTTACACTCGGGACATTCCAAGTCCTTGGGCATGTATGACCCTATTCCAAGTGTTGCATTTTCTTGACTCTTTACACGACCTTTACACGACCTTCCTACATAACGTCCTCGAACCTAAAGGCTCTTAATCTTACATGTCCGGCTACAATGCATTCAGTCGCCCCATATAAGTTATTAGTCAAATCATTGCAACCTCTTGTTGCTCCTTTGCAAGGTTCAAATGTATTATTAGTGCCTTGTCATTACTACATGGGTCAAACAAAAGGGTATCCGGTACAACAAGCTGACTTCTAGAGGATTCCAGAGGAATCGCATTCCCCAATTGACCTTTGTGGGCTAGTTCAGTATACCTATAGCACCGCATGTCGACTTCTTTTTCCATTTCTCTTAACCTAATCTAACCTCTTTGTTCAGACCCCGATGACTTCATTTATCGCTTCTGCTTGACTATTTGCCAGAGGATATTTATTCACGCATTCGATCTCAATTTCGACCCCTTTCACGTGGAATTTTGAATTAGGTGTCCGAATCTAAAATGTAGTTCATCTCATTAGCTTTCCGACAGTTATTGAACCGTCTCTTAGCCATAACCGTAGCTCCTTAATGAAACATTACAAGTCAGCAGTGCTGCAATATCAACTTCGTGTTTTGTTCGTGCAATGACTTCTAAGTGAAATTTCACCTCTTCGAGTGGGTTTCAGGAGTTAGTGTAAGGAGATGAAATGTACCTTACAAAGTCAGATTTCCAACACAATGTGAATCACCTTAATCCGATATTCTTTGCTCCTGAACGATGTGTTACAAGATAACTAGGTGAAACAGTGACTCTTAGGCATAACTCAATTTCTTATTTGGGTTTCGTCTCAATTTGTCTCAACACTAGGGTTGGCCTCACATACCATACTTATTATTGACCTCAGATAATGTCATGCCCCAATCATGTTTCATCATTAATCTTCTTAGATTGATTTCATTCGACCCTTAGATGCGATTCCGAATGTTGGTCCAATCGACTTTGTTAAGTTAGAGGTTAGTTCTGAGGTTTTGCTTTAAACCTTGGGCTTTGTCCCATATTATATTTTTTCTACAATCTAGGATTGGTCCTGACAGAGCTCTTTATCTATCCCACTCGACGCACATTCCTTTTGCAAAACAAGGTTTTACCTAGGTGCATCATTTTCTTTTTAATAGCCTTCAATTAGTTCATTTCTTGTTGTTAATTGGTAAAAAATTATACTCTTATTTGAGATGTGTGAGATTGGTTTATTTCCAACACCAATCTACAATATTCTCACTAGATCGTTGATCTCCCATCTTAGATATTATGGTAGTTTATTGTTACATTAAATTTTATTAGTGTTTATTGTTACTGTACTAATAAAAAAATTCTACACAAAACTCTCACTGCCCCCAATGAAGGATTTAGGGGGGCATGGGTGGGCAAGCGCCCCCCTCCCCCCCTTTGCCGGAATTTTTAACGGGGAGTAAGGCGGAACAGTGCCGTTGAGGAGGCATGTCGGGGCAGGAGTTCGGGACTGAGGGGCAAGCTGCGAAACTCGAAGGGGAGGAGGACAAGAAGATAAATGAGGCTAACGGATCTCGACCTCGATTTGCAGAGGGCAGCCGGTGTTGGAGAAAAATGATTCCCACATCGGACTAGAGTGACAAAACCAACTAGCATATAAGGAGAGGTGAAACCCTACCCACTGGCTTAAGCTTTTGGGTAAAAATGATGGATCCCGACCTTATATGCTAATTGGTAAAAAAACCCCGACACGTCACCCGTTCTTTCGGTCCCCGGAATCTAACATGGTATCAGAACAGGTTCGGTCCGGGTCCGCTTTTCCTGGCTAAAAGAGAATGAGATGCTAAATCCGTCAAAAACAAAAAGGCGGGCTAGCTAGAAAGAGATTGAGACGCTAGATCCTTTACAAACAAGAAAAAATGTTCAAGCGCTAACTAGGCCAGGCTAGTTACCACTTGAGGGGGCGTTTTGGAGAAAAATGATTCCCACATCGGACTAGAGTGACAAAACCAACTAGCATATAAGGAGAGGTGAAATCCTACCCACTGGCTTAAGCTTTTGGGTAAAAATGGTGGATCCCGACCTTATATGCTAAGTGGTAAAAACCCCCGACACGTCACCCGTTCTTTCGGTCCCCGGAATCTAACAGCCGGCGAGAACGAGTAGTCGACATATCTATCTCAAAAGGGTAGGGGTAGAAGATATATAAAACGCATCGTTTTAAGTTAAAAGGGTTGTTAAGTTTTTTTTTTAATTTGCCCCAGGCCCTCAAGATCTAGATTAGAACCCAAAAAAATAATATCTTCATAATTGTATAATTAATGTCTCATTGCTTTCACTGGCCCAAATATCTGCCGCAGGCCCAGATTTAGATTAGAGCCGAAAGACATCTCCTTTTTTGCTTTCACCGGAAATAAGTAAATCCATATACTTCACACTTTTTTATTTTTTCATAATAAGGGCTCATCATTTATTTTTGAAAAACAAATTTATATATATCCTAACTAAATATCCTTATATATTGTTATTTTGTTTTTTTATTTTACTTTGAAAGAAGTTTATCTATAAATATATATTAAAGCTACCCCTTTTCGAGCCACCAGAACGATTCTGGCCCCACCTCATATTTATAAAATTAATTTTTATATCTAATATTTTAACTTTACCTTAGTATATTCTTCTTTAACTATTTAAATCTATCTTTACCATCAAACAAATATCTATTTAGTACAACAATATCTTTTGAAAACTTCCTTATACAAATATTTAAAATTAAAGATAACAAATTTAAAATATTTTTAAATAAGTATAAATATTTTTTTTTGCATGATGTCTTTTCATGAAATTATTTATAGATATATTTTTCTTTTATAATAAAAAACTTAATGATAAATACTTATAATGTTTAAAAATAAAAAAATAGGTAATATCTATAACTATATATTAAAGTTGTACCTTTTTCGAGTCACCGAACGATTCTAGCCCCACCTTATATATAAAAAAATAATTTTTATTTCTATTATTATAACTTCTTTTTATTAAATTCTTTTCAACTATTTAAATTTATCTCTAACATCAAAAAAATATGTATTTAGTATAACAACTAGTATGTATTCCCGTACCTTGTACGGGTTTTGCTTAAACAAAATATTAATAATAGTTTTTTTTCAAATACATGAATTATCTAGGAACAAATAATTATGATCTTAAGACACAAATTAATTTTTAATTTGTATATAACTAAGATAAACTTAAAGGTTTTTTAGAATCTAGAACTCTTTTTTATTAGTAATATCCCAATTTAATAATAAATCAAGTTATCTTGAATAAATTATTTTAATAAAATTATCTTTTAAGTTTTTCTAGAATTTAGAACTTTTTATTATTATTCATATTAAAATTAAATAATACTTAAAAAATAAATTAAATCAAGTTATCTTAAATAAATTATGTTAATCAGTTTTTATTTTGTTTAACAAACCAATAAATAAATATAAATAATACATTTTTAAGATATAAATAAAATATTTATACATTGGTGTACAATTAGATTTCAACCAATCAAAAATAGCCCAATTATATAGGATATTAAAAAGATGGTTGATGTGGTCAATGTGTGGTTGACATGTGTCATTTTATATACGATATTTTTAATAAAATATACATATTTTATCTACAAAAAATTATTATTTCCAAAAATAATAATTATAAATTAATGTAGGCGAGAATATTTTAAAAAAACTATACATATCTTATCTTTAGATAGTATCTTATCTAAAAATAAAATAAAAAAATTAATATATTCAAAGATATTAAAAAATCAATATATTGATTATTTTATTTAAGATATAAATATAAACAATTAAAAATAATCAATTAAGATATCTTAGGTAAAAAACAATTCTATCTAAAAATAAAATAAATATTCTAGAATTTGTATGATATCATAAAAAATATCATAATGATCTTCCTATCTATCATATACAAAAATAAAAGACTATTTAATAATGAGATTTTCTATCATATATTGTAAAAATATGGATAAGAATTTATCATATCTAAAAATAAAAAATTATTTTTTGAAAAAAAAGGGTGATGTGGTCAAATCTAAAAGTGACATGTGTCGTTTAATAATTTTTTAACCTCCACTTTAGGTTATAGTTATGATATTTTTTGAAAGCTTCCTTATACAAGTATTTAAAATTAAAGATAAAATATTTAAATATTTAAAAATAATATAAATATTTTATCATATATCTTTTGACGAATTTACTTATAGAAATATAGTGATTTTCTTTTATAAGAAAATTAATGAATAAATAGTTAAATTTTTTAAAATTAAAAAAAATGGATAATAAAATATTTAATAGATATTGAAATATTTGATAAACTCTAAATTTACGTAAATGAAAAGTAATAAAATAGGAAGAATATAAAAAATATATGCATTCTACGAACAATAAATTACTTATATTAAAGTTTATATTATATTTTTATTTATTTATTAATATCCTATTTATAATGTCTATAAAATATCGAATCGTAGTCGTATATGGTACGACGGGTAAAACTAGTTAATGTAATTTAACAGTGTGAAGTTTAGGAAAAGTGTGAAATATTATAGCATCAACCATTGAGAAAATGAAAAAACTGAATTTAAGACATAGTATCAAAATTGAAAAAAATCATCCACCACTGTATATGAAACGCATCGTTTTAAGTTAAAAAGGTTGTTAAGTTTTTTTTAATCTGTCCCAGGCCCACCAAATCTAGATTAGAACAAAAAAATCTTCATAATTGTATAATCAATGTCTCATTGCTTTCACTGGCACAAATATCTGCCCCAGGCCTATATCTAGATTAGAGCCATAAGATATCTCCTTATTTGCTTTCACTGGAAATAAGTAAATCCATATACTTGAGTACACTTTTTTTATTTTTCCATAATAAGGGCTCATCATCTACCAAATACTTCAGTACACTGGAAATAAGATATCTCCTTATTACACCACGTGGCATTTCTTAATTAAAATAATATTACATTATCAATAATAAATATTATAATTACTTGTATTACTCTTTCTAAATATCCAATTTTTTATAATATAATAACTTGCTATATATGTTGATATTTTTATGCATATTTTTGTTATCTTGTAACAAGTTTTTATCTATATGTTGATAATAACTTGATCTAATATTTTTTATAGTAATTTTATACATAATAATTTTTTTGAACTCTTAACACGACTCGAGCTTCAAGTATATAATTTTTTTTATCTATATGTTGATAAAATATGGGGCACAATCTTAAAGATTTTTTTATAAATTACATAATTTTATCACGATATTATATACAAGTATTTTAGATTTTATATTAATATCATAATATTGTACAATTTTTTGTAAAATTATTCCGTGAGTATCACGGGGATTCAACTAGTTTATTTTTTAAAACAAATTTATATATATCCTACCTAAATATCCTTATATATTGTTTTTTATTTTTTTTTATTTTACTTTGAAAGAATTTTATTAATGTAATTTAATAGTGTGAAGTTTAGGGAAAGGGTGAAATATTATAGCATCAATCATTGAGAAAAGGAAAAAATCGCATTTAATACATACTATCAAAACTGATAAAATCGCCCCATCAAATCAATCCTGGATTCACCACTTACCGCTCCTATTGGTAATTGGTATTGTATTATTAGCATCTTAGGTAATAGGTATTATGGTAGTTTATTATTTTTACACAATAAAAAAATTATTTATTAGGGTTAATTTTTACGTAGAGTTATTTTGTTACATAAATTCAACCTTTATTGCATTAAAATTATGAGTTTGGTTCAAATGAAACAAACTCTTATCCTAAAACGTGAAACAAATGCACTTTTTCTAGTTGGTAGTGCACTTTTCATACAAAAGTGCATTGTATAAAAGTGCATTGCAAAATACAAAAGTGCAATCTGAAAAAGTGCACTGCAAAGCACGAAAAGTGCAAATCCGAAAAAGTGCACTCCTAAATATGAAAAGTGCACGACAAACTAGAAAAAGTGCATTCGTTTCAGGATAAGAGTTCGTTTCATTTGAACCAAACACTTAAATTATTACATTATATTTGTTTGCATAATATTGTTACATTAAATTCATTAGTGTTTTGCTACATAAAATTTGTTAAATAGGATTATTTTATTACATAAATTCAGCTTTTCATACATTGAAATTGTTAAATAAAATTTGTTAGCATATAATATTGTTACAATAAATTTATTTGGATTTTGCTACATAAAATTTGTTAGCATAATTTTGTTACATTAAATTTATTAGGATTTTGCTACATAAATTTTGTTTAGCATTATTAGGGTTTTGCTACATGAAATTTGTTACATAATTTTGTTACACTAAATTTATTATGGTTTTGCTACACAAATTTTTTGTAGCATAATTTTATTACATTAAATTTATTAGGGATTTGTTAGATACATTTTGTTAGTATAATTTTTAGGTAAGTTTATTTTTTATGCAGGCTTTTATTACATAAATTTATGTTTTAAAATTAGGGTTTTTCTATATTAAATTTATTATGTTATATAAATTATTATGCTTTTTTACATAAAAATTATTACTATAATATTGTTACATTGAATTTATTAGGGTTTTTTACATAAACTTATTATTATATTTTTTATGTAGGGTTATTTATGTAGCTAGGATAATTTTGTGTAGATTCACGTTTGTTAATTAACAAACGTGATGTATCTTTTTATGTAGGGTTATTTATGTAGCTAGGATATTTTTTATGTAGGTTTTTTATATTAGGGATATTAGGTCTATTATATCTTCAGCATTTATCCCTGGCTTGTTTTAGCCTATATCAGGAATGTATTTAAAAAAACGCCAGAAATAAAAGACCACTTGTATAGTAGTATAATTTTGTTAATGCTTGAAAACCGTGGATTGAAAACCATGAAAATCTTTTATTCGTGTTTGTATCTTTTGTTCTGATCGTGGATCGAAAATTTTGAATATAAGAAAAAGCTATTAATTAGAGATCAATTAAAATTATTAATTAGGAATAGTTTGATATTTTTAATAAAAGGGAAATTCCTTTTGGTGTCTTTAAGGTTTTGCCTTTTCCTTTTGGTGTCCAAGAAAAAAACTTATTCCTCTTGGTACCTTTAAGGTTTTGGCTTTTCCCGTTGATGTCCCTCTCCGGTTCAAATTAGCTAATTTCATGCTTACCATTATGTTCATCACCCTTAAATTAGTAGGATTCAACTCATAATACACTTAAATTCATAACCAAACTAAAGAGATCCAATTATGGGGTACCAAAAGAAATAAGTTTTTTCTTGAGCACCAAAAGGAAAAGGCAAAAATTTAGGGACACCAAAAGGAATTTTCCTTAATAAAAAGATATAGTTTTGGAAACAAGATAGAGTTAGGGTGTAGTTTTTTTTGTTGAAGAGAGTTGGGGTATAGTTTTTTTTGTTGAAGAGAGTTGGGGTATAGTTTTGGAATAAATAATTGAAATTAAAATTATGGTAAGATTTTTCTCATTTAGTTGTATATAGATAGAGACAAAAGATGAGAACAAGAAATAAAGCTGAAGCATTTGGATTCTCTTCCCATCATCAACTCGGCCATGAATATTTCCCATCATGTCCACCCACTTGCAAATAAATACAAGAAAAGTTATTCTCTGTCTTCAAACTTTAACCCTCATAAAGACAACAAAAAATCGCTCATATTCTCAAACCAGCATCCTCCATCCATTGACGAATGACATTGCCAACACTGTTGAGAAACCTCTCAAGGTAGTTATCTAGATCACTAACCTAACACTATACATGAATGTCAACACTGTTGAGAATTTGTTTCCGGGACACAAATTGAGTTTGTCTAATTATAAAAATACTGGCATCACAACCAGAAAGAACACCATGATTTTTCTTTTGGGATAATTAGCATGGGTTTGACATGAAAATTAAACCTGAAAAAAACACTACCACACATGTTGTGATCATAATACAAACTAGGCCAATCAAACACGAAAAAGACCAAATGTGCTAGAAGAAAGTCAGGTTGGGGTAACTAGTTTTGATGATAATAGCTAGCTCAGATTGGGTTGGGGTAACTAATTTTGTCCAACAACTAACTTACAACTCAGATTGGGAGTTTTCGACTTGACCAAAATAATCCATCAGACTCTAACCTAGTTTAACACACAACACACCATATAGGTAAAGAAGAAAGCCTAATTCACAATCAAAACCAAATTTTCCACGAAATTTGGGTGTCAAAAGATCAAATTAATTGGTGTGATTTCGAGAGCAGACAATTCAATTATTTTGTCATTTACCTAGAAACAATAAATCTCTCTATACCAAAATATAGTAATTTAGTAAGTATTTTATTTTTATAAATATCTTTTATAATAAAAATAGAATTTTAAATTTCATTGGTAGTTATATTTGACGTGACGAGTTTAACTAGTATTCTCAATTATTACTTCTCTGATTTTACATCATAATAAAAATTAAAACAAATCGAATAAATTTTACAAAAATTAAGAGATCGTGAAATAATTTTGTGTAAAGAAAGATTTAATTGGAGTATTAAAATTCATCCGATAAATAACTTTAGCAAGTTGAAAAAATAAGACTTGTGAGTCAACACGATGTCAATCTCTCAAGTAGAATTTTCTACCAAATATTTTTTTTATCTCAAGTAGAATTAATTGCCATCAAGCACTTACCCACCGTCTTTTAACACTCGTAATTGCATATGGGATCCCATGACATTTCCAATGTCACAAATCATTACTACACTCAATGAACAATAAAATTATTCATGTTTCCCAACCCGTGCCAAATCAATCTATATAAACTCCAATTATATGCCTACCTATCTTCAACATTCCAAATACTTCAACAGAAAAAAAAACAAAAAACTTGAGCATACTAATTGACAATAATAAGATTATGGCCACCCTACTTCTAGCACTATGCTACCTTGCCATCTTCCTATTAGCCCTAATCTCCATATTCACCCTCCCCTTCTCTCCCCTTAGCAACAAGAATGGCATCCCTCGTAATTGGCCGGTCCTCGGCATGCTACCGGCCCTTGCGGCCAACTTCAACAACCTCTTAGACTGGGCCACTGCGATTACAAATCATACCGGTCAAACCACATTCTTTATCAAGGGTCCATGGTTCTCTAACTTGAACCTTTTGATCACCGTGGATCCTTCCAATGTCCAATACACATCGAGCACTCGCTTCTCAAACTTTCCTAGAGGACCAAAGTCGAGGGAGATCTTTGATGTGTTTGGGGACGGGTTCTTTAACTTAGACGCTAATGAATGGTTGGCCCATAGGAAAATACATAGGTCTTTCTTCAACCACAAGGAATTCAACGAGTCCTCAACTGGGTTGGCCTTCGAGAAGGTGGAGAAGGGGATTGTGGTGGCTCTTGATCATGTTGCCTCTGGCGGCCACCTGGGACGTGGGCGCGGTGGATTAGTTGACTTGCAGGATTTGTTCTCTAGGTACACATATGATTTGACCCATATGTGGATTGTTGGGCATGATCCTATGAGCCTTTCTCTTGGAAGGCCTCAGTTACATTTGTCAAAGGTATGCAAAAGTTGAATCTTCTTTTCAGTACATCTCATTCATTATTTATCACATGTCAAACTTTACAAGGTTGAACTAATTTTGTTGTTTTTTGTACCATTGGCAAACTAAGTGATCGATAAATGAAACCTAGTTAGCTTGGAAGAGTAGTAAACCTTTGTCTAACAAATTAGTATTTTATGCCCTCACAAATTATAAAAACTACAAATTTCAGTTTTCTTGTAAACTATATATAGAACTTGATTTTGATTTGCTTAAATATATATGATAGTTATCAGAATCATGGTATTTCAATTTAATTTGTGCTAGGCCATGAATAGTGCCATGCAATGTGTATGGATGCGTCATTTCCTCCCAGAGCCACTCTGGAAGCTTCAAAGGCAGCTAGGAGTTGGACTTGAGAAGGCCATGAAGAATGCAAAAGATTTCCTAGACAAATTTTCGACGAAAACCATATCAAATAAACACGATGCATTTAATTCACGAGGCACAAATCTTCAAGGAGACGAGAAGTTGAACGACATGTTAACATCATACCTGACGGAGAGTGAACACTATCGCTCAGGAGACGGTGATGATGTCCTCAAGGGAAGCCTCCTAAGCCTTTTGCTAGCCGGGAAAGACACCACCTCATTGGCCTTGACTTGGTTCTTTTGGATCATCTCCCAACATCCATCCATTGAGGCCAAGATAAGAGCCGAGGTTGCAAGTGTTATTCCAGAGAACGACAGAGAGAAGCCACACGCGTTCACCCCAGAGGAAACATCCAAACTCGTCTACCTACATGCATCCATATGTGAAACCCTAAGGTTGTATCCTCCCATTCCATTCCAAACACGGGCACCAGGCGAGCCGGACATTCTTCCTAGTGGCCATCAAGTGGTCCCCAATTCAACCATGGTCATCATTCCCCTTTATGTCATGGCTAGAATGAAGAGTGTTTGGGGAAAAGATTGCGCTGAGTTTAAGCCTGAGAGGTGGATTGGAGACGATGGGGGATTGAAACATGAGCCATCTCACAAGTTCTTCACCTTCAACTCGGGTCCTCGTATTTGCCTGGGGAGAGAGGTAGCTTTGACCCAGATGAAGGCAGCCATTGCAACCATCTTACACAACTATAATGTCCAAGTCTGTAAGGAACAAAAGGTGGTCCTGGTCTACTCTGTGGTTCTTCAGATGAAGTATGGACTGCAAGCAAGAGTTAGCAAGAGGTGGGTTTAGCATACACTAGCAATACGGTCTCACCTACTACCCACTTCAAAATAGCAATAAGGCATAAGCTACTACTTCACTATTTAATTGTTCGGTGCTTACTTTGAATGGCTTGTAATAAATAAAACTATTAAGAACAAGATGAAAAAAAAATCAAATCGTCTAATAAGGAGACGATGAGAAATATAGCAATATAAGACATAAGCTACTATTTCACTATCTTTCTTGTAATAATCCAAAGCTTTTAAACTTTTCAAACAAAAATGGAAGTTTTTTTACGTTCATAAATGAAGTGTTGAGAAAATACTTTTAATGTCAATTTTTATGAAAAACATTACTTTTTTTAAATATAAAGTTGGAAATTTATATTAGCCAAATAAATTACAAAGATAAACTTTCTTCAACATTCGTAATTTAATAAACCCTGAAACGACATGTATTATAAAGTTTGGGCTAAAACTAAAATTAAATAGACGGGTTTGGTCCAAAAATTAGTTACCAAACTTGATTCTCGATCCTTGATTTGTACTGATCATTTTAGTGTCAAGAGCAATAAAAAAGGGCGATTTAGCGACCACAAAGGTGGTCACTAAATATACGAATTTGGTATTTAAATGAATTTAGTCACTGATAACTTTCGCGACCACGTGGTCGTTGAATTCAACAACCACATGGTCGCTAATTTCGAACCCATATTTAGTGACCATATGGTTGCCTATTATCGATAACATGGTTGCTAAATCTGGGATCAAATTTAGCGACCATAGGGTTGCTAATTGCGGACACATGGTCGCTTAGTATGGGTCCAGATTTAGCGATCACATGGTCGCTAAAATCAAAACAAGATGCACGTTCTTGGTCGTTTACTAGGATTTGGCACATGATTGGATGCATTTTCCAAACAATTTTTTTACTTAGTTATTTAATTTATATTATTTAATTATTTAATTTAAATAATTATTTAAATTTTATAAATTATTTTCAAATTTTTTATAAAAGTAAACTATTTTGCCTGATTTTCATGGTTAGAAGGTTGCAGAGGTGGAGCGTACGTCAACAAGGCTCTTTGGTCTGCCCTCATCTCTTCCATGAACCGCTGCATCATTTGAATCTTGGTGGCATGGGTGGCGTGGCCAGTGGCTTGCATTGCTTGGTTCTCTCAGAGTTGGGCCACTTCTGCACGTAAGGAGACATTCTCCTGCTGCATCTTCACTATTCCAGAGGTCTGCCTCGGGGGCTCACACAACTAATCACCGTAGTAATCCGATACAGTGGATCTGACACAGAAAATAGCTCATCCTTGTCCGACAACCCTGACAGCCTCCATATATGCATCGCACTCGTCTTGAAAGGACAACGAATTGATGAACTGGGAGGAGCTTTGGGTGGGGATCTCTCGGGACCACGCCTAAACAAAAAATGTTAGAAAGCTAACCTAAATTGACGACAGAAGTAATAAATACGAATAAAAGGCCAGAAAAGTTAAAGTTAGTACTTAGAACGATATCACTTGATCGTTGGTCTACAAATTGTCAATCCAAACCGTGCGTATACATCTCGATGTGCAACTCGAGAGGCTTGATTTGCCTATCAAATAATTGTTCTTACGATATAAATAAGTTATCAGTAACTATAGAAATATCAATTTAAATACTAAAACTAAAAAGTTAAATTTTCTTACTATCAAAGTTCGGGTCTCGTGGTGGGACCTCAAACCTCTAGTGTGGACATCAATCTTTTTTCCGCTCCGACTTGGCCTTGAACTCCGCCGTGTTTCTTTCCGACACCGAAAGTTCCCACATAATCGTCTCTATCCACTTTAGGCGTTGTTTTTGGGCACGAAGCTAGTTTCCTGACCAAGTCATTGTACCGTCGAGCAACATGCTTCTCTCACAACTTGTGGACAATATCGATGCGCATCCTCTCACGCATTTCTTTGCCTGTAATGTAATATATGCATTGTCCTTCATTTCAAAGTAGTAAATAGCAACCATGTGGTTGCAAATTACCAACAAACCTATTGTGTACAATTGTACGCCATCCATATCCAAGTACTTGTTCACTAACGATCCTCTCTCTCTCTCTCTTTTTTGTCTTATGCAGATTGTAGTTTTTGGAGTCTCTTTGAGAAAAAAATCCATCCAAGGATCAAGTGAACATATATATATGGGCTCATAATGAATGGTCAATTAATCACCCCAAATCCAACCGTCTCTTTCCCCTTTTATTATTTATTATTTTGATAATTCAACAAAATAATTGTAATTTGCAACCATCAACTTACAATTTTTGATTTATTCCTTTTTATTTTATATTTGTTTCTAGGCTAAATTTAACCCACAAAATCAAGCACAATTTAGGCCTAAAACGAATTACTTAAAAGCACAATTTTCAAATAAGATCTTTTTGTTCAAACTCAAAAATGATAAATTAATTAAATCAACTATTTTGATTAATTTATTTATTGGACATGAAACCATGAATAATTTAAATTCATGAAATTTTACTCGTCAACTGGCACATTAAATGATATTTTCTCATGTTGTATGAAGTAAGTTGTTGAAGCATCTAATTACAATTGGAGTTTGGAGTCGTGACTTTTTTAAAAGTTAAAAGAAATTTGACTTTATATAAAATTGATTTATGATTTTAATTTTCTAGTTGAATGTATAGGTTCAAGAGATGACATACTCATCAAATTTAATACTTTATCATCAATTTTTCACTATAATTTAATTTACACTTTATAAACTTTATTGTCCTTACTTTACAAGGGTAAATTTTTACTTATATATTGTTGGGATTAAGCCTTAGGTGGCTTTGGGCGGTTAGTGCGAGGTACTGACGTGTACCATTCCTGACATAAATCGGATGTGTTACATTTCTATTCTTGAAATATTGTGAAAAGAATAGAAATTTGGTTGATTATCTTGTTGATTGCAATCAACTATGTTTCTGATGCAAACTATGTTCTCAATTTTTCATATGGTACGTTCAAGGATCCGGCTAATGTGCATCTTGAACAGATCTCTGTAGATGATATACTTGGCTTCTTGCTTATCAAGGAAGAACGCCTTCAAGAAGAGGCAAGTTCCATGTCCGGGTCTCAACTATGTGCAAATTATTCTCAAAATCACTCCTCGTTTGGACAACAATAGCGCTCTAACAATCATGGCAATGCACCACAACCTTCCTCCACAATCACCCTCCTTTGATTGCGCAACGACTGATCGAGACCAACCTCACTTGTCCTCTAATCCTCCTCGGTAGTGCACTATGTGCCAAATTTGCAAACAACGCGGCCACTCGGCTAGGATTGTACTAGTCACATGAATATGCACTACTCTCCTTCAAGGGACTCCACATATCATCTCAATCATTTTTCATTGGTGGCTTATCATGCCCTGACCCCATCATCTCCTATCAACGACTTCTCTTGGTATTTCGATTCACGAGCAATAAATCATGTTATAGTTGATCTAAGTAAGGTGTCGCTCAACTCATACTATAATGGTACAATTTAGCTTACCTAGGAGACGGTATTACTTTACCTATCAATCAATTGGCCTTTCTTCCACTCCTTCTTTAAATGGTCCAAATAAATTGTTTGATGTTTTACAAGCTCCAAACATGACTGAAAATCTTATCAACATCACTAAAGTAACAAAAGACAATAATGTGTATGTTTAATTTTACCCAAACTTTTCTTTATTAAAGGATATGCAAGGGTAATACATAAAAGTCTCTACTCTCTTAAAAACTCAAGGCATTCAACATTGCATCGCTTGTCCTCACACTCATTCTCAAAAGGGGATGATTGAATGCCGAAATCACAACATTCAAGCAAAAGGCTTACCATGTTAGTGTAACAAGTCGATGATTTATATCGGAATTACGTGTTACCTATCTCAAAAAGAGTTCTTCCTTTTCAAGGTTCGATTGAGAACAAAGAACTCTTAAGTTAAGGGTGCAAGGGTAAGACCACTATCGGGATGGGTGACCTCTCTTGGAAAGTACCTGTGCTGGGATGAGTTGGTGCTTCTATGGCCTCGATCCTTACAAATGGCATCATAGCTAACTTTGGGTTACAAGTTGGCTTGGCTCAAAGAACAGTCCCTCAACCCAAAGGGCATTTAAATACTTGACGAGGACATCAAGTATATAAATGGGGGGGAGGGGGTGTAACACGATAATATTTTATAAGGGATTGAGATGCCACCTATGTCAAAAAGATCTCTTCATTTTCAAGATTTGATTGAGGACAGAGAACTTTGAAGTTAAGCGTGCAAAGTCAAGATCTTGATCCTGCAGCACTACATAGATGGATGACTTCATATATAGGAAGTTCTTGTGCTGGCACGTGATAATATCGAAATCGAAAAAGAGAACGTGAAAATAGCTTTGACTGATCAAAATAAATGCTCGTGGATTAATGTGTTTGGAGAATTACAAAATGGTATTGATAGAACTCTAAGTGTTCTTCTCTCCTACCGACCTGACAGTTAGTCACCTCTCAAATATCTCTCTATTCTTATGTAGTCAATGTAGAGGAAACATCCAAAAGTACCTTCTCTTTCTTGGATTCCCGTTTTTATTGCTCTTTGTGAGCATCCTAACAAGTGGAACTTCGAGTTCTTGCATGTAATACAAGCCTTCCATATGTCATTATGTTCGAGACAAGTGTTGCAAGGGTATTTTAGACAACCTATATTTAATAGTTTTGGGAATCTACCTGCCTACACGAGTTTACCATGATGCAATGTTATTGCGGTATATGAATGAGGCTGGTTTTACTGGTGAGTGACTCACTTGAAAGGCAAAACAATCATATCACATGCAATCACGTACGCGATACTTGGGACCAAGCCCACCTAATTCGGTAGGAAGGTAAATAGAATTATGGGCCTATCGTATTGGGACAGCTGGTCGAACCGATCATGGGCTCTTCATACCTCTTGGACTTGGATCACACTAAATGTGTGTGCTAAGGCAACAAAAAATGAGGACTTGTCCATCTCGCGCTTCGCCTCCTTTCTAGGAGGGGTTTTCGATTGGGCCACTTGTAGCTTAGGCCTCTTGTTACATGTGGGCCACCAGCTGGAACAGGGCAAGAGCCAACAAGACCCTACTCGTGTCAAGATCGTTAATTGCCTCTCACTTCCACAAGGAGATAGACCCGTGATCAGATCTTCTTCTTTAGCAAACACACCTCGCCACTCCAAAGCACCTGACTATGGGAAGACTGGGAAAAAGTGAGGGCATAATTTGTTGGGGTTCGAACTCGAAAGAGCGTAGGTCGGCAAGAGCTAAAGCACAACGTCGGAACAGTACGTAGGCAAGTTTGGCCAAGAGAAAGAGAAGGTGAGTTGGTGATACAGACCCGATGTGGATTCGTATCGGACCCTTATTGGTCAAGGGGGTGAGAATGGTCCGAGGTGGACACGATTCTCAAGGAACCTTGTTGGTCCAGGCTTTGAGACGCATCCGAGGTGGGATTGACTCGATAAACGCGATTGGTAGACGCGAAGGGAGAACCAGAGATAAGTTTAGGGCAAATGATAATTTTTTTAATTCATTGATTTATTCTCAACATACAACTTAAAGGAGTATTTATAATAATACCCAACATCTAGGAAAAGACAACCTTACTAAAAGATAAAACTAAATCCCTAATTAAAAGGAAAGACAATATTTTAAAATAAATAATTATTCCTAATTAATTATAGTGTATCAGTTGGTCCTATCACAATAACAATACATTTGCCCCTGACCCTGTATGAAGATCTCCCACATGCACGAATTCTAGATGACTAGTTAGCTCATGTCCATGCTCAACTCAGGGATCTCCCCGATGAGTCGTTCTTCATTCAGCATGATCGTGACACAGTTTGTAAGTGAAACCCCATCAACCCTATTTACTCTTTTGACTTAATTGAAATCTGTAAGGATCTCTGAGCCTTTATATGTACGCTCGATCTTGGAACCATTCATTAGTTGCTAGGATGAAGAGGATGCATACGGCACTGTCCGTAGAACTTGTTGATCCACCAAAACTCTCGGCAGAGAGGAATGAGTTTAGAGAACTCACAAGAAGACAGAAAAAGAATTGTATGCTACACAGAGGGAGGTCCAGTGGCGGAGCCAACAAAATTGGAAGGGGGCGAGATTGATTCTATCAACTTAGAAGTAGAACAATAAATTATTATTATTTTATTATTTAAATAATAAATATTTAAGATAAATTCCACTATATATAACGATATGGTAGTAAACTAATAATTAATAATATACTTATATATAATATGTATAAATATAAATTTAATTATGTAAAAGAAAATTATTTTCTTATCTCTATTCCTATAGAAAATTTTTAATTAAACAATCGAAAATTTACTAATAAATAAACTAATTAAATAAAGATTAGATACATTTAAATTTTTTCTATTTTTTTTACCTTACCAACATAGTAATTACTCCGTATAGTTTAATATGAACCACAATTAATAACATTTTAAACTTACCTATCAAGCTAAGTGGAATTGTAATTGCTTTCATAAACATATAAAAAAAAAACCAAACTAAATGCTTGTAGGATTTAAAGTTTAAAAAAGAAAACAAAATGGGAAGGCAAAGCTCCCAGGATTTGAAGTTTTGAACACGGGACCAACTGGGTACTATTATGGGCATGACACCACCTGCACCAACTACTTTACATGGTTTTTAATGGAACTAAATATATATATTATATATATTCAGAACGGGAGAGAGGGGGCGACTGCCCCCCTTGGCTCCGCCTCTAGGGAGGTCCAATCTCTTATCGCGACAAGAGATAGTGCTTAGGCGACCACTTAGAATACCAAGAAGAGACTAGAATAGAAAACTCTCGTAATGGAGAAAGGAGCTGAAGAAGAAGGATGTGAAGATATTTGCCTTAAAGAGGGAGATGGAGAAAGTTGAGGATAAGCATGCTGCCGCAATAAAGAGGGCAAGCAACACGACAATCATGGCATATATTGACTCTCTAGATGATTTTGCATGCCATGATGAGGACATTCTTCCGTGGTCTTCGGCATACAAGCCCCGTGGTTGAGCAGGTGATCAGGAAGTATGGTAACCTCTCCTCTGAAATTGTCACTTTTGAGCCCAAGTACATTGATTACTACGGGCTTTTTACCCCGAAAGATGCGTCTAAACAACCCTTACTAGCTCTGAAAGATGCCAACCCCGCTTTAGAATATTAGCTACTTTTTTTACATTAGTGACATTTTTGCGGGCCTCAAGCCCTTTTTGTATATAGTTGTGGATACTTAACATTATTCTCCCTCCCCCTTTTGGGAATCATGTAAGGTGGATGAATGCCCTATGATTAGTTGAGGTCTTCTAATTATTATACATGCTTACAGCTTACTTTATGCTCCTTTTTGTTAGCAACCCGATTCTTTTAGAATTCCTTATGAGAATCCAACATTAAGGAAAACTTCCCTTCACAAAACTTGATGACATTGCTCTATGCGATATTCCAATTACCCCTTGGTGGATCCCCTGCTCAAGGGAAAGATATCCTAATATCATGGTGACATTCCTGAGACTTGATTTGGAGAGAAACAAACCCGACATAGGATCGCGGTAGAACAATCCGTTTTTTCGCGGCGATGTCTCCAAAATCTGAAGGTTCCCAAGGGGAGACTAACCCAACATAGGATTACGATAAAAGATGCCCGTTGTCACAGTGACGTCTCCGAGACATACTCGGAGCGAGACTAGCCCGATACAGAGCAACGATAGGAAAAAATTGTCATCATGCATGTTGATGTCTTGGAGACTTAATCTTTGTTAAATCTGAAGGAATTTGATATGACAAGCCAGATCGCGATAAAAGATACTTGATGTCGTGATGAAGTCCTCGAGACCTAAACTCGGAGGGAGACTAATTGGACATAGGCTCGCGATAGAAGATCCCTTATGTCGCCATGATGTTTCTAAGACGATCTCGAAGGGTGAAAAACGAGACATCAAATTACGATCGAAGATTCCTAATGTCGCAGTGACGACTTGATCTCTAAGGGGGTCAAACCCAACACTAGATTATGATAGAAGATTCCTAATGTGACAGTGATGTCTTAGAGACAATCTCAAAGGGAGACGAACCCGTCATCGAATCGTAATAAAATATTTCATATGTCATTGTAATTCTCACTCGACTCAACAACTCGGATAAACCAGAAACGCAACGAATAACCAAACAAGTAAAAGTAAGAACAAGTGAACACAAGAGGATTGGTGACGCAGTTCGGCAAAGCCTACATCTGCGGAGCCTCAGAGAGGAAGCTTGTCTCAAGATTCCACTAGATCTCAAAGTTACAAAGCATGTTACACAAAGCAATTAGAAGAGCGAAAAATAACCAAAGAACAAACAAATCAAGGGTACAAGAACAGAGAAACACTGAAAAGGGAAGAAGAGAAGATCTAGGGTTTCGGCCCCCTAAGGCTGACAAAGCTCGAAGATGGAGCTTTGCTTGATCTGAACCACGAGGATGAAGAAGCTTTAATCGCCTTCTTAAAACACCAACGTCGGAACACCGGAGACAGTCCCTCGTTGCTGGAATCTCTCTCTCTCCTTTTTCTTTCTTTCTTTTCTCTCTCTTTCTCTAGCTCTCCTTTCAGATGCGCCGTTGTGAATAAGCTCCAGACCGAAGCAAGCGAGCTTCTTATAGCTAGGTCAAGAAAGGAGCTCTCCTCATTCGAGCTAACAAGATGGGCCGTCAAGTGTTAAAGCCCAAAACAAACCAAGAAGCCCAAAAGCAAGTTAAACCGACCAAGCTCGGTAGAATCCGGTTTAAGCCGTCCAACCGGGTTTTGACCCGGGGTTGCTTAATCCGGTTCACCTCGTTTAAGTAGGCTATAAATGTTATTGAACCCGGTTCTGAACTTTGTTATTTTTCTACCTCAATCCTAGTTACAATATGTGCTATACCAGTACTTATGTCACTAGGAATAATACTAAGCTTAATTATAAGAACATAACAAATGCCCTCTTAAGCTAAGTATTATTACTAGAGATAACTTTTATTTCTAGTGGATTTTGAAACGAGTTTCATCATATCATCATTGGCTCTGTTCCATATCTCAAGTTACATCATCGATATGGAGTTCTTTCCTGCAGAACACAAATTTGTTAGTAGGGACTATTTTTGTTCCAAAATCTGCAAGATTGGTGTCTCCAGGTATTTTCTTCATATTAATTTCCTGGTCCTCCACCATTCTTCGAATAAAATGATATCTTACGTCTATATGTTTAGTCCTTTCATGATAAACAGGATCCTTGCAAAAATACAAGGCACTCTGAGTATCAGTTAAAAGAGTAAGCAAATAATTTTTGCCTTCAATTTCATGCAAGATACCACATAGCCAAGTAGCCTCTTTTGAGGCTTTAGTAGCTGCAATGTACTCAACCTCTGTTGAGGAGAGTGCAACTATAGATTGCTGTTGGGATTTCCAGGAAATGCAATTTCCTGCCCAACAGTAATAATATGCAGTTGTAGACTTCATGTTGTCCCTGTTACTGGCATAGTCCGAGTCCACATACCCTGTAAGTGTGGTTCTTGGATTATGTTCAGCATATACCAAACCATAGTTCTTAGTCCCTTTTACATATTTGAGCAGGTATTTCATCCCTGCCCAGTGTTTTTGTCCAGGGTTGGACATAAAGCGACTAAGTACACTTATAGCAAAAGCTAAGTCTGGCCTAGTACAAATCATAGCATACATAATGCTTCCCACTGCTACATCATATGGAACATGCTCCATATTCTTCTTTTCTTCTTCAGTGGTGGGACAGTCTTGCTTTGAGAATTCCAAGTGCCCTCCAAGAGGTATTTGTGCAGGCTTAGAGTCATTCATGCCAAACCTGTCAAGTACTTTGTGCAGGTAGTCAGACTGAGACAAATAGATAATTTTCTTAGCCCTATTTCTAATGATATTCACCCCTAGAATCTTAGAAGCTGCACCTAAATCTTTCATATCAAAGTGTTTCTTTAAGTCATGCTTAACTCCAGAAATGACAACCTTAGAACTACTGACAAGTAATATATCATCAACATAGAGAAGGATGTAAATAGGAGAAGAAGACTTAACACCTTTGAAATATAAACAAGTGTCATAACTGCTTCTAGAGAAACCAAGAGAAATCATACATGCATCAAATTTCTTATTCCATTGTCTAGGAGACTGTTTTAAGCCATATATGGACTTCTTAAGCAAGCAAGCATAATCAGGTTTAGTCTTATCAACAAAGCCTTTAGGCTGTTTCATGTAAATGGTTTCTAGTAAGTCACCATGCAAGAATGCAGTTTTTACATCCATTTGTTCAAGTTCCCAATCAAACACAGCAGTCATAGCAAGCAATAGACGCATGGTTTTATATTTAACAACAGGAGCAAAAATATCATTGTAGTCAACCCCCTCTTTCTGAGTAAAGCCTTTGGCAACCATCCTGGCTTTAAACCTAGGGGGATCATGTTTAGTAGCCCCATATTTAATTTTATAAATCCATTTGCAGTCTATAAGCCTAGCTTTAGCAGGTTTGGGAACAAGAGTTCAGGTGTTATTAACAACCATGGATTGGATCTCTTCATGCATAACCTTAACCCATTCATTAGCCTGTTTACAATTGACAGCCTGTTCATAGCTGTCAGGAGTAAAGTTTTTAATGATCTCAGCAACAGTGAAAGCAAACTCAACAATTTTGTCAAAGCACTCAAGCAAATTCACCTCAAACCTCTTATTAAGTATTCTTATCCTAGGTTCTCTATCCCTAGTAAGCTGGTAGTCAACCAAGTCATTCATAGAGGAGGAAGAGGAAGAACTAGAACTAGCATGCTCAGAGACAGAAGGAGAAGGAAGAGAATCAAGAGGAAGAGGTAAAGAATTTGAGTTAGAGTTGCTTACTCCCCCACCCAATCTGTGAGGTTGTGTACTTGTTGAGGCTGTATCAAGTTGATTTGTATTGTTGCCCTCATCATTTTGTGCTTCAGGAGCACTTTCATCATTCTGTGCAGCAGAATCATCCTCATCATTATTGTTGTGTTCAGAGGAGTACTGTGCACTTGAGGAGTATCCTATGTCAAACTCCTCTTCATCCTGTGGTGGTTCATTTTCTTCTTGGAAGAAATTGCCATTTGCAGGGAGATATGGTGTGGAGACTGCAGTGCTTGCATCTTTCTCAGTGCCTGGACTTGCAACAGAAGGCATAGTTAATTTTTCTTTAAAATAAAATTCTTTTTCATAGAATGTAACTGACCTAGAGGTTATAACTTTATATCCTCCAGGTTGAATTAATAGGAGTTTGTAGCCTTTTACCCCAGGGGGGTAGCCTAGCATTACACACTTATAGGCTATGGGTTGAAGCTTGCCCTGTGAAACTTGGGCATAAGCTGTGCACCCAAAAGGCCTAAGGTGAGCTAGGCCAGGCTTCTTACCCATCCACATTTCCTGTGGAGTTTTGAACTCAATGGCAGAGGAGGGGGATCTATTGATCAGGTATGCTGCAGTTGTAACAGCTTCTCCCCATAAAGAATTTTTCATTCCAGCACTTATAAGCATGCATCTTGCTTTTTCCAACAGTGTTCTGTTCATCCTTTCAGCTGTACCATTTTGCTGTGGAGTGCCAGGAACTGTTAAGTGCCTTTTTAGGCCCTGTTGTCTGCAAAACTCATCAAACATGTTATTGCAAAATTCAAGTCCATTGTCAGTCTTGAGGCACTTGACCTTGTGAATTGTTTGCCTTTCAACCATAAGTTTCCAAGTCTTAAAGTTTTCAAAGGCTTCATCCTTAGTTTTCAGTAAATAAACCCATACTTTCCTCGAGTAATGATCTATAAGAGACAAGAAATACTTCCTCCCTCCTATAGTATCAACCTGAGCAGGCCCCCAGAGATCAGAGTGAATGTACTCTAGGGGCTTGGAGGCAATATAGGTTGATTTACTGAATGAGTGGGAAGTTTTCTTTCCCAACACACAGTTTTCACAAAAGTCAATATCACAAGGATCACAATCAATCATGTTATGCTTATGCAGATATTTGAGACCCTTGTTGCCTATATGACCAAGCCTAGCATGCCACATCTTTGTATGATCCATCTTATCAATTTTAACACTTGCAGAGACATTTAATTCAGGAGTAGCAATAACATGATATAACCCTCCCTTTTTAATGCTCCTAATAAGGACTGTCCCATTTCTGATGACATCCGTTATACCCTGATGAGTGATAATATGACAATTTAGATCATCAAAGACAGACTTTAAGAGTACGTTTCTCCTAAGGTTTGGTACCCACCTTACCTTTTGGAGAATTCTTATTTTCCCATCATGCATTCTCAAAGGGACAGTCCCAATACCCTTGATGGGCAACACAGTGTGGTCACCCAACATGACAATACCATCATTGCAAAGAGTCAAAGATTCAAAGAAACCCTTGTTAGGGGTTGCATGCATAGTACACCCAGAATCTAAGATCCAATCATTATCATCAGAGGTATTGGAAACAATCAGAAGCTCATGAGAATATTGAGAGCATGATTAAAAGATATTTGACACACCATTGTTATCTTTTGATTTATTTTTATCATCCCTTTTCTTTTTGTTGCAATCAGTAGAATAATGACCAACAACACCACAGTAATAACATTTAACATTTGACATGTCTTTCTTGTCATTGTTATTATCACCAGATTTCTTTTTCTTATTCTTATTGAAATTCTTTTTCCCTTTGGCCATCATAACCTCATTTTTAGACTCAGTTTTCTTGTCATTGTTAGAGCTGCCATTTTTTTTATCTTGAAGACCTTAAGGGTCTCATTTTTCTGAATGATAAACTCAGATAGCCTAGCAGCAGTCATGCCATCTCGGCCAAATTGACACACATCTTTCAAAACATCAAACTGAGTAGAAAGAGAATTCATTAAGAGCATGAACTGGTGAGAATCTTTTATCTTGTCATCACATCTTTCTAAGTCTTGAATTATCCTAAGAAATCTATCAAGATTTTCCTCTATAGTCTGACTTGTGTCCATTTTAAAGCTGAACAATCTAGACAATAGAGATATGAGACAAGACAGAGATTTAGACAGATACTTAGCATCCAAAGCATCCCATAGAGGTTTTCAGTGATACTCACAACCTGCCTAGCTACCTCATCGGATAGTCTAAGCATAATCTCTGCGTGGGCAAGATCTTGGGCATGCTTCTTCTGGAACTCAGTAGTAGTAGCATCCCAGATGTCAGTGACAGTGTGCCACAATTTTTCTTTGGTAAGGATCGCTTTCATCTTCACCTTCCACATTGCATAATCAGCATGCCCATCGTGGGGCTTAATCCTGTATGCGTCTCCCATCTAGGTACCTGTATCAAGAACAGGAAGTTAATCCTAAGAATGCAAGAGACAGAGCACAAGAACTTTGTTGGATCTGATTTCTTTGAAACAAGATACAACACAAAACACAAGTCAAGAAGTAAATCTAGACTCCTAGACTCTACTGTAGGAAACGACAGTGGGAAGTAATCGACACAAGTAGAAACCCTTCTATCAAGATTCCCCTGCCCCCCAAGTAAATCCTTACTTGAGATGCAGTGACAAAAACAAAACAGAGAAGAAAACAAGATCTGAGAAAACAAGAATGAGAAAGCGGAAGCAACAAGATCTAGAAACAAAGCAAGAGATAAAAACTAACTCAAGCTCTGATACCAATTTGTAATTCTCACTCGACTCAGAAACTCGGATAAACCAGAAACGCAACGAATAACCAAACAAGTAAAAGTAAGAACAAGTGAACACAAGAGGATTGGTGACGCAGTTCGGCAAAGCCTACATATGCGGAGCCTCAGAGAGGAAGCTCGTCTCAAGATTCCACTAGATCTCAAAGTTACAAAGCAGGTTACACAAAGCAATTAGAAGAGCGAAAAATAACCAAAGAACAAACAAATCAAGGGTACAAGAACAGAGAAACGCAGAAAAGGGAAGAAGAGAAGATCTAGGGTTTCGGCCCCCTAAGGCTGACAAAACTCGGAGATGGAGCTTTGCTTGATCTGAACCACGAGGATGAAGAAGCTTTAATTGCCTTCTTCAAACACCAACGCCGGAACACCGAAGACAGTCGCTCGTCGCCGGAATCTCTCTCTCTCCTTTTTCTTTCTTTCTTTTCTCTCTCTTTCTCTAGCTCTCCTTTCAGATGCGCCGTTGTGAATAAGCTCCAGACCGAAGCAAACGAGCTTCTTATAGCTAGGTCAAGCAAGGAGCTCTCCTCATTCGAGCTAACAAGATGGGCCGTCAAGTGTTAAAGCCCAAAACAAACCAAGAAGCCCAAAAGCAAGTTAAACCGACCAAGCTCGGTAGAATCCGGTTTAAGCCGTCCAACCGGGTTTTGACCCGGGGTTACTTAATCCGGTTCACCTCGTTTAAGTAGGCTATAAATGCTATTGAACCCAATCCTAGTTACAATATGTGCTATACCAGTACTTATGTCACTAGGAATAATACTAAGCTTAATTATAAGAACATAACAGTCATGGTGACATCTCCCAGACAAATCTCGGAGGAAGATAAAATGGACACTAGACTGCGATAGAATATTCTTGATGTCATGGTGACATCCTAGAGACTTGATCTTAATTAGAGGGAGACAAACCAACACTAGATTGCGATAGAAGATTCCTGACATGATTTTAGGGAGAATCACAATATTAATGTCTTTCTAATTGCAAAGAATAAATAAATAAAAACAACGTATGCAGATGAGAGAACCACATAAATGTCATCAAACCTCCAAAACAATGAGAGACCCAGAGATAGAAGAAAAATAAGTAAGGAGAGGTGAATCAAGGGTAAAATTTCTTCAGCTTTGGTTCATTCAAGGTTTTCGCAAGAACCAGCCCTTCCAAAGTTTTGATCTTGAAGACCTCTGGATACACTTCTTGATGCAAGATGAAGGGATTCACATTTCGGATCCATCTAGTGGGCTTGTGGCCATCGGTTATTTCTCGGGACTAATTAAGTCTCTAATTTATATACGGCACAATTGCACATGCTAGCTTGATATCCCACCATCTTTGTTTTGAATTCTCGTGCTTTTAGCTCTACAACATCTCGAACCTCCTCCCTTAACTACAATTCTAACTTGACGCTTGTTTATTTTCTTTGGGATAGAAATCCCAAACTTTGTCAAAAGGAACCAATTTTTCTACTAGGACCACAACGTCCACCCTATGGATCAGAGTGAAAGGCCCCTGAATGCGAGCAAGAAGATTTTGAAATTCTGAGCAACGCGGCTTGCTGGAGTGCTTTGGAATGGTTAGGTTCAAAGCACGAGTGGAACTACGTTGAGACAAGGCGGGGCTCTAGCGCCCACTCAATTTGAATTTTTTTAAATATAAAGAAAAATTGAGTTGAGGATATTTAGATTGCTTAGGTTTGATTTCAGTTTTATTGGTTTACGATTGATAAAAGGTTATCTTTTTTGAAAAATTCAAACTTAATCGAAATTGAAATTTGGAAAATTCAAACCGAAAACCAAAACGATTTCGTTTTTGGTTCGGTTCAATCGGTTCGGTTTAATATTTTGGTTTGAATTGACCCATGATCAACCCAATAATAATTCATATTATTATAACTCTAAAATTTTATATTTTATATAATTGACTAGGAAAAATAAATAAATAAAATAAAATAAAATAATTTGTGACCTCTATCAATTTTACCTAGGAATTTTTCTTTATGTAGCGAGGAATTTGACCTAGAGAAATTTAGCCTCCCCTGGGTTAAATTCCTGGCTACGACGCCCCTGGTTCAAAGGATGGTAGGGTTGAAAGAAAAAAAAGTCAGAATAATTTGTTTACTGTTGGATCGTAACCGGTTAGCTTAGAGCTTGGGAACTGGCTGTTAAGCTGTTCCCAAGGCAGCGGAAGAAACTATCGCAAGTATTAGAAAGACAGAATGAACACAGTTCCCTTATAGAGGAACCCCACTACAACCAACTAGTTGTATGGGTAAACCTCTACCTCCGCTTGGAGGATTTTGAATGACTTACTTATATTATTGATTTGTTCCTTAGTTACAAACAGCCAGATTCAAACTTCTCTGTTCCTACGAGTTCTACCTAACTCTAGCAACACTAATGAATCTTCTCAACTGAGTTCCTAAGCGAACAACAATCACTAAATAAGTAACTCAAACCTTACACCGAATCGCAGTTCCCTTTCTCCTGGGAACTTGGCTTCACCGTCGTCGAGATCAGACACTCGCCGCCGGGGACTTCTCTTCTTCTTTCTCTTTCTCTGTTGTGGGTATTTGTGAGTTCTGGGAGAAGTACTCAATCCGAGTACTATTCATTTGGCTTTATACTCGAGTGAACTTGGGCTTCAATCGCATCTTTCATTTGTGTCCGAAATGCCCTTTGCTTGATGCCCAAGTTGTACTTTCTTCACATGTGACTTCAATTTGAACTAGGTCAACTTCTTGAAATGATCGGACCGTTGGATCAATCGTGACAGTCTGCTCCTCAGACTGTGCCTTCATCCTGTCCAAGACAGGATCCCGTGATATGCGCTGATCGGTCCTTGTCCTCACATGTGAGTTCCCACGTCGTGGGAACTGTCCTCTTCTGAGTTCCTTTGAGAGAAACTCTTCATCGTGTAAGCCTGTGTTCTCTGGTCATTCCTGGGAGTTCTCATTTCATGGGAACTTTCCTCTTAAGAGTTCCCTTGATGGGAACTCTTCATTGTGTGCTCATTCATGGAAGTTCTTTGCTCAACCTGTGTTCCTTAGAAATACTTGATCAAAGCACATTAGTTCCCTTATAGCGTTTGTCATTATCAATACTCGGAGAACTGTATCGTTGTTCCGATGTTCAGAACCAGAGGTCCCAACATCGTTCCAACAATTTCCCCCTTTTTGATGATGACAAACCTATCACAAAAATCAGCAAGTATTTTAAAGCATGATATGCAAATGAGTTCCTACGCGTATTCCTAGGGAGCCACTTCTTGTGAATCACTGAGTTCGTACTTAGCTTTTTATGCAATTGTTCCCCCTTAGCTCTAACGTATTCTGTGATATCTTTTCAACTTAACTCATCTCGCATTTTTTGTCTTTCCCCCTTTTTACATCATCGAAAACAAGTAAACACATAGATAAGGACGGAAAAGAACACGCAATCATACTAAAAACCATGCATTACTTAAGCAAAAAAATGTACATAGGAACACAAGAGACAATATTTGTGGGAACATTGAGGCTAGGAAAAAGAAGGAAAAGATCATGGGCTTGGTGGGAACAGGGCATCACAAAGCCGTTTCAAGACTTGTACAAGCTTTTCCTGGCCTTTAGCAATTTGTTCTTGGTCCCTTGCCATCTTTTCTTGTTCCCTGGCTATCTTGTCGAGAGTGTTGGCAATGTGCACCAACACTTGAGTGTTCCCATCCTGGGTGCCTTCACCAGATGGCAGCCTTTCTTGTTCCTCCACTGGTTCAGAGTGCCGCATTTTGTGGACCACAAAGATGTCCAGTTCCCTACCTATGGTGACCTCTTCCTTGGATGTGTCGTAGAGGACCTCTCTGAGCAAGAGTTTCTTGATGAGGCCAGCATAAGGGAGGGAGTGGGATTTGGAAGCCATACACTTCTCCATGTGCCCCAGAATTATGCGAGGAAGATTTATGGGCTTTTTGAGGAGGAAGTGGTAGAGGATAATGGCATCAGGGATGTTGATGACAAGGCGCTTCTCCTGGCGAGGGATCACCATGTTGATGATGAATTGATGAGCCAACTTGGCTATGAGGGATAGGTGATGAGTAGAGGTGGCAGTGGTGGGAACACGGCCCTCGTAGATCGTGTTATAGATCACCTCGCTATTGAAGTCGCCCCAGCTCTTGGTGGGCAGTTCCTGGAGTCCCTGTACGGGGACCTGTAGTTGAAGGCGGATTGTGGATGTGGTGAAGATGAAGTCATCGCCTTCGAGGGAGAGAGTTCCCTTGGTGCCGTTGTCATGGACCACAAAATGGTTGTAGAATCGGCGCACCTGAGAGGGATCGACACTCACGGCCTCACTACACATGTGGTCCCATCCTTGGGCCTTGATCAGGTCCCATAGTTGTCCTAGCCCTTCATCGGTGAGCTGTTTTTCAGAGAGGATGAGTGGGGGAAGGAGCTTGCGATTCTCAGAGATATGAATTTTCTTGGGAATAGTTCCTTTCCCTTTCTTCTTGGAGTCCCCCCTAGAGACCGTAGTCTTTCCTTTTTGCTGAGGGGGGTCAGCCGCTTCGAGCAGCAGAGGCTGGTTCCTTTCTTCTGGGGCCTCTGTGGACGCCACCATTTGGTGTCCGGGAGTTGGGATGCCAACGGGCTTAGTGACATTGGTGGCCTCCTCATGGTCCTCAGCGTCATCGCTGGAGGTCCCTTCATCTTCGGATGAGGTCAGCCCAGTTTCCTCCTCGTTATCTTCTTGATGAGAACTGCCGTGCCCAACATCATCAGTTGAGGCTGGGTTCCCTTCTTCTTGGGCCTTGCCCCCTTGGTTTTCGGAAGGCCCTTTGAGTGCGCCTTCGAATTCTTCCTCGAGGGCTTTGAGTTGGGCTTCCTCTTCAGCAGTTCCCATGAATATGGGCGGCAGTTTCTTGGCCTTTTTGCGAGCGATGACTCCAATGGGAAGATCATCCTCGTCAGAATCGAGGTCGATTGGTTTCTGGGCCGAAGGAGGTGGGGAAGGGAGTTTTATCGTGGTGAGAGAAGAGGGAGGTAGAGGAGAATGTTGTGGAGTTGGGACCTTGGGAGTGGAAGGAGGAGGAGTAGGAGTTCGAGCCTTGGGACTGGAGGTCCCAGGGGCAGAAAGTGAGATGGGTGATTTGGCAATGGGTGAGGTGGGTAGGGGAACTCTGGGGGAGGAGGATGGTGGAGGAGTGTTCGTTGGTGACGAGTGAGGGAGATTGGAAGTTCCCTCAGTAATGGGAAGAGAAGAGGGGGAAGTTGTGGAATCGGTTTGAACAGGAGGTGGTGGAAGTTGGTGCTGGGATTGAGAGGTCCCAGAGGTGGAGGGAAGGGGAAAAATGAGTGGGGTTTTTGCGACACAGGAGGTGGGTTTGGAGCAATTAAGGTACTCTTCGAATTTGAAGTGGGGTTTCTTCTTTTCGGAGTGAGGGGGAGAGGAAGAGATCTCTGTGCGTTTTCGTTTGGAGGATTTGTGTTTGGATTTTGAGGAGTGATGTTTGGATTTGGAGGAGTGATGTTTGGATTTGGATTGTTTGGGTCTCTCATGTTTGGAAGGGGGTTCGGATCTGAAACTGTCGACGATGACAATCGCGGAGGAAGAGGGAGGTGGAAGAGTGGAGGTCGGCGGTGCTGGAGGTTGCGCCGCCGAAGGAGGAGGAAGAAAGGGACTTATAATTGTAAAGTCCCTCGATGAGGACGTCGCTCATCATTGTGATGAAAAGGGTTTTAGGGTTGTTGAGAATCCATTCCTTCATTTGTTCATAAGAGTGGGCTGGAGCCATTGTAAAGCTTTTTGAGATCTGAGGAGATTTGGAGGTTTACTTGAAATGGGTGAAAGGGAAGTTGCAGAAAGGGAGGAGTTGCAGAGGAGAATGAGAGAGATGGGCCCAAAAATGGCAATTTTGGGGTTATGAAGGGAGAGAGAAGGCAAGGGGTAGAAAGGGAAGTTAGAATCCTCGATAACCGTTGGCCAATGAATGTGGAGGAACGTTTCAACTTCCGTAGTACACTTTTGACACGTGTTACTTTCTTCCAAGGGAAGTCACTTTGAGAGATTCAAATGCTTGGCCCATAATGCTTCGAATTCTGACACAATTTTCCGTTTTCCAAGTGACATTTCATTTCTCAGATCCAGTGTTCCCTGCTTTTGCCCATCAGTTCCCATGATCTTTGGAAAGGTCGTTGTGAGTGGAGAGGTTAAGGGAACTCACACTCAATTTTCTGTGAGGCTAGGGAACTCAAAAGAGAACCAGACAATTGCAACTCGATTTTGGGATAAAGAGTTTGGCTCATGAGAAGCATTTGTCTGGTCCTTAGCTCAGGGTAGGTTTTATGATCAACCGTCATAGTGGCTTGTAGAGAGGGTTAAAGGGAACTCTGGTTGATCATTTTGGGTCAAAAGAGATAATGTTCCTCTATACATATCAAGCTTTAGACTAGTAATATGGCAAAATGAAAGCGCTGAGTCCTACAGTTCCCTATCATGCATTTCTAGTTAGACTAATCAAGCATTGAGGGAGAGACAAACAGGGACTTGTTTAGTTTAGAGTTATCATCCCTAGAAGCATTCGAAAACGCTGGTAGGGACGTCTGTCTAAAGCTTTGGTAAGAATGTCCGCAGTTTGCTCTTCCGTTCTACAGTGTTGCATGGAGATGTTCCCATTTTCAACATTGTCACGTAGAAAATGATGCCTAATGTCTATGTGCTTAGTCCTAGAATGATGCACATGATTTTTGGAAATGTTAATGGCACTAGTATTATCACAGAGTATAGGAACTGGGCCAAATGACATACCGTAATCCTGAAGTTGGGACTTAAGCCATAGTACTTGGGAACAGCATGAGGCGGCAACCACGTATTCTGCTTCAGCTGTGGAGAGTGCCATTGAATTTTGCTTCTTGGATCCCCATGAGACTAAGCATGACACAAGGAACTGGGCCATTCCTGATGTGCTCTTTCTATCAACAAGGTGCCTGGCAAAATCTGCATCTGTATAAGCAATGAGCTCAAGGGAACTGTTCCTTGGATACCAGAGGCACAAGTTGTCGTTTCCTTTGAGGTACCTGAAAATCCTCTTCACCTCTTTCAGGTGTGATTCTTTGGGGTTAGCTTGAAAACGTGCACATAAGCACACTAAGAACATGATGTCAGGCCTACTAGCAGTTAAGTATAGGAGAGAGCCAATCATACCTCTGAAGTTCCTTTGATCGACACTTACCCTTGTTTCATCGGCATTTAGCCTGGAATTTGGTGAGATGGGAGTGTCGATGGGCCTTGAGTGGTCCATGCCATACTTGACTAGCATTTCTCTGATGTATTTTTGTTGATGAATCCTTGTTCCCTCTTTTGTTTGAGATATCTGAAGTCCTAGGAAGAACGTGAGTTCCCCTATGAGACTCATCTCAAACTCACTGCTCATGAGGTCCTTAAACTTCTCTACAAGAGTTTCATTAGTTCCTCCAAAAACAATGTCATCAACATAAACTTGAACAATCAGGATATCCTTAGACTCTTTCTTAAGGAAAAGAGTTTTGTCTATGGAACCTCGAAGGTATCCATGAGACAGAAGGAACTGAACAAACCTGTCATACCATGCTCGAGGAGCTTGTTTGAGTCCGTAGAGGGCCCTCTCCAGGAAGTAGACGTGGTTGGGTAGCTTCTCATCTTCGAATCCTGGGGGTTGAGCTACGTATACTTCTTCTTTGAGGTGCCCATTGAGAAATGCCGTCTTCACATCCATCTGGTATAGCTTGAATCCTTTGTGGGCTGCATAGGCTATGAGAAGACGGATGGCCTCGATCCTTGCAACTAGTGCGAATGTCTCGTCATAGTCGATTCCTTCTTCTTGTCTATAGCCTTGAGCAACCAAATGAGCCTTGTTCCTAGCTATGGCCCCAGTATCATCTAGCTTGTTCCGAAAGACCCATCGAGTTCCTATGATATTCTTGTTTTTGGGCCTAGGAACTAGCTTCCACACCTTGTTCCTCTCAAATTGGTGTAGTTCTTCTTACATGGCTTGGATCCAGTCTAGGTCCTTTAGATCTTCTTTGATGCTTTTTGGTTCCACCATCGAAACAAAGGCATTAAAAGCACAAAAATTATTGAGAGAAGAGCGAGTTAGAACACCTTTTTCATATGGAGTGATGATGTTGTCGATGGGGTGATCTCGCTTTTGGTGGTAGTTTCTTGTTAGAATGTGTGAGACGTCAACCTGTTCCCTTGACTCTTCTTCATCTGTGTCTTGAGCCTCCTCTTCCTCAGGGGAACAGTTGTGTTCAGCTTCTTCGCTGGGACTTTCGTCAGGATTCTCTTCGGAGTTCCCTCGTTGTTCCCCCTGAACACTAGATTCTGGTGCATTTTCATTTTGGGGAACAAGAGAGTTGGAGGCATCTTGTGGTTCTTCTGTTGAGGAGGGAACTTCAAAGGAGCTTTGATCTGTGGAGTTTTGATTTCCTTCGTTGTTCCCTGATTGTGGGGCATTGTTCCCACTTGGATAGTCTTCATCTTTCTTTCTTGGTTCATCCTCGTCATCGTCTTCTTCTGGTCAGGCTTGAACAGAGTTCCCTTTCCTTGGGCCTCTGTTCCCATCTTTACAGATTTCTCGTCGAAGATGACATGGATGCTTTCCTCTATCTTCTTGGTCCTCTTGTTATAGACCTTGTATGCCTTGCTATGGGAAGAGTATCCCAGGAATATCCCTTCATCGCTTCTAGGCTCAAATTTGTCGAGGTTGTCCTTCCCATTGTTGTGAACGAAGCATTTGCGTCCAAAGGTCCTCAGATGAGAGATGTTGGGCTTCCTTCCTTTGATCAGCTCGTAGGATGTCTTTTTGATCATGGGCCTAGTCATGGCTCGATTTAAGATGTAAGTAGCTGTGGAGATCGCTTCAGCCCAGAAACTTGGAGGAACTCCACTTTCTAGCATCATGGTCCTTGCCATGTCTTCCAAGGTTCTGTTTTTCCTTTTCACCACACCATTCTGTTGAGGAGTCCGAGGAGCGGAGAAATTGTGAGATACACCATTGTTGTCACAATATCTTAGGAACTTTGAGTTCTTGAATTCAGTTTCGTGGTCAGATCTGAGTGACTTGAGCTTGATTCCCATGCTCACTTCCATCCTCTTGATTAGTCTCTCGAACTCTTTGAAGGTATCTGATTTTGATCTCAAGAAAAGTACCCATGTAAATCTCGAAAAGTCATCAATTAAGACATACATGTACCTTTTTCCTCCGTAGCTTTCAGTGTCCATGGGACCACAGAGATCCATGTGAATCAGTTCCAATGGTCTTGTAGTGCTAACCACCTTTTTGGTTTGAACGAGCTCCTGGTTTGCTTCCCACGAACACATGCTTTGCACATCTTGACTCCTTCAAGGTTGATTCGTGGGAGACCAATGACTAGATCCTGTAGATAAAGCTTCAAGATTTGATTGATACCTGCATGGCCCAGTCTCTTGTGCCAGAGTTCCGTTTCGTCAAGGGAACTTGCCAAGCACAGTTTCCTTGGTGGCTCAAAGTCTGTATCCACCACATATATGTTGTTGGACCTTCTTCCTTTCAGGATGATTTTGTTAGTCTTCTTGTTGATCACTAGACATTCCTTTGAGTCAAAGGTGACGATGTTGTTCCCTTGATCACATATCTGAGAGACGCTCAAGAGATTGAATCCCAGATCTTTCACCAAGTTAACGTTGCTGATTTTGATTGATTTGTTGAGTAGCACTTCCCCTGTTCCTATGATCTCTCCTTTATTTTTGTTGCCAAAGGACACGTGACCTCCTTCGGCCTTTGGGTGGAGTGAGGTGAGGTTGTCTTTGTTTCCGGTCATGTGGTTGGAACATCCACTGTCAATGACCCATGTGCTGTTCCCCCTCACTGCCACCTACAAGAAAAGTTAGTTTTTGAGGACCCAGGCAAGATGACTCTTGCCTGGTTCCTTGCAAGGGAAGACAGTCTGAAATAGCACATAATCAACAATGTTAATGTCACGAGAGTACTTGTTATAGGCAGAGTTCCTATGGTTGTTTCTTTTAATGGGAACTCTAGCAGGCTTGTTGGTTTGTTGATTCTGCTTGTTCCAGTACTCGTGGTTTCTCTGGGCTTGGGCCTTAGCTTTGGGACAACTTTCCTTGTAGTGCCCATGAGCACCACAGTTTCAGCAGGTCTTATAATATTCTCCTAGGTAGTACTTAGGATGGGGTCTCTGTATCCTGTTCCTATCCATAGTTTCCTTGTTGTACACTCTAGACCTGTTTCCCTTAGCTATTTGAACATACAACTTGTGTCTAGTGTTCCTAGTGTAATAATCTACTTCTCCATTCACCCCACTCTCCAGAACACGGATTTTCTCTTCCAAGTGTGCATTTTTCTGTTTCTCACACTGAAGCTCTAGGGCCCTACACTCGTTCATCTCTTTTTCACTCAAAGGGGACTTCCCTTTTCTAGGGCTCTCTGACTCATACCCTATTCCGTGTCTGACAGGGAAAAACTTGATTTGGGAACTAGAGGCTTCAGAGTTCCCTTTTGCTTTACTCAAATTTTGTAGAAGGGTGTTCTCATCACTTTCTAGAGTTTTAAGCTCACTCTCAAGTTCCACGATGTGAGACACATAAGACTGAAGTTTTTCTAGAAGGGACACACAGTTGGGACATGGCTCTAGACCAACTAGTTCAGCATTTGTGTGTTCCGATTTTTCCAACTTCTTTTGCAATTTAATATTATCTTTGACAAGGCTTGAGAGAATTTTAAGCAACTCAGGTTTTTCATAATTATTCAAGGAAGCAAGAACGGATTCAGTAGTTACCTCACTGGGTTGTTCCCTAGTGGTGTCTCCTATGGCCATTGCACACATGTCAGGAGATGCCCAGGCTTCAGGATCTTCTTCCTTGTCATCGTCCCAGGTGGCGATGTAGGCCTTCTTTCCTTGCTTTCGATCGTCAGTTCCCAGTGGGCACTCCTTTGCGAAGTGTCCCTTTTTGTAGCACTTGTAGCATGTGACGTCCGAGAGGTCCTTTTCAGCTGGTCTTCTTTGGGAACCTTGTCCTTTATGTGAGTTCCCATTCCACTTTTTGAACTTCCCTTTGTAGAAGGATCGAAGGGCCCTTGTTACAAGTACCAGTTCCTCATCCTCTTCTTCTTCAGATTCTTCATGTTGCTCTTGAACTGACTTGAGCATTTTTTCAAGTTTGAGGGCAATTCCTTGGTGTGCCCTCGTTTGCTCCTTGTCATCTATCTTTCTCTTCTCATATCCCACCAGTTTTCCAAAGACCTGGTGGAGCATAAGAGCTCTGTTTTCGGGATTCTCTTTGAACATCGTTCTTTCATTTGTCCATTCTTCAGTCAACCCATTAAAGAGTTGTTGAACCTTCATTTTATCAGTGACTTCCTCTTTAGTGATCCCAAGGCGAGCCATCTTGGTGCAAAGTCCCTCGAAACGGGATTGGTAGCTGTTAACGGATTCTCCTATCTCCATTTGGAAGGTGAAGAAATCCCTCCTTGCGTTCATCTGAAGATCTTCTCGGAGGTCTGAGTTCTCAATGTGCATTTGTTGAATGGCTTCCCACACTTCCTTTGCCGTGTCTAGGTTTGCCACTCTGTCGTAGTCTTGCACCGACATGGCATTCTTGAGGTACTGAATGGCTTTGAAGTTGGCCTCCATGCACTTGTACTCATTCGGTCCCCATTTTGAAAGATCATTCTCAATCGCTGGATCAATTTTGAAGTTCCCTTTTTCTATGACGCACCAAGCTTGGTAGTCTTGGCTGCGCATCCAGTTCTTCATGTCGCGTTGCCAGACTTCGAATCTACCAGTGATGAGCCTTGGTGGCTTGCTGTTGTTGTGACCGACTTGGGTGAGTTCGTGAGCCATGTTCGAGACCTGCGATGCTAACACAAATCTAGAGCAACCTTGCTTTGATACCAATTGTTGGATCGTAACCGGTTAGCTTAGAGCTTGGGAACTGGCTGTTAAGCTGTTCCCAAGGCAGCGGAAGAAACTATCGCAAGTATTAGAAAGACAAAATGAACATAGTTCCCTTATAGAGGAACCCCACTACAACCAACTAGTTGTATGGGTAAACCTCTACCTCCGCTTGGGGGATTTTGAATGACTTACTTATATTATTGATTTGTTCCTTAGTTACAAACAGCCAGATTCAAACTTCTCTGTTCCTATGAGTTCTACCTAACTCTAGCAACACTAATGAATCTTCTCAACTGAGTTCCTAAGCGAACAACAATCACTAAATAAGTAACTCAAACCTTACACCGAATCGCAGTTCCCTTTCTCCTGGGAACTTGGCTTCACCGTCGTCGAGATCAGACACTCGCCGCCGGGGACTTCTCTTCTTCTTTCTCTTTCTCTGTTGTGGGTATTTGTGAGTTCTGGGAGAAGTACTCAATCCGAGTACTATTCATTTGGCTTTATACTCGAGTGAACTTGGGCTTCAATCGCATCTTTCATTTGTGTCCGAAATGCCCTTTGCTTGATGCCCAAGTTGTACTTTCTTCACATGTGACTTCAATTTGAACTAGGTCAACTTCTTGAAATGATCGGACCGTTGGATCAATAAAGACAGTCTGCTCCTCAGACTGTGCCTTCATCCTGTCCAAGACAGGATCCCGTGATATGCGCTGATCGGTCCTTGTCCTCACATGTGAGTTCCACGTCGTGGGAACTGTCCTCTTCTGAGTTCCTTTGAGAGAAACTCTTCATCGTGTAAGCCTGTGTTCTCTGGTCATTCCTGGGAGTTCTCATTTCATGGGAACTTTCCTCTTCAAAGTTCCCTTGATGGGAACTCTTCATTGTGTGCTCATTCATGGAAGTTCTTTGCTCAACCTGTGTTCCTTAGAAATACTTGATCAAAGCACATTAGTTCCCTTATAGCGTTTGTCATTATCAAAACTCGGAGAACTGTATCGTTGTTCCGATGTTCAGAACCGGAGGTCCCAACATCGTTCCAACATTTACGGTAATTATTCTGACTTTTTTTTGGGTGGTAGCAAGGGTTCAAAGGATATGTTTTTTTTCTTTTTCTTTTTCTGTAAACAAAATCTGACTTTTTCTTTTCTTGTGTGTAGGCATGGCAATTTGACCCGGACCCGATGGATACCCGATGCACCCGACCCGAAAAAACGGACGAAAACCCGACAAAAAATGGGTGGAAAGCGGATATCGGCGATACAGGTGATGGGTCGGGTCGGTTTAGGGTGGAAGGTTCATCCACCCGTCACCCGACTCATCACCCGACCCACGACCCGACCCGAAATATATTAATATTTAAAAAAGTATTTTTAGTGATCCAGAATGATGATTATATGGATGAACGTGTATATGGTTGTGATCGTACGTAGTCTATAATCAGTGAACATGGAAATTTTGAAGCCAATTATTTATTTTTCTTTAGTTATCTGATAATTAATTAATTAGTACTAGCTAATAGTAATGTAGAGTGCTGCTGGTTTTTTTGAATTTTGATACATTGGATTTTATTGTTTTTTTTTTATGTTTGATATCCATGTTATGTTTTGTTTGAATTATAATGAATCAGATTGTTTAAATAAAGTTTAATATTAGGTTATTTAAAATTAGGTTCTACGGTTGGATTTGGCCTTTTAAAATCACGTAAATTTAAAAAAAAATCAGGTTTAATACATGTATATAGCACCCGAAATGTCACCCGATCCACCCTAGAATATAGGGTGGATTGAGTTAGGGTGATCCATTTTAATGGGTGGGGTCGGGTTTGGATGGGGTTATTTGTGAGGTGGGTCGGGTTTGGGGAATGGTCCATCCACCCAAAACCTGACCCATTGCCATGTCTACTTGTGTGTAAGAGCGCATCTAATTAACTTCATCAATGTATTCGGACATTTAGTTAAGCGCGCGGTTAAGTCTTCAATGGTAATATCCAGAGTTCTCTGGTTCGACTCTTATAAACAATGTCTTTTTATCGACAAAAAAATAAAATTAACTTGATCAATTTTTAAATATGACCACCCAACCACCACCGTCTCCTCTCAAATAAATAGTTCGTGCCTGAACCTTCCCTTGCCCATACAACATGCAATATTTCCCATTCCCTTTTAGATAGAATCAATGAATAATTCCCATTCCATTTTTGATATAGGATCAATGAATCCATCCTTAAGACTCCAAACGATGAAGGATGAAAGAAAACAAAACATCTATATAAACCCTTTACATCTCCATCTATCTTACACAACCAAACATAGATAACAAAAATATAAAACATTATGGCTACCCTCCTTCTAGCACTATGCTACCTTGCGATCCTCCTCTTAACCCTAATCCTCATTTTCACTCTCCCCTTCTCTCCCTTTAGCAACAAGAATGGCATTCCTCGATATTGGCCAGTAATCGGCATGATCCCGGCTTTAATAGCCAACTTCCACAACTTGTTCGAATGGTTGACTGCGATTTCCAACGAGTCTGGCCAGCCAACGATCCCGATTAAGGGTCCATGGTTCACGAACCTTAACCTATTACTCACCATGGACCCTGCCAACGTCCAATACACATCGAGCTCGAGATTCACCAACTTTCCTAGGGGACCCAAGTCGAGAGAGAACTTTGATGTTTTCGGGGATGGGTACTTTAACTTGGAAGCTAAGGAATGGGTGACCCATCGGAAGATCCATAGGTCTTTCTTCAGCCACAAGCAATTTAATGAGTGCGCGACTGAGCTGGCATTTGAGAAAGTGGAGAAGGGGATTGCGGTGGTTCTTGATCATGTTGCAGCCGGGGGACGACTTGGTAGTGGTGAAGGTGGAAAGGTTGATTTGCAAGACTTCTTCTCCAGGTATACGTATGATTTGACTCATAGGTTGATGGTTGGGTCTGATCCTAAGAGTCTCTCGTTGGAATGGTCAGAAGTTCCATTGACAAAGGTACATAAACTAATCTTTGTTAGCTTCAAATTAATATTTGTATTTAGGATATGTTTGAGAATTTGGATTTTGTTAGTTTACTTGGTAAAATGGGAACCATCCTCACGCTCATTGGTTTTTATACGTACAATGCCTTTAAGATAGATATATGATCCCTTATTCTCAAGTCTTAGAAGGACGTGTTACCAAAATTTTCGTATATGTTTGTCTTCAAAAAAAAAAAACATATAGACATTTAATATTTCCAAAAAAATGGTAAATGTACTACTATTAATTAGTCTATGTGTATTGAAATGCTCTTCTTATCATGGTTTTGACGTTACGCGTCTGAAAGACCACTAGTTTCAAGATTAAGGAAAATTTTAGAACAATACTATTTACATTTTTAAAATATATGTAGCGACGATGCTAAAATTGCTATTAGAATATAGATATAATGTTTCAACGTGTAACAGGCTATGAATAGTGCTATGCAAAGTATATGGATGCGTCATTTCCTCCCAGAGCCATTTTGGAAGCTTCAAAGGCGGCTAGGAGTTGGACATGAAAAGGCCCTCAAGAAAGCCAAAGATTTCCTAAACAAATTTTCAACCAAGACTGTGGCGACCAAACATGATGAATTCAACTTACGAGGCCCGGAAAATCCAGGAGGAAACAAGTTCAACGACATGCTAACAACATACTTGATGGAGGGTGAGCACTATCGCTCAGGAGATGGCGATGAGGTCCTCAAGGGTAGTCTCCTTAGCCTCATGTTAGCAGGCAAAGACACCACTGCTTCGGCCTTGACGTGGTTCTTTTGGATGATATCTCAACACCCATCCGTCGAGGCTAAGATCAGAGCCGAGGTTGCAAGTGTTATCCCAGAGGACGAGAGAGAGAAGCCACGTGTGTTCACCATAGAGGAGATATCTAAGCTAGTCTACCTACACGCATCCGTATGTGAAACCCTAAGGTTGTATCCTCCCGTTCCTTTCCAGACCCGGGCCCCACGTGAGCCCGACATGCTTCCGAGTGGGCATGAAGTGACGCCTAACTCAACCATAGTTGTGATTCCTCTCTACATCATGGCGAGGACCAAGAATGTCTGGGGAAAAGATTGCGCCGAATTCAAGCCTGAGAGGTGGATTATGGAGGATGGGGGATTCAAACACGAGGCGTCTCACAAATTCTTCACCTTCAACTCTGGCCCTCGCATTTGTCTAGGGAGAGAGGTTGCTTTGACCCAGATAAAGGCAGTCGTGGCATCCATCTTGCACAACTACAATGTCCAAGTCCTTGAGAAGCAGAAGATCACCCCTATCTATTCGGTTGTTCTTCAGACCAAGCATGGATTACAAGCTAAGATCACAAAGCGGTGGGCTTAATCACGCGACCTGAGCACGAGCATTATATACGTACTAAGTTGTGTCTAAATCTACTGGATATTACATTTACTTGGAATATATATACTATCGGAATTATAGCACAAATTGTGTAAAAGCAAGAAAGAACATTATATACGTACTAAGAATATGTGTACTAAATTGTGTGAACACCTGTTGGACCACGCTTGGTGTACCCATTCACCATTGGATTCATGAAACAATAGTTGTAATCGTGGTTTGACCTAGAACTTATCAAGATATCAACAGATCCAAACTAGATCGAACTTGTACACAAACTATAAAGCAAGAATCGAAAGCGAAAGGATACAAGAGTTGTTAACCCGGTTCGAGTTCAAAGAACTCTACATCCGGAGGACCTCAACAGGGGAGATCCGATCCCAATCATTTCACTAGATCAAAGCTCAAAGATTTACAAGTACAAGGAATCAAGCACTCGGCAAAGCTAGACAACAGAAACAAGAAGAAGACGAAGATCTAAGAACAGAAACAAGAGCAAAGGATAGGGTTCTAGAAACGAAAGGGCTTCGGCCCCCTTTCACGGCTGCAAGTCACTCTTGGACTTCAACTAGACACCACGAACACCGGAGATGAGCTATCGCCGGCGAACTCCTCTTCTTCTTCCTCTCTCTCTCTCTTTCCTTCTCTTCTCTCTTTCTTTCTCTGGATTTCTAGGGTTAGCGCCGCGTGAAGAATGAGCTCTCAACGAAGCTCATCAAGCTTATATAGCTAGGTCATTCGAGGAACCCATCTAAACGCAGCGTTGCGACAAGTGAAAGCTCCAGCTTCAACTTTGGGCTGGAGACAGGTAAATGGGCCAAGCTCACATTTGGGCCGAGCTCAATCCGTCTTCACTTCGAGCTTCATCAAGGCAAAGTTCAGCTAAATAATGACTCGGGTTTGCCTCCAAACCGGTTTAGACCCGGGGTGGCATTTAATCCCGATTCACCTATAAAACCGAACCCTACATCTTAGATGAACCCGGTTTTGATTTCCTAGCTCTACCTTAGTGCTTAATTCATACAATTGCACATATACATGTATGTATTATTTACAACATATGCCCTCTTAATACAAACATGTATCTACACTTTGAGCTCTAATTCAATAGTAAACTGATCAGGAACAGACTTCCCCTTTCTATCATTGGTCCGGCTCCACACCTCAGCCTACATCCTTGATGTGGAGTGAGTCCCTGCAAAACTCAAATTTGTTAAATGGGATAATTTTTGTTCCAAAGTCTGCAGGGTTCACATCACCAACTATCTTCACAATATTGATTAGTTGTTTTTCAACTTCATCTCTAATATAAAGAAATCTCACATCAATGTGCTTAGTCCTCTCATGATAGACAGGATCTTTGCACAAATATAAAGCACTCTGGCTATCAGTAGCTAGAGATCTTGGGAATATAGATCTTCCCAGTGATCTCTTTTAAAATCCCTTTCAACCAAGAAGCCTCTTTTGAGGCCTCCACTGTAGCTATGTATTCAGCTTCAGTTGAAGACAAAGCCATAATGGATTGTTGTTGGGATTTCCATGATATGCAGTTTCCTGCCCAAGTATAGAAATAGGAGGTAGTAGACTTCCTGTTATCTTTGTTACTAGCAAAATCAGAGTCCACAAACCCTTCCAGTTCAGTGATTGGTTTATGCTCAGCATACACCAGGCCCAACTTGCTTGTCCCTTCTATATACCTGAGACAATACTTCATAGCAGACCAATGTTTCTCACCAAGATTAGACATAAATCTGCTTATAACACTTATAGCAAAAGCCAAGTCAGGTCTAGTGCACAACATAGAATACATCACAGATCCCACAACAACATCATAGGGAATTTTATTCATTTTCTTAATCTCATCAGGATCAACAGGGCAGTCCTTTTTAGTTAGTTCAAGGTGCCCTCCTAAGGGTATAGGTGCAGGTTTAAAATTAACCATAGAAAACCAAGCACCTTCTGGATATAATCAACTTGAGACAGTTTCATAATCTTTTTATCCCTATCTCTTATGATTTTAACCCCTAGGATTCTTTGTGCAGGACCAAGGTCCTTCATATCAAAGTGCTTACTTAAGTCATGCTTAACACCAGTAATGTCAGCTTTAGAACTACTGATAAGAAAAATATCATCAACATACACTAGCACATAGAGAGGATTGTTTTTCTTTACATGCTTGTAATACAAACAAGTATCCCATTTACTTCTAACAAAGTTCATGGACAACATGCAAGAGTTAAATTTTAGGTTCCACTGCCTAGGAGACTGTTTCAAACCATATATAAACTTCCTAAGTAGGCAGGCATGATTGGGTTTATTTTTATCAACAAAGCCTTTAGGTTGTCTCATATAAATTGTTTCTTTTAGATCCCCATGTAAGAAGGCAGTCTTAACATCCATTTGTTCTATTTCCCAATTAAAAACAGTGGCCATAGCAAGCAGTAATCTCATGGTCTTATATTTGACTACAGGGGAAAATGTTTCATTATAGTCAATTCCTTCCTTCTGAGTAAAACCTTTAGCTACAAGCCTAGCTTTATACCTAGGAGGGTCTAGTTCAGTAGCACCATCCTTGACTTTAAAGATCCATTTGCAGTCAACTAGCTTAGCATTGTCAGGTTTAGGAACTAAAGACCATGTGTTATTAGCATGCATACTTTGAATTTCTTCATGCATTGCTTTTAACCATTCATTAGCCTGTTTACTATGTATGGCTTGTTCATATGACTCAGGATTTAATTGGGCAACAATTTCAGAAACTAACAGGGCAAACTCAACAATATTAGAAGTGAACTTAGGGTTTGGAATTTTAATTCTTGGTTCCCTATCCCTAACCAATTGATAATCAGCTAAATCATGCATGTGCACAGGATCATTATTAATACCATCATCAACATTATGCATGATATTATCATCAATCACAGCATCAACATGTGCATTAGGTTCAAAATTCAGGTTAGGGATGGAGTGTTCACGTACTGCCCCACCTAATTGGTGGGATTGCCCTGAGGTATTTCCTTCTTCAATTGTGTTCTCAGCATCCTGATCATTGCCTGCAGCTTCATTATTTCCTGAATTGCTGCTTATTTCCTCATTAGGTTGCTCTTCCCCAGTTTTTTCTTCTGAGGTTCCTAATGAATAGGAGTTGGTATAGCCAATATCAAACTCCTCAAGCCCTGGTTGCTCATTGTTGTTGCCACCAGGTATAAAGGATGGCCCCACCTGAGCCCTTGTGTCTCTTTTTGTTGTGCTTGCATATCTGTATTCTCAATGGAAGACATTAGTTTATCTTTAAAATAGAACTCTTTTTCCTGAAATGTGACATCTCTGGATACTATTACTTTGTAACCACCAGGTTGGATTACAAGTAATTTGTATCCCTTCACACCTTCAGGATATCCTAACATGACAGCCTTAAGAGCCCTAGGCTGCAACTTGCCTTGATTTACATGAATATATGCTGTGCAGCCAAAGGGTTTTAAGTATGAGATGTTAGGCTTTTGACCTGTCCACATTTCCTGTGGAGTTTTGAAACTCACAGCAGAGGAAGGGGACCTATTAATGAGGTATGCTGCAGTAGTAACTGCTTCTCCCCATAGGGATGGTTTCATACCAGCACTAATGAGCATGCATCTAGCCTTTTCTAGAAGAGTCCTATTCATTCTCTCAACTGTGCCATTCTGTTGTGGAGTATATGGCACAGTCAAATGTCTTTTTATTCCATTTTTGTTGCAATAGTCATCAAAAGTCTTATTACAAAACTCAAGCCCATTGTCAGTTTTAAGGCATTTAAGCTTAAGGTCAGAATGTTTTTCAGTAAATACATGCCAACTCTTAAAAAACTCAAAAGCTTCATTTTTATGCTTAAGCAAGTAAACCCAGACTTTCCTAGAGTACTGATCAACTAAGGACAGAAAATAATTTCTGCCTCCAATAGTCTGTACTTGAGCTGGGCCCCATAAATCACAATGGACATATTCCAGGGGCCCTTTAGCTTCATAGGATGACTTTGCAAAAGGGTGCTTAGTCTTTTTTCCAAGAACACAGGTCTCACAGAAAGGAACATCAGATAAGTTCTCATGTATAATGTCATTTTTATGTAAATGCATTAATCCAGTGTTGCCTATGTGTCCTAATCTGTTGTGCCATAGTTTGTATTGTTCTACACTGTCAGTTTTTACAGAAACATTTAATTCAGACAGACTTGCTATCACTTGATATAATCCATCCTTTTTAATGCTCTTAATTAGAACAGTGTTGTCTCTTATAACTTCCCTAACTCCATTTTGTGTAATAATTTTGCATTTTAATTCATCTAACATAGATTCTGACAACAGATTTCTCCTCAGTTTAGGTACCCACCTAACATTTTGTAAAACCCTAATTTTTCCATCATGCATTTTTAAAGGAACACAGCCAATCCCCTTGATAGCAAGGGTGGTGTGATCCCCAAGCATGACTTCACCCCCATCATGCAGAGATAAATCAGAAAAATAGGATTTGTGAGGAGTAGCATGCATAGTACACCCAGAGTCAAGGATCCAAACATTTTCACTAGCACAACCAGACACAACAAGTAACTCATGAGAATAATAGTTCTTTTCTTCAAGCACAGACACAGATTCCTTTTCTTTTTTCTTATTTTTCTCATCCCTAGTTCTCTTAGGGCATTCTTTAGAGTAATGTCCTATTTTTTCACAATAGTAACATTTAACCCCAGACATATCTTTACCAGTTTTCTCACCATTATTCTTATCATTTTTCTTTTGGAATTTCTTACCCTTTCCCTTGGTAAACATTACCTCATTCTTAGACTCAGTCTTTTGCTCATTTTTAGAACCATTTTTTACTTTAAAGACTTTCAGGGAGTCATTCTTTTGAGTCAGGTATTCCACTATCTTTTTTACTGTTAAGTCATCCCTAGCAAATTGTACTACATCTTTTAGGACATCAAATTGGCTAGGTATTGAATTCAACAGTATACCAACCTTGTAGCTTTCTTTAACCTTTTCATCACACCTCTCAAGATCTAAAGTTAACTTAAGAAACTTATCAAGATTCTCAGTTAAGGTATACGAGGTGTCCATTCTAAAGTTAAAAAGGTTACACATGGTAGAGATAAGACTAGGCATAGATTTGGTAAGATAAATTGCATCAAGAGCCTCCCAAAGTGGTCTAGATTCAGTATGACTAACCACCTGTCTTGCTACCTCATCAGCAAGACGTAGCATTATTTCTGCATGGGCCTGGTCCTTAATCTCCTGCCTTCTTGCAGCAGAGAACTCAACAGGCCAGTTGTCTGTCATAGCCATATAACACTTCTCCTTAGTTAGTATGGCTCTCATCTTAAGTTTCCACATGGAGTAGTCCATGTGCCCATCGTAGGGTTTTACTCGATAGTTTTCTGACATCTTTAGATACCTGTAAACACAGACAAAGAAAGTCAGGGACGAGTAAAGAACTTTGACGAAACAGAATATGCAAGAAACAATCCTAATCAATGAGACCCTCTATTGTAGGACCCGACAGTGGGATTAAATCGATACAAATCGACACCCGTCTATCAAGGTTCCCCTGCGTCGACCCAAAGGCCTACACAGTGACTTAAAGACTTCAGATCTAACAACGGAAGCACACAAAAGAAAGGATCTATCAACCTCGCTCTGATACCACTTTGTAATCGTGGTTTGACCTAGAACTTATCAAGATATCAACAGATCCAAACTAGATCGAACTTGTACACAAACTATAAAGCAAGAATCGAAAGCGAAAGGACACAGGAGTTGTTAACCCGGTTCGAGTTCAAAGAACTCTACATCCGGAGGACCTCAATAGGGGAGATCCGATCCCAATCATTTCACTAGATCAAAGCTCAAAGATTTACATGTACAAGGAATCAAGCACTCGGCAAAGCTAGACAACAGAAACAAGAAGAAGACGAAGATCTAAGAACAGAAACAAGAGCAAAGGATAGGGTTCTAGAAACGAAAGGGCTTTGGCCCCCTTTCACGGCTGCAAGTCACTCTTGGACTTCAACTAGACACCACGAACACCGGAGATGAGCTATCGCCGGCGAACTCCTCTTCTTCTTCCTCTCTCTCTCTCTTTCCTTCTCTTCTCTCTTTCTTTCTCTGGATTTCTAGGGTTAGCGCCGCGTGAAGAATGAGCTCTCAACGAAGCTCATCAAGCTTATATAGCTAGGTCATTCGAGGAACCCATCTAAACGCAGCGTTGCGACAAGTGAAAGCTCCAGCTTCAGCTTTGGGCTGGAGACAGGTAAATGGGCCAAGCTCACATTTGGGCCGAGCTCAATCCGTCTTCACTTCGAGCTTTATCAAGGCAAAGTTCAGCTAAATAATGACTCGGGTTTGCCTCCAAACCGGTTTAGACCCGGGGTGGCATTTGATCCCGGTTCACCTATAAAACCGAACCCTACATCTTAGATGAACCCGATTCTGATTTCCTAGCTCTACCTTAGTGCTTAGTTCATACAATTGCACATATACATGTATGTATTATTTACAACAATAGTAAAATATTATATAAATAGATATGCATCAATTTTTTTTAAGGGAGATAAATATGTGTTGATTGGCAGGAAAAGATGTACAAAAGAAGCAACAAACCTAACAAAAAGCTAACTTACAAAATGCTCATTAGCCTAGTAAAAGTGCATGAATTGATCAATTCACATATGATTCCACTGGCTCATAATGTCACATTTCGCCAGGATATTAATTAGCTAGCTTTAATGTGGCATTTGAATGCAAATTGAAGTTTGGGGAATAAGTTGTTTGAAAATAGCTTCGTTCCTGGCTATCTAGTGTAGAAAGAGTATTTGGGTTCGATGGGTGATAGGCCATTTTTGGAAGACTTTTAGAGGATAGTGGAAAAGATTAGGGTTTTGGAAGGTTGAAGACAGTACGGTAAAGTTTTGGTTTTAAAGAGGGTAAGAAGGTATTGGAATATATCCCACATTGGAAATCTCAACAGAAATAAGTCTGTTGAATTCACTAAACCAGAAATCGAAATCAATTATATGAACACTCATGGAGAATTATCCTATCACATGTAAATTACATTTATACATGTATAATCCCTACAATCAACACAAAAATTACTTTATGTGTGTTATACGGGAGACATTAACTTCGTCCCTCCGTTACAACCCCGGAACAATACCTTCGTTCCAATTCCTAATACAAACCCATGACATATATTTATACTAGAAACTGTCAACTGTCAATAAGGACAGTTATATAACTAACTATAACAGTAAATAAAATTAATTATAAATCTAATTACCAAATAAACCAAGTTTAATTCCAACATTCACCCCCTTAAACTTGGTTTATTACTACTAACTAACAAAGAAACACAACTTAACATCCATTGGGCCAATAGTGCATGTTGGGACAAATGTTCTTCTCGTCAAAGCCATGGCCAACACAAAACTCATCTGCAATGACCCATTTCCTTGTCTTTCTTCTGGAGAAGAAAAGAGGAGTAATCGGAGTAATCAACCGGCTGCGGCGTCAACTTTTACAGGATGCCAGAGGGATACATCGCCGCCATGGTCTCCTTCACGACGCCTAGGGATGCTTGCCGCCTTGCGACCATATCGAAGGCTTTTAGATCGGCATCGGAGTCCGACGTCGTTTGGGGGCGTTTTCTTCCGTCTGATTGCGAAGCCATCGTATCCCGATCCGAAAGTGGAGAGGAGTTGCTATCCGAACTCCAGTCAAAGATGCAGTTCTATATGCACCTTGCCAACCGCCCTCTACTCGTTGACGACGCCACCAATACCGATCCATTATTCTGTATGTATTGTGAAATTAGGGTTCGCTTTCTTTTCTCTTTAACTCCGGCCAATCATCATCTTCTTCGTGTCGGCATCTCCGGTAAGTCAACCGTCGTTCTTCCATACCACTTGCACAAGTGTGTGTGGGATTTCTGTGGACTCTCCGGCCTTCCCCATTCCATCAATTCCCCTTCTTCTATCTTCCATGTCTTATCTTCTCCATAGTGCTCTACATCCTTTATCGATTTCGGGTTCTACAAGATCGTTGTTTCGGGCTCTGATACCAATTGTTGAATTCACTAAACCAGAAATCGAAATCAATTATATGAACACTCATGGAGAATTATCCTATCACATGTAAATTACATTTATACATTTATACATGTATAATCCCTACAATCAACACACAAATTACTTTATGTGTGTTATACGGGAGACATTAACTTCGTCCCTCCGTTACAACCCCGGAACAATACCTTCGTTCCAATTCCTAATACAAACCCATTACATATATTTATACTAGAAACTGTTAACTGTCAATAAGGACAGTTATATAACTAACTATAACAGTAAATAAAATTAATTATAAATCTAATTACCAAATTAACCAAGTTTAATTCCAACAAAGTCAGTATAAATAACATTGATTTACTCCTCCTATTGTCAATTAGTTTTAGGATGGAACCCCACTAGGCTTGTGTACTAAGCTTACGTATGCATGGTGCATGAATTTGACATGGTATTAGAGCCAGGTTACCGGCCGCAAACCCAGTGTTGGTCTTCATGCCGCCTGTTCCTGTGTTTTCTGTGTATGTGTGGTTTTACACCTAGAGTTGGTTTCGGCTAGAAAGAGATTGAGATGCCCACCACATGTTGCCTTGTCCAAGTGTCAATTGGGCTAGTTCCCCCAGTTGCATTTCCGGGGGTTATATGGAATCCCTTTGGTCTTGTGTACCCTTGAGTTACTCCTCCTATTGCCAATTGGATATAGGATGGACGTGGCACGTGGCCTATGAAGTTTTACATGATGGGCCACTCTCGAGAAGGGCGGGAGAGTAGGGGGTTTAGATTGAGGTTTTTTTGGGGTTGAAACTATGAACTATAGTTATGTGGTGTTTTGGTGTGGAAGAGGAACCATTCTCTAAAAGGGCAGGAATTCCCTCAATAATATTGATGGTGCAAACACCGTCAATGTTGACGGAGAGGGTAGTAGTTACAAAGTGATGTGTGTTAAGTACTGGAATTTCTTATTGAAGTGGAGGAGTTGGGGAACAAGGAGGAGTGAGAGGTGGTTGACTATCCACACGACGAAGGATAGAATAGAGTCTTTCCTTGACATCCTAAATATATTCTGGCTCATAGCGATCAGTATAGAGATCTTTTAGAAGCATTTTCTGAAGGTAGACTAGATCATTTTTAAGAAGATGTTCGATGATTGAGTTTGGGTGGAGTCTAGATGAAGAGTACGTAGTTAGAAGAAGATTAAGAAAGATTAGCCATTTTTACAAGATTTGTGGAACTTGAGAGTGAGTTTTAGAGGAGAATAGAAAAGGTAAGGATTTTGGAAGGTTGAAGAAGACATGGGAAGGAGAGAGAAAATATTAGTTTTTAAAAAAGAAGAGAAAGGATGAAGGGGTAGAAGTTGAAATGTATCGTTTTTTGAGTGTTTTGCTCAATTCTCGTTCCTAATCAATATACTATACCTAAAGTCGAATCACTCAATCCTATGTGTCAATCATTTAACTATGCCACCTAAGCAAATTAATTTTTACATTTACTAATTTGCCCATCTAAATCTTCAAATATTACTTCATTATAACCACATTATAATTTTCAAATACTATTTAATTTGGTCACTTTAGTTATTGGTGATTTGTCATATTATACTTACCTTTTCTAATCGTAGTATCTATAAAAATATTTTTTTTTTATAAAAGGTATTAATTCTTTAAGATCAATCTATATAAAATCATTACTATATCTTTCTTAATTAGCTTACATCTATGTAACTTTTTAAGATCAATTAATATTAAATAATAGTATTTAAAAATAAATTTAGATTAAATAATTATATAAAAGGAATAAATTTATTGCATTCTCTTCTATGCATATATATCCCTAAAATTTCATGGTTACTTTTTCTTCTTATTCAATAATTATATTTCCTTAATGAGTATAGTTCAATTTGTATTTTTAAATGATTATTTATATCAATTTTCTTAAGTAATTATTAAATAATTGTATTTTTAAGATCAATTTATATGAAATAATTTCATAAAACAATATCTAACATGCACGTAACTTTGTAAGATCAATGTATATTAAATAATTTTATTTTAGGATCAATTTATATTAAATAATTACATAAAAATAAATTTTGAATTTTTATGTAAAAATGATTGTTTCTATTTTAAATATGTGTACATCCCTACTGTTTCAAGATTGTTTTTTCTTCTCATTCACTAATATAAATAAATATCCCAAATGTGAAAAATAATAAGATAATTTTCTAATATAAATTATTCAAGTATTACAAATGATGACGACAAGATTTTAAAAGATTCAATAACATGTTTAATGTAGAATATCATAGCATAATATATAGATTTATCAATGTATCAAGAAGTTTGATTAATCATCATTTTCTCAAACGCGTAGAAATTTCAACAAGATTTATCATGTAGATTTTTTTTCAACAATGTCATAATGTAGAAATTTTTAATATAAAAAAATTACGTTAAATTTTTTTTAATACAAATATTTTTTATCAATTATTATCAATATAGTATAAATAAAATCGAATCCATCTATCCTATTTGACATCACTTTAACTAGGCCACAAACCGCATTTGAGCTTGAACTATACTGCAATGTATCGTCGAATGAACCACTTACTCCGTCAAAGTGTTCAAATGAAAGCTCATCCTATATGATGATAATGGAGACAAACTTACAGAAGATCAACTTTTGACTTCCAGTTCCAAAAAACTTTGAAGCACGAAAAGGAAAACTGAGTTGTTTGCATATCCAATACAAATCATTGCAATATTACAATATGAATTTTCTTTCTCAAACATTATTTCGAACATATTTTTCTTATCTTAGTCTTATTGTTATTTCAAATATATTTTCTTATTGGTTATTCTATTTAGTATTTGGAGCTTAAATTATATGAAGTCATTAACATTAAGTTATATTTGATTTATTTGAAAATAATTATTAATATTCACTTAAAATAAGTACTTGTTTACAATAAGTATATGAAACAACTATTAAAGATCCCGTGCAGGGGTCGGGTACATCAACTAGTTATGTCGAAATTAAAGGCAACTGAATAGATTTCCTTGTTCAAAAGTCGGATTCTTTCCATCATTATCCTCCACGTGTTGATGGTTTCATAGGGAGACGGTTGGCATTTGATGATGCTCGATTTAGATCAACCCTTCCTCGTTAAGTGTTTGTCCCATTTGTGACACGGTTACCTAACTCTTTCTCTTTCCAATAATCCATCATTTCAACTTCTCACTTGTGAACCTTGGATGGTTCCCTTGTGACAAATAAGTTTATTCCTCTTTCAATGAAAGCGTAACAAATGGCTTGGTTTGGATAACAAGGGATTTTTGTGGAACAATAAACAAGCATATACACTTGAAATAGAGGAGCACCTTTCGGTCAATTTGCTTCTTTAACCTCTTAGTCCTTTTATTTGAGGTATTACCCTCTCGATCCTAGATGTTATAATTAATTACGGTGTTGCACATATCTTCCAAATCCGATTAGATCGTTTTACCTACTTCATTTACTCCCTCTATTTCGCAACGTAAGGGTAGCTCCAAAACACATTATACAATATAAGTCTCTATTTCAAGTAATTAATTCGAAAACAAAATGCGAAAAATGAAATTGTAAGATATAAAGCAAGACTTGTGGCCTAAAGTTTTTTTTCCAAATTCCCTAGAATTGATTAGGAGGAAACTTACTCTCCAGTAATCGATACAACTACATTGAGATTTTTTTTGGCCTTACTTTCTTTGAAAAACTACAAATGCACCTCATGGATGTCGTTATTGCATATTTGTATGGTTCACGTGGTATAGACATCTATATGAAATTCCTAGAAGGACTAAAACTACTTGAGGCTGAAAATTGTGGATCTTGACAAATGTTTTCCATAAAACTGATGTCTACCTTTTATAGTCGCGTTTTTAGGGTGTGTGTTAGTGTGTTTGAGTCGTTTTTCTTTGGTTTTGTGTTTTATTTTGAGCCGTTTGTGTAGGTTTTCGTATTTACTTAAGATATGGAGTCTACATAACCTTTGGTGGTACTTTATTGATTTTTGAAGCTATGTCGAAGCGTTTTTATCAGTAAAGAGAAGTTGTAGAAAGATGCAAGAGGAGTAAAGAGACGAAGTGATGCTAGGAATTGAATAAAGGAAAAGAACCAAGATCGAGCCAACTATAAAGTTCAGATACTCGTTACTGAGCTAAAGAATGAAAAATCGAAGCAAGAATGAAGTGTAACGACCCCCTAACGAGGTAAGCTCTCAGTTACGAGACTACTAGCGACGCATCGGGGTCGGTACCGAGGGTCACCAGGTCGGTAATGAGGCACTCAGTGAAGAAGAAATCGAGGGAAGTTCAAGAAAACCCTACCGACCCTGATGGGGTAGGTACCGAGGCACTCCGTGTCGGTAGAGGTTGATCCGAGTCGGCGCATTTAATGTAATTTTATCCCGTTTAGATAATTTCCTTTGGGGATTTATTTTGATAGATTTATTTCCTTAGGAGCAGCTTTATCTATACCATAAAAAACCCTTGTCTTAGTAGTTTGATCATCATGAAAGTTTAGGAGAAAAATGTCAGAGAGAAGAGACAAGTTGGAGATTTTGGAACAATTGTTTTGGATTCGATTGTAAGTTTGCTTTTAATTGAATTTAATTGTTTTTTAATCATGAATATGTGTGAGTAGTCTTCTTCTTTCTAAGGTTGGGGTTAACCCAACAATGGTTGTGTGTGCTTGCCTTTGATCATGATTTGATTGTTTTTATCCATAATCTCTTCTCTTGTGCTTAAATCCTTAATCAGAAGATAAAGAATTTCTCATTTATAGTTTGGATCGAAAGAGACAAACTATGAATTAGAATAAGTTGATTAGGATTTTGAAATGAATGTTGATTAATCCTAGTTAAAAGTTTGAGAGAGTTAGTAAAGTTTATTGATTTAACGAAAGTTAGTTGATTTGTTTGCATGGTTAACAAAAGTTGACAGCTTTATGTGATAAAAACATGATCTTCGTGTTTCATTGGTGTTGGCATGCATAATTGTTGTTGTGGTGATACCTAAACCTTATAATTGTTTCTCTTATTGATAAAAACCCAATCTTTTGCTCTTACTTGTGCCCTAAGTTAAACAAAACATGGTACTGACTCTCTCCCATGGACGAACCTGACTCTGCTATACTCAACGAGGTCTTGATTTATAAATTTATTTGTTTGTCAAGAAACCCTTACAACAAAAAATAAGAAGGTCAATCTATGGATTAAAACAATCAGGATGGATAAGGTATATATAACTGCCTCAGTGAATACCATATAAAAGGGATATAAGAATGATATCATTTGTCCACGTATTTTCATCAAACGATCCGAAAATGGACTTGCTATTATTGCAATCTATGTTGATGATTTGAACAACATCATAACATAAAATGAAATCCAAGATACTGCAAAGTATTTGACCAAAGAATTCGAGATGAAGGACCTTGGTAAAAAAAAGTTTTGTCTTGGCTTACAAATTGAGCACCTAATGGATTGAATTAATTTTTATCCACCAATCTAACTAAGTTGTGAAAATTTTAAAAAGGTTTTCTATGGACAAGGCACATCCTTTGACCTCTCCCTTGGAAATCCGATCTCTCAATGGTGAAAAGGATCAATTTCATCCCGTGGAAGAGGATGAGGAAGTTCTAGGTACTGAGGTGTCGTATTTAAGTGCAATTGGTGCTCTATTGTACATGACTAACAATACAAGACCAAATTTTTCTTTTGTAGTAAATTTGTTATCCATGTATAGTTTTGCACCCACTAGGAGGCATTGGAAGGGAGTCGAACACATATTTCGCTGCCTTCGAGGTATACATGATCTTGGGTTGTTCTATCGTAAATAAAGGGATGTCATTTTGGTTTGATATGCATATGCAGGGTATTTTTCTGATCCACACAAAGCCAACAAAATGGTTATGTGTTTACATATGGAGGTGCAACCATCTCATGGAAATCAACAAAGCAAACTGTGACAGATACATAATCAAATCAAGCAGAATTGATTGCTTTGTATGAGGCAGGAGGAGAATGTGTAGCACTACGAGCAATGATTCAATTCATCCATAAAGAATGTGGAATTAGTCCATTAGTAATGACCCAACGATATTGTAGGAAGATAACTCAGCATACATTGCTCAGAAGAAGAAAGGACATATCAAGGGAGACTGCAAAAAACATATAATGCAAATGTTTTTTTTCTACTCATGAGCTATAAGAGCAGGGACATGTCGATGTCCAACAAATTCGATCAAATGACAACTTGGATGATTTGTTCACAAAGTCTATAATCCCTAAGAAATTTGGAGAACTGGTGTCAAGGATTGGAATGTGCAGACTTCGAGACATATATTGAAATTAGGGGGAGCATCATATGCGTTGCACTCCTTTTCCCTTCAATTAGTTTTTTCTCCCACTGGGTTTTGCTTGACAAGGTTTTTAATTAAGAAGCCGAAAGCATATAAGAGATTCAAGATTGCACTCCTTGAAAGATGTTCACTAAATTGAGGGGGAGAGTAGTTTACATATGTGTTGTACTCTTTTTCCCTTTATCTTGGTTTTTTATTCCTTATGGTTTTTACAAGATAAGGTTTTTAAGGAGGCAATACGTAAACTACTAAGGTGCACATTCAAAGGGGAAGTGTTGTAAATTCCTTAAGTGATAAGGTTGAATGTAACCTTAGGTTACTCTTTGACTTATTTAATCTCTTCTAGTCCACTCTCTTATCAAGTGTACATATGTAACATTCTCCCATTAAGTGTAATGGTGTAACATTTGCCACCACTAGCCTATAAAAGGGGCTTGTGTAGAGAGGCAAAAAGGTGAGTAAAAAATACAAGTCTTTTTCCTCTAAGCTCTCTCTTATTGCTATTATTTTATATTGAGTTTAAATATCACGAATATTAGAACGGAGGGAGTATAGAATAGAACAGAGGGGATATATAGTTTTTTTTTGTTGAGAGTTCACCCATATGGAGAAATGATGATCGACTAAATCACATAGTATATCATCTCATGATTTACTCCATCTATTGCCATATGGTTTTAGGCTACAATCTCTCTAGGTTTGCATGTTAGGCCCATTACACACACGAATACCAATTTATCGGCCTATCAAAATTTATATCATGGTGTTAGAGTAGGTTTCGGTGGGGTTCATTTCCTATTGTTTTTTAACTTACCTTGTCGACTTCATGGACTCATTCAGGCAATCTGTCCAATAAATGAGAGATTAATTGGTAGCAAAGTGGTGGTTCACCGGCCTTGAGAGATTATCCAGGCTTGTTGGCCGCATATTCACGCAAAAATGCCCAATAACGGAGCGAGTGATTCAAATGTGAATGTTCTCAAGTCATAAGGGATTGTGTCCAAGTGACAACTAGCTTAGGTTATTGCCATTCGATCAAGAGGCATGTTGAGAGTTCTCTCACATGGAAAACTAGAGACTAAGTTTTCTAATATATAATCTGATGAGTTAATCCATCAATTACTATATGATTTTAGGTCAAAATCTCAATAAACTTAAACTAAACCCGTTATACGCATGACCTCCAACTTATCGGCTTATTGGACTTTATCCGTTTTACCATTTACAGTTTCACTTTCTCGTAGGTAAATTAACCAAAATTTGTGCTTTTCAGCTAAATTCTTCTATATATGTTACAATGATACCGATATTCTCAAAGATAATCAGTACACTGTCATTATCATCAAAATCATTATATATTGCTAATCCCTTATATAATATGTTACTCCGTATTTATGTTTTGGTGCCACTTAATTGTAAGAGGGTTAAATCATCCAAATTCTTTCTCCTATAGAGTGGGAACATGTAGGAGTAGGCATTACCTAATTAAGAATACAGCTAGATAATACTCAATTATTTAGCATGTACGTACGTGTGTGATATATCTACACACATAAGTGAATAATATTGGTCGTGACCCGACTCCTCTTAAATAAATCTTCTCTGTGTTTGGATGAAGGCTTGTTTTATCTACAACATGTGGGAGAGTTCACTTAGGATTGACAGAACTCGGCACTTAATTAATGTTGTGGACCTAGCCGGCCATCTTCGACCGGTAATAATTGTACAGCTAGCATTATAATCTATCAAAAGCCCAATGATAGTTCAATGGTAGGTTGAATCTAAATGTGTAATTCAGTGGCCAGGATTTCTAAAAGTCAAATATATACACCATAGTTAAAGTATATTTTGTGTATAGTTTAAAGAAAGATTCCAGAATTTGTGCAAGTTAATTCAATGTACTATGGTTAACTTCAGGATGTTATTCCCAGTGAACATGGATCACTTCGCGGCTCAGTCATCCTAGGTCCAAGCCTAACGATAGAAGTCTGGTGGATTAATATAACGTGGGAGGTCACACATGTGTCTATACACATAGGCGCGTTAGGCCTAATACATAAGTCCAGTGAGATTTTATTTGTAAAATCAATTGATAATAGGGGACTAACCCAAAAGCTTATATACCAGGCAAGTTTTTATCTGAATTCCCTATATAAGATATATCACGCTCCCTTAAGTACAACTATTTGGTCGCAATATACTAGTTACACTTGACGTCATGCTTTAAGGCCTGTTAGCCCAATAATCGACCAGGGATCCAGAGCGAACCGCTCGGATACCATATTTAAGTCCAATGGACCAATAAAACATGGGGGTCCACACGTTCATCCATGTACATAGGCGCGTTAAGCCCATTACATATGTTCGGTGAGATTGCATCGTAACCAATTGGCAATAAGAGAGAAAATGAGAGAACCGAGCAGCGACGGATATAGGGGGGCATGGGTAGGCAACTACCCCCCCTTCCCCAATTTTTTTTTTAGTATTAGGGTATATACCCTGAGGGGCGGAGAAGCCTGGGGGCAGGACAGGGCAGGGTTGTCCTGAGGGCTGAGGGGCGGAGAGGGTCGAGACTCCGAGAGGGCGGACAGGCTTATTGGAAAGCGGAAATATGGTGACGCCACCATTGAAGAAGGCACGAAGCTCAGATCTGGAATATTAGGTTTTGAGGAAGATGAAAGATAAAACGTGTCGTTTTAATAAATGAATCAGCCCCAAAATAATTTTTTTTTGTGTTGAAATAAGAGTGGAAACGACGAGTTTCAGTTTTCTAATATTAAAAAATAAAAAACTGAGGTTAAAAAAATGAACTGTTGAGTGTTGCACTGTTGCCTCCCCATTTAGAAAAAAAAACGGGGGTTTAGGGCGCCTAGTGCAGACTTGTATGGCGCACTGGGTTTATGATAGCAGTATATTACGCAGCTACAATTTTAAAAAAAAATTACAGAAAAGTGTAGAGGTAGCAGCCACCTCTACCTCTACTTGTTAAAATGCGGAAATCAATACAATTTAAAAAAAAGAAAATACATAAAAGCTAGCGGTAGAAGTGGAAGCTACCTATACATTGTAAACACAACTAATGTAGCGGAAACCGCTACCGCTATCTTAACGTTAGATGAAACACGCTCAACCCCGGCTATTTAACCCCGCGTCGTCTTCATTCTCACCGGCTCATTTCACCGCAAACACAAGGCTCTCAAATTTCACCGCAAACACAATCTCAAATCACTACGAACAATGTTGTCGGGTTTTTGGTCGTATTTTAGAGGGCGAGGACATTCTGGTTCAAATTCGATAAATCAAAACGAAGACGACGGTGTAGACGGAATTCCCTATAGTGGACATCAAAACGAGGTCGTTTTGCATCAAAATGAAGAAGTGGTATGTAATTCATTATTAACGAAATTGTTAGTTTTATTATTTGATAGTTGGTATAATTAATTATTTGTTAAATTTAGTTGTGTAGAAATTGTTGAAATTTGTATTATATTGTTAAACCTCGTCCATAAAAATTATTTTATAACTATTATAATTAATCAAATGTTTAATCGTAATCGTTATTTTATAATCGTTATAATTAAGCATTTGTTATATTTAATTAATATTTTAACGGACTAAATTTTTTAATCAATTGCTTTCAGTTTCCCGATTTTTCTACCCACTTTGAGTCTAATAATGAGTGGACGGAGCGAAAAGATATGCTAAAATGGGCTAGAGAAATAGGACGGGAATTGAACATGGTGTTGACCATTAAGAACTCTTGGGAAGCGAGGGTCCTTTTAGCATGTGTGTTGGTTGGCGAGTATAAGCCAAAGAAGAAGGGGAAATCTGGTGTTATTTTACAAACCCTACAAGTTGGTGATGAGCTAAAAGAAAAACCACGTAGTAGGAAGATTGGCTGCCCGTTCGAGTTGGTTGGACAACTGGACAGGAGGACCCATCGTTGGCGGCTAAGTGTGAAATCCGGTCGCCATAACCACGACCTTTCCACTAGTTTGGAGGGATATCCTTTTGTCGGCCGCTTAACCGATGAGCAGAAGGAGGATGCAAGACTATTAACCCTCGCACATGGTGAGCCGAAGTTTGTTATGACATACTTACGCCAAAAGTGGCCGGAAATAACAACATCAATGAGACAGTTGTACACATTTCGACATGAGGTATTAAAGAAAGAGATGAGCTCAATGACGGTAACTCAATTCTCACTCCATTTCTTGAAGTCAAATGGGTACTATCTCGATTATCGAGAAGAGGAAGGAAGCAAAGAGATAATGGACTTATTCTTTGCCCACCCCAAGTCGTTGAATCTGCTGAAGTTGTTTCCGTATGTCGTGATTATGGATGCGACATACAAAACGAACATGTAAGTATTTATAATAAAAGCGTCTTTAATTTGCACATTAAGTTTGCACGTAAACTTATTCAAAGTAATTAACATTATAGGTATAACATGCCCTTGAGTGAGATGGTAGGGTTTACTTGCACCGGACACACTTTTAGCATTGGGTTTGCATTTATGGCAAGAGAGACCCAAGATCACTACGAATGGGTATTATATCAGTTGCGGCAGGTGTTCGAAATGGTTGGAAAAATGCCAGAAGTTGTTGTCACTGATCGTGATGTTGCTGAGGTTAACGCCGTTGCGGTCATGTTTCCCAATGCCAAGCACTTGTTGTGCTGGGTGCATATCCAGCGAAATTGCAAGGCATACGCTCTGGCGAATGCTTTTTCTACGGCGTCTGCGGAGTGGTTGGAAACAAAGCATGGGAACTATTTTGCTCGACGACTGTAGCAGAGTACGAGACACGACTTCGTCTACTACGGAATGGTCAGATTGGAATACAAAACCCGCTCAATCCGTTGTTGTTAGCGTATATCCAAAGGAACTGGCTTACTCCTTGGCGTGATCACATTGTTAGAGCGTACACCGATCATCGTCTCCATTTGTTTACAAGGACCACGAACAGGTAAGCTAATACTTATTCATTACGAGAAAAATCTTAAACGGTTATTTAATTTTGGCACTAAATTAACGAAATATTTTTCAGGGTCGAGTCCCAACACTCTTTGTTAAAGGATTATTTGGAGTCTTCTATTGGGGGGTTCAGCACTGTTCTAAGAAAGATGCACTCCATGATGAATATTCAAGTGCACACCATTAGGGGAGAGATGGAACGAGACCGTACTAGTGAACCGTTGTCCATCAAACATATGGACGAGCCGCTCAAAACCGTCTTCTCTCGCCTTCCAGGGAAGGTTTCCAACAGTTGTATTGGAGAGTTGTTTGCCCATGTTCGCGCTATATATGACCCGACAAAGGCTTTCCGTTTGATATGCGACGATGCGTGGTGGACAACGGCCCGTGGACTACCATGCCCTCACCAAGTCCGTGCTTGTATCAATGAATGTAGGCCTATTGAGCTTTCGATGATTCATGATTTCTGGAAGCAATTGATGTGGGAAGGCCAAAGGGGTGTAGATGAACAGGTGGCCCCTACAACCCTCAACCCAAACGACGAGATTTGGATGAGAATGATACAAGACTTCTACGAAGGCAAGATTGATGCTACTGTCAAACACCAGGTTGGTCGAAAATACTTGAACCTCAATTATCCTGAGGAGGGGGATTTGATGGAGCCATCTCAGAATAGGAAGAAGAAGGGTAGGCCAAGGAAGAACTCAAAGGTCCAACCAAGAAACTTGACTAGGTTGGAGCATCTTCAACAGAGCGGAAGAGGCACTCGTTCTATGCCTGGGGTCGCACTTAGCAATGTTCCAGAGGAAGAGGAAGAGGAAGAGGAAGAGGAAGAGGAAGAGGAAGAGGAAGAGGAAGAGGAAGATGTATATCGTCCGACGCTTGAAGAAGAAGGGCACATTCAAGTTGATTTTGGTGTCCATGTACCCACCTTCATGAGGCAATTCATCGTCAGCGCTCCTGATGTCCTTGGAGACAGTAATTGCGGGTATAGGGCACTCGCTTGTCTTGTTGGGTGGGGGCAGGATAATTGGAGGAGGATGCGAGAGGAGATGGCTTTGGAGTTGAGGACGCACTACGCGACGTATGCACCTGTGTGGCCTTATATTACGCATATTGATACATTGATCGATCAGGTCAGTACAGACTACTTCTGGATGGAGACGCCAATGGTTGGATTAGCGTTTGCCACTAGATTCCATTGTGCACTTGTCGTACTATCCGAGCGCGGTCCTCACACATGCCTCCCGATGATTGCGAGTGAAGCTCCGAGTAGTCCTGTGTGGAACAACGTCGTGGCGATTGCTCATCTAGGGAACCACTATGTCCCGGTAAGCGTCATGCATAATCATAAATTCCAGTTTTGCTAAAAAAAATTATTCTATTATTTACGAATTTGTCATTGTAGGTATGGCTCGTAGATGACGCCCCCATGCCTACCTCAGCGGAGATTTGGACCGAATATCATCATTTTAGCGTTGATGGTGTGGATATTCCATTTCATGGCCGCATGGCCCAGTACATCAGTTACCACAACGCAGCTGGGTTGCCTCCTAGTTTTTATTAGAGTAGGACTAGTATTAGTATTTGTATTTGTATTATTACTTGTAGTTGTATTTGTATTTGTATTTGTAGGATGTTTTGTGTACTTGTAGATTTGGACTACCCATATTTCCACATATTTTATGATCATCATCATCATCATCATCATCATCATTATTATTATTATTTAGCGGACCCTAAATCAAGAAAAACATCATGAAAAAACACAAACGAGTACAACATCATGGAAAAACAACAACAGATCTATCTATAATATGCTGCATCACTATGACGCCCAGGCTGGTAAGGGGGGGGGGGGGTTGGTAGGGGGGCGGATGAACAGGGCGCCAATTCGGTCGAGCTTCAGGCAATTGTCCAAAAACTCCATTGTCAACAGCATCGAAGAAGGGCGCTAGTTCGGATCCATCTCTCCTGTATGGACGCCAACTTCGGACGATCCCTTCCAAATACGCCATGCGCTGCGTAACACATCACGATTAATTAAATAGTAATAAATAATTATAGATAGTACTAAACAGCATATATGTGGCCCCCACCGTACCTGGACCATCTCGACCTCACGTGGAACGTAACTGCCGCTTGATGAGCATGTGGTCCTCTCAACAGATATGGATGAGATCGCTCTTGAAGCCATGGTATGTACTCCTCGTCCATAGCGTAAGGGAATATGGCTATCTCCCCCTCAGGTACCAAGGATTGGAAGCGGGAGTCCCAATGGTCAAACTCGTCGCTAAAAAAGACTTCATAAGAGTAACGGCTCAAACTCAATAATCTCTTTACCTTATATGGCCTAATGATGTCCAACACAGGGATGGTCTGGTGGTAACCAAGCTGCCTATAGCATCTATCGGGCATATATGGCTCCCTCGTGTCAAAGTAGGTAAGTACACCACGATAACGGGACACCACAAGCTCGCCGGTGGAAAAGTTAAGACCCTGGCCCCATGGCATCCAATAAACTTGATCCATCTTGAGCTCATCTAATTGACGTCGTATAGCAAGACATTGCTGCTTGCTATTTTTCCGACCCCGCTCTGAATGGTAATGGGACGGATCCCCACCCAACGATCTGCACAAGCGACCTCTATACATCGGAAAATACCTCCATATCCACGTCTATGAAATATATAAACATCTTATGTTAGATATATGTATGAATATTTATAAACAACTAAAAGTGCATATAAGGTTAGATATACTCACGTGTAGGACGAACATGCACCCACTAATACCCGCAGCATCCTTTCGGGTTGCACAACCCAACTGCCTGTACAAGTAGGCCAATGTAGCCGCTGCCCATGCATAATGAGAGGTCACCCCATGGTCTAGAAGCAGATGCATGAGTCTATGATTAGTAGCACCATCAGACTTGTCCAAAAACAATGTATTCCCGAGCAACATAAACAAGTAAAGAGATGCGATCATGTGCGGGTCCCCTCTCTGTGCCACCAGGTTCGTCAACCTAATCTTCAAAGCGGCTGTGTTGATGCCACCAGCAGCAGTCTGCCTGTTTACCTCCGCAAGGTCAACCCCTAACATGTGCGCCAACCTCTCGCGTATGCCAGCTTCATCCAAATGCCCCGCCTTTACCTTTATGCCATTCATTGGCACATTCAGTATCTTCGAGACATCGTGGAGTGTGATGGTCATCTCTCCCCAAGGAAAGTGGAAACTATTCGTTTCCGGGTGCCATCTCTCCACAAATGCAGAAACCAGCGCTCGGTCGATTTCCATGAATGTCCAATCTTTTAGATGACCCAAGCCGCTTTGGTTAACAAGTGTCACCCATTCTTGTCCTTGACACCTATCCGCCAATTCTCTCAAGAATTTTATCGAATCGGATCGACCTTGCACTTTAAGAAGTTTCGTCCACTGTTCATATTGCAACAATAAATATGTTTTTGAACATTATATATAATATCTACATTTTAAAATTATGTTCCGTTCTTACCTCTTGGTTATCCCAAATGTGACATGCCTTATGTGTATGAAAGTGGGTTAGTAAGGACATGTTGGATGGGCCGCCACCATATCCGCCCTCCGGATGGACCGGGGGCATGAATCCCGGGTCCATATAAGCTGGGACCTGATCATCATGGGCCGCGATATCAGGCTCCTCTGGAGCCGAGTAGTGCATGGGAGGGACCTGGGTCGGCAATTGTGAGCCCTCCGGGTTTGTGTACAACGTGAGCGGCATATACGACTCTTGAGGTGGCATACCATATGACCCTTGGGGTTGCATACCATAGCTCGTACTACCATAAGTGTACGACTCTTGGGGTGGATACTGCGGGGGGAGTTGGTAACCCCCGTATTGGGCATGACCGCTTGATTGACCAACATCGGCATAGCTCGTACTACCATACGTGATTTGGGTAGGGTCCGCATAAAGGTCCGAAAAAGACCCACCACCTCTATTGAGCAATCTTTCGATTGCTGAAATATCTCCTAGATCTGCATGCATTTTTAACGACATTTCTCTATAATCAAATATCATGCATTTTTAACCGATAAAACTACTCACTAATGATGAAACATACATTAATGTATAAACTAAACATAAATTAATTGTTTATTTTTATAACATAAATTAAGATATAAATTACTATGGTGCATGAATATAATTTAACCTATTAATTAATCGATTAAATTATTAATTAATCCATAAATATATTAATCATGCAAATTAAGAAAATTCATATTTATTTTCTACAACTACTTAATCACTAGGAATTAAACACACATAAATTAATTTCTACAACTACTATTATGTACATTACTTAATCGATAAAACTAATAATTAAAATATAAACTAATTAATTAATAAAACTAATAATTAATCCATAAATCACACAAAAATTTAAAATTTTGCGTACCAAAACCCTCGACGGGGACGTACGGGGTGTGCGGGGAGTTGACGGGTTGGCTCGTCATTGCTTCCGGACCCGTGAATCGAACCTCCTCTTGAACGCTAGATCCACCAACGTTCTCCCTCGAGACCGCCTCTCTCTCATTTAAATTTATTGTTGGTCGGGAGTGGGATGCATTCCGCCTTCTTTGCGAGCTAGAAGACGGAGACGGGGTCTTTGATTTGGACCGAAACATACCCTAAAAAATTACATTAATTTTAAAAATAAATAACTTAATATAATTCAATGTAAATTATAACATAGTACTTACTGTAATGTGATGCATATTTCTTTCTTTTGGGACCACTTGAAACTTGAAGTTGCCTTTGGGACCACTTCAAACTTGCAGTAGAAAATTAAAAAAAATTGGAGGTTAGCAGGGAGGAAGAGAGCAATCGAATGGGGAAATTGGAATTTATGTGGAATGGGTATTATATGAAATGGGGGACATGTCCACCTAAATAACCCCTGGGCGCTTTGTTCTCGTCGTCTTCACGGGCGAGCTTCGTTTCCCGTCCCACTGCAAAGCTGCATTGCGCAGTCCTGCCGAAGCAGTAGCGGTAGAAGGCGTGGCTACCGCTACTGGTGCAGATTCCCGCGTGGGAATCTGCACCTTTGACTCGCATTTATTTTAAAAAATAATATATATATATCGGCAGATCCTACCGCTACTGGTACAAACTGTCAGACCCACAACTACTCTTTCCCGGGCGCCCTTCAACTCTGAATTGGGCGCCCTTCATTCGTCAAAAAAAATTGACCCATTCTGAAATGAGCAGCGTTGTAGCGGCTTGCGCCATCCAGACTCCAGTCGGAAACAACCGCACCACGCGGTCCAAGCCGACACGCCGTGTCGCCATCAAGAAGCGGCCTCACGCCCTCGGCCCTCCAGCGATTCAGCCCGAGTCCGACTCAACTAGCTAACGAAGTGACAAACGAAACCCTAATTTTTCAGATTTGGGAATTGGTCAATTGGGACGAAATCTCGACTCGATTCTCGGCATTGGTCAATTGCCAATGTTCTAAAAAACGCTAGGTGGAGAGGGATCGCCTAGAGTCTAGATGACCTGAATGGTGCCCTAGGCGGTCCTATACGGGCTAGGACCTTCCAGCGCCTTGGTGCGGCCTAGAAGGGATTTTTAGAACAGTGACAATTGCCAATTGGAGATTTGGACTTTGAAGGTTAGCTTTTATAAATTCGTTTGTTTAGTTAACAATTTAGTAAATTAGTAATTGTTGAGGACTTGAGATGTTTGAGAATTCAAAAATTGAAGATATTTGTTGGATATTTGATTTTTAATTGTTGATTGAGTCATTGAGAAATTAATAGGCTATTGAACTTAATTGTTGATTTGTTGTTGTTTGATGTGGATAAGTGGATTAATTAGAATTTAGAAGTTCTTGTTAAATATTTGTTGTCGATTTGTTGTTTGATTTATTCTTGTTAAAAATTTGAAATTGATAGATTAATTTGTTGATTTGTTAGATATTAAATGGAGAAATATTTTCCAAAAAGGCCAAGAGTTATTGATTCACAAAGTGTTGAGCAACCACGTTTCTAATGCGAATAATTTTAGTTACAAATTTTGATTTGGAAGCTAATTTGAATGATGCAGAGATAAATGAACTTGAAATTACTGAGACTGATATGATGAGATAAACTTATTTGATTTGTCCGAATTTTTTTTACTATTATTGCAATTGAAAGTTCGCTCCCCATTGTTGTGATCCTAAATCCGCCATTGGAACCGAGTGCAAAAATTACCGCTTGAGCCCTAAAATCAAGCTCACCGCCCAAATTCTCATTGCCTACCTAAACTTCTCTGAAATTAGCCAAGGAGTAGAAATCATATCTAGTGTCACGTCTCTTCTAAAACCAATTGTGATGATCTAGCTAATCCTTAACTAAGCACCAACTAAATAGCAAATATGGAAAATCTCAAAGTACATAAAAAATATTTTCAAATTCTTTCATTGACGAAGAAGCGGGTCGTGGCTGCACAAGGGTAAAGTGAATAGTGTGAAGGTATGGAAGCTCATCGATATGGTGAGGGATTGGAGGTACGGTGAACCCGATTTGAGGGAAAAGGACGACATTGTTGGCAATGGTGAGTCGAAGAAAGGACATGGGTTAGGTGAGCTTGGTCCGGTTCATGGTACGATTCCGCCATCACCACTCAGTCGGATGATGAGGTGTGTTCTTTTGCCTTTAAATTCTCTCACTTCTCTCATTCTTTCTCCACACTCTTTCCTTTTGTTTTTTCCATGTATGTTCTTTCTCATCTTGCGCATTTGTTGTTGTGTTCTAATGGCCAACCCAAGGAAAACTTTCAAGGATTCTCTTCTAACCAACAAAGCGTCAAGCTCCAATCCGACATCAAAGACTGAGGAACTCGATGTCGTGATTGATGCTCTTGTGTCGTCGGTCGAGGAAGCCTTGGCTAAGAATGGATAACAATTTAACATTGAGGCTGATGTGAAGTATATTCACAAATTATCCATGGTGGAGAAATATATCAAGATTTTGGAAGAAACGTGTTTGATTGGTGATGTCTCTCTATTTGGTGGTGTTTTCATATGTGATTTCCTTTGTAAATATGTTTCTTTTTCCCCTTTTCTTGTGCCTTTTGTTCCTTTTTAGCTTAGTTCCCGTATTTCTATGAGATTCGGAAACTACGCACATTTTATGTGTTTTGTAGGTAAATTGGCGTGAATCAATGATCTATTTGAAGGAGGGTCGAGACATGGAGCAAGGCCCGACCAAAGCGGGAAAGAGAGAAGCAAGCCATGAAGAAGAACAAGAGGAAAGCCAACAAGAAGAAGGTGGAACGAGGTTCGGACCGAGTTGCAACCAACCTCGGGCCCGACTTGAAGTTTCAACCTCGGACCGACATGCACAGTAACTCGGGCCCGAGGTCCTCCGTGTCGGTCCAAGTCGGTCACCGAACTACTTGGGCTCCAAGGCACGAATTTGTGGACTTCCACTTTTGCCCCTCATCTAATCCATAAAAGGCCCTCTTGTCTTCTAAGAAAGGGTTCCTTCCCCCACTCTCTCACACAAAAGGGAGGGGTTCCAAGGGAACCAAGAGGATTCTTGGAGAGCAAGGAGGAAGGAGAGGAGAAGGAGAAGAGAGAGAATCGGCCAAGAGAGAGGAAGATTGATAGGTTTGGTTGATAGATTAGCTTTGCTTTGTTTTGATCTTGTGGATTTGGAAACCCTTGATTGGAATTTGTGGATTGCTTTTGATTTGAATGAAACTTTGCTTTGTTTTGAGATTGATGATGTTGATTGCTTTCCCTTTTGATTTGTTTGCTTTCTTTGTTTGCCTTATGGAGTAGATCTCCTTGATCTTGGGTTATGGGGGAAAACCGTAGCTAGGTTTGAGCTAGAAACCCCAATTCCATAACCTTGAGTGTTTGATCTAAGGAACCCACTCTACATAGAGCTACAATTCCTTGCGAAAGTCGGGAATCAAGGCTTGAGATTGGCAAAGTAGCGAAAGTGAACATGTGTCAATCTCAAGACCTTGCTTCGAAGGGGATTTCCCCAATGATCGATGTGTAGAAGTGGTTGGAACGAGGGCGAAAGCACTCGATCCTAGTCCGATCATCACTCATTGCTTGAATTGGGGTGGATAAGCCTTAATCTACTAGAGAAGGAACCCAAAAGCCCAAGATCTACTTTTAAAATCTTTGAGTTCGACATCCCCAGCTACCTCGGGCCCGACTTACCCAGTGTCGGTCCCGACTTCCTCTCGTCGCCAACCTCGGGCCCGACGTGACCTCAGTGTCGGTCCCGACTGTTTTCTTTGTTTTCCTTTGTTTTATGCTCTCCTTTCTAGCTTCCTAGTGTCTAGGCACATCGATCGAGTAGACTTCCTGAGTGTTCAACACCCACCACGTACTACAACGGGGTCGGGTTATAAATTGTATCTCTAGACCCTCGCACACCGTGAGAGGCAATCAATCAAAGAAATGGCGCCGTTGTCGGGGACGTCTAAGTGCATTGAGTGCCAATTTGGTGAGTTTCTTGTGTTTTGGTAGTGATTTGGGTGAGGGAATAGCCCAAACCCTTTGTTTGTTTTTGATTTGTTTTGGTTTGTGTCCATACTTAAACTTGCTTGTCCTCAAGCAATAACAATGTGAGCAAGACCGAAACATAATCTTCAAGTAAAGCCTCGTATGAAAACACATTTTAAGCACAAGTGATCGATATTCAAGCAAGATTACATCATCACACATGATTAGGTGTTCCAAGGAATAAAGTCAATGCAACTAAGCCTCACTTTAGGGATATGTGAATGTGTATCACTCATCATGTGTTTGGGTTTAGCAATGAACACTCAAGCTCAAAAATCATGCAAGTAAGGACTTTACTATTGAAGCTAATATCACCAATTCCTACACCTAGAGATGCCTAATGCAAAGTACACAAAGAATTTCGAACTTGGCTCAATGGAGGTCCTCAAAGAGGTTCCATTCGGCCGGGTTGTAATGGGGCTTTTGGTATTTCTCAAGGTGGGAATTATTTGGTCTTGTGGTGCTTACAATGGGGATTGAACAACCTAAACTCTTACCAACTTCACCAAATTCCACAATTACTTTCACACTCACCCAAAAGACTTAACATTTTCCTTTCAACCCAAAATTTCACTTAACATTCCACTTCATCTTTGCTCTTATGCTTTTTGTTGGATTTTCAACACTTTCTACATTTGGACCGACTTTCTTAGTGTGTTCATGATTTCACTTGTTTATGTTTGTTTATTATTTTGAGGATATTTAGTTTGTGTTTCTAGTTTGTGTTTGGGATGTTTGCTTCTTGGTTTGTGGTTTGATGAAAAACATGAATGATTAATTTGGTCTTGAATGGATGAGTTTTTGGTTTTAGAGAAATTTTTGCAAAAAATCCATAAAAATTGAAAAATTGTGTTGAAAACAACAAAAAGATTTTGTGTTTTGTAGGTTTTGGACTAGAAATTCCCATCTTAGATTGCCAAAATAAAAGCTAATGATGATGTGAGCATGTAAATTCCTTTGCATATTTTTGGATGGTTTAGCCTCTTAAATGATGTTGCTTTTGATGTGATCATGATATCTTGCTTGTTTTATTGAACATGTGAGTTCTAGGATGAGTTCTTATGCAACTAAGTATGAGTGACCCTTGTGAGATTGATTTTTGGCCATTTTAGGGATGCTTGTTCATATTTGCATATCCCTCATTTTTCTTGTGTGATTAGCTCATTCATGCTTAGTAAAACTTGCTATTGCGGTGTTTATCTATTTTCCAAGACCGTCATGAGATTTGTCCTAGCATTGTCACATTAATTTTGAACTTTATTCTTCTAGTCACATAAATGTTCTATATCCTACCATGAAGATAATCCTTTGTTTGTAGCCCCGTTCTAGCCTAAGCCTTTGTTTGAAACTCCTCAAAAATATTATTCCTAGCCTTATATGACTTGACCCTTATGGGATTGGACTTTAGAAGAGAGGTTTGGATTGTATTTGAAGAGTTGAGATTCTCTTGGGTTTAAGGGCAAAGAATGGTGTTATGAATCATGTGGGTAGTGCATCTTTGTTGTACAAAAATGAAAAAAAAGAAAGAAAAGGAAGAAAGAAAATGTTGGAAATGTAAAGTGGAATAAAGCAAAGAGCTTAAGTGAAGAAAAGGGTCCGACCGAGTTACAAGCAACATCGGGCCCGATGTCAATTGGCACCATATGGAGGGCAATATCGAAATTGCAAAGTTGAAACAAAAGCTCACAGAGGAGTGGGATTTTGTAAAAGGGAGCATCGAAGTAGTTGATCAGATGAACAATTAGGTGGAGATCTAATTTGCTAGCGTTATGGAGAAGACTTGGTATGGGAGTGTCAACTGTATTATGTGTTCGAGTTCTTTGCTGATTCTGATGCCATGGAAGCCTAATTTCGACTCTAGCTCAGAGGTGGTTTGAACCATGGACGTTTGGATCAGAATCCTAGCGTTGCCAACAGAGTACATGCAGTTTGAAGCGATCCAAGTAACTCTAGATTACAATAAAATAGGTGAGCTCATTGTTGGGCCCTAAAATATCGGGCTAAATTATGAGGTAGGACCACGAAGATATGAAGAGATCGGAAGCAATTAAAGACATTATTTATCATTAATGAGGCATTAAATTGCATGAAGGAAATCAAGGATCATAAAAGAGCTGTTGGAACACATTAATTGCAGGGCGAAAATCACGAACGCCTTAAATGCCTAACGCATTGACGATTTAGCACAAGTGGTAACTGATCAAACTAGCCATTGGAAGACATTAATAACAAGGCGAGATTTCCGGGATAGATACTCATAAATGACCAGAAGATGAGCCTATAAAAGGGGAAGAGGAACATCAACAAAGGGACTCTCTCTCTCGCTCTCTCTCCACGACAAAACGATGAATACACAATTGTGCTTCTATTCTTCGATTATTCATTCGAGACCTCAAAAGATATATTTCTTCTCATCTTTTCTCTGGCATACCCTCAATTTCTCTTCAACATTTGAATGGAATCATAGTGAAGTTTATCCTCGTTATTTTATAGTCTTGTCTATTTATTTTAATATCTATCGTTTTATCAATTAACGTGTCTACGACTTACCATTGGTATCCAAAATCATAAGGGAGTAACTCGTAGTAGTACAATTGCAATCTTATTTCACTATTCTGAATTCATATTTCTTTTTCTACTTAGTTACCAGTTCATTGCTATTTCTCTTCGTAAATCCCTTATTATTTGCGAATTAACGTGTTTAAACTGGTTTTTGACTAGAGTTCCCTCATTATAGCAGCTAACGTGTTTATGTGTTAAATCTGCCCAAAACAATTGGCACCCACCGTGGGGCCTTTAGCCAAAATTCCCATCAAACACGTTACCACTACCCCGCTACCAAAATGACTAACGATCAAACTTCCAACACTAGTCCCTCTAGGGGAGATGGAAACCAAGAATTTAACCTCGTCACTCTCAATCAGCCACAAATCATAGCGCCTACTATTCCCACCGATATTCAAACTGACACATCCACCGACCAAACTCTCAAGGCAAATGACCCTAACGCGTTACAAGAACTGGGGGTCGCATCCGACTCGGTTGTCATAGCCAAACTCAGGGCCTCTATACTTGCCTTGTAAAAGGATCTAGAAAAGCAAAAGGACGCACACAACCGATTTACAAAAGTTTATGGAAGACAAATTGAATCTCTAACCCATGAAAGAAATTTTCTTCAATCTCAAGTTCAATCACAGGAATAATTATGTCCAAGTTGACCAAGGGTTTGGGAGCAATGGATCGTGAAGTTGAGCGACAATCGGATCTTGATGAACCTAATCATGTCACATTGATTAACAAAAGACAAGTAACACGTTATCAAGTAATTGGTAACACGCTTAGCGTTGTCTAAGAGGAAGCTGAAGTCGTAGCTCTAAGAGAGAGGTTAAGAGCCCTTGAGGACCGGTTTAATCAGGTTCCCGGGGCACCTCAACCAATAGTCGCGGAATGGCGAGATGGTTATACCGACACCCCCTTCATTCCGGATATTGGGAGAGTTGATATTTCGAGAAAGTATCACGTTCCCTATGTACCAAAGTACGAAGGAATGACTGATCCAGACCAACATGTTACAGATTTCAAACAAGCAATGACCATTAGCATTGTCCCATTCGAAATGAAGGAAGTGGTAATGTGTTGTTTGTTCGGTAACACGTTATATGGACTAGCACTAAATTGGCATTCTAACTTACCACTTGGAAGTATTTCATCATTTGTTATATTGGTTGACAACTTTAGACTCAGGTTTAGAAGTAGTCGATGCACCAAGAAACGTTCAAGCGACTTATATCGTTTGGTGCAAGAATCTGGAGAATCTTTGAAGACGTTTCTAAATAGGTACAATGAGGAACTCGTCGCCATTGAAGAATGCACTGCCGCAACTTCGGTAGAAGCATTTCGAAGAGGGATATCCACATGTAACCCCGAACTTTATGATGAATTAACTAAGTATCCTTGCTCTAACTTTGATGAAGTACATGCTGATGTCCGTGTTTTTAGCCTTGTTTTAGTGTGTTTTTCTAGGTTTTTAGGTCTTGCTTAGTTGTGTTTTGTATGAGTTGTGTGTCTTTTTAGTATAGTTTGCATATTTTGTGAAAAGTGTTGGAACAATCCTTGTTCCATGGTTTCTCTTAGTTTTGATGATAACAAACTTAGTTGGTATAACTTGCTTCTACATGTAAGTGTTTCGGGAAAACAGGTACATAGTCACGAGTGATGGAACATTATGAGGAACGATGGATGGAACAAGTGACAGATTTAGGAAGCGCGTCTCGAAAGGAACGCGACTTTCTATTAATAGCAAGTTACCAGATCTTCTGCGAGTGATCTTCTGCGAAGATACGACAGCTGTAGGCGGTTGCTTGAGAAGATCAAAGGAAGGATAAGATCAAAGCTCACACGATCTTAATTAGGAAATCCAAGATCATTTGGTTTTGGCAAGAATTGGCATGGTTGAGGATCCAAATCACAAACAATACTTTCTCCTATTAGTGTGGGATTTGTTAAGTGGAAAATCTGCGTAATTAGGCAAGAATTACGTATGAGATCAGACTTGACATTTCTTATAAATAGCTAGGTTATAGCTTGGAGAGAGCTTTTCAAGTGTACGAGTGTGTGGCTTTTTCTAGTGAAGAATCCACAAGTGAGTCAATATTATACTTTCTCTTAGGTTTACGTTTAGGGTTGTAGAAGTCTAGTTGGTTGAACTTTGGTTGGTGCCTTAGTTACAAGGGAACTGGACTTGCCTTGTAATTGCTGAAACTTAATAAAAGTATTTTATTGAAAATCCTCTGAGAAGGAGTCTTAGGGGTAGAGGTTTTTCTTTCTACGACTTGTTGGTCGGACATAAAGTTTTCCTCTATAAATTCTGTGTTATTATTTATTTCCGCTGCCCAGGGAACATTTCTAGTTTCCTGACTTGTTACAAACGCGTCACAATCCAACAATTGATGTTAGAGCAGGTTTGCTCTAGATTGTGTGTTAGTGCAGGAATACAAAATGAGTACCAACAACACTCACAACGTCGGGATTGGAAATAACAAGCCTCCACTGCTTGTTGCTAGAGAGTATGAACAGTGGAAGATCCTCTTCGCTACTTGGCTCAAGAGCAATGACTACCAAGCCTTGTCAGTCATTAAGGATGGAGACTATGTCATTCCTGCGGACAAGAAGAACAAAAAGTCTGAGTGGGGTCCAACTGAATGGACAAGAATGGAGAAGAACTACAAGGCACAAATGCTGCTCAATAATGCCTTGGGTGCTGAAGATCTAGTAAGGGTGGTCAACTACAAAACCGCCAAAGATGCATGGGAAACCATTGAGCAAATGCACATTGGCAGTGTAGATCTGAAGGAAAGCCACCAAAAGGAGGACAAGAAGGAGTTCTATAACTTCAAGATGAAAGATGGTGAAACCATTGCCACTTACCAATCTAGGTTTGAGGCTTTGGTGAATCGCATCAATCATCTTGGTATAGAAAAGGACATCAGTCATGCGGAGAAAATCTCTACGATTGTTGATGGTCTTGGTCCCAAGTATGTTGTTACCAGAGGTTTGCTCAAAGAAAATCCAATCACGAAGACTTGCAAACTTCATGAGATCTTTGGAAAGCTGACAGACTATGAGCGCTACGAGAATAACAACAGTGATACCTCAAGCTCTAATAAGGGTATTGCTCTCAAGGTGGAGAAGGCCATTGAAAACATCACTGTTGGAAGGGGAGTTTATACGTTAGAGGACGACCCTGATGTGGCTCTTATAACAAAGACAATGAGGGTATTCTACAAGAGAGGCAAGAAGCAAGGGGCCTTGAAGGAAAAAGAAAAGGTCAACTTCGAGAAGAAGGAGTTCAAGGATGTTACTTGCTTCAACTGTCAAGAAAATGGTCACTATGCTAAAAGTTGTCCCAAAAGGTAACGAGGCTGGGAGCAAGAAGAAAAAGGCCTACATGGGATCTTGACTCAGATGATGAATTTGAATCGAAGATCTACGCCATGACTCTGAAGACTGAAGATGTCAACCAAGAGGTAATTCCTGAACAATTTCTTGCTAGTTTAGAAAATGCTAAACAATCTGATCTTGTCATTCTTGATAAGAAGCTTTTTGAAGATAACTTGAAAATGCAAGATGAAATAGAAGCTATTGATGAGAAATGTCTTAATCTTGAAGAAAAAATTATTAGAGTCAACTATTACTAGTGTTGTTCCTTGTTCTGAGTGTAAAGAATTAAAAGAAGATGATAAGACTCTCACTCAAATCAATAATGAACTTAGAACCAATTTGCTTGTTTTCAAACTCAAAAAGGAAGAACTGGAGTCTGAACTCGACAAAAGAACTCGTGTTGTGTTTAATCTAGCTAAGTTTGGTATTGGCTATGGTAAAGATAAATCTGAATATCCTCCAGATGACCTTAGCTTTGAAGAAAAGATGGAAAGGAAAGCTAGGAAACTTCAATCTTCTAGAGATAAAGTTACTTATCTAGAGGGTCGGGTTAAGATTCTTGAGAGTGGGTTAAATGAAAACTCAGAGTGGTATTCTGGTAAAACGGCACATAAGATATACCTAAAACAGTCTCAAGGGAACCAACATAAAGTTCCTACCAAGGAACGTGCGAAGCAATGAACCCTCTAGAAACCACATCCTAAACGCTATCTTGGCAATATTATAGGGTGTGCTATCACTGTAGTAAGGGAGGTCATGTCCAAAAGGACTGTGAGGTTAGATTAGAAGTGCCTATCAAATAGGTTCAAAAACAGAATATAGGGAACAACAAGAAACAGTGGTCTGGTAAGTAAAATCAAGGGTATGACAAATCTCATCAGAACAAAAAGAAACAAGCTCACCAACCACAAAAGAAGCAAAACTCTAAAACTGATAAAGGGAAAAACCATGTTGATTCCTCAAACATTGCTTCTAGTTCCAAGAGTCCACAAAAAGCTACTTTAGTTCAATCTCAAATTTATCATTCTGTGAGCTCTGCTAACCGACCCGAGAAGGCTAAGCAGGCATAGGTCGTTAAAACGTGATTTCTTTGTTTGCAGGTTGAAGTGAGGGGGAACATTCGTTGCATCCTTGATAGTGGGTGTTCATGTCACATGACAGAGAATGAGAGTATTCTGTCCTCACTTCAGATCAATGCTGGAGGATACATTTCCTTTGGCAACAACAATCAAGGAGAAATCATTGGAACAGGTGAAATCAAGTTAAATGAAAAGACTAGCGTTAAAGACGTGAGCTTGGTGAAGGGTCTTGGTTACAATTTGTTGAGTATTGCTCAGCTTTGTGACCAAGGGAACAATGCGGTGTCATTTACCTCAGATGGTTGTATGATCAAGAACAAAAATTCAAGTCTTCTGATCCTGAAGGTAAAGAGGCACAACAATGTATATTTTGTCGACTCATGTTTCCAACCACAAGAAGAGTTATGCTTTGTCACAGTTTTTTATAAGACAGATCTTTGGCATAGAAGGTTTGGTCACGCAAATCATCGAGGAATTCACAAACTTTATTCATAAAACCTGGTGATAGGACTTCCCAAAGTTCTTGCAGAAAAGGAAAGCTTGTGTGAAGAGTGCGTGAGAGGGAAACAAAGCAAATCATCCTTTCATCCAAAGTTATCGATCAACATTTCTCATTCCCTTGAGATGGTACACATGGATTAGTGTGGTCCTATGTGGGTGAAAAGTCATGGAGGTAGCAAGTATATTTTTATTATTGTTGATGATTTTACTAGATATACATGGACACTCTTTCTAGGTTCAAAAGATGAGACGTTCATGGCATTCAAAAGCTGGATCAAGAAGGTAGAAGCATCAACAAGACAGAAACTGAAGGCTTTCAGATCGGATAACGGAATAGGGTTCAAGAATTCCATGTTTCATAACTTTTGTGATGAACATGGAGTGTCTTAGAACTTTTCTGCGCCAAGGACTCCTCAACAAAATGGCGTAGTAGAAAGAAAGAATGGAACACTGCAAAATATGGCTCGTACTATGATGTTGGCAAGTAACTTGCCTCGGTCCTTTTGAGCTGAGGCAGTCAGTACCGCTTGCTACATCATAAATTGAGCTACCATACGTTCTAATTTTTCTAAAACTCCATATGAACTAATAAGGGGAAGAAAGCCAAATATTTCCCACTTGAAAGTCTTTGGATGCAAGTGCTTTGTTCATAACAACGGAAAAGACGAGCTAAGCAAGTTTGATCCAAGGAGTGACGAAGGCATCTTTCTGGGCTATGCATCCAACATCAAGGCTTACAAGGTATTCAATAAAAGGACAAAGAAGTTTGAACAAGGCATTCATGTTGTCTTTGACGAGTCCAAAAATGGAGGGAACGTGTCAAGGAATGAGGAAGTACTAAAGGTTCTAAATACAGACTCGGATGATGAAATCGATCCAAATTCAAGTACGCAAGCTCCAAACGAAGAAGTCACTCCTCCTAGTTCAGACGTGGATGGAGATGACACAGGAGGTACCTCGAATCCTGAAGATGATACTCCACAAAATGAAGAAAAAGTGGAAGGAACATCTCCTAGAACGACTGATCAATAGGAACAAGAGGAGTCAAACATAGATCCCACTTAGATTGAAGTCAAAAACAATCATCAAAAGAGGGATCATCCTGTTGACAACATCATCACTTCATAAAAAAAGCTGTGCTTACTCGTTCCTTAAGAAGTTTTGTGCTTTCAATGCGTTTATCTCTCTTGCAGAGCCGAATAATGTAAAGAAGCATTAAAAGATCCTGACTGGATAGTTGCTATGCAAGAGGAACTACACCAGTTTGAGAGAAACAAAGTATGGAGATTAGTTCCCAAGCCAAAGCACAAGATGGTTATAGGAACAAAGTGGGTATTTCAGAACAAACTTGATGACACTAGAGCTGTCACAAGGAACAAGGCGAGGCTTGTAGAAAAAGGGTACAATCAACAAGAAGGGATCGACTACGATGAAATGTACGCTCCTGTTGCAAGAATAGAAGCCATCCGTCTTCTAATTGCCTATGCTGCTCACAAAGGATTTAAACTCTATCAAATGGATGTGAAGACAACATTTCTGAATGCATACCTACAAGAGGAGGTTTATGTGTTGTAGCCTCCAGGGTTCGAAGATGTTGATTACCCTAACCATGTCTGCGTGTTGGATAAGGCTCTCAATGGTCTTAAACAAGCGCCTCGTGCTTGGTATGATAGATATGACCAGTTTCTATTGTCAAATAGGTATAGACGTGGTGTGATCGACAAAACGTTGTTCCTAAGGGAACAAGACGGTGATGTTTTAGTAGTTCAAGTATATGTTGATGATATTATATTTGGTTCTACTAATCCTAAACTTGTAGAAAGCTTCAAGAATCTCATGAGCAGTGAGTTTGAGATGAGCATGATCGGTGAACTCACTTTCTTTCTTGGTCTACAAGTGGTACAAAGTGATGAGGGAATGAAGGTACATCAACAAAAGTACATCAAGGAGCTATTGAAGAAGTATGGTATGGATTCTACGAAACCTTTTGATACTCATATTTCTCCTAATACTCGTCTTGATGCTGATCTTAATGGTGTTGATGTTGATCAAACGATGTACCGAGGCATGATTGGTTCACTACTATACCTATCGGCCAAATATTATTTTTAGTGTGTGTCTTTGTGCTAGATTCCAGGCTAATCCTAAGGAAACATATCTGAAAGAAGTGGAGGGAATTCTATGCTACTTGAGAGAGAACGATGGGTTGTGTCTATGGTATCCAAGACATAACTCGTTCAATCTTGTTGGATTCTCGAATGCAGATTTTGCAGGTCACTTGGTAGATAGGAAGAGCACATCAGGCATGGCCTAATTTCTTGGTCCTTGCTTGGTGTGTTGGTGATCGAAGAAGCAAAATTCGATTGCTCTTTCCACGGTTGAAGCTGAGTATGTCGCAGCAGAGCCGCCTGTTGTTCCCATGTTTTATGGTTAAAATAACAACTGGTGGATTTTGGTATGTCTCTTGAAACTATACCTTTCTTGTGTGACAATACAAGTGCAATCAATATCTCCAAGAATCTTGTTCATCATTCTAGAACATCATATAGATATTCAACATCATTTCTTACGAGATAATATTGAAAAAGGTATTATCAAGATGGATCATTGTAGGACTGAAAATAGGTTGGTAGATATTTTCACCAAGGCTTTGGACAGAAAACCCTCTCAGCATCTGAGGATGTTGCTAGGAATGATTTCCTTGGAGTAAACAAGTCCCGGTCCTCTATTCCCTCAGTGCCTAGCTAAAGAGGTAACTTCTCAGGGAACTACGTATGATTTGACATGTTTTCTAATGGCTTATATCTTTCCTCTATGCATGATGTAATATAAATTAGAAATTGTTAAGTGTTGCATGCTAAAAGGAACTAAAACTGAAATGATTACATCCAAGACTTTCTTTTAGCCCAAAATAACCAACTTGATCTATTCTATCCCTCACTTCAAGCCGAAATGATGGTTGGTTATAAGATGTCCTTTAGCCCGGTCCAAACAAACGTTTCCTATGAACCCCCTTGATTACCTTTAAACGCGGAATAATTGTTTGGATGTCAAAAATATCCCAAGCCCACAAAAGTTTGAATGGAACATCCCTTGTCCCTTATCTGTTCAAACAAGCCTTTTTATCCACTCATGGTAACGAGGAATGGAACTAGTGGTTTAGAGATTGTAATTTTTGAAGTAACATCTTTGATTTAAATTGAAGATTTTTCTAGAAAGGAACAATCGTCAATCAGCTCAGAGAGGAAACAGTGTAATAGCCATTGTGACTGCTAATTTAAAAAATCCAGCCGTTGCACAGTTCTTTTGCAGGGAACGATAGGACGGTTGGCGCAGTCTCATTTTCATGGCAATGTAAAAATCATAATAATGGGAAGTATTCGCCGTTGAGATATGGATAGAAGATCTTGGGAAGATTGCAACCTTAATCTACAAGGAAAGAGGTGTGCTTTATATATCCTTCTCTCTCGGTCATTATTTTTCACCGCACCTCTCTTTTTACCATCGAAAACCCTAATCTTCTTCAAGCTTCGATCTTTCCTCTCTCTCTCTCTTCAATGGCGTCTTCTTTGAACACCCTTGTCCTAAACATCGAAGGCCTCGATGATTCTGAACTCGAGGTTCTTCAAGCCAAACTCGATGCTCTCAAAAGGGCCAAACTTTCCTCACCCTCACCCGCTTCTAAGCTTAAATCCCAATTTCATGCTGTTGCTGACCTTGGAGCCAAGGCTGTTGATGGTGCTCCAAGTGAAAAGGAAGCATTGCCCGAGGAGTTTGAAAAGGATCCCTCCATGATCCCCGTGGAAAACCCCTCTAAAAAACCTGCTGAAATAGAGGAAGGAAAAGAAGGGTTGGGTGACAACAAGAAAGAAGAGGTAAACTCGCCTTCCAAGGAATCTGCTGAAGAACCAGAAATGGCGAAAGCTTTATAGGTGCACTTGCGTCCTGGATGGGTCAAACCAACCAGCAGAGGCTAGACCAAGGCTAAGAAGCGAGTTCCTCCCCATCCGACTCAGATTCTTCACGTCTCTGATTCGGAAAGGACTCCTTCCCCCACCCCCAAGAAGGCGAAGACGACTCCCTCCGGCAAGAAATATAGCCTTCAATCCACCGCCATCACTTCAAAGAAAACGACGATCAAAGAGTCTGCTGAGGAAGAAGATTCAGAAGAAATCGAGGAAGAGACTGGGTCTAAACCTGAGGAGGGGGGTCAGAGGAAAAGGTGGAGTCTAGTGGTGAGGATGAAGATGAAGAGGAGGAGGAAATTGAGGAGGAGGTTGAAAAAGACCTCAAGTCTGCCAAGGCAAAGGGAAAGTTGCCAATGGAACCAGAAGGCACTTCTAAGAAGGGTGCAAAGAACATCGTCGCTCCTCTGGTGATCGACCAGGATTTTCCGAAAGAGAATGGCTTGGAGGAGTTTTGGGAACTTCTCAAGTTCCAAGGATGGGAAAGGATTTGCACTTCAAAGGTCAAGGTAGATGTGTTTGTCCTTGCTTATTTCTTTTCAAACTATCAATTGGTTGATCTCGTCACTGGTCCCTTGGGTTTCTCTACCATTGGGAGCTCTGAAATCTCTTTCTCTCTGGGGTCTGTTGCAATGGTTCTGAAGGTACCTAGTGAAGGATATGGGGAGTTGCATACGTCGAGCAATTGGCCAAAGAACAAGAATCAACTCATCAAGCGTGTTATGAGGAAGGCATCTGGTGTTGGTCCTTACTCCACTGGCGATCTTGGTTACATTGCACGTATTGCACATCAGTTTTTGATCAAGGTTGTGGTTCCTAGGCTGGAAAAGAGGAACAATCTCACCATCAACGACATGATTCTGCTAGATAAGTTCCTTCGAAGAGAAAAGATCAGTCTTCCTGAGATCATGATGCGACACATGGCCAAGATCACAGGGAAGAATCATGGTTTTGCCTTACCCTCAGTTTGTAAAGGCAATTTTAAGGAAAAGAATGTGTATGTTCCTTCACGAGAGGAGTCCTTTTGATTACCCCTAGATATGCACAATATCTCGAGGATGAATTACTAGGCTGATTCAAAGGGAACAGCTGCAAAGAAGACTACTCAGATGGACGTTGGGAGTTGTTCATTCAATGGAAGTGTTAATGCCAAGATGTTTCTCGAGCTTCAAAAGATATCCTCTCAGTTAAGTACCATCATTGGTTACTTGGCTAAGAGAGACACTGACACTGCTGCTACTGATTCCACCTCCTCCGAATCATGATGTGGATCCTTTTCTTGTTCCCTAGCCTATCTACCCCCCACTTAAAATTTTAATCTGTTTCTCTTGGATGTTAAGACTTTTATGTTTTTTGTTTTTCTAGATGTGATTTCCGCGACAATTATCTATGAATATTAGCTATCTTTTGCTTATGAATGGTTTGAGTTTTAATTAAATTTGTTCATTTGCTCTACGTTTTGATGATTTGAGTTTCAATTAATATTAACTGGATGTGTTAGTCTTTTGATGATGTCATAACGGGGAAGTTAAGAAAAATGCAGAGATGTGTTCTATCCAGGAAATACAGAGGGAACTTTGGCCAAGGGGGAATATGTTTTTACCTCTGATAAGTAGGAACAACTGCGCATCTGTTAAGGGGGAACCACAGGAAATTTTTATTTTCAATATCTATATTCTTATTGGTTTCTAGATGTTCATTTTTCTATAGGTTTGTCATCATCAAAAAGTGGGAAATTGTTGGAACAATCATTGTTCCATGGTTTCTCTTAGTTTTGATGATAACAAACTTAGTTGGTATAACTTGCTTCTACATGTAAGTGTTTCATGAAAACAGGTACATAGTCATGAGTGATGGAACATTGTGAGGAACGATGGAGGGAACTAGTGAGTGATTTAGGTAGCGCGTCTCGAAAGGAACATGATGATCTATTAAAAGCAAGTTACCAAATCTTCTGCGAAGATACGACAGCTGTAGACGGTTGCTTGGGAAGATCAAAAGAAGGATAAGATCAAAGCTCACACGATCTTATCTAGGAAATCTGAGATCATTCGGTTTTGGCAAGAATCAACATGGTTGAGGATCCAAATCACAAACAATACTTTCTCCTATTAGTGTGGGATTTGTTAAGTAGAAAATCTGCATAATTAGGCAAGAATTACGTATGAGATCAGACTTGACATTTCTTATAAATAGCTAGGTTATAGCTAGGGTTTAAGTGTGGTTGTTTACGGCGAACTTGGAGAGAGAGAGCTTTTCAAGTGTACAAGTGTGTGGCTTTTTCCGGTGAAGAATCCACAAGTAAGTAAGTTTGTGGTTTACTTTCTCTTAGGTTTACATTTAGGGTTGTAGAAGTCTAGTTGGTTGAACTTTGGTTGATGCCTTAGTTACCATGGAACTTGACTTGCCTTGTAATCGTTGAAACTTAATAAAAGTATTCTATTGAAAATCCTCTTAGAAGGAGTCTAAGGGGTAGATGTTTTTCTTTCTACGACTTGTTTGTCGGACATAAAGTTTTCCTTTATAAATTATGCGTTCTTATTATTTATTTTCGCTGCCCAGGGAACATTGCTAGTTCCCTGACTTGTTACTAACGCGTCACGATCCAATAAAAAGTATGGAAACTACGCTAGTTTTGTGTTTTTGTGTAGGCTTTGAAGTAGATTTGGACCCATTCGAGGACATTGAAGGAGAGAAGCAAGATAAGAGGAGGAAGAGAAAAAGGCCATGGAAGAAATCCCAAGAAGTCCAAGTGAAGTGTGAAGAATAAAATAAGAGAACAAGCTATCCAAGCTCATTATCGACCCTCCTTGGGTCGGTATCGAGGATTTCAACAGTAATTTCCAGAGTCCTACCGACCCTGACGGGGTCAATACCGAGGTCCCCGTGTTGGTAGTACGTGACCGACTTAGTGCAATTAATGATATTATTCTGAGATCTTTTATGTTTAGAATTTTTTATCTTTAAGGAAACTTTTAAGATAGATGTTTTAGTATAAATACCCTTATTTAGATAGTTTTGGAGGCTCTCTCTCCCTAGTTTTATTTCTATGCAAGATTTAGAAGATTGAAAGACAAGGTTGTTGCTTGGAGCACAAGGAAGAGGATTGTTGGAGATTTTCTTGTGTTCTAAGTTTGTGTTGAGAACGAGTTTGTGGTTGAATTCAAGTAAGCTTTTAGTTTAATTCAAGTATATTTTCTTTCAATCTTTTTGTTTGTTCTTTCTCCACCATGAGTGAGCAATCTTTTATTCTAGGGTTGGGGTTAGAAACCCAACATGTTTGTACATGAATGATGATGTGATTAAATGAATTGAATGCCTTTTATCTATTTTTCTACTTGTTTGTGTTAAAGCTTTGATGAAAGTTGAAGTAGTTCATGGTTATGACTTGATTGAAAGAGAAAGTTGTAAACTTGAATAGAGATAAAAGTTTCAAACGAAAGTTGATAACTTTAGATCAAAACAAGTAGATAAAGTGAATTGATTTATGAAAATTAATTGATTTGCTTGTTTATTCAACGAAAGTTGGTTGCTTATGTTTAAAGGCATGATTTTTATGATTCATATTGTCTAGATTGCATGACTATGTTATGGTAAGACCCTAAGCCTAGATTTTTCTCTCGCTTGTGAGTCGACCTTAAAACCCAAATACCTCGTTACCGAGCTCATACAGGTCGGTACCGAGATGCATATCTCTTGTTTGTTTCGTTGTTTACGTAGTTTTTCGTCTTTTTTTGCACCTCGTTATCGACCCTGAAAAGGTCGGTATCGACCCCTTTCAGTGTGTTTGTTTGCTTTGTTTTGCTTCTGTTTGCTATTCCTTTTTCATTTTAGATAGAAATTAAACACAAACTTCACTTCTCGTAGACGAACCTGACTTTGCTATACACAGCGGGGTCTTGATTAGAAATTTATTTGTTGTCAAGAAACCCTCTCAACACAAGCAAAGGCGTTAGCACACATTCGACTAAAAGAAGATGACCTCTTTGTCGCTGACACAAGGGAAGTACTATGATCTTATCAGAGGCATGGGAAGTGTGAGTCAAGGTACCGTCCATACCCTTGAAAAAGAACATGTCATTCGAATAAATAGAAGAGTTCGGGAACGCGTTACAAAGGTGGTTTTCATCATTGCACTCATAAGGGAATAAAATGAAAACAAGTTATCAATCTACTGTTTAAGCAAAACTTTACTTCATGCTGGAACTAGGTATTCTTCCATCAAAAAATCGGTATGTGCACTAGTTATGAATTCTATCATGTTACATCTTTACTTTAAAAGTCAATCCATAAAGTGAGCACTAACTTTTTTATGAAGAGTACAATGTCAATACCAAAATTATCAGGACGCCTTACAAAATAATTTTATGGTCGACTTCATTCCTATCCAACCTGATGACACCTTACAAGAAACAATGCAAGTAGACAACAAATTACAATCAGGAAGGCGGTAACTACATACCATTGGCACATCAAATCAAGGAGGCGTTGTACATGGGGTGGCATTAAGCTCACCACTGGGGGTGGCCCAAGTCGTGCGACGTACTTTTAAACGAAACAACAAAAGTGGAACACGAGTCACTTATTTTCAGCAAAGTCAAGATGTAACACACAAAGATTCATCGCTTCTAAAATGTTATAAGCTAGCAACATAATCTTCAGGTCAAAGGTACTTTGCCATTCCTTTTTACATATGTCATTACATTCTTTACGTACTACACATCGGCCTTTGTCGCCAACACTTACATTTGATAGCTTGCATATAGGTGTAGTTTAGATGCATGTTTTATGTTGATTTTGCATATGTTTAGATTAGTTTTAGCTTAAGTTGTAGGATTTAACATTTTCTGGTAGATTGCGCTTGTTTGCTCGGTTTTGCAGGATTTTAGGTATTGGAGCAAGACGAGACGTGATCCAAGATGGCTATGTTAGTGAAATGGAATGCTTGGACAAGGATTGAAGAAGTGCAAGAGGAGATTTCAAGAACCAAAGTCCAAAGGAACGAAGCAAAGGAACAACACGCCTCAAAACAAGGTGGCGGGGGCTGGAGAACAAGGTGTCGTGGCCGCGGCACATTAGAGAGTAGACCGCGCCTTGCTGTTTTACGCGGAGATGGTTGGGCCGACTCTTGGGCTGAAGTTTTGGGCTTAGTTCTATGTATTTCCGACGAGTTCTATTTGTGTGGGGGTTGAATATTTTGTTTGTTGGGATATCTTTAGTATTTAAACCTTGTTTTTAGAGAGGTTTTTCTCAAGAGATCTTTAAACCTAATTTGTAAGTTTGCTTTCAATTTAATTATGCATTGCTAAATTCTTTGTGTTTGACTAGTTATTGAAATCATAGATTGCATAATATTGTGAGGTTTGATTGATTCTCATCAACTTGAATAGGTTTTATTCCTTGTGCTTAATTGAATCAAAATTTATCGAAGGTTTTGTTAGATTGGCCACCTAATAGAATTTCTAGGTTAATTTACAACTAATTTTATTAAGTCCCGTTTAGGGTGTATTAGATAAAGTAGCAACTATAATTGTTTAGACCCGTTCGGGCTATTCAATTGTAGAAGGGAATAAACAGCAGATAACTTGATTAGCTGTTTGTGTCGAGTATTTTTTTCTATTGATACTTTGAACTTAAAGTTGTCGTTTCATTAAATCTAGACGTTGTTTTAGGTTGTTAGATGATTAGGGTTGTTCAGACTGTTAGTTCTTTCAACTAAATATGAAGTTTTGGATAATAATCCACGATAGATTATTTAAGAGAATTGAGAATCAAGATAACCAATGATCAATAAGCATATCTATGATGGATTTAACTAGTTGAACATGCTTTTCTCATATTTGTTAAACACAATCATATTTGCATTCATAGTTAATTTTAATTTGCATCCTAGATTAGATAATCCTTCACTAAACCCCCCTTTTGGTTACTGGACATTCAAGTAATAACACACATACACGAGTCTTTGTGGGATGAAACCTTACTTACCGCTCTACTGAGTCTGGTAAAGTTAAGGTTTCTTTGATCGGTATAACGACCATTGAAAATACCTCATCAAATTTGGCGTCGTTGCTGGGGACTCGTGGCTATTTGTGTTTTTACTTTTGTGCTATTCTTTGTGTTGTGACCCTATCTTACGGTTCATAACACCCATGCTACTAATTCATGGCTTTGTTTGAATGTAGACAGTTGCAGGATGAACACTTCCATGACTATTTTTCAAGATTTCAAAACCATGTGTTTAAACTTGGTGCTTGGGGATTACAATATAGTGATAGAGAGGTGAACATGGGAGTTGTCCATGGTATGAATCTTGAGACAAGGGGATTGGCAGATTACATGAGCAATGAGAGGCTTTTGTTTATGGGACCTGGGGAATGCTGGGATTTCTTATGTTTCATGAGCCATCAAAGCTTTTCAGTCGAGTCATCTTCCCAACCACCCCAACCGGTTGATAAGTCTCTTGAGGATATAATCAGTGAGCTCTCCAATGGAGCGGATACTTTAACCAGGGAGCACTGTGAGTCTTGTTCTTCATATTTTCATTCCACGATATCATGCCCTTTTGAGTTGTGTGAAAGGAGTGGTGGAATTACGTTGGAGTTAAACGATCATGAGTCAGACACTCAAATTCAAGTTGAGGAGCAATGTACTACACTTTATCTGAGTTATGAAGATGAATTTGATGCCCAACATGAATTCACACCTATAAGGCAAGTTGAGCAGATCATCACAAAGCCAAGGGAAGTTTGTGTAGGCATAAATATTCTTATAGAACCTAGGGAGCCTGAGTCATTTTCACCCATGTGGAGTAAATTGCTTGAGGGTTTTGTGGTTTTGGAAGAAGACTCGTTTGTTGACAATGATGACTTCTTTGTTGATGAAGTAGACAATCGTGAGGGAGAAAATCAACATGAAACATCTATGAAGGCTCTCGATGTCATGGTGCATCCTTTGTTAGGGCTTGACATCCCTTGCTTCAGTTTCCCCACCTTCTCACATCAGGAGCTTATGGAGTTTCAAGATGAGGAACCAAGTCTACAACACAAGGTGAAAGATGAAAAATATATGAAGTTCATCTTGGATAAAAGTGGTATTGCTGACAAGTGCTTTGATTCATACTGTAAGTATTTTCTAAGGCCACCACTTGTGCTGAATTTATTTGAGCAAATGCCATATCATGCCAACTGGGCACACATGTTTGATAAGTTAAAACAGTCTTTGAAAGTTATATTATGTGTCTTTAATTTATCATGGTATTACTTATGTTTTTATGAGATGTGTGCACAGGGATTTGATAGGTTATTGAGGGCATTGACAATATCTAATCTTGTCAAATCATGCTAAGAGTCAAGCTAATTACGTTAAACAAGCGCTTATTGGGAGGCAACCCAATGTTTAGAGTAGATTTTCATTTTCAGTTAATTTTTTTAGGTAGTTTTTTTGTGTGTTTTAAGATACTAGGTTCAAATATCAATCCCCGAAGAACACAAAGAGGCGCGACCGCGCCTGATTCGGAACCACACCGCGTTAACCCAATAGAATTCGAGGCGCGGGCGAAAGACACACCTGGCGCGACCGCGGCAGTCTGGGCCCCAGCCCGCGGCACGACGATTTTCACGCGACATAAAGAGGAGCGGCCGAGTCAATTCACACGCACACCCATATCACTTCATCTCCTTCCTCACGCCCCTCTCTCACCCAAAACTCCATTAAAGGCTTCTCAAGCTCGGATTTCTTCATCAAATTAACCTAAACTTCATCAAACATCAAAGATTCAAGTAAGTTTTTGCTTTCTTAACTTCAAATCTCTCATATTTAAGCATAAATTAGAAAATTATGCATGCTCTAGGTTTTCTAGAAAAGTTTAGATCTAGGCAAATTTAGTTCGATTTTTGCTTAATCCCATCACAAAAGATTGTTCTTTGCTTGATTGTAGGCTAGATTTGTGCTTATTATGCTATTTTGTGAAGATTTGAGATTAACCCTAGAATTTTTGATTAAATTTGATTAAAACCTTCTAGGTAGTGGGGAAGAGAGTGGTTGAGAGCTTATTTCTGAAATATTGTTGTGGTTGTCCTTGTCGGGACAACAAGAATTGCTTTTGTGTGGTATTTGGTGGTGTTTGTGCAGGAATTTGACAAAGTTTAGGTTCCATGGGTCCTAAGAGAGCTAGTCAAGGTACTTCTACCTCCCATGCTGGTGCTTCTAGAGCATGGGGTGCTACCGGTTCACGAGCGGGACGCTCTACTTCAAGGAAACGGGCTCTAGAGGCGCCTTTACCACTACCCATTGTGGGAGAGGCTACCCCTGAGAAGTATGGGTTCATTTTGAATGAGAGTTGGAGCTGGACTCGGTTCTAAAATCTTACAGAGAGGGTATGGAAACCCACCCGCTTTATTGATTGGGATTTTATGGAGGAGTTGGGGATTCAAGGACAGTTGAACGAGGTTGCTCGAGCCTTGGGATTTAAGGAGTTTATCCAGTTGAAAGAGGCCACTTACAAAGGCCTCACTTTGGAGTTTCTGAGTACTCTGAAGTGTGATATTATTGAAGGCGCCTCTAGAGCTGGTTTGATGATGTCTCAGTTGTCCCAAGTGGCCCGAGTTCTAGGTACTTCTATTGCTATTGGCGGGATTGTTACAAGATTTGCCCACCATTTTAACATTGATCTGAGGGGATTTCAACCTGATTTTCAGCCTTCACCCATGATCTTCAAGATGTTTCATAGCATCAATGTATGTTACAGAGTTAGAGGGACATATTATTGGGTGTTAGGAGATTTAGGTCGTGTCATGAGGATGCCTAATGAGGAGAGGACTAAGATAAAAATTGGGAGGCAGAAATGGAAAACTTGGATGATCGAGGTACTAGATAGTGACTTGCCTGTGCAGTAGGTCAGACGTTAGGATACAGGGGCCAATCAGCCTAGAGTTCCAGCTTACCATGCATAGTATGAGGTGTTAGATGAGGAGGATGTTGAAGTTGACGATGAGGATTATGAGATGGAGGTAGATGTTGATGATGATGATGATGAGAGTGAGGAAGAGGAGCCATCTTCAGCCCAGTTTGAGCAGTTGTCTAGGATGATGCACTAGATGCAAGTGAACCAGACGTAGGGGTTCAAGGGTTTACATGATTATGTGGATAAGAGGTTCTCCACTTTTCAGACTCATCATGATCAGCAGTTTTCTGCTTTTCAGGCTCAGCTAGGGGCATTCCAGGCCCGTCATGATGAGCAGTTTAGGCTGCTAAATGCTAAATTAGATGGATGGAGTTCGACTGGATATCCACCACATCAGTACTACCCTCGCTACAGTTTCCAACTCCTCCCTATCCTTAGTTTCCAGCTTACATGCCACCTCCTACCGAGTATCCACTGTAACACCCCGTCTTTACACCGGGCGCTACTATATAGTAGACCTCACTAGGTACTACCTATGCTAGTTTGACAACGAGTTCACTTGGATCTTGCAACTCGAGCACAACGAGAAAACATGAATAAAACATCCAACCGATATTTATAAAACCCAAGTATAGAAAACATGTATGAAACCCAAAACCACATAATTTACAACACTTCCTAGAAACATTTCATTAACATACCACTACCCTTTCTTTATCAAAACAACTCATTATTCAAAAGATACCAAAAAGTATACCACCATTTCTCCCAACCGAACCCAACCTAATGACACGGCCTTCAATGACCTGTTCCATCATCCAGCTGAGGTTCCATCATGGGTCCCTTGTCTTTACCTGAAACTAAAAGAAAACAAATCCCCGAAGGGTCAGCTACCTTTCTAATACAAGCTAGAATCCATACGGTACTAGTAAGACGTTTAAAAATCAATCAAGTGTCTAACATATACACAAGCAAGGTTCGCATGATTACAACACATATCAGTTCTAAATTCATACTTCACTTCCCATAGATCATAAACATAGATCATAAACACAAACCACATATCAAACTTCCATACACATTCATACATACAAGTCCAAGCAGAACAATACAATCCTTCTCTCACCGTTCCATTCCATGGCACCTATCAACCCTACGCCCTAGGTGCCGAGGCGCGACCTCCCACCCTGCACAATTCCATCCTCCTAACCCCGGGTCAAGCCTCCTCGGGAGCACTTGCCCAAAACACAGATAAATTTTCTTTTTGAAGGGGAACGATTCTCTGTCACATAACCATACGTAGCCGTCACTTCAACCTAGAGGACTACGCACATGGCCATGCCGAGAACGGTACCAACATAGAGAAAATATTCGAAAACCTCACATTCGATGAAAGTCCAATGAAATCCTTTTCACACATATCATGCACAAGTAACCTTTTTCATAAAACAATCACTTAGGGACTAGTTCCCCAAAACCAATCCTACAAGTACCACATGAAGTCTAACAAGTATTGAACAACAACTGAGCAAGTCGTAAACGACTTACCTTGAGGACGAATTTCCAATGCCAAGAAACCACTAATTATCATACAATGCGAAACCCCGTCTAAGACAGATAGCTTGTCTTTGCCCTTCGTTTCTGATCACAACCTAGGACTCACGCTCCTATATGCATATATAAACCCCCAATGAATAATAATAGCCTTTTAACTCTTACAAACTCTAACCCTAAAATCAACGAAAAGCCAGGATGTTTTATAACTTCTTGTGTATAATTCCAAATCCTTTAAAACTTGACATGAATATACTAAATATCTAAAAGAACATATTTCTAGTTCAAACCTTTCTGAAAAACTGGATCAAAGGTCTCCGTAATATCATTACAAAGAAAAACCCTAAAATTACTCTGAAATCTTTTACCGATTATAAATCCGATATCAAAAATACCCTCTGAGAACTATAAATCGACTGATTGGAAGAACCACACAACTTATTAATGGAGGGCTTGCGACCTCTCTTTTCGTACCGCTAAGGTGTGCTACCAGAAATTTTTAAATCCAATCAATTGTAAAGCCAGATCTGGAAAAATTAGTAAAATATAAACAAACTATTAACTAATTAAAACTTACCAAATAACGCCTGAACTCCAAAATCTGACCCGACGAACGGATCAAACACCAGGCTAATACCCTCCTCCCCCCTCTCTCTCTCTCTCTCTCTCTCTCTCTCTCTTCCTTCCTACCTCTCGGCCTTCTGCTGGTGAAATTGTACAAAGACATGTACAAATGTATATATAATTTAGAGAAGTCGGTTAAAGCTTATACACAATTGCACTTTTTACCCTCAAATCTTCTTTACTATAAACTTTACCCTAAAATAATTATTAATTACTTTTAAGTTAAAAACCTTTTTTTTAAATATAATTTTCTAAAATTCAAAATAAAATATTAAAATATTCCCGAATATTACATTCTACCCTCCTTAAAGAAAGTTTTGTCCCGAAACTTCCCGAGGTATACAAAATGAACTCATTACGTTGCTTAGTTTTTCACACAAGTCAACAACACGTAATTCACAAAATCAGAATACTACAAGCAACCATCAAACAAGTCAAGCACACAAAGTCAAGTAAAACAAAACACACAAATAGTTACAACTACCCGTAACTATAATCCCTCAAATACCCTTAACTTCTATTCTCAAATGCCTCAACTAAAACCGGATACAACTCTGGATAGCTCTCACTTATTCTCGTCTCAGTCTCCCAAGTTGCCTCCTCAATTCCTCGTCGGGACCACTGAATCAACATGAGCTGTATCTCTTTATTTCGCAGCTTTTTCAACCGTCTACCTAGGATTGCTATTGGACGTTCTTGGAAAGTATGATCTAGCTCAATCTCTAACTCTTCATAGTTGAGCCTATGACTAGGATCAGGCACATACTGCCTCAACTGCGACACATGAAAAACAGAATGAACTCCTTCTAATGTTGGTGGTAGTGCCAACTTGTAGGCTACCTCGCCTACCCTCTCGAGAATTTCAAATGGCCCGATGTATCGAGGACTCAACTTTCCTTTCACTCCAAATCTTCTAACCCCACGAGTCGGCGATACTCTCACCCAAACATGTGCTCCTACCTCGAATTCCAATGGTCGTCGCCTCCTATCTGCATAAGATTTCTGACGACTCTGTGCTGTCAACATATGTTCTCGAATCAAAGCCACCTTTTCAACTGTTTCCTGAATCATCTGAGGCATTCCCTCTACAACATCTGATGGATCATCCCAACATAGAGGTGTCCTACATCTCCTCCCATATAAAGCCTCATATGGTGCCATCTGAATCGAAGAGTGCCAACTATTATTATATGCAAACTCAACTAATTCCAAATGATCAGACCAGTTTCCTCCCCAATCCAGTACACATGATCTCAGCATATCTTCTAGTGTTTGAATTCTCCTCTCAGATTGGCCATCTGATCGCGGGTGGTAAGCAGTCGTGAAATGTAGCCTGGTGCCTAAAGCTTTATGCACTTTTTGCCAAAAATTGGAGGTAAACCGCCCATCACGATCAGAAATAATCGTTTTGGGCACTCCATGTAATCTCACTATTTGTTTTATGAACACCTCTACTAGTTGACTCACTAGCCAAGTCTCTCTAATGGGTAGAAAACGAGCAGTCTTGGTCAGTCTGTCCACGACAACCCATATTGTATCATGTCCTCTACTAATCCGCAGTCCGGTAACAAAATCCATGGAAATGTCTTCCCACTTCCATTCTGGAACTGGAAGTGGTTCGAGCATTCCACCTGGTCTTTGGTGCTCTATTTTTACTTGCTGGCACACTTGACACTTTGCTACAAATTTCGCTACATTAGGCTTCATTCCATCCCACCAGTAATATTGCTTCAAGTCCTTGTACATCTTACTAGCTCCCGGGTGCATTGAATAAGGAGTAGCGTGAGCCTCTTGTAATATCTTTTGTCTCAACTCCTCATCTCGAGGTACACATATTCGACCATTCAATCTCAAAGTACCATCAACATGTTCTTCAAAAGCAGATGCCTCTCCACGGCTCACTTTCTGCCTCAACTCTTGAATCATCAAACAAGTCTCCTGCTTAAGTCGTATTTCCTCAATTAAGGTTGGCTGACAATCCATACGGCCTAGTCTACCTTGATAGCGCTGAATCTGTACCTCAATCTCATACCTTATCTGTTCTCTTTGTAACTCTGGTTGGGCAGTCAAGTGACACAACATATGCTCTTGCGGCGTTTTTCTGCTAAGAGCATCAGCAACAACATTCGCCTTTCCGGGATGATACAAGATCTCTAAATCATAATCTTTCAGTAATTCAAGCCCATCTCCGTTGTCTCATGTTCAATTCTCTCTGAGTAAAAATGTACTTAAGGCTCTTATGGTCTGTCATCACTTTACATGTACTTCCATACAAGTAATGACGCCATATCTTTAGAGCATGAATCACTGCTGCCAACTCTAGATCATGGGTTGGATAATTCAACTCGTTTGGTTTCAACTGCCTGGAAGCATATGCAATCACTGTAAATCATTGTAAATCACAAAGCCTTCATTCCCTTGAGGAAAAGCAAGTATTGGAGCTGAAGTCAACTTCTCCTTCAACTCATCAAAGCTCCTTTGACAAGCATCATTCCAGTCAAAATGAGTGGTCTTTTTCAGCAAGTTGGTAAGTGGTTGGGATATTCGTGAAAACCCGTCGACAAACCTCATGTAGTACCCTGCCAATCCTAAGAAACTCCGTACCTCTTTCACATTCTTCGGGGGTTCCCAAGCCTTCACAACTTCAATCTTTAAGGGGTCTACCATGACTCCCTTAGCGGATACAACATGACCTAGAAAAGTAACTTCTGGTAGCCAGAACTCACATTTGGACAGTTTAGCAAATAGTCGGTGGTTCCTTAACACTTCTAAAACTAATCTAAGATGCTTTGCATGCTCCTCGGTGCTTTGAGAATAAATCAATATATCATCAATAAAGACAACCACAAATTTATCCAAATAGTCTATAAACACCCGGTTCATTAATTCCATGAACACCGCAGGTGCATTAGTCAATCCGAACGGCATTACTACAAACTCATAGTGCCCGTATCTTGTTCGGAAAGCCGTTTTGGGAATATCCCCTTCCCGAATCCTCAATTGATGATAGCCCGATCTAAGGTCCACCTTTGAGAACATAATAGCCCCTTGCAATTGGTCTAACAAGTCATCAATACGAGGCAAAGGGTACTTATTCTTAATAGTAACTCGGTTTAGCTCCCGGTAATCAATGCATAAACGTAAGGAACCATCCTTCTTTCTTACAAACAATACTGGAGCTCCCCATGGTGATGCACTTGGACGTATATATCCCTTCCCTAGTAACTCCTCCAACTGTGCCTTCAGCTCTTGCATCTCCATTGGAGCCATACGGTACGGGGCTTTTGAAATTGGTCTGGTTCCTGGATCTAATTCAATATTAAAATCCACCTCTCGTCGAGGAGGCAGCCTTGGAAGTTCATCTGGAAAAACGTCTTCAAACTCACAGACTACTGGTATATCTTGAATACACGGTCCTTTCTTATCTCCTTCTAGAACATAACACCAATAACCCACACACCCATCATTAAGCAACTTAGCGGCTTTCACCATACTGATCACTGACCCTGGACCCTCCTGCTCTGGATCTTGACATACATGTATTGTCCCATCATCTGCAATCACAGTGACTGTACCCTTATGTGCATCTAATACTTCTTTATAACGTCTCATCCAGTCCATCCCTAAAATAACATCATCACTAGGCGACAACTGTATCACAATAAAGTCTGCAAACCAATCCCTACCCCCAATCCTAATAGGGCAATGAAGAATTTCTCTATTTCCTCTCACCTTACTACCATCGGGCAATCCCACCATAAAGGATGTACCCTCCGAGCAAGTCAACCCTAGTCTATCAACGCATGCAGAGGACACAAAAGAGTGTGTAGCACCCGTATCAAACAAGATATGCATAGGTTTAGAATTAATCCAAATCATACCTGTGGCAGTCGGAGCATTCAAGGCATCAGGCCTTCTCATCTCGAATACCCGAGGCTGGTTGCCCCCGGTAGTGCTAGTTCCCGCACCACGGCCTCTACTCTGGCTTGGTGCATGTTGAGTCTGTTGGAACTGACGACGAATCCCTTGGTTCACCGACCCCGGCGAAGATCCCTGTGAGGGTGTTCCAACCTTACAATATTTTTGTAAGTGGCCTGGCTTCCCACATATGAAACAATTACGAACTGGTTTCCGACACTGATTCCTCATGTGACTAGTGTCTTCACAGTTGAAGCACTCCCTCAACCCCCCAGTAAACTGACATTGTTGAGGTTGGTCTTGACGACCTTGTGACTGAAATCCAGATCGGTTTTGTTGAGACACACCCGAACGATTATCTCTCCTAGAGTCTGATGGAGCAAACAACCTCTGCTTCTTATTTCTACTAACTTGTACATTCAATTTTTCCGTCCCCAAGATGGACATAGAATAAGCTAAAGCAGAATCTTGAACCTCCTTCAAAGTCTTGAGTCGAAGTCCAGATACGTATGCACGCAATTGGGGTTGCAACCGCTTAAGAAAGGTTGCAATCCGCAGATTCTCTATAGGAGCGGCATTGGGCACCGCTGCCAAACCTCGTTGAAACATTTGGATAGTCTCACCTACGGTAATGTTCTCGGGCCCTGCATCTCGAAAAGCAGTCTCACGAGCCGCTCTCACGACCTCAGGACAATAGTTATCTCAAATCCTCTCTTGAAATTCCTCAAAAGTAACATTTACCTGATGATCATGACTCAACTCCCACCAATCAAATGCATCCCCCTGTAACAAACTCTTCACTAGAGACATCCTTCTTTCTTTCGGTTCCTGGATAGAGTCGAGAACAGATGCCACTTTCCTCAACCACTGCTCAACATCAGCTTCCTGATCCCCAGTAAAGTTCAGTACCCCAGTCTTCCTGAACTCCGCAAGCCACTTATCAGGAAGAGGCTCGCGATATCTCCTTCCTTGCTCAGCCATGCCATCAGCCACTATTGGCCTTGGAATACGTGGTGGTCTCCCTGACTGAACCGGTTGTGCAAAAACTGGTCTTGGTGCCCTAACCTCAGCCCCTTGATAGCCAAAATTGGTTGCATTATGATTAGGCAAAAATCCAGTACCTACCAGATTTTGTAATAGCTCGGCAAGTGTAGCTCGGATAACAGCAGTCGTCTCTGGTGGTAACTCGACTGGTGGCACCTAAGCTGGCCCACGTACTTCCCCATCTGCCCTATCGTTGACTCCATTAGCAGGGAGCCCGTTCCCAACAACCGAAAAATTTCCCCTTTGATGGTCATTCACTGCAGGTCCAACATTCTCAACAACCTCCTCTTGAGGAGGGTGTGGCTCTCCCAAGGTAGGAGCCTCTTCTCTGTTTCCAACACGGCCCCTACCACGTCCTCTACCACTACCTTTCCTTCCTACTTTAGTTGCTCCAGCTCTAGTTTGTGGAGCCATCTATAAACGGATGTTTTACTATTTAAACTATCTTTAACTGAAGTTAACAAAATAACTTACTAGTCTACATGAGGTCCTTCGGCTGATGACGACAGAGTTGAGGCGTGTCATCTACCCTGTAAATGCAATATGACTACCCCATTGAAATAATTTGAAATAACCGGCCGGTTTTAGTTTTAGGTTGGACCTCGAGTACACTCGTTGTCCAAGTCCATGTGCCCTTATTGTCAACCTCGCTCTGATACCAATTTGTAACACCCCGTCTTTACACCGGGCGCTACTCGGTAGTAGACCTCACTAGGTACTACCTAGGCTAGTTTGACAACGAGTTCACTTGGATCTTGCAACTCGGGCACGACGAGAAAACAAGAATAAAACATCCAACCGATATTTATAAAACCCAAGTATAGAAAACATGAATGAAACCCAAAACCACATAATTTACAACACTTCCTAGAAACATTTCATTAACATACCACTACCCTTTCTTTATTAAAACAACACATTATTCAAAAGATACCAAAAAGTATACCACCATTTCTCCCAACCGAACCCAACCTAATGACACGGCCTTCAACGACCAGTTCCATCATCCAGCTGAGGTTCCATCATGGGTCCCTTATCTTTACCTGAAACTAAAAGAAAACAAATCCCCGAAGGGTCAGCTACCTTTCTAATACAAGCTAGAATCCATACGGTACTAGTAAGACGTTTAAAAACCAATCAAGTGTCTAACATATACACAAGCAAGGTTCGCATGATTACAACACATATCAGTTCTAAATTCATACTTCACTTCCCATAGATCATAAACACAAACCACATATCAAACTTCCATTCCATGGCACCTATCAACCCTACGCCCTAGGTGCCGAGGCGCGACCTCCCACCCTGCACAATTCCATCCTCCTAACTCCGGGTCAAGCCTCCTCGGGAGCACTTGCCCCAAACACAAATAAATTTTCTTTTTGAAGGGGCACGATTCTCTGTCACATAACCATACGTAGCCGTCACTTCAACCCAGAGGACTATGCACATCGCCATGCCGAGAACGGTACCAACATAGAGAAAATATTCGAAAACCTCACATTTGATGAAAGTCCAATGAAATCCTTTTCACACATATCATGCACAAGTAACCTTTTTCATAAAACAATCATTTAGGGACTAGTTCCCCAAAACCAATCCTACAAGTACCACATGAAGTCTAACAAGTATTGAACAACAACTGAGCAAGTCGTAAACGACTTTCCATGAGGACGAATTTCCAACGCCAAGAAACCACTAATTATCATACAACGCGAAACCCTGTCTAAGACAGATAGCCTGTCTTTGCCCTTCGTCTATGATCACAACCTAGGACTCACGCTCCTATATGCATATATAAACCTCAATGAATAATAATAGCCTTTTAACTCTTACAAACTCTAACTCTAAAATGAACGAAAAGCCAGGATGTTTTATAACTTCTTGTGTATAATTCCAAATCCTTTAAAACTTGACATGAATATACTAAATATCTAAAAGAACATATTTCTAGTTCAAACCTTTCTGAAAAACTGGATCAAAGGTCTCCCGAATATCATTACAAAGCAAAACCCTAAAATTACTCTGAAATCTTTTACCGATTATAAATCCGATATCAAAAATACCCTCTGAGAACTATAAATCGACTGATTTTTAAATCCAATCTATTGTAAAGCCAGATCTGGAAAAAATAGTATAATCTAAAAAAACTATTAACTAATTAAAATTTACCAAATAACGCCTGAACTCCAAAATCTGACCCGACGAACGGATCCAACACCGGGCTAATACCCTCCCCCCCCCCCCCCCCTCTCTTCCTTCCTTCCTCTCGGCCTTCTGCTGGTGAAATTGTACAAAGACATGTACAAATATATATATAATTTAGAGAAGTCGGTTAAAGCTTATACACAATTGCACTTTTTACCCTCAAATATTCTTTACTACAAACTTTACCCTAAAATAATTATTAATTACTTTTAAGTTAAAAACCTTTTTTTTAAATATAATTTTCTAAAATTCAAAATAAAATATTAAAATATTCCCGAATATTACATCCACCACCGCCACCACCACAGGATTACCCGCCGCACTACCCGGATAATTAGAGTTTTGTGAGTATTTCTTTTCTCTTTTCTTTTTACTATACTTTGGGGACAAAGTATGTTTTAAGCATGGGGGAAGGGAATTACTTTTGATTGCATGTAGTTGCATTAGATTAGGCATATTTCAATTTTTTGCATGGATTGATTAAATTCTTAAAAAAAATAAGAAAAAATAAGAAAAAAATTCAAAATATACAAAAATATTGCATTTAGGTTCGTATTTCCCCATTTTTTGATACCTCTTGTGTTTCTGTGCTAAGTATGAGTCCTAACCCACGATCTGCATGATATGCTGAAGTTTATATGATATGAGCATGATCATTGATTGATTACTTTGACTACAGGACTGAGCATGTATATAGCTTGAGTTTTAGATTCATTCTGAAATTCTAGACAAAAATTTGCCTTGTGAGATTTTTTGTCCTTTCATGATTATATTTGTTAGCTATATTCTTGAGTGTATCACATGATTATCTAGCTCTAAAACTTGTGTTATGACTCTTTTTCAAGGCTGCTTTATATGATTGAATGCATGACATTAAAATGATTGATGCAATGTTTCTTATTAGCCTATTATTTCCCTTCCTACCTTACAAGATCCATGTTCTTGACACCCCACTTCTTTGAGCTTTAAGCCTATTTTTATAGCTCCACAAAATAACCCCTAGCCTAATAAGCTTGACCCATACGGGATTTAGGACTTTAGGTTGGTTTTGTTTTATGTGAGTTTGGTATAAGTATGGGGGAAGTTGAAGAAAAAGTTGGAAAAGAGGATATACAACTCTAGTGTGTAAAGTGAAAAAAATGAAGGTGAAAAATATGTTGCAAAGATAAGAAAAACTTGAGTTTAAATGCTAGTAACCTTCATAAGTGAAAAAGAGAAGAGTTGAAAAAAAGAAAAAAAAAAGTGGAAAAGAAGAAGTAAGAAGCAAAGAGCTTTGATGTGTAAATGGAGTTGGTGAAGGAAGTTGGAAAGCATTATGAGAAGTGAAGTGTAAAAATTTAGGTTTAGGATTAGTTCTTTATCCCGGAATTAGCACCACAAGCCAAAAATTGATCCCTTCCAAATTTCTCTTTACCTTGGCTCCATTACATCCCTTAAAAAGACCTCATGATTTTTGTTATGCAATTGTTCCCCAATAGTGGAGATTTAGGAAGCTGATGCAAACATATGGCAGTCTAGTTTTCATGGTTGATTTTGAGTGAAACACGTCCTTAAACACTTGAGAGTAAGAGAAAAACACATTACCTTGATGAGGTGTAGAATGGATTAATAATCTTTGCTCCATGCTTGTTGTAATGCATGCTATGACGTCTTGGCCAAGTTTTAATTAGATGTTGAATTGCTCGTTTGATTATGAGATGGATGCATAATTGCATTTCTATGGTGTGACTCAGACTTATAACTTGCTTCAGGTCAAGCAAGGGTTAAGCAGGGGGGAATTTGATAGCTTGTATATATGTGTAGTTTAGATGCATGTTTTATGTTTATTTTGCATATGTTTAGATTAGTTTTAGCTTAGTTTTTAGGATTTAGCATTTTCGGGTAGATTGCGCTTGTTTGCTCGGTCTTGCAGGATTTTAGGTATTGGAGTAAGACGGGACGTGATCCAAGATGGCTATGTTAGTGAAATGGAATGCTTGGACAAGGAATGAAGAGGTGCAAGTGGAGATTTCAAGAACCAAAGGTCCAAAGGAACGAAGCAAAGGAATAACACGCCTCACAACAAGGTGGCACGGGTTGGAGAACAAGGTGTCGCGGCCGCAGCACATTAGGGAGTAGACCGAGCCATGCTGTTTTACGTGGAGATACTTGGGCCGACTAGTGGGCTAAAGTTTTGGGCTTAGTTTTATGTATTTCCGACGAGTTCTATTTGTATAGGGGTTGAATATTTTGTTTGTTGGGATATCTTTAGTATTTAAACCTTGTTTTTAGTTTCTCTTTCATAACTTGGATTTACATCTTGGAGGCTAGGGTTTCTAGAGAGGTTTTTCTCAAGAGATCTTTGAACCTAATTTGTAAGTTTTCTTTCAATTTAATTATGCATTGCTATATTCTTTGTGTTTGACTAGTTATTGAAATCATAGATTGCATAATATTGTGAGGTTTGATTGATTCTCATCAACTTGAATAGGTTTTATTCCTTGTGCTTAATTGTATCAAAATTTACCTAGGGTTTTGTTAGATTGGCCACCTAATAGAATTTCTAGGTTAATTTACAACTAATCTGATTAAGTCCCGTTTGGGGTTGATTAGATAAAGTAGCAACTATAATTGTTTTGACCCGTTCGGGCTATTCAATTGTAGAAGGGAATAAACCACAGATAACTTGATTAGCTGTTTGCGTCGAGTATTTGTTTCTATTGATACTTTGAACTTAAAGGTGTCGTTTAATTGCATCTAGACGTTGTTCTAGGTTGTTAGATGATTAGAGTTGTTTAGTTTGTTAGTTCTTTCAACTAAATATAAAGTTTTGGATAATAATCCATGATAGATTATTTAAGAGAATTGAGAATCAAGATAATCAATGATCAATAAGCATATCTATGATGGATTTAACTAGTTGAACATGCTTTTCTCATATTTGTTAAACACAATCATATTTGCATTCATAGTTAGGTTTAATTTGCATCCAAGATTAGATAATCATTCACTAAAGCCCCCCTTTTTGATGTGTTTCGCCTCGCTACAAGGACCGACGTATCGTATTATGAATCATGTATCGATCTCCAACAAGCAATGCAGCGGAATCAAGCAAGATAGGGCACGCAGGGGCGCACGGTTCGAGAGTTGATGTTACGACTCTAGGGTTCTACCGGCGTCTCGATTTGGAATTGATTCCGACAAGCGAAACCTCAGAAGGATTGTAGGGCGATTGGGAAGAAGGATTCAGAAAAGTTGACGCCTGAAGGCCTGAGGAAGAGAATCTCGATTCACTGAACGCCTGAAGGCCCTCGGAAGAAGTCGCAACACTCGGATCAACACTTGAAGGAGTGCAGCCTGACCCAGGGGAGCGTGGGCGCGCTCCTAGGCTCCTAGCCCGCGCCTGCAGGTGCCGCCATTCTGCAGCCGCGGCGCGTTCACGGACGTGGGGGAGCGCGGGCGCGCTCCGAGGCACATTCCCGCGCCCAAGGTGGTTGACATTCTAGTGGTGCGGCGCGGGATGTTGCGGCAGGGCGCGGTCGCACCTAGGCTGGTCCTATCCGCGCTGTCGGAGAATTCTTCGAAAAAGCTTGGCATGACACCCGACTCCTCCAATTGGTCTGAAAGTGTGTCTTGGACCAAAGATGTCATTAATATAGTTGATGGCGGGTCTTGAACCGAACTCATGGATTGACTAGCTTGACTTGAGGTAGAAACAGTTGATGTCGTCCTAGGCCGGAACGCATCATCCTCCCCCCTTCAGAGGGAAGCATCCTCGCTTCCACAAAATGAAGGTCGGGATCAACCACGGAAAGTAAGTCCGACATGATAACCTTTGGTTGTACGTCGCAATACGAATCGGGGTGGTGCAGCGGGAAGTCGGTTTGACGCCCAAGAACTTTCTCTTGAGACAACTACAGAAGTGCCAACAACAATCGGCGCTCAACCTAACCTTGAAGAGGCGCGTCATGGGTTGGCTTGGGGCATGTAGAGGCGTCAGGCGGCCTAGAATCATGGCGGGGTGTGCCATTGCCATGCTCGTCAAAGAGATTTGGTTTTGGAACCCTGTTGGCCTTTGTAACTTCTTCCTCAGCTTCAAGTTCCTTCTGTCGATCCCTTTGAACCTGATCCTGCAAAATCTCACTTGGCAACATAGGTAAGAGCTTGACGCGCTTCCCGTGGTACGTAAACACATAAGTGTTTAAGTAGCCATCGTGAAGAACACGGCTATCAAATTGCCATGGACGTCCCAACAATAAATTGGTGACGTCCATTGCAACCACATCACAAAGTATAGAGTCAGCGTAAGGACCAATTGAAAAGGAAATCATGCATTGTTTAGAAACATGTGTACCTGAGCTTGAGGAGAGCCATTGAAGACCATCAGTAGCCGGGTGAGGAGTTGTAGGTAGCCCAAGATGAGCTACAACCTTCTCGTTAATCAAATTGGTGCAACACCCGGAGTCAATGATCACACTTAAGCTGGTGGAACCAATAAGAGCTCTAGTGTGGAAGAGATTCTCCCGCTGGCAATGGAGGTTGTCTTCACGAAGGATTAAGGCCTTTTGTGCAATCAAACCCAAAGGAGTCCCAATGTTGGCTGACGGCGGAGCACAATCCAACACGTCCGCCTGAGGGACTGAATAAGCCTCCTCAATTGGTGTCGTGGCCGAAACTTCTTCTTCATACATGGACTCATATCCAGCGGAAGCTTGCACAAACATGACTTTCTTTTGGTAGGGGCAGTCCTTTTGGTAGTGACAACGTCCACCACAAGTGTAGCATTCCAAATCTCGAGCTCGTTCATGGTTTGGTGGGGCCGGCTTTTGAGGAACCTGTCGTGAAGAGGTAGGAACCGTTGGTTCGCCCGAATGAGTAGATGAACCCTTTCCTGTGGCACTAGAATTATCATTAGTAACAAAACCGGATTGACGAGGGTTAGAAGAAACATACCTGCCCGAAGAAGGTCGGGAACCATTGCTCTTGTTGTGTCCATGTTGTTGATGGATTATCATGGTCGTGTGCACTAATGTGTTGATATCCTTATTAGGAAGGATCTCAAGCTGATCTTTAATAGACAAATTCAGGCCACTAATAAATTTAGTACGCAATGTGGATGGAGCAACACTAATGTTCACCTTGAAAAACATGTCCTCCAATTTCTCGAAATACTCGACAGGGGACAAGGATCCTTGGCGAAACATAACGATGTCCAAACGCATTTGATTATGGTAATCAGTTGGAATGTATTTTTGAGTCATAACATAGACCAACTGATCACATGTAGTCACTGTTGTAAGACCCCGACGCAAACGGTCATCCACAAAACGTTGCCACCAAACTCGGGCTGAACCACGGAAATGTAAGGTAGCCGCTTGTACATGCTCATAAGCGGGGATATTACTATAGCGCAAAGTATGCGCCGTTGCAGTAACCCATTATAAAAAGACCGCAGGGTCATGATGCCCTTCAAACGGTTCTATCTTGACCTTGACTTCGTGTCGTTGGTACCGGGGAGTGTCCCGGTCGTCATTAGCAACACGAACATCATGGCCACGATCAACAGGGGACCAAGGCCGGGCCGGCACCTGCCCGTAATAATGATCTTGCCCTTGATCATGTTGCCGAGGCGGAGCTTGTGTGCGCCGCTAGGTAACATGATCAAAAGCGCGTCGGTTTTGTCGCGTTTGGGCAGTACCAATATTAGTGGTGGGAGCTGGCGGGATCCAATCCGATGGGCACTCATCCAATTCGGGAGGATCACCTAACGCTGGAATATTATGAGGATTAACCATGCCCAAATCTTCAATTTGTTCATCATCGAACTCCTTGAAGTCGTCATGGTTAACCGGTGTAGCAAAATTGTACTCCAAGGAACCATGTCGACGATTGTGACTAGGTTCCTTCTCATAAGGTTGTTGGTTTCTAGAAATAGCATTATGATCAATTATCGGTGCTAGAAAGAGTTGGTCACGCATGCCATGAAGCTGGCGTACTCGGGCGTCGTCAACAAGTTGTTGGCGAGGTTGGGCACTACGAGAGGTGGTGGCGTGATAACCATCATATCCTTAACCATAAGAATTATTAAGAGGGTGTTGAGAAAACATACCTTGGTCTTCGGCGTAGATACTCGATGACGAATCATAAGCATTAGGGTCGCTATGAAGCACCCGAGTGTCTTGGCCAAGTCTAAACGCAGTGGCGAGCTCTTATTGTGGAACTGATGGTTGGATAAGCTCAGCGGAGCCTTTGTCCTTGCGCCGAGGGTCTTGAGTATCGAGAGGAATGGGTTGAGTACCCAACCCCGGATCCAATGAAGGTTCTGACGCTAATAGTGATGCACGAGGCCTTAGCGCGAGCGCGCGTCAAAGGCCCGGGAGGAGGTTGTTGTTGCGCCGGAAGTGTAGCCAAGACTTGTTCTTGGTTGGAACTAGCAAGGTCGACGCTCGGTTGGGTTGTTGGTGGCATAATAGGTTGTTGTAACAAGGATTGAGCCTTCAACTGAGTAAGTAACTCGGTAACCACTAAAGTTAAGCGGTCAATCTTTTCATCCGTAGTACTATGCTCAACCACGGCAGCGGGATTGAGTAGATTATTGCCATCACTTGCTTTAGGGGAACATGAACCATCATTAGAAGACATGGCGAGTAACAAGGAACAAAACGAACAAAGCAAACAAACATGCAAAGTCTTAGCTCTTGATCCGAGCAATGCACTCACACAAGGTCACGGGTGGCTTTTGTGCGAGAGGCGGCTTAGGCTCAAGAGTAAAACAATGGTGTTATTGAAGCAAAGCAAACTTAAGGCAAGATATGCACCCACACAATTTAGTAATATCAAACAAGTAGTACTAATCAAACAAGGGATGATGCAAGCACTAACAATGTTGAAATCACTAACAAAGTGTGGTTTATGGCTTACCTTATTTTGGCTATGCCACCCACAATTGAGTTGTTGTTTTTTTTAAATTAGGGCCGAATTTTTTTTGTTTTTTTATGCTGAATTTTGACGACCCTCAAACAAACAACGATTAATATGCAGCGATAATTGTAGTTCAATGCGACAAACACAAGCAACTCTCGGAAAGGTTGACGCCTGAAGGCTTGAGGAAGAGAATCTCGATTCATTGAGGAAAATTCTATTTCATTCAAGCATAAAACTGAAATTGAAAATAGTCTGACATATTAATAGAAAACTAGATCTAACCCTAGAAACCCTAGCGAGAATGGGCCTAAGCATGCAAGCCCAACCCATCTCGTTAATTAAATAAATAACGAAAATAAAATTAATACCAAACTTAGTAATTGTCTCACTTAAAATCCTGATAAATAAAGATAGAAACCCAAAGACCCGAGCCCTCGGAAGAAGTCGCAATTCTCGGATCACCGCCTGACAGAGTGCGTCACGGACGTGGGGGAGCGCGGGCGTGCTCCGAGGCACATTCCCGCGCCCGAGGTGGTTGACATTCTGGTGGCGCGGTTTGGGATGTTGCGGCAGGGCGCGGTCGCGCCTAGGCTGGTCCTATCCGCATCATCGGAGAATTCTTCGGAAAAGCTTCGCTCGACCCCCGGCTCCTCCAATTGGTCCGAAAGTGTGTCTTGGACCAAAGATGTCAGTAATATAGTTGACGGCGGTTCTTGAACCGAAATCATGGATTGACTAGCTCGACTTGAGGTAAAAACAGTTGATATTGTCCTAGGCCGGAATGCATCATCTCACTTTTGGTTACTTGGCATTCAAGTAATAACACACATACATGAGTCTCTGTGGGATCGACCCTTAATTACCGCTCTCTTGAGTCTGGTAAAGTTAAGGTTTCTTTGATAGGTATAACGACCATTGAAAATACCTCATCAACAAGATCGGCCTTAGTCGCCAGCACATGAAACATTGGCCTTAGTCGCTAGTACATGAAACATCGGCCTTAGTCGTCAATAAATGAAACATCGGCCTTAGTCGCCAGTACATGAAACACCAGCCTTATTCACTAGCACATGAAACATCGGCCTTAGTCGCCAGTACACATCGATCAAAAACTAGCAAGGGACACCTTGTGAGGTTACAGGCCAAAACATAGGCCTCGCCTTTCAATCAGGCTAATTTGCACACAAGACTGGTCAAAGATGCTAAGGTGGAGTATACTTAAGGCGCTCTAGAGCAAGGGGAGCCCTTAAGCGCAAATGACATGTAACAGTGTACATGCTTATTACATTTGTCATTTGTGTCATCACAATACATACACAAAAAACTCCCTTAGTACTTTTACACACGCACGCTTCTAATCTAAACCCCGGGTACACAACGCGTCATCTTGATTAGCTGCTTGTCCTGCGAAAGCCTTCGTTCAAACGAAGCATACACAACAGAGTACCAAAAACAAAGACAAATTTTCAAAAGGTGCCCCATGGGCACAATCCAAAAACGTATCACAAGACATTTAAGAGCCTAACATCAAGTTTCACAAACCGACAAAGACAACATGAGGAGATCATTAGTTTGACGACTTCAGGCAATGGTTCCCGGCGTAAGTTCAAACCCGCACCAAAATATACGAAAGAAATTTTGAGCGGTTTTGGGGGGTATTGTTGGGCCCTAAAATATCGGGCTAAATTATGAGGTGGGACCACGAAGATATGAAGAGATCGTAAGAAATTAAAGACATTATTTATCATTAATAAGGCATTAAATTGCATGGAGGAAATGAAGGAGCATAAAAGAGCTGTTGGAACGCATTAACTATAGGGCGAAAATCACGGACGCCTTAAATGCCTAACGCATTGATGATTTAGCAGAAGTGGTAATTGGTCAAACTAGTCGTTGGAAGACATTAATAACAAGGCGAGATTCTTGGGATTGATACTCATAAATGACCAGAAGGTGAGCCTATAAAAGGGGAAGAGGAACATCAACAAAGGGACTCTCTTTCTCTCTCTCTCGCTCTCTCTCCATGACAAAACGATCTTTACACAATTGTGCTTCTATTCTTCAATTATTCATTCAAGACCTCAAGAGATAAATTTCTTCTCGTCTTTTCTCTGGCATGCCCTCAATTGTTCTTCAACATTTTGAATGGAATCATAGTGAAGCTTATCCTCGTTATTTTATATTCTTGTCTATTTATTTTAATATCTATCGTTTTATCAATTAACGTGTCTACGACTTACCATTGGTATCCAGAATCATAAAGGAGTAACTCGCAGCAGTACAATTGCAATCTTATTTCACTATTCTGAATTCATATTTCTTTCTCTACTTACTTACTAGTTCATTTGCTATTTCTCTTCGTAAATCCCTTATTATTTTCGAATTAACGTGTTTAAACTGGTTCTTTTACTAGAGTTCCTTCATTGTAGAAGATAATGCGTTTATGTGTTAAATCTGCCTAAAACACTCATCAAATTAGATTCTTTCACTGAGCACAGATCAAGAGCAAAATACACTTGAGTTTATGTTAGGATTGTCTACTCAAATATGATGGAAGGGTATGTTATTCTCCAAAACTTGAAGAATGCTGAGGAAACATTTCCTTTTAACTGTGGTACGAGGGCTTCTCACAAGGGTGTGTTAACTATGCAGCGTTAGGGCATGTGTTCAGTGAATGTCCTTAGCGCAGTATGATAGAGAGAAATGGCAATATTAATATAGAAATGAGCCATGAAAACAATAGGGAGGGTGACAACAATAAAGCTAATAAGGAAAAGGAATAGGGGGTAAGGCTGACGCTGGATGGAAAAAGATTGAAGACAGGAAAAAAAGCCTATGACAGAGTCTTACAAAAAGAAGAAAATGTTGATATGCACTCGAGAAAGGGCTGAAAAAGGAATCTGTATATGGGAAGTGGATCAGTTTGGGTCCAAAAATCAGTTGAGGTGATGAAGGAAAAGAATGAAGTCACAAAAATGCAGAATAAAGCACATGAACTGGATGAATCTAATGTCCTTGTTGATTCCTCAAGAACGGTGGTGTCCTATTAAAATCTGAAGGCAAAGAAATTGAAGGTGGTCCCTACTAACTCGAGGATCAAGAGTAAGCTATGATCTTCTTCCAAGAAGTTTGTGGAGGTTAAGGCCGGAAACCATGCTCCTACTGCTGCTTCCAAGGGAACAAGGCAAAGGGATTTTATCTCCCTATTGATTATGGAGGAAACAATACTCAAGTAGAATGGTATGGACGATTTCTAGGAGTTTTTTCAATTCATACAAGTAGGCAAGGTCCACGAATGTGATGGTGAGCATGTCAAAGGTGGAAAAGCCCCTTTATTTCTCAAGCGATGATATTATCGATCTGCTCAATGTTCCCATATGGAAAACCCAAATCCAAAGAAGGTGTTTGCCAAGAGAAGCTCTGATGATACACCACAAGTAAAGGTGAAGGGAACACATGTCTTGATCTTGAAGGTGCTTAGGTCTATTAGGAAAACTCTAGACGTTTTACTTGACCATCTACTCTAGAAGGATCAACGACATGAGGAAGATGATGAGGAGACTGATGATCCTTACTCTAGAGCTTGAGTGAAAGCCCTCCTTACTTCCTTAGCACATCTATCCCCCGATAAATTTACTCTCTTAGTTTTTTGTTTTGCTTTGTGGTTTCTATGTTTTTTAACTTTCTATGTTTCAATGGTATCGATGTAATGATTTCATTATGAAATGATTGATACAAGTATATTTTGCATGTTTTATTTGCTTGTGTACTTGTTTCTTTCATTTTGATTGATTTTCGATGATGTCAAAAGGAGGAGGTTTGAAATTTTGTGGGAAATTCTTTTGCTAACGGGGAATTTGTGCTCACAATATATGGTAAGTAAGGAATGTGTATCATTTTAAGGGGGGATTTCTAAACATGTAATTGATTTGCATTCTTGTACAATTTTCTTGTATGTTTGTCATTATCAAAAGGAGGGAAACTATTGGAACACTGATTGTTCCCTTAGGTTTTGATGATGAAAAACCTTGTGGATTTTATGCTTTACACTTGAAAGCGATTCATGTGTGAGGCTTAAGGAGAAAAATGCTAATATCAATTGTCAAGCCTCAGGAATAGAGAAAACGAAGGATAGAGAATAAAGGCGGTTCAGCATGTTTCTAGAAATGGAATTGTAGGTGACAACAAGCGAGACGCACGTGTGGATTCCTAGGTTATCTAAGGTGGTTGAGTGTTTATGCTTGGAGTGCAAGGAACAATAAAGGCTCATCATACGAAAGTTTTAGATAGATTTAATTTTACGAAACAGTTGTTTGATAGGATAAAGTCTATGTAAATATATCATATCTTATATTTATGGGTAGAATTTAATTTTAGTCATAGTTATATTATATTTTATATATATATTATATATGTCCAAATTTACTTGGTGGCAGTTACAAGTTCGATATCGCTGCCCGGTTCACTAATCCCTAACGATACGTGACATGTATTCTAACATACCGATCCAACAATATAATCGACATTTTATTTTAACGATTTTTCTAACCTATGCCCTTAGGGCATAGGTTAAGTATACTAATAAAGGTAACTAAAACCCTATTAGGAAAGTAGTGAACCCTTTAACAAAATCTATTTAATCCTAAATAAATGTAAATTTATAAAATTTTGTCATTTTGAGGAGCTTAACCTAAGGGCATAGGTTAGAAAAATCGTTATTTCAATCACCGCAGTCTGTACTTGTTAACTTCTAAGATTTCTTACTCCAGAACTAGGCACGTGCTAATTGATAAATTATGTTTGAACATGATAGCTTACGATTTCTTCAAATGGAAGGCAGGCATTACTAGCCAGGCGCGTTGAATGGTAGAGTGAATAATACTCCTTGCCACAAGGCAACAACTGCAGGTCAAATTTAAGGTATTTATATCTTCATATTTACTCTTATTTGAATTTGAACTCGTTTGGTCTTTGTAGAGTAACTTTTGAATTTTTTTCCTTCACGAGAGGTGGAATTTATGTGATATACAATAATCCATTATCCATGTCAAGCAATTGTAGCGTAAAACAAAAGAATCCATGCCATTTCTTGCTCCGTTTCAAGTCTTCTGTGAATCAAATTAAAATATGGAAAAATTCCATCATAATGGTAGAAACTGTTGGGACGGTGTTGGTAACTCAGGTTCTAAATATCTAAACAACGATGCTTGTCTCCAGTTCTGATAATGACAAACGCCATATGGGAACTAACGCTTTCCATTCAAGTATTTCAAGGGAACACCAAACTTGACAAAGACTCTCTAAGAAAGGAATGCAAAAGGAACACATGAATACACGATAGCAAGTTCCTATCAAAGGAACTCTGGAGAGAAAAGTTCCCATCGCATCGGAACTCACATGTGAAGACAAGACCGTTCAGCGTGAAACGCGGGATCCTGTCTCAGACAAAACAAAGGCTCAGTCTGAGGAACAGACTGAGGCGAGCGATCCAACGGTCCGATTGACATTTGAAGTTGAATAAGTTCAAATCAAGTCACATTTGAAGATTGCAAACTTGGCATGCAAGACAAGGGTATTTTGGACAACATGAAAATGAAGATTGCAGCCCAAGTTCAAATGAGTATAAAGACAAATGATAGTGCTTAGAATAAGCACTTCTCGCAGAATTGACATCCTCATATAAACAAGAAAGAGAGACAAGTAAAGAGAAGTCCCCGGCGACGAGTGTTCGATCTCGGCGACGGTGAATCCAAGTTCCCAAGAGTTAGGGAACTGTGACAGTGAGCTCAAAGGTGTAAGGTTCGATTTATCTTGTGTTTAATTGAGTTCTTCGCTTAGGAACTAGGTTGAGAAGACTTGCTAGTGTTCTAGAGATAGGAAGAACTTCTAGGAACAAAGAAGTGTAAGTCTTGTCTGTTGTAACTAGGGAACAATCAATAAAATAAGTAGAACGTTCAAAATCCTTCAACCAGAGGTAGAGGTTTACCCACACAACTAGTTGGTTGTCGTGGGGTTCCTCTTTAAAGGAACTGTGTCTTTTACTTTCTGTCTTACTTGCGATTGTTTTACTTCCGCTGTCATGGGAACAGTCTAACCGCTAGTTCCCAAGCTCTAGCTAACGCATAACGATCCAACAGACACTCATCCGTTAAAAATGAAAATATGTATTACGATGAACCACCAGCCTGTTAGAGTATGTGCAGTGGTTGCCCAAAAATCTTGGTCATCTAATTATAAAAATATATATTTATTCTATTATTTTATTTGATTAACTAAAAAAGAAAAAAATTACAATTTGACACTTGTCACATTGTTATGCAATGACCAACAATGACCAACATGGAAACATCAACTTTTTATGACTAAAATTTTCTCTCTCTTATTATTTTAAGATAAAAAATACTCTCTCTCCTCTATTATCAAAAAATTAGACAACCACTACACAGAGGTTGATTCGAGTGAATATAGGGCTTATCCTACAAACTGAAAATGAATTAGGACCATTGGATGGAGAATATTGATGGCTAAGATTAGACAGAGCAAAAAAATAAAATAACAAACACGCGCGTCTAGAAAATCATTTACGGTGGCATTTTTGTAATTATGGCCACAATCATGGCATTATTGTCATTGTACGGGCAAAACAAAACCATCACAACTATTTAACTTCTTCTTTCCAATGTTTTGACTCTTTTGTATCCTCCATGAAAGAAAATCAAACTCGCTCAAAATTCACGAGCAAAAACACCATTGAAAGCTCAAATTCGTGGGCAATGGGAGATGAGGACAATTGATAATCAACAAAGTTACAGAAGAAGGTAAGAAACAAACTCTCTATTTCGACTTTAGGCTTCATACAAATTTCTGGGGTTCATTGAATCGATTTTGGATCTGAGTTTACAATTGAAATTGTTTGAATATGAGTTTTTATTTTGCATGTAAGGTTTGATTTCATATATTTTTGAATTTGGATGTTGATTTTGGATAGTTGTTTGGATTCGAATTTTGATTCTAGGGTTCATAAGAATGTAAGAAAAAAAATTCTAAGATTTGTATTTCAAATTTCATTGGATTCTTGTTGCTTGAGCCATGAGGTTCATAATTCGTCATTTGTGTAAATAATGCTAGTATTGTTGAAGTTCATTTATTTTATGAATATGTTCATATGTAGTAAATATGATGTTCACATTTTATTATGTGAAAGAGTATTTCGATTCATAGTGCACTTGATTAATATTAAATTTGCAAACTAGAACAGATTTGGATTTTATTTTCTAGGATTAAAAAAATCAAAAATCTTAGGCGATCTTTGGCGATATTGTTTCATGTAGTTCATAAAAATTAGAATTCTTAAATAAGGGTTCATGTTTTATCAACCTCATATCTTCAGTGTTTGTATATGTTTTCTTAAAGTGAATGTGATGTTAATTGGTTTGTTCTCTAAAATTTCTTCTTTGATGCTGGTAACTTGTTGATGTTTTGTTGATTTGAATGTGGTTGATCTTTTTTGCATGAGAACCGTAGATTTACAAGGTCAAGATGTTTACTTTGGCATGTAAACCATAGAAGGTTTAGATGTACATATATTGTATATAAAAAGGTTCATAGATAACACTTTATGGTTCATATATCATGTTCCAATGTTCATATATAGTTATCACAAAAGCTCTTATATTATACCTCCTTTTTTTCATACATAGAAAACAAAGTAATGAATCAGCTAAAGAATTCTCAAGACAAGGCTCATCCATTTGCAAGTGGTTTTCAAAATAATGGTGATAATAACAGCCAAAGCTTAGAAGATATGCATGAAACTTTGGTTGAGTTTGTCGCTCCACCACCCAAAAAGAGAAGAGAGAAGAAAGATCAAATAGTGAAGACGGAAGTTTTAACTAAGAAGAGGAAAGCTCCAATGCAGGAGAAGATGCCTCAAATGAATGTAGCTGAAGAAACAACCATACGACATCGGGTAAAGACTTGTCTTGAGAAAGGACAACAAGAAGAACTTAAGAGGAAAAATTGTATAATGGCAACAAAGTTTAATACAATATTCTTTCTTTTGTCGTAATCAATATATGTTTTAAGAATTCATGATGGTATTGGGCAAGACTTAGAAGTAAAAGTAATGTATTATGTGTTTTATTAATAGTATTAAATAAATATCCATACAGATTCATGTTTAATATATTCAAGTTCACATATTTATTGTGTATGTTCATATATAATCCATTAAAAAATTTGTATATATTAATTGATCACATTCATACAAGTATTTTTTAATCGGTTAATTCACATCTACTACGCTAGTAGTAGTTAGAAGTAAAAATGGTAAATGAAGGTTTTAAATGTATGAATTTGATCAAAACTTTGTTGGAGTTCATATATATTAATGTCAAGTTCACATATTAACTATGGATGTTCAAATAACATGAAAATGAAAGTTAACCCGCAAACCATAATTAACATAAAAATCATAGTTCCTTTTTTCTTACAACATGTAGGAATGTACTTGGGTAGACTACCAAAGTTCCTAAATAGAAAAAGAACATCACTACACGGCAAATCCAAATCTTTGGAACATTTTCCACCTTCAAATTATCTCACCTTCCAAATACTAATGTTTAGCTTTGCTTTCCTTAGAGTCATCATATTTGATATTGTAAACTATGATTCCATCCATTAGAGAAAAAAAACCAGCAATGCAACAAGAGTAGCGAACAGATCATATCAATGTCTAAGACTCATGAAAAAGAAAGAAAGCATACACCTTTGATGACATCAATACTATCAATACAATATGATTGAGAAAAATTTCCATTCATGTCAACTAATGTTGAAAAACAACTTGCAATAAAGGAAGAATGTGAAAAAAAATTAGCTCATTCATGTTAGGTTCATAAATAACACTATAAGGTTCATACAAAAGCATACAATGTTTATAAAATAATACATTCAAGTTCATATTAGTACATACGTGATTATTTGAGGGAGAAACTTAGTTATTGAGTCTTTGACATTTCATCGAACACCTTGTAGGTATATGTCAAATCATACAAATGTAAACATCAAATTTCAATACAAAACAATAAAAGATTCGAATATACCGAAACAAGATGAAGATAAGTCTGAATTGAAGTTCTTGTGCTTGTGAAGTTCAATTAGTCTGTTTTTATATATTGAAAATTATTAATCCGTTCGCAAACCAAATCCCAGGTGAAATTCAAATATAGCATACCTAAATATGAATTCATAAGGCAAAAAAAAAATTTGATGATTGGAATGAAGTATATTAAATCACAAACAATCGATCAATGGAGGAAAAAATTGTGAGATACAAAAAATCAACATTCTGCATATCGGGAGAAAAGAATTGATATTTGAGGAAGAAGGTGAAATGTGTAAAAAGTCGAAATTGCCTCTTATATTAAAAGTATAAACTATCACGCGCGTTGCACCTCAGCCGTCCAAACTATAAATCAAACGGACAGAAATAATTTTCAATTTTCATATTAAGGAGCGTTTTCATTTGATTCAAATCGCCACTACACATGCTCTTAAATCTATATTATCACATGCAGGGGTGGACTATAACATTTTGGATGTAACAGAATATATATGTCGTCTCGGACCTCTCGTGCAGGGTGGATTGTAACATGCAGGGGTCAAATTCATGGCTCTGTCACTCGTGGCATATAGTTAAGCAAATTTATATTCTTTTGGTAAAAGTTTTAGCAAATATATTTTACAGGATGTTAATTGATTTGATTAGCTGCAATTTTATCTTTAATGGCTTTTCATTTTGAGATTTTATCTTTTACTAGTTTTACCCGTCGTACCATGTACGACTACGATTCGATATTTTATAGATATTATAAATAAGATATTAATAAACAAATAAAAATATAATATAAACTTCAATATAAGTAATTTATTGCTCATAAAATGTATATAATTTTTAATCAAATATTATATTCTTTATATTTTATTACTTTTCATGTACGTAAATTTAGTGTTTATCAAATATTTAAATATATCTATTAAATACTTTATTATCTATTTCTAGTAATTTTAAAAATTATAAATATTTATCATTAGTTTTTTATAAAAGAAAATAACTATTATATAAATTTATCAAAGATATATGCTAAAGTATTTATATTTATTTTAAGGTATTTTAAATATTTTATCTTTAATTTTAAATACTTGTACAAAGAAGTTTTCAAAGAATACTAGCATACTAAATAGATATTTGTTTGATGTTTGAGATAAATTTAAATAGTTAAAAAGAATTTAATAGAAAGAAGTTATAATATTAAAAATAAAAATTAATTTTTTAAATATGAGGTGGGGGTAAAATCATTCAGGTGGTTCGAAAAGGTACATCTTTAATATATAGTTATAGATATTATCTATTTTAATTATTTTTAAACATTATAAGTATTTATCATTAATATTTTTATTACAAAAGAAAAATATATCTATAAATAAATTCGTGAAAAGACATCATGCTAAAAGATAAAAGATATTTACACTTATTTAAAGATATTTTAAATTTATTATCTTTAATTTTAAATAATTGTATAAGGAAGTTTTCAAAAGATATTATTATACTAAATAGATATTTGTTTGATATTAAAGATAGATTTAAATAGTTAAAAAAAAAATTAAAAGAAAAAAGTTAAAATAGTAAGAATAAAAATTAATTTTATAAATATGAGGTGGGGCCAGAATTATTTTGGTGGCTCGAAAAGGGACAGCTTTAATATATAGTTATGGATTGGCGGTTTTTCGTAATAGTATTGTGTTTGACGGGTGATTTTTTGTTTCTGTAATTTTCCCATTATATTGATGTGGGTGGTCTTTACTTTTTTAAAGTTTATATATAAACCAATATGACTGTCTGTCTGCTAGGACTTGAGAATCATGTATGGTACGTGATGCTGATATCAGCATTATGTGCGCTTTTGCTGAAAGAAACTTCTCGTATCGAATCCCGATTTTAAGACTATCAACTCCTAAATATATACAGATTCCTAATATTGGAGCAGGAAGGAATTGAACATCGTTATCTGTGTATATAATATTAGGATATAGAGAACAACTTATCGTGGGAAAACGGATACATGAATGTGTTGGTTGTCACTCATATTCATCCTCTTGTTATGAATATTCAATTTGATAAATATGATATTTGAATTATTACATATATATTTAAATTAATCTATCTATATATAATTACTAAACTCGAATCTCTCTATCTTATTTGTCAATCTCTTAATTATGCCATATAAGCTTCTTAATTTTTCAATTTACTCATTTATCTTTCAAAAAAATTAGTATTTACAATCCTTAAAAATATATAATATAATAGTATCGATAATGTTATTAATAATTGCACATAATATATTAGTAGGTGATCTTTAATTCCTAATCCACTAAATTAGTACATGATAACTCTAATATTTATGAACAAAATTTTAATATTATGGACATAATCTCATTATAAATTGATATTATACATATATAGATTTATACATATACATTAATATTATAAAAGTGACACCTCACACATAAGGGGCGACGAATAGCAAAGCCCTATTAAAATTTATGTCCATAAAAATAAAATCATAGAGATCTCACCTATTCATAGTTTCACATTTACCATAGAAAAAATTACAGTACATATATCTCACGTACTAATATAATTATATAATATTAAAGTTTCTCACGTACTAATATAGTATGTACACATTACATATTGTTAAAGAATCAAAGATCATGTACTAATGTATGAATTATGTACAATTATTATTTAATTATTGTACAAACATAAAAAATTATATAATATTAAAATATATGAATTTATATCCATAACGATGGAATAGTAGAGATTATGTTCTAATATGACTATATAATATTAGTGGTGGTTTTTAGTAATTATTGATTTAGTAGGTTGTTCCTACATAAAAAAAAATTCTCAAGCTAAGGCAAAGTCATGCATGGCACTATCTGGTATATTTAAATGTTTTACAATTGCATAATATTATTTGTATATTTAAAATTCTATGTCGATCTTTATATTTACTTTTCAATATCAAATATTTAAATTCTTGGTTACTTATGTACAAACTAACCTACCCTATACATTAATTGTAAAGCATAAATCATGTTTGTTGTAAAATTTACGTCACGTGAAATAACATTAATATATGAAAAAATGACTTCTAATATTATCAAGTATCTGTTTTGGACAAAAATTTGACAAGCAAATTTTTGTCCTAGATTGGGGCACGATCGAATCGAGGAATGAGCGAATACTCAAACAAAATATGAATCTTAGAGGTACGAGTTCAAAAGCTCTCTTTTGATAATTCTCATTGTGTCAAGTGTGCGTACATCTTACAACAAACCGTAAAAATATATATATATATCCCTTCAGCCCAACGTTCTCTTCCCGTTCCCCACGATCTCTGAGCATTCAGGGCGTATCTCCAACTACTATCCACTTCCCGCGCATATCGGAGATGTGAACCGTCGCGACAGTTGTCCTTTGAGCGTGCGCATCTTCCTTGTTACAGAAGCTTTCTATCTTCGCCTAAGTGAATGATGACTTCTCTTCGCTCCCGGATACATCTGCGATCAAGCTACCCGATGACTTCATATTTGTTTTTGGGCTTGCTTTGTTAAATGGGCCAATTGGATTTTGAGCCTAACAATACCTCCAAATCTTGATCCGAATCTTTTAGGCGGGATTTGGATCAGATTTGTTGCGTAAGCTACAGGCGACGCATGACACGCGACTTAGTCCCGCCCGTCCGATCGTTCTAGGGGAGATGAAGGGTCACGTCAATCAGGCTTTAAATGTCCAAACCCAGACCTCTCGAAGATACGTGCTGATCTCTTTCTGCCTTTCTTCTCATCATCTTCTTGTTGCATCTCTGTTCTTTTGCCCTATTCCTCGTTACACATTTTCCATGGTCAAAGTTGATGTCAAAGACATGGGCTTTTAATCTTCCCACACCCTTGAACCTCATGACTGTCGTCCTTCTACACCCCACGGATGAAGCCGTGGATTGGGTTAAAGAAGGTTGGATCTGCTTCCTTGAGTATCCCTTCACTCTGGGGGCGTTTTTCCCTTTCTCCTCTTTGATCCTGAATTTCTTGATGGCTCTCAAAGCTTCCCCAACACAACTGATGTCGTCGGTATGGAAGATTCTGTATCAAATAAGCGAAGTCTGTTTGGAGGAGAAGATTGAATTCACTGTGAAAGACATGTTGTGTGCTTATCGGGTTTGTCCCCTCAGGGCCGGCCGTTTCACTCTCCATGCGAGGGATGCCAAGAACCCCCTGATTTCGAAGTCGAAAGTGAATGAAAAGGATTGGGCTTCCCGCTTCTTCTTCGTAGAGAAGTCTAAGTTGGGCGCGATGTACCAAGCGGCTTTCTTTGATTCGTGGACTTCCAAGAGTAAGTGTCTATAACCCTTGTTTCAGCATCCTTCTGTCGTTACCTGTCCTTTCTTGTTGATTTTCCGGTTTTGGATGATTTTATACACAATTCCATCAAACCTGGATACTCACGTTCTGGAATCAGAGGCATGCAGGAGGCTTTTCGCTCTTCCCGAAGGAAAGAGGATGCATCGGAAATCTATGGAGCAAATGCTTGAAGGTGCATCTAGCAACAAAACAGCGGCTATCACTGAAGATCAATAGGACGGCGAAGACGACGCAAAATCAGGAAGTTCGGAGAGGACGATCGAGGACAATGCCCCTGCGACCGAGAAGTTCACTGAGACGATCACAAAGCCTACGAAGAACCTTGCCAGTATGTGTCTTTTTCTGGCCTTTGGGTGTTACAACGACTTTACATATTTGTTTTAATGTTTATCTTCCCAGAAGCTTCTTCTTCCTTGGGGAGGAGCTTCTCTGCTGCAGCTTTGATTCAGCGTAAATTGCGATCGAGTGACAAGAAGCCTCCCTTAGATCCCAAACTGAAGATTGAGGATGCGGCGAGGATAACTCCTGTCAAGAGATCATTTCCTGGTGTCGCAGAAGTCATCGATCTAGATGAGAAGGTTCCCTCGGATCTGTGGCAGAAACTCCGCGGCGCTCATGGTTCAAAGAAGCCTCGCTTGGAAGTTCCTACTCCTACTCTGGTCAGGGATGATGGCCTGTCGGTCTCGAAGGTTTGCTTTCACCTAGTTGCTCTTCTTTAGTTTTCAAATATATTTGTCACACCCCCTTTACTTACCCTGGAAGTATTACCGCCAGTAACCCCGATTAGGACTAAACCAGAGTTACCCAAGGCTTTAACCTGACAGAACTTACTTAAACAAGGTAAATGAAACCATTTAAAACCTAACAAAATTAAGTAAAACTTTACAGCGGAAAAGAGAAGAAAAGGTCTTATACAAGCCTTAACTTAAAAAGAATTAGTAAATAAATAGAACAACCTTCTATTTAAACAAAGTCTTTATCAAGTCTTTCTTAAGTTCTTAACTTCTTTCCCACTTCGCTTTGCAGAAGCCTAACCAAGAACTTCACTCAAGTATAGCCATTGGAAACCTTTCTTCAACTTCTGAAGCTTCAAACCTCTGGATCTACCTCTTGAATCAATTTCCAAGAAGAGCTTCGTGTGTCGTATACCAACGGTGGACACCAGCCGACCATATAAAAGAAAAGAAGATGGACGGGTTAGTCTAATGAAAGACTAAGCAAGTGGAGAAACTAACTTGGTTCTTATGATTCTAACTAAACATATTGGCATCAAAATCCGAACAGACTCATATTATGATCCAACAGTTAGCAGTCTTATAGAGAATAAGAAGGAGACTTGCATAAACAAGGGAGAGAACACCACAGCTTGTGGTTCCTTTAAGAAGCATAAACAATTGTTGGGAACTCATATTAATCACATAACATCTTGAAAAATCTCCATCGACTAATCAGATTGACTTAATCAAAGTTTGATTAAGAATCATTCATAACCGAGAGTAAGAATGGTTATCGAATGAACTAACCATCTTGGTACATTAATGTGCCTAACACACTTATCTATCATTACTCTCAATTTGTGCACTCGCACCATTTAATAGTTCTTACGTAGTTTGGCCAACAACCGAGATCAGAGGGTCTATTTCATCCATGATCATTTACATATATCATCGGCCAACAACCGAGATCAGAGGGCCTATTTCATCCATGATCATTTATACATGCTCGGCCAACAACCGAGATTCGGCCAACAACCAAGTGTCAATTGCACTTAGCTAGAGTGCACCATTGTCTTCCTTCAACGTGAAGCGTGACATGAGTCATGACTTCAATATTGGGATACGCTAGCAAGCTACGCCCCCCAATACAGACTTTGTTATAAAGAGGTCATTGGAGACTCGGCTCCTACCCTTGGACTACCTATTTTGCAACAGTGTTTCAGCACAGGACCACTAAAGAGATATTCTGGAGTCTAAACTCCCATCTCTAGTTCTCTTACTTTACAAAAATATCTCCGCATGAGATAACTAATCATGCAAGGTCACACAACGATGCTAAGTTCAGTTCTAGCGCAAAAACTGCAATAACGACATGGTCGTTATTTCTAACAAAATAACAACCTATCAAACTATATTCAACATACAAATTATTCCCAACGTGAGGATCAAATGGAATTCAATTCCTCATTAATAACCATAACGCAAGAGAGAATCGTCCACTTGCCTTAGAAGGCATGTTCAACGTCCTTAACAATTCAACAGTAATATTTATCACCCTTCTGTCAAATATAACAAAAGGATTTCTCAACAACGAGCTCACGGAAACACTTCTTAGCTGTATACTCAAATTCTATAATCTCCTAATCGATAAACGACTTGATTTCCGAATATCGATTTATAATAAATCCTTAGTTATCATGCTTTAAGGAGCCATCTTGGCGGAATTATAACTAATTATCCGCTTCACTTTTGAAATAATTTTCTAAATAAAAATTATTCATTAGCAACAGTTCTTAGAGGTGACCAAATCTCGGATCAAACGAATTAACCATGAATCCCGAGTAATTATCCGAAGTCCTTTACCTGCCAATCAGTGTCAAAACTTGTATTCGCTATAACTGAAGATCCTGACGTCCGTTTCTCGAGCGGTTTGAACCTGTGAGACCGTATCAACGTCAAGATTATAAAAATCATAAATTTAATTAGCAAAGTAAAACCGAAAGGTCCTTACGGTGGCTCCGTAATCAACCCGCTAATTAATTTCGATCGTAAATACCTTCACTTGAGCCCATGGCTTGTTCGGCTCGATAGTGGCTCGATCTCCGAGCCCAAGGGTGGTCGAGTATTGCCCGGAGGTAGCTCTCTCAGTGGGTGGTGGTCGAAGGAGCTAGCGATCGCCGACGACGACGTTTGACGAGGCAAGAAGATGACCGGCGGTGATGAGCTCCATCTTTTCTTCCCGAGTCCATTGCTCCGTCCTGCTCCTCTCGCTGGCTCCATTTGCAACAGCCACGCTCAAGGCTTATAGAGAGGAAGAAGATGAGGAGGAGGTAGGGGAAGGAGACGATCGTCGGTGGTGAAGATGCACGAGTTTGTCGCCCCATCCTGATTTGGTTCTCGGTTCCTTTTCTTTTGAGATGGAGTTGAAAAAATTCAACCTCATCCAACTCTCTCTCGGTTCCTTCCTTAATAAGTCCCGTCTCATAACGGGACTCGCGTTAAGGCGGTAAAATTATGTACCTCGGGTGGAAAAACTTACTAAACGAAAAACGTCCCGTAAATTATGTAGACCAATAAAACCAATTTTCCATGATTTTATCTTGCTACCTTCAATTTTTAAGGCTTCTGTTTCGTATTTTAAATCCTTTACAGTACATAATTTAAAAGACGGCTTATCCAATAAATAGTCTTTTTCCACTGAAAAATCTTAGAATTCATACCGATCCATATTCTTTATGATTTTAGGATATCACTATAAATTTTCTAGTATTTAAATTCCAATAAAAATATTGGATTAAGCGTTAAAACGGACAAAGAGGTTAAAAGGATATCCAAGAAAAATTCAAAAATATCCTTAAAAACCACAGTTATTACAATATTCCTCCTTCTTCTTTTTCTTTTTTTTATACCTCATCGCGGATGATGTTCTTCTCTGGTGCATAGGCCTTACAAGGCATTCTCTGGGTTGCTGATGCCGTTGACAAGGAAGACCGGATTTAAAAGAGCACCAAGCCAAGTCGGATGCTGAGAAGTCTGCCCTGGAAAGAGAAGTGGCTCTCGCGGTCGAACGCCAGAAGATGGATGCGGGCAAGCTCGCGAAACTCACTGAGGCGGTCAAGCGCCATTCTTCTCAAGCTGCTTCGGATCGATCCAAGATTGCCGAGCTCGAGGCCGCGAACAGAAAGATTCTTAAGGAAGCTGGCGAGATCGGTGCCTACTGCTCAATGATGTCAAGGGTGGAGACGATCAAGCAGTTCTTAGCTGGCCAGCATTCTGAGTGGGATCTGGATGCCGAGATCGCGACTTTCCATGATTGCTATCCCCCGATCAGCCGGCTCCTGGCGATGAGCTTTTTGCTTCTCTTGACGCAGAGGAAGATGGTGGCGATCATGGTCTGAGCGCTGATGCAGCATCTGATCAGGGCAAGGGGTTGGAGGGGCTTCCAGCAAGCGAGATAGAGCAGCTGAGGGACGCCTCAGACAAATATGAACATTAGGGCCATGTGCCTTTGTAATTTTATTTTGTGATGGTTTCTTTTGAACAAACTTCTGTTGGGATGTATGGGTCGTCGAAGGGCCGAAAATAATATTTTATCCATTGCACAGACGATGTCTCTTCTTGAGGAAGAGAAAGTAGATTTTTGTGCATGCATGCTTTAAATTTCTTGCGTATTTTGCTTGGTAGTGTCCTTCCTTTGTGTGCAGGTTTTTCAGGACGCTTGAATGCTTCATATTGAAGTCTTTAAGACGAGGACTCATGCAGAAGTCTCTGGTCACGGATGGCAGCTGCGCTTACCAAAGGAAGTTTCCAGGAAGGCGACGAGTATCGCGTCGAAACTTGCGCTCGGGAAGTCCAGTCGATTGAAGACATCTTAAGTCTAGGATTGGTTACCTCTACTGTTTGGACTTGTGATCGATTGTATGATGTACTCTATATGATAATTAATAAAATATGCCTTTGACTTAATATTTCTACTCATGCAAAAAAAGGTAACAAGTATGATCAAGCAATAACGCACGCAAATGTCATTGAACAAAATACCATAACATAGAAGTCACACAACAAGTAAAGAAGAACTTCCCTCAGTAGTGAAAAAGATGAACTTAGAAAAGAAGCAAAATAACGACTATGGATAGATGACCTCGAAAGTCTTGAGTGTCTAGCGAGGAAGCTTTCTCTCAGAAGTGTCTGAGAAGTTTACGTTCGGATAAAGGAAGACTTCCCTCAGAAGTGATACTTCTTTAAGTGTATCGCGTTCCAACTTCTTGGGATAGCTTCGCCGTCTTTGGATTCCAGCTGGTATGCGCCTTGACTGACGATCCTGGTTATCTTGTATGACCCTTCCCATGCTGGGGCTAGCTTGCCTGATTTGGTTTCATGGGTATTTTGAAAGACTTTTCGCAGTACCCAATCACCAATTCGGAAAGTCCGGATCCTGACATTCTAGTTGTAGCTCCGGACGACCTGTTGTTGGTGTCTAGCTAGGCATAATCGGGCTTGGTCACGAAGCTCGCCAGAAGTATCCAGGTCAGCCGACAACTCTAGACGATTCTGTTCTTCGGTTAAGAAGCTAGTGCAGGCTGTAGGGATGAGAATTGCGGCGGGAATGACTGTTTCACATCCGTGGGTTAACGAGAAAGGAGACTGTCTGGTCTCTACCTTTGGCGTCGTTCGATCGGCCCAAAGGACGTAAGGTAGCTCATCAGCCCAATTTCCCTTAGCCTTCGTGAGACATTTCTTCAGGTTGTTTATGATCAACTTGTTGCTAGCCTCAGCTTGCCCATTATACTGGGAGTAGCAAGGTGTTGAAGTGACTAGGTTGATTTTCCAGCGACTGCAGAAGTCTCTGGACCTCTGACTTATGAATTGAGACCCATTGTCACATACAATCTCCGAGGGTACCCCGAAACGACAAAGGATGTTCCTAATGATGAAGGAAATCACTTGTTTATCTTTGATCTCTCGTTTAGACTTCAGCTTCAACCCACTTAGAGAAGTAATCAGTCATTGCGAGGAAGAATACTCTTTGCCCAGACGAAGGGGGTAACTTCCCGACTATGTCCAATCCCCATCGAATAAAGGGCCATGGCGTGAGTGTAGGATAGAGTGGCTCAGGAGGTTGGTGGGTCGTTGGCGTATGTCTTTGGCAGGCGTCACATTTACAACAGAAGTCTACGACATCTTTTCTCATGGTGGGCCAGTACCACCCCTGCCGAAGAGCTTTGTTGGACAGACTTCTTCCTCCTGTATGGTTTCCACAATCTCCCTCATGAAGATCTTCAAGAAGTCTTTGAACGCCTTCCCTGGCCAGGCAACGCTGAAGTGTACCCACTATCGACCGGTGGAACAGTCTCTCGTTCTCAATTGTATACTTTGTAGCTTTCATCTTCAGCAGTTTAGCCTCAATAAAAGTATGGTTGAGTCTAAGGTGCTTCATTGACTTCTGAAGGGACGAGGGGATCTTCTTCATGACCCGGGCTACTCAGAGGCAGATCCGGGTTGGGATCGTTCCGAAAACTCCTGGCGTCAACGTCTTCGCTGCTCATGAAGACGTCGTTGCGAGATGTGGTTCTGAGATGGTAGACGTCTTTGGTCATACTATCAGACTTCTCGATATCATCAACATAGGCTCTTCTAATGGCGGGAACCATGACGTGGACCATCGAAATTACGGGATACTCATTGGGATCAATGGCCGAAGCTAGATGGGCGAGAGAATACGCTTGAGCATTCTGCTCTTTCGGGACCTGCACGAAGGATATCATCTCTGGCTTCATACAACCCCAGAATTTGGTTGACTATCAACAACGAATCACAGTTGAACTCTATCTGTTGTATGCCTAAGTCCTTGGCGAGAGTCAGACTGAAAATCAGAGCCTCATAAAAGTATGGTTGAGTCCAAGGTGCTTTATTGACTTCTGAAGGGACGAGGGGATCTTCTTCATGACCCGCGCTACTCAGAGGCAGATCTGGGTTGGGATCGTTCCGAAAACTCCTGGTGTCAACGTCTTCGCTGCTCATGAAGACGTCGTTGCGAGATGTGGTTCTGAGATGGTAAATGTCTTTGGTCATACTATCAGACTTCTCAATATCATAAGCATAGGCTCTTCTAATGGCGGGAACCATGACGTGGACCATCGGGATTACGGGATACTCATTAGGATCAATGGCTGAAGCTAGATGGGCGAGAGAATCCGCTTGAGCATTCTGCTCTTTCGGGACCTGCGCGAAGGATATCATCTCTAGCTTCATACAACCCCAGAATTTGGTTGACTATCAACAACGAATCACAGTTGACCTCTATCTATTGTATGCCTAAGTCCTTGGCGAGAGTCAGACCGAAAATCAGAGCCTCATGCTCCACTTCATTGTTCGTGACTTCGAACGTGCATCTCACGGATTGTGCCACCCTATCCCCCAGTGTTGATTTTAGGACTACTCCTATCCCTGTTCCCCCAGCTTGGAGGTGCCGTCTGTGTGAAGCGTCCATTTGACTGGATACTTAGCTTCTAGCGCCATTAACTTTGCTGGTTCTGTTCCTTCTTCCATCGTAGGACTAAAATCAACCACAAAGTCAGCTAGCGCCTAGGACTTCAATGCGGTTCTAGGCTCGTATTGAATGTCAAACCCACTCAAATAAATTGCCCATTTAGCCATTCTTCATGTGAATTTAGGTTTATGCATGACTGTCTTCAAATGGTGCGTGGTCCTTACCACGATCGTGTGTGCCTCTAAGTACGGGCAAAGTTTGTTGGAACACATGACTAATGCTAGAACTAACTTTTCCAAGGAAGAGTAACGGGTTTCGGCCGGCAAGAGAGTCCTACTTACATAATATACGGGTTGTTGTTTCCCGTCCTGTTCGCGGACTAGCACTCCACTAATGGCTTGCTTGGTGACGGCCATGTACAGGGGTAACACTTCTCCTTCCTCAGGTTTTGCTAGGATCAGAGGATCAGAGAAGTATCTCTTCAATTCCTGGAAACCCTCCTCATGTTTGGCGGTCCATTGGAAACACTTATTCTTCCTAAGTACTTCGTAGAAGAGACGGCATCGGTCCGCCGACTTAGATATGAATCTATTCAAAGCGGCGATCTGCCCAGTAAGCTTTTGAACATCTTTCACGCACCTGGGAGACTTCAGCGTTACTATGTCACGAACCTGCTAGGGGTTGGCTTCTATCCCTCTTTGGGTGACTAGATACCCTAGGAACTTCCCCGACTTCACGCTGAAAGTACACTTCTACGGGTTCAGCTTCATGCTATATTGCTTCAAGATTTCAAAAGATTTCTCTAGATGACGTCTGTGATCTATAGCTTTCTTCGATTTGACGAGCATGTCATCTATATATACCTCCATAGTCACTCTGATTTGTCCTTGGAACATTTTATTCACTAGCCTTTGATACGTGGCTCCGGCGTTTCGCAACCCAAAGGGCATCACCTTGTAACAGTATGTTCCTTTTCTAGTTATGAAGGATGTCTTCTCTTGATCGCTTTCTTCCATCCTGATCTGGTTGTAACCACTGAAGGCGTCCATGAAAGTCAGCAATTCATGGCCCGTCGTGGCATCTACCAAGGCATCTATGTGAGGTAACGGAAATGAATCCTTGGGACAAGCCTTGTTCAAATTCGTGAAATCTACACACATCCTCCATTTTTCGTTCTTCTTGGGCACGACGACTACATTTTCTAGCCACTCTGGGTACTTGACCTCCTTAATCTTTCCAGTTTCCATCAGCTTTCTTACTTCTTCATCAATTATCTTGTTTCTCTCGGCAGTGAATTTCCTTCGTTTTCGCTTTACCGGTGGGTGATTAGGGTCTACATTCAGCTTGTGGGTGATGATCTCCGGATCGATTCCCACCATGTCCTCATGGGACCAAGCGAAACATTCTGTATTCTTACTCAAGAAATCTACCAGCTCATTTTTCATTGATAGCTCCAAGTCCTTCCCAATCTTTACGGACCGATTAAGGTCGGATTGGTCTAGGGCCACTTCCTCTACCTGTTCATCTTTCTTTTCTTTTTCCTTGGAAAGATAGAGTTAGTGGTTTACTTTAATTGCTAGGTGGACTTTTGATTGGCGGTCGGCTTCAGCGCCGACTTGTAACACTCTCGGGAAGTTCTTTGATCCCTACGGATCTCTTGAACCCCCCATGGTGTCGGGAACTTCACCGTCTAGTGGTAAGTGGAAGGGATAGCTCTCATGTTGTGGAGCCATGGCCTCCCCATTATTACATTATAACAAGAAGGGAAATCCATAATAGAGTATCTAACCTGGATGTTCACGCCCTTTGCGTATGTGGGAAGGATGATGTCTACTACTGTATGATTCACTTCTCCGCTGAGGCTTACGAGAGTTGTTGGGTTCTTCTCCACGTCTTTCTTGCTTAACCCCATTTCTTTTAGAGCCCCCAGCATCATGAGGTTAGTTGAGCTTCTGGTATCGATGAGACCCCGCTTCATTAAGACGTTCCCTATCGAGAGAGAAATCACGAGACCATCGTGGTGAGGTCCTTCGAGACCATTGACGTCATCCTCGTCAAAGTGTATTGCGAGATTGATGACGTCTTTCTTCATCTGCGCAGGTCGATGAAGAGCGCTTTCTCGCGCATTCCTTTTGGCCGCCGAATATGTAAGGCCGCATACGCTTGACCCTCCCGTGATCACGTTCACGACCTTGGCAGGTACTGACGACGTTGGCCTTCCCGCGCGTGAGGCTTCCAAGACCTCTGGGGGAACTTGTGCATTTGGCGCGACTTTTGTGATCCTCCCTTGAGATATGAGGTAGGCGATTTCTTTCCTCAGCGCTACACACTCCTTGGTCACGTGACCGTCATCGTCATGGAAATCACACCACCTGCTCATATCTTTATTCAGGTAGGGTTTTTCATTCCTTTTCGGCCACCTAACACCCCGTATCGTTTGAGCTATATTCTTCACGAGATCTTCGGGGGATATACCCAAGTTGAACTCGTCATACTTCGGTGGTAACGGTTTGGATGGCTTGGTCTCGGTGACGTTCACCTTCAATGCATCGGGGTGAGAGCGCCGGTATGGTTGTTCACGGCGTTCCTGACGGTGATCCGGTGCTGCCTTCTTATCTACCCTTTCCCAGACGCTTATGGGCTTCCTCATATTCAAATCTTCCTCAAGTCTGATTTGAGCCAGAGCCTTGGTTTGGACATCTTCGAAACTATGGCAAGGATGCCTAGTGAGCTCTTTGTAAAGGTCTCCATCTTGATTTACCCCCGGACGGAAAGCTTCCATTGTCGTCGGCATGTCACAGTACGGGATGGAGATCTTTTCTTGGTTGAATCTGTCCAGGTACTCCCGAGTGGACTCTTCTCGTTTTTGGATAACTCGGTACAGATCGCTAGATTGCTTCTCGAATCTTCGGCTGCTAGCAAATTGTACTCGGAAGGAATCCATCAACTCAGCAAAGGAACGGATACTTCCTCTTGGAAGGTTGACGAACCATTTCAAAGTCGGCCCCTCAAGGCCTGCCCCAAAACCCTTACACATCAGTGCTTCACGAGAGTGATATGGGACTACGCTGGTCATCATTTTTTTCTTGAATATGGCTACATGCTCGTCAGGATCTCCCGTGCCATCGTAGGGGCTCATACTAGGTACCGAGAATTTCTTCAGTATCTCGACTTGAGCGATATGAGGAGCGATGGGTGACTCGTCGTAACCGTCGACCGTTTCCTTCTCTATGGGTCGCGGGACCCCAAGTATCTTCGCCAACTGCTCGGTGAACATCTTGAATTGATTCCAAACAATATTTTCGAGGTCTCGGGGACGGCGGCGGTCCCAATCCACGTCATCGTCCATGATGTTATCTTCAAGGTGTCGAGGACTAACTTCTCGCGCCGATCGAAGGCGTATAGGTGCTCTCGCTCCTTCGCCAGTATGGTTGCCCTGAGCGGGGGTAAACGATGGCACTCCGGGGACTGTTGTCGGTGGGGTAATGAAATCCATGCCAGAGTTTCTCTCGCGACAGCCAGTAGGGTTTCCGGAAGAACCTTCACCCTGAGTGTTTCGGGTCCGATCTATTGTTCGAGCGCGCTGGCCGACAAAGGAAACGGATCGGAGTTGGAAACGCAAACCTTCATTATCAGCAGTTAACTGCTCGATACTCGTCTTGTGTTTTTCATTGCAAGTACGTTCGTTAGTTAGTTCCTTCTCCAAAGTTTGGAGCCTCTGGGCGAACTCGGATAGTTCAAGGCAGAGCGCTGCAGATGCGTCCTGGCGTGCGCCCCCGTCGTCTCCGGTGTTTGGCTCTTGACCACCCTCGTTAGAGTTGCTCATGGCGACTTCTTGAATTCCTTTTGGTATGGAAGATGAATCCTTTTCAATCGTTGGGCCCCACGGTGGGCGCCAAATTGTTTTGGACAAAAATTTAACAAGCAAACTTCTGCCCTAGTTTGGGGCACGATCGAATCGAGGAATGAGCGAATACTCAAAGAAAACATGAATCTTAGAGGTACGAGTGCAAAAGCTCTCTTTTAATAATTCTCTTTTTGTCAAATGTGCGTACATCTTACAATAAACTGTAAAAATCTATATATATCCCTTCAGCCCAACGTTCTTTTCCCATTCCCCACAACCTCCGAGCGTTTAGGGCGTATCTCCAACTACTATCCACTTCCCGCGCATATCGGAGGTGTGAACCGTCGCGACAATTGTCCTTTGAGCGTGCGCATCTTCCTTGTGACGGAAGCTTTCTATCTTCACCTAAGTGACTGATGACTTCTCTTCGCTCCCGGATACTTCTGTGATGAAGCTACCCGATGACTTTCTATTTGTTTTTGGACTTGCTTCGTCAAATGGGACAATTGGATTTCAGGCCTAATAGTATCCACTTTGAAACAATAATAATACGAATTTTACTAGCCCCAAAAAGCGCTCTCAACGCCGCTATTATCCCCGAACTCTACCCTTAGTTCTATTCCCGAAAATCCTACAATCGAACCCAAAATATTCAATCCTTTTGTCGATTAAAAGTCTACTTGATGGTTTCTTTTCTTAATCCCAACTAAATTTCGTTTCTTCCGCCCATGATCTGGGTTTTCCCTGCCAAACAGTTCCAAAATTTTCAATCAACATATCTCGTTCTTCGTTTGGATCCGTCATGGGTTCTGGCCTTGGTTTCCAGCGATTGTGGTGGTGGAGTGCCGAATTTGGCGTTGGTTTTTGGCTTCATCGACCTTCGTCCCGATCATCTCCAATTTCTTTCCTCTCTCTATGCATACTTTAAGAAATTTTCGATTAATTTTGAGTAAAATGTGTTTTTTGAACAAGGTTGAGAATCTTCTCCTCAAGGGCTGAGGAAGCCATTCTTGAGGTTTTGAACTCCTTTAAGCCGAGAAGGCATAAGTGATCCTGTCTCAGAAAGACTAATTTGTATCCGCCCTTTCGCCCAAAATCTTGACCTAGTTCTTCATGGTTCCAACCTTCTTGCACGACTCCTTCGATTATTTCTGTTGGGCATATGTGATAATGGTATGCAACCAAGAATTATAGACCAAACTTAACAGCACAAACCTAGACATTTATTCATCGGCTTGAGCCAATACAAAATATAAAGTATTATGTATCCTCCAAAAAGAAATGCAGTATTTCTCCATGGAAAAGGTGGATTCGATTAGATTGTTTGTGGTGTATATAATTCTCGTGGCATATTTAATTTGAGAGTTCAAATTTTCGAGATATTGAAACTTGTGGATCTCAAAATAGGACATTAAAGGTCATTCTCACACCGCAAGTTTATTGAAAAGATTATTAAAAATCAATTTACGTTCTTGCATCGCAAGCCCGAACTTTCTTGCGGGGCAAGATTTGATTTTACTTGTGGGGCAAGTTAGTTTTACTTGTGTTGCAAGTATGGCTTCTTTGCCTTGCAAGTTCGACTTACTTGTGCTGCAAGTATTTTTTACTTGTGGTGCATGGGTGAAATTTCTTTTGCAGATTGGCTCGCACTGTGTACTAACTTTTCGAAAAGCTGGAGCGATGGTTGGCATGAATGCGGATTGAGTTGTACTAGGCCAAGTCACTTGGTGCTCTGATGCTTCTGAAGATCCTTCATCTCGGTGGAGGGAACGTCAACTGTCCATTTCGCACACCCCGGGATGGGTTGACCTGTTGCCTGCAACGCTTTTTTAGTGCTTTACTCACCCCGTTTTCAATCTCTTTTGCTCTTCTTTTCGAGAATTTTTACTATCTTTAGTCCTATCTGCTTGCCTTGGGTGTCTTTTTTATTGACTCTCTTAGCCGTTAACGGCTTCCGTTTTTAATGGCCTCTCGGACTACCATTCTTGTTTGGTACTCCGAATTCTTACCTGTTTCAAAAAAAAATATGAATTTTAAAAATCACGAATCAATATACGAACTATTATGATATTAACTCAAAATTAATGAAGTTTGAAAATGACTTATAATAATATCAAGTGTCACTTTAAACCAATAATAATATGAACTCTATACAAATCTCACTTTGTGATAATACCATGCATGGATAGATTTCGAACAAAATCTCAATATAAACCCAAATTATCACAAATCAACACAAACTCTTACTCGATAATTAGCAACTATGGATAGGAGTTTGGTTCAAATTAAACAAACATTTATCCTAAAACGTGAAAGGCATACACTTTTCCTTGTTCATAGTGCACTTTTCATATACTAAAGTGCACTTTTTATATTTTGCAATGCACTTTTCGTACTTTGTAGTGCACTTTTAAAAAGTTTTCTTAAATCAATTTTGGGAGATTGATGTCTTTGTGTAAATTGTTCTTATGTATATTACGTTGGTGAGATTGATGGAAAAACCTAATTTTAGGAGCATTTGTACCGATTTGGTAATGCATTTTCACTGATTTATAGTGCACTTTTCGTATGTGGTAATGCACTTTTCGCACTTTGTAGCGCACTTTTTGTATAGAATATGAAAAGTGCACTACAAACTAGGTAAAGTCCATGTGTCTCACATTTTAGGATAAGAGTTTGTTTCATTTGAACCAAACTATCATGGATAGATATCAAACGAATTCTGAAAATCAAAATAAACACTTCCAAAATAGCACAAATTCTCAAAATCTCACTTGAATTTCGTAAGGCCTAAGCCTTTAGAAGCGCTATCCTATACCAACCCGAGGACTTCCCAGGAGGTCACCCATCTTGGTACTACTCTCTCCCATGCACGCTTAACTTCTGAGTTCTTTATCCTTACTCGAACCCAGAAAAGGAAGATCTGTCGTTGACATGGGTAGCACCTCAATCCCTTTATAAACCATCGGGGTGTTACAATCTCCCCCACTTAAGCACTTGACGTCCTCGCCAAGGCCCAAGCACCACCCTCTAGGTAGAGTGACCGCCCTCTGGGCCAAGCCAACTCGTAACCAATAGTCGGCTCTGATACCATTTGTAAGGCCCAAGCCTTTAGAAGCGCTATCCCATGCCAACCCGTGGACTTCCTAGGAGGTGACCCATCCTGGTACTACTCTCCCCCATGCACGCTTAACTTCTGAGTTCTTGGTCCTCACTAGAACCCAGAAAAGGAAGAGCTCTCGTTAACAGGGGTAACACCTCAATCCCTTATAAACCATCGGGGTGTTATAAATTTGGCATCCATGGTTTGACTTAGGGGACTTAACTTTGAAAAATTGCATCGAATTCAAACAATAGAGAGATGGTTGTGGGTGGCCGGAGATAGGATAGCTAGTGGGAAGCGTCGTCTCCAAATGCACCGGTTTAGGGGAGATGGTCGGAGATCGACGAGGCGCGATGGTCCATGATATATATTTACCCGATTTTAAAGGTGGATTTGATAAAAAGTTTTGAATTTTCTTATTCATTAGATTGTATAAAATTCGTACTATTTTTGGTTCAAAGTGATACTTGGTATTATTATAAGTCATTTTTAAACTTCGTATTATTTTAGATTAATATCATAATAGTTTGTATATTGTTTAGTGATTTATAAAGTCCGTATTATTATTGATTCTAGTTGAATACTTGGTATTATTTCAAGTCATTTTTCCCAAATATATTAACTTCAAAAAATTATCTAAATAAAAAAATTTAAAATATATTTTAACAAATTATATTGTGTTCGCTAGAAACCCTATCCTAAATATCTTCAATTTATAATATTATTTTTGTTCGGGGGAATAGTACTTATACGGTGAAAAGTGAGTATTAAATTCGGTCATTTGTACCAATTTGGTAATGCATTTTCACTGATTTATAGTGCACTTTTCGTATGTGGTAATACACTTTTCGTACTTTGTAGCGCACTTTTTGTACAGAATATGAAAAGTGCACTACAAACTAGGTGAAGTCCATGCGTCTCACATTTTAGGATAAGAGTTTGTTTCATTTGAACCAAACTCTCATGGATAGATATTAAACGAATTCTGAAAATCAAAATAAACACTCACAAAATAGCACAAATTCTCAAAATCTCACTTGAATTTCGTAAGGCCGAAGCCTTTAGAAACGCTATCCTATGCCAACCCGAGGACTTCCCAGGAGGTCACCCATCCTGGTACTACTCTCGCCCATGCACGCTTAACTTCTGAGTTCTTTGTCCTCACTCGAACCCAAAAAAGGAAGAGCTCTTGTTGACTTGGTTGGCACCTCAATCCCCTTATAAACCATCGGGGTGTTACAATCTCCCCCCGCTTAAGCACTTGACGTCCTCGCCAAGGCCCAAGCACCACCCTCTAGGTAGAGTGACCGCCCTCCGGGCCAAGCCAACTCGTAACCTAGAGTCGGCTCTGATACCATTTGTAAGGCCCAAGCCTTTAGAAGCGCTATCCCATGCCAACCCGTAGACTTCCCAAGAGGTCACTCATCCTGGTACTACTCTCGCCCATGCACACTTAACTTCTGAGTTCTAGGTCCTCACTCGAACCCAGAAAAGGAAGAGCTCTCGTTGACATGGGTAGCACCTCAATCCCTTATAAACCATCGAGGTGTTACAAATTTAGCATCCATGGTTTGACTTAGGGGACTTAACTTTGAAAAATTGGATCGAATTCAAACAATAGAGAGATGGTTGTGGGTGGCCGGAGATAGGATAGCTAGTGGGCAGCGTCGTCTCCAAATGCACCGGTTTAGGGGAGATGGTCGGAGATCGACGAGGCGCGATAGTCCATGATATATATTTACCCGATTTTAAAGGTGGATTTGATAAAAAGTTTTGAATTTTCTTATTCATTAGATTGTATAAAATTCGTACTATTTTTGGTTCAAAGTGATACTTGGTATTATTATAAGTCATTTTTAAACTTCGTATTATTTTAGATTAATATCATAATAGTTTGTATATTGTTTAGTGATTTATAAAGTCCGTATTATTATTGATTCTAGTTGAATACTTGGTATTATTTCAAGTCATTTTTCCCCAATATATTAACTTCAAAAAATTATCTAAATAAAAAAATTTAAAATATATTTTAACAAATTATATTGTGTTCGCTAGAAACCCTATCCTAAATATCTTCAATTTATAATATTATTTTTGTTCGGGGGAATAGTACTTGTACGCTGAAAAGTGAGTATTAAATTCGGTCATTTGTACCAATTTGGTAATGCATTTTCACTGATTTATAGTGCACTTTTCGTATGTGGTAATACACTTTTCGTACTTTGTAGCGCACTTTTTGTACAGAATATGAAAAGTGCACTACAAACTAGATGAAGTCTACGCGTCTCACATTTTAGGATAAGAGTTTGTTTTATTTGAACCAAACTCTCATGGATAGATATCAAACGAATTCTCAAAATCAACATAAACACTCACAAAATAGCACAAATTCTCAAAATCTCACTTGAATTTCGTAAGGCCGAAGCCTTTAGAAACGCTATCATATGCCAACCCGAGGACTTCCCAGGAGGTCACCCATCCTGGTACTACTCTCACCTATGCACGCTTAACTTCTGAGTTCTTTGTCCTCACTCGAACCCAGAAAAGGAAGAGCTCTCGTTTACATGGTTGGCACCTCAATCCCCTTATAAACCATCGGGGTGTTACAATCTCCCCCCGCTTAAGCACTTGACGTCCTCGTCAAGGCCCAAGCATCACCCTCTAGGTAGAGTGACCACCCTCCGGGCCAAGCCAACTCGTAACCTAGAGTCGGCTCTGATAACATTTGTAAGGCCCAAGCCTTTAGAAGCACTATCCCATGCCAACCCGTAGACTTCCCAAGAGGTCACTCATCCTGGTACTACTCTTGCCCATGCACACTTAACTTCTGAGTTCTTGGTCCTCACTCGAACCCAAAAAAGGAAGAGCTCTCGTTGACATGGGTAGCACCTCAATCCCTTATAAACCATCGAGGTTTTACAAATTTAGCATCCATGGTTTGACTTAGGGGACTTAACTTTGAAAAATTGGATCGAATTCAAACAATAGAGAGATGGTTGTGGGTGGCCGGAGATAGGATATCTAGTGGGCAGTATCGTCTCCAAATGCACCGGTTTAGGGGAGATGGTCGGAGATCGACGAGGCGCGACGGCCCCGGATATGGGTTTACCCGATTTTAAAGATGGATTTGATATAAAAAAAGTTTTGAATTTTTTTATTCATTAGATTGTATAAAATTAGTACTATTTTTGCTTCAAAGTGATACTTGGTATATTATAAGTCATTTTTAATCTTCGTATTATTTTAGATTAATATCATAATAGTTTGTATATTGTTTAGTGATTTATAAAGTTCGTATTATTATTGATTCAAGGTGAATACTTGGTATTATTTCAAGTCATCTTTCCCCAATATATTAACTTCAAAAAATTATCTAAATAAAAAAATTTAAAATATATTTTAACAAATTATATTGTGTTCGCTAGAAACCCTATCCTAAATATCTTCAATTTATAATATTATTTTTGTTCGGGGGAATAATACTTGTATGGTGAAAAGTGTGTATTAATTTCAGTCGTTGGATCTATCAAAAAAATCCAAGATTAAAATTTTGGAAAATCTTTAAAAAAATGGAAGAAATGGATAGGATAACAAAGATTAAATCAAATGAAAATGGGGCTTATCATGAAAATTAAGAACAAATCTGGACCATCCGATTGAAACACTAGAAATGAATCTAGGCCATCCGATTAAAAAAATAAAATAAAATTATTTTTTAAAGTTTTTTTAATTTTCTTACTTTATTTTTTAAAGTCTTTTTACGTATGTAAAATGATGTAAAGCGAGTATGAACATAAGGCCATAAAATGTGAACATGCAATACTAATATGTGAACGTATCTATATTATATGTGAACGTATACTAAACTTCTGAAGTTAAAATGCGGTTATATGTGAACAGCCCTTGTAAAAATGTGAACATGTGTATAAAATATGTGAACAGAACGTAAAATGTCAACCGTCGTGTTTTTGGCAAAAATAAGCAAAAAAATTTTAAAAAAAAATTATTTTTTTAATTTTTTTCTCAAATTTTTTTAAGCCGTTTAACGCCTATATTATGATTTAATTGAACATGAACACATGACCATAAAACATGAACAAACAGTAATAATATATGAACACACTTGTAATATATGTGAACGTATTATAAAATCTCTGAACCGAAAAATGTGATAATATGTGAACATGTCTTATAATAGTGTGAACATATGCATAAAATACGTGAACGTAACGTAAAAAATCAAATTTTGTGTTTTTGGCAAAAATAAGTGAAACTAAGAAAATTTTTAAAAAAATTTATTTTTTATTTATTTTTTATTTTTTGTCAAAATTACCATTTTGCCCCTATCTCTTCTAATCTTAACAATTCATTTCTCAAATCCAAGGGTCCTCATTTGTTCTTACTTTTCATGATAAGCCCCATTTCCATGTTAATCAATCTATAGGATAACAAAAGAGTTTATTTAATGTGTCAAGAAATGTAAATAATGGGACAAATCTTACCCCTACACTTAAATTTTGCCAAAATCCCAATTTGGCGTTTAAGAAAATCACTCACACGCTACTTTAAAAAAAAAGAAAAATGACTCAAAATAATACGAACTATCAACTTTGAACTGAAAATAATACGAACTTTAAAAATCATAAATTCATAGCCAAACTATCAATATTTAAACCAAAAATAATATCAAATCAATTTCCAGCGTAATTTCCGGCTACTTGTTACACGTGGACACCAGAATGATGATTTGTCAAAAAATTTATAACATGTCATCCTACTTAATCCATGTGTTTAATTACTCAATAATTTAATTAAATTAAAACAAAACACCCTCCCTCGATCTCCACCTTCCACCTACTTTTCTGCAACTTATCTAAATCCAATTGTTACAATCTACCAAAGTCTTGATAAAATCATAAAATCGAATCTTTGAATTGTTCAATAAAAAAGAAAAATTAAACAGAAATGGAACGTTCACAAGTTTTTTCGGCACACCAAAAATCGAATACATGCACCAATTTCACGAAATCTGCTATATAATCATATGAATCTAAGAAGAAACAACTAATTCACACTTTAATTCATAAGATCCATGTACCAATTTGATAATACGAACCAATTTGATTCAATTTGGGATCCATGTACCAATTTGAAAAAAAAAAGGAATTGATTTGATTCAATTTGGGAATTAGGGCTTTTGATTTTTGCTCCGTAATTAGGAGCGTTAAGGGGGAGGATCGGTAGTGGGCAGGACGCTCACAGTGGCGTCGGTCGGAGTAGGAGGGAGTCATGGCATAGCAGCCTCGTCGGAGGGGACTACTGGTCGGCGTCGTGAAGAAAGAGATGGCAACGGCCATTGTTGCTCCATCTTCATTTGTGTTTTTCTTTCTTGTAATCGTTCATCTATAAAAGTTGGTTTTGTTTTATTTTTTTTATTTCCCTTTCAATTAGAATTCTAAGACTGAATGAGGTGTGTTTTTTAGAAAAAAAAAATGAGGTGTAATTAATTTTTTTTGACATTTCAGCTTCCCGATGCCACGTCATCACACTTATCGGAAATTTCACCGGAAATTGATTTTGTATTGTTTTCGGTATATAAGGTGATAGTTTGGCTATGGATTTATAATTTCTAAAGTTCCTATAATTTTGGGTTCAAAGTTGATAGTTCATATTATTTTAAGTCATTTTTCCAAAAAAAAATTAAACTTGATCGAAAGCTTTTTCGTCTTCTAGATTCTCTCCAAATACGAAAGCTTCATATTTCCTTCCCCAAACGCAGTCACCTTCCCTAGTTAATTTCATTTTTATATTTTACATGGAGTCTCTCAACTTTGAAGAAGAACAAGCACCTTAATCACTAAAAAGAAGGCTTGAACGAAAAAAGAAACCAAATTTAGGTAAAATCATCCTCTAATATTTAGTTTTAGTTGCTAATTATTTATTTTTCATGATCTAAAGCCCATTTGAATCAATTTTTTTTGTGCTCTCAGAAATTAAGGGATATTTTTTTGAAGAATTGCTGGTTAGTATTGAAGAGGAAAAAGATTTACAATATGCAAGTTCAAAAAGCACTAGTGCTTACAAGAGACAAAAGGGCCTAAAAGAGAGCCAAGGGGCAAGTAAACACTAGTACGCATGCGTAATTCTCCAGCGGATGAGATCTGACGGGCATTTCCAATTCGCATGGACATGGCTCTTCAAGGCATCGATGATGGATTGTGCGCAGACTTCGATCAGCGAAGCTGGCTTTGTTGTGTTTTAACCAGAAAAAGACACAGAAAAGATGTTGAATTGCTTATCTGAATTAATAATGAAAAGAGGCTTAAATAGCCATTACAATAAACTGAAAATGCTGCTCACGTTTTCCACTAACATCTATTCCTAGAAACGTGGCTTTGTTGATCTGAAAACAATGCTAACAAACCAGAAAACTAGCTAACTACATTGACCAATTCAGCTCCTACAAAACAGGAAACAAACTAAGACTAATTCTTGCCATAAACCTGCATACTTGCACGTGTATTGCACTAGTTACTTCAACCTTCCAACGGCTACTTGCTCAAGCATGATTACTTTCAACACCTCCTCTTGATCTAAGCTTGAGCATACCGATCTTCTTCATAAAGAACTCATGTTTTGCCTGGTTTAGAGCCTTTGTGAAAAGATCAGCATTTTGAAAATCTGTACCACAAAACTGCAGAGCAACTTTTCCTTCAAATACCAGTTTTCTGATAAAATGGTATTGGACTTCAATGTGTTTAGTTCTGGCGTGGAATGCAGGATTCTTAGTCATAGCTATGGTTGATTTGTTATCACACCAAATTTCCAACGCCTCTTGTTGCTCACAACACAGATCCTTCAAAATCTTCTTTAACCACACAGCTTGCTTAGCTGCAGCACCAACAACTACATATTCTGCCTCTGATGAAGAGAGTGCAATCGTATCCTGCTTCTTTGAACTCCATGTGATTGCACCAGACCCCAAGTTGAACACTGATCCAGACGTGCTCTTCCTGTCATCAACACACCCTGCCCAATCACTATCAGTGTATCCCCTTAACTTGAAGTCCTTGACACTTTCATACCAGATTCCCATCTCAACTGATCCAGCAACATATCTTAAAATCCTTTTAGCTGCACCAAGATGTTGCTTTGTAGGGCAATGCATATATCTCGACACCACACTGACACAGTATTGAATGTCTGGCCGAGTGTGAGTAAGATAATTAAGCCCACCTACCAAGCTTCTAAACAGCCTTTCATCAGCCTTGCCAGTTCCATCCTCTTTCTGCAGCTTCTCATTAGTATTCATAGAAGTCTTAGCAATTTCACAATTCTCCATATGAAACCTCTTTATCAGATCACAAGCATATTTTTTCTGACAGATAAAAATGCCATCTTTTTCTTGCTTCACTTCCAATCCAAGGAAGTATTGCAACACTCCAAGATCAGTCATCTCAAATTCATGCATCATTGAATGCTTAAACTCATCTAGCAAGCTTTGTGATGAACTAACATAGATAATATCATCAACATACAAGCATACTATAATGAATTCATGCATACCTCTTTTCTTCACATATAGAGTAGGTTCGTTCTCACTTCTGATAAAACCTGTGTTTGTGAAGAATCCATCAATCTTGCTATACCATGCTCTTGGAGCCTGCTTCAAGCCATACAAAGCCTTTCTTAGCTTGTATACTTTCTCTTCCTCGCCTTCTTTGACAAACCCTTGAGGTTGCTCAACAAAAACTTCCTCTTGAAGCTCTCCATTCAGAAATGCAGACTTGACATCAAATTGGAACACTTTTAGCTTCCACTGTGCAGCAAGAGCCAACACTAGTCTCACAGTCTCAAACCTTGCAACTGGAGAAAATGTTTCTTCATAATCCAAACCTTCTTGTTGAGCATATCCCTTCACCACCAATCGAGCTTTGTGCTTGGATATGCTTCCATCTGAGTTGAACTTTGTTCTAAACACCCACTTGAGACCAATAACATTCTTATCTTGAGGCAACTTCATGAGCTCCCAAGTTTCATTCTTCTTAATTGACTTAATCTCCTCTTTCATTGCTTCTTGCCACTCTGATTGACTCACAGCTTCTTCAAAACTGGTGGGTTCAGCAGCTACTAAAGCAAAGTCACAATTCTCATAAATATCAACAAGTGATCTTACTTTGAGTGGGGGAGACTCACTTGATGATGATGAATGAGAATGTGGAGAGCTCTGACTGCTTGATGATGTCGATGACACATCAGGAGTTGTTGGTGTTGCTGGTGAACTTAACACAGGCTGTGCAGACACTGGTTCACTGACAGCTTCATTCTCAAGACAGATTGTTCTTGTTGTTGTTTTGCTCTTATTCAGCCCTTGCTCAAACTTCCAGCTCGAGTCTTCATGAAATACAACATTCCTGCTAATAATGATCTTGCCAGACACAGGATTGTACAACCTATATGCTTTAGACTGAACAGAATAGCCAACAAAAATACATTTCTCTGCCTTGTCATCTAGCTTAGCTCTTATATTAATCATAGCATAAGCAATACACCCAAATACTCTTAAATGACTTACAGAGAGTTTTTTGTTTCTCCAAGCCTCAAATGGAGTTGAGTTCTTGACAACTCTCGTTGGTGAAATGTTGAGAATATAAACAGTTGTAGCAACAGCTTCACTCCATAACTCATTTGGCAGCTCCTTCATCTTGAGCATGCATCTTGCCATTTCAACTACAGTTCTATTTTTTCTCTCGGCCACACCATTTTGCTTAGGTGTATATGGTGCAATAAGCTCACGCCTAATGCCATGATCATCACAAAATTTAGTGAATTCTCGTGACATGAACTCTCCTCCTCTATCTGTTCTTAAAGCTTTTACTTGCAAACCACTTTGCTTCTCAACTAGTGCCTTGAATCTCTTGAAGTTCTCAAATGCCTCTGACTTTGCTTGTTGGAAGAACACCCAACTCATTCTGGTGTAATCATCTGTAATGAGCAAAAATTATTTGCTTCCACCAAGTGATGGTATTTGCATAGGTCCACATAAGTCGGCATGAACCAGCTCCAAGCATGCACTAGCTCTACATGAATCACCACTTGGAAATGAACCTTTGGCCTGCTTTCCATACACACAACCCTCACAGAATTCCAGATTACCAATACGTGGTAATCCGTGCACAAATTCCTTAGTAGACATAAGCTTTAATCCTTGAGAATTCAAATGACCATACCTGAGATGCCACAGTTTGGCTGAGTCATCCCCTTTGACAGTCAAGGCCCTACATACATGGCTGGACAAGTCTAAAGGAAACATCTTGTTTCTTGCCATAGCAATCTTCACCACTGTCTCCTTAGAGCTTCTGTCTTGAATTAAGCACTCTCCATTATCAAATAGTACGGAATAACCAGAGTTGAGAAGCTGACCAACACTTAGCAAGTTGTGAGCCAGCTTTGGCACATACTGTACATCACACAAGAGCTTTGTGTTGCCTTGATCAGTTGTGATTGCAATTGTGCCTCTTCCTTCAACTTCGAGCTGCTTTCCATCTCCTAGCCTCACCCTGCTCTTCACTGATTCATCCAACTTTCTAAACATGGATTTGGCACTTGACATGTGGTTTGAGCACCCACTGTCAACATACCACACACCACCATCTGTCTCATTACTTGCAGCCGTTTGTGCTAGGAACAACTTCTCTTCTTGCTCCACAAAATTTGACTTTTGCTCACGTCCCTTTTCTTCATCTTCCTGCTTCTTCCAGCAATTGGCCTCTTTATGCCAAGGCTTCTTACAATAGTAGCATTTGGGAGGGCTCTTGTTGTGAGAAGATTGTTCTCTTCCCTCGTTGCTTTGCCCTCTCCCACGGCCTCTTCCTCTGTAACAACCCCTTCCTCTTCCTCTTCCTGAATTCTGTTGTGATCTTTCTTTTGTAGAAGACTCACCTCTAACTTGGAAGGCTTTCTCTTCTTTCTTGTCATCTCCTTTAGACAGCCTATCTTCATGAGATTGAAGAGAACCCATCAACTCATCAAATGTGTAGGTTTCCATGTCTTTTGACTCCTCAATTGCAGCCACTACATGGTCAAACTTCTTTGTGAGACTCCTAAGCACCTTGCTCACCACTTGTTCTGCCTTGATGTCTTCACCATAGGATCTCATCTGCTGCACATTGCTTGATACCCTTGAGAGGTACTCCTAAACATTTTCTTTGTCCTTCATTTGAAAGGACTCGAATTCCCTCCTTAGAGATTGCAATCTCACCATGATCACCTTCTTGTCACCCAAGTACTCCTTTTTTAGAGTACTCCATGCTTCTTTTGCTGTAGAAGCCGCTGCAATTCGTGGGAATATCTCATCATCCAAGGCCTGTTGAATGATGAACAATGCCTTTGCATCCTTCTTCCTTTTCTCCCTTAGTGCTTGATCCGGTTCTTCTGGCTTTGTGTCCTCATAGCCATCTTCTACAATGCTCCATAACTCTTGAGACTTGAAGAGAGTCTTCATCTTCAAACTCCAAAAATGGTAATTCACTCCTTTGAACACTGGCAACTGGGTAAGCGAGTTCCCATTGCCATTACCATTGTTTCCTTGCATTGCTTTCTACACCCTTGTGTTTCCCTGTGTTTGATCTCACACGAAACACTCAAATCAAGCCTCGGATTAACTCTCTCGCTCTGATACCAATTGTTGTGTTTTAACTAGAAAAAGACACAGAAAAGATGCTGAATTGCTTATCTGAATTAATAATGAAAAGAGGCTTAAATAGCCATTACAATAAACTGAAAATGCTGCTCACGTTTTCCACTAACATCTATTCCTAGAAACGTGGCTTTGTTGATCTGAAAACAATGCTAACAAACCAGAAAACTAGCTAACTACATTGACCAATTCAGCTCCTACAAAACAGGAAACAAACTAAGACTAATTCTTGCCATAAACCTGCATACTTGCACGTGTATTGCACCAGTTACTTCAACCTTCCAACGGCTACTTGCTCAAGCATGATTACTTTCAACAGGCTTTGCCATTGTGCAGTAGGACATTTCTGGTGCGCCAGATGTGGTAGACAAAGAAAGTGAGGGCACTGCAACGGAGGTTGTAAACAAAGGAGTGTCGGCTGCAGTTGCTGGTGAGCCAAGTCATCCAGGCGTGGAGGTTCGCAAAGACAGTTGTGATGCCAAGCCAGCGAAGGAGGGTGCTGAGCACTGATTTAGTGTACGTGCAGCTGATCCAAAGATGTTCCTCCGTCTCTGGGGAGCAGTTGTAGAGGCGACAGGTGTTGGAGGGGCAAATTAAGGGGGTTTTGCCCGAAATTATTACTTTTTGCAGTTGAAATGGATTGTCAACGAGGGATTAGTATGTATCATGTGCATTTTGATCATTATTTAGAATCGCCTAGTTTGTTTTTCCATTTTGAGGTTCAATGAATATAATTCAAATGATGTGTTTTTTTAGAGGCCAAATGAAGTGCTTATATGGTTAGTAAATATGCATTTCAAATTAGGTAGTGTGCTTTATAAAATCAGTAAAAATGCATGCATGTTAAATAAAGTGTTTATGTGATGAGTAAAATTGCATTCTTTTTTTTTGGTAGAAGAATAAAAGTGCATTCTAAATTAGATAGAGTGTATTCCAAATCAATAAAAGTGCATTTCAAATTAGTTAGAGAGCGGTATAAAATCTTCTAATATATCATTGACTACCTTCACTATAGTCATACTCAAACGTGCATCCTCTAGTATGCTAGAATTTGGTGATTGCTAGCAATTGAGAAGTTCGGATCTACATCTTGTAGCTAAAAACTATCATTTATATAAAGTTTTCATTCAAAATACTCCAAGGGAGATAGAGGTTTACCCATTCAACTTGTTGGTTGAAGTGGGATTTCTCTATAAGGAATCGTGTCTGGTGTTACTTCATCTTTTACATTCTGCAAATTGCTTTTACTTTTTCATTGCGTAAGGGAATTGTCACTAGAACAGTTCCCGCTTGTCTAAACTAACCCAAATCTACAATTCTACAGCTCTTCTCGTGACACTCCACAAAATATGTTCCTCGTGTATTTCTTAAGTTCTGAAACACCAATCAACACTCTTTGTTTTTTTTTTGCTTGTTTTTTAAGTTGTTTGTTTGTGTGTTTGCTTTCTCATACCATTTTAGGCTATTTTTTTTGAGCCACCAAAAAAGCTAGTTGATGTTGCAAAATTAGTTAGAGTTGCAAAACTAACTGTTAAAGTAGATGTACTTTCAAAAGAAAAATATGAACATTGTTTTGTAATATTCAACTAGTTTATTGCAGTAAGTAATAATTTTAAATTTCACTTTATAATAGGCTTATTCTTAATTATTTTGGAAATATTATTTTTTTAATTCAAAAAATTACTAAAAACTCCTCCAAAAGTTTTAAAAACTAGCTTTCTCAAAAAAAGTACTACAACTAGTTAGAATGTGCTCTAGTAGAGTTTTAATTTAACTCTATGTGTAGATTTGGTGAGATTTGCATCATTAAAATGTAAATTAATGGACTAGATTTAAATTTTTTTTTCTAATTTTCATATAGGGTTCATTAATTTCTATTAGGGTAATAGTAACTCTATACATAGAGTAACTCTACCGAATTCGTACCGCAACTAATTACTACTCCCTCCGTCCCATTTTGTTTGTCCAAAAGGACAATTTACACACAAATTAAGAAAATGAGATAGGAGAAAAAGTAATCAATAGGGAGAAGAGAGGGTTTGTGATGGCGGTGGATAATGATGAGAAGAAAGAAAAAGGAAAAAGAAATGACTAAAAAGTTGATTGGTGGTAGGTTTTTTATTGAATAATGTAGGTGAAAAATAAGATTGAATAGAAGTAATATTGTAAGAAAAGTTTGATACAAAAGAAAAGAAAAAAAAAGTTAGACAAATATTTTGGGACAACTAAAATGGAAATTACACAAACCAAATAGAAATTGAGGGAATAGTTTCTAGAGTGAATTTCACAAAACCACCCGTGAAATATGGGTTTGTGCACAAAACCACCCGTAAAAATTAAAATTTCAGGAAACCACCCGTAAAAACATTTCGTTTGTAAAAAACCACCCGTAAAAATATTTCGTTTGTAAAAAATCACCCATAAAAATATTCCGTTTGCAAAAGACCACCCATGTCATTAATTCCGTTAAATTTTCTGTTAGAAAACAAAATTTTATTATTTCCTCTACTAAAACACCAATTTTACCATTTAAACACACAAATCCAAACCATATATTTTGAATTTGTGATTTGTGAATGTTTTCTTACTTGGATTTGAAAAACGAGATACCAACACCTCCGATTCTTTCAATCAAATCCCAAACACGAAATACTAATTCATCTCCCTAGATCAGATAATTTGGATTGATTGAAGTTCATTCGTTCTCCTCGTTCTTTTTCATGCGGAAAATAAAATTTGAGTTTTTATTTTTACGATATTAGTCAGATAGGAGCATTTTTGTAACTTTCTTATTATCTAACGAGAAATGTAATGGAATTATGGATTGACGGATATCTCGTTTTTCATATCCAGGTAAGAAAACATTCACAAATCACAAATTTAGAATATGGGGTTTGGGGTTTGGTGTTTGAATAGTAGAAATTGGTATTTTAGTAGTGAAAATAATGAAATTCCATATTTCTAACGGAAAATTTAACGGGATTATTGACTTAGGTTGTCTTTTGCAAACGTAATATTTTTATGGGTGGTTTTTTGCAAACAAAATATTTTTATGGGTGGTTTGCTGAAATTTCAATTTTTACGGGTGATTTTTTACAAACGAAATATTTTTACGGGTGGTTTCTTGAAATTTCAATTTTTACGGGTGGTTTTGTGCACAAACACATATTTCGCGGGTGGTTTTGTGAAATTCACCCTAATTTCTATGTGTCAAATAAAGAGTATTTATACAAGTTTACACAACTAGTTAAAAAACTCCAATTAGTTTTTAATACCTAACCAACATAATAATCCTACTCAAATGTAAATTTTTCGATCTCTAAATTTACTTAATTAAGACTTATACGTCGAATTTTTCCTTATTGAAAAAATTAATAGAGCCACAATTATGTGAAATCCCACGCAAAAATACAATAATGAAGTGATCTTAAATCCATTTACTAAAAGTTTAATAACTGCTGGTCATATATACCAGTGACACACTCCACAGGCAGAGTTGTTAAATTGGGAATTTATTATTAACATTTAATTCGAACTGGCATGTTAAGGGGAAGAAAGGGGTACTAAAGTACCTTTAATTCTCAATTTTTTGTGTAATTAAATGAAAAAAATCTAATAATAGAACATGGTAGTTAGTTGTGCGGGTAAGTAGGAAAAGCGGGAATCCGCATGTGGAGGAGGCCAAGAAAACGACTTCTACTTAACGGTGTCATTTCCTCCACTGTAAACAACTGGTCAGCAGTCAACCCCCCACGGGAAGGATTATATTCCAACAGACAAAAGTCACACAACAAAAAAAAAAAAAAAAAAAAGAGGGGAAAATGTTTGCATTTACGAAAAATTCGCTAACATTTTTTATATGTATTTTGTAAGAATCAATCAGGGCTTGTTTTTCGATTAAAAAAAATCAGGGCTTGTTTGCTAAACAAGAGATATGTATTTTGTAAGAAGTTACTTTTCATTAAGTTAACTATCTTCGAATTCAAGTTTTTGGAATTTGGAATATATCGTGAGTTCGTGCTTGCTTGAAAGCTTGGAAAGAATTTTATACAAAATTAGATTATCACTACATTTTTTTTGTTGCGTGTAAACATTTTTTTATAATTTTTATAATAATTTTTTATTTATTGAAAATTAATTCCTTAGTTTAGTATATAGGAGATTTGTTATTTAAAAATAATAAAAAAAAAATTTGGAATAGAAAGGGTGCATATATATTAAGAACCAA